>CM057455.1:797865833-798478750 GCA_016271365.2 Neoceratodus forsteri
AGAAGCCATCAGAGCTCCAGCAGAAACAACACTCAGAGAATATAGTTCTCTAAGGATGTCTGATTCAGGAATGGGGAAATATTAAAATTCCCATAATTTAAGAGAGACATTGGAAGGCTAGTGGCTATTAAAGGAGATATGAGCCCTGGGTTCATCAGCAAATGTAATGTTTATTTTATTTTACAGTTTTGGACTAGGAAAGATACTCTAAACTGAGGCTTGTTTACAGGTGCTTCCCAGGAGCACAGCGAAATTAAGTGACTTGCTCATGGTCACACAGTATGCAAAAGGTGGCTATGGAATTCAAACCCACTTCTCTAGGTTTGCAGTTCAGGTCTCTTAACCACTATGCTACACTGTCTCCCTAATGGTTTAGTGCATCAGTAGATATGGGGTCACAAGTATCTGTCTGTGAGTTTGAAGCAGGAGATGCATTTAGAAGGCAGAGAAATGCTTTCCAAAATTTAGAAAAATGGAAACCACTGAAGAATTTATTTTTTATATAGGCAGCCTTGACCTGCCAGCTGACTTGATTCCAATAGTTTTGGAGTATAGTGAGAGCTTCTCTGTCAGATGGCACCTTTGAAGTGTTGTTTCTAGACCAAGCTGCAGCTCTTCAGTGGATGAGGCCAATAACACTGCCATCTGCACTCTGGTTCTGAAGCAACCGGTCCTTCACAGAAGCCCAGGTGGTCTGAGTGCCACAGCTGTGGTTCTCTGATGAACCCAACCTACCAGACTGCCATCCACAGTCTGGTTCTGAAGCCACCAGCCCTTCACAGAAGCCTAGGCATGGACTGTCCCTCGGAGACTGATTATGTCCATACCTTGCCTAATATTTTGGTCTGTGACCAACTCCCTGTTAAAGCCATTTTGTATTTCTTTTAGCTCCATGAACAGCCCCCACCCCCCTGCCTCTCTTATTTAATGTTCCCCTGTCCTTCTCTTTTCAGGTGGTCTGAGTGCCACAGCTGTGGTTCTCTGACAAACCTGACCTGCCAGACTGCCATCCATGGTCCAGTTTTGAAGCCACTAGCCCCTCATAGAAGTCCAGGTATGGACTGTCCCCCAGGAACTGATTACCTCCAGGAAGGGAGTCCTAGAATCTTGATTTTTCTTTTCTACATGAGGACAGTTGTTTCTGGGTTTAAGACCAGTGTCTATTCCTGCTGTGACCCATTGGCTGCAGTTAGCCCTAGGAGTACTACGATTGGCTCTGTATATAGATCTGCACTGCTCTGCAATGTGAATGTTTGAGTTATATTTTAATGGATTTTGATTTCTGTTAATACTATCTTACTAGTATTTTAGAGTTCAAGTTTTGCTGATTTAATGTAAGTGCCTGTAGAGTGTTTCCTCTTAAGACCCAGCAGCGATCTCAGCTCAGGTCTTAAACTCACACCCCTCTTTTCTCACCTTTTTATTTTGGTATTGTGTTTTAATTAGCCTGCTCCTGCTCTCTCAGACCTTGTGGCACCTTGCCTAACATTTTGATCTGTGACCCACCCCCTGTTTAAGCCATTTTGCATTTCTTTTTAGCTCCACGTAATGTCTCCCTGTCCTTTTCTTTTCAGGTAGTTTGAGTGCAATAGCTGTGGTTCTCTGATGAACCTGACCTGCCAGACTGCTATCTGCGGTCTGGTTCAGAAGCCACCAGACCCTCACAGACGCCCATGTATGGACTGTCCCTCGGAAACTGATTACCTCCAGGAAGGGAGCTCTAGGACCTTGATTTTTGGCCCACCGACCCACACTCACCCCAAGTCATGTTTAAATACACTTGAACCCCGTCTCAGCTTACTAGCTCACTCCTACAGGCTTCTGCCAGCCAGCTCCTCAAGCTTAAAGTGATAGCAACACTGTTTCTTGCCAAGCACATTCCCTATCTAGTGTAACTAAATTGTGTTCCAACATAGTTGCATTCCAGCTACGTAATATAACTTAGCTCAACAGCTCCCATGGAGCAGCTTATTATTCCAGCTTCTTTCGTGACCATTGTGCAGCACTAATATTACCATCCCTATTTTCCTGTATTATGCACAGCAACAGTTAAACTTTGCTGTCTGTCTGGTGGCTTTATGCTCCCCACTGTATCCTGGTCCACACAATGCAGACCTCTCAATTATTACTTTGCATTTTATCTGCCTCCCTACTGACTCCCCTAGAGCCACATGCTGACCGTTTACAGATGGAGTACATTATATCTCCTTGGGGGGGGAGGACATTCACTGCAATCCACTACATAGTTTCCTCTTTTTGTTGGAGCCTTCCTTTCAGCCACCTTGTAATCCTGGAACCTCTGTCTTCTTATTACCGTACTTTAACCACCCAATCATGCCCCATCTGTCCATCTTACACTCAGTCTTTTGTAAGGCTAGGGTACTGCTCTATGCAATCTTAGGACCGCTTAGTTACCAAGATGCTTACTCTTCATCTAGTCTCTCTCCCCATCACAAAAGAGAATGTTCCTATATCTTTAAACTGCTACTAAGTGCCCTGAGTAAAATGTTGCTGATACTATTACTCTGTTCAGGCAATGTTGAACTGAGCACTGGACCATTCTCTTCAATAACAGCTCCCTCTGATTTGGCCCACCTCATGGGTATAGAATTCCTTCATACTAATGTTTGTAATCTTCTGAAGAAGTTTGATTCCTGGACCCTCCATACTACACCTGAAATCCTGGTGGTAACCAAAACCTGTCTCAGCCCTTCTACTCTGGATTCTGCCATTAACATTACATCCTATAACGTCTTCTGAACTGACTGACCTACCACCCACTCTCTGTAGGCCTAAAGGCACTAGACCACATACGCAATGAACTGAACATGTCGACCTTCAATGTCATCATTTTAAGACACCTCAACCTCAATTGACTTTCAGCAAGCTCTGAAACCCTTAAAGAACTATGTGACACCTTCGGCCTTGCACAACTAATTCCTGAAGTCACATGCCCTAATAAGAAAAACCCTGCCAACAGTACTTTAATTGACCTTATTCTAGTTAATAAGCCTCACCTTTTTACCCATTCAGGTGTTTTTTTCACTGACCTTAGTGACCATTGTTCATTGCTTATGTGAGATCTGCTCCCAAACCAGTCTCCTCTTCAAGATATATATACAAAAGAAGCAAACGTAACTTTGCTCTTCTAGCATTCCTTTCTGAATCACAAAACCCTAGTTGGCAAGATTTCAGTCTAGCCAAGTCAGTGTGCGGAGCTTATGAATCCTTTCATAGGATTGTACTTTAGGCTATAGATAGACACGCTCCTTTGGTTAAAATTTGCTCAAAGAAAAAATCATGCCCATGGTTTATGGCCAACCTGAAGGCTGCTTTACTTAATAGGGGCATTCTTTGGAAAAAAAAACATGTTTAGTTTATTGTTCTAGGAATTAGTACATTTGAGCCAGAGGCTCTTTTACAAAGGTTCCACGTCAATTAGGTACAGTACAAAAAAGGTTACATAGATAACACAACAATTTGTGCTGTGTCATGAGCGAGAAAACATATACAAATACATATCAAATAATTTGTGCAAAAGGACATGAGATATCAATAATCACATTATTATTACAAGAAAGAAGTCATGCCACATTAGGAGAAACAAATAGGGAAAAAGTCCAGAACAGAGAGGGTAAGTGAAAGGTGTGGGGAGCAGACAATAGTGGGAGAAAAGGTTTCCCAAACATGTCTTTGTCAAATAACGGAACAGGGTGGGTAGTGAGAAAATAGGAGGTTTAATCAGGGCAGTCTCAGGAGCTAGAGGTGGCAAGGTGAGAGAACAGCCTTGATTTGAAAATACCTAGAGGTGGAGGCAGTAGTATAGTGCTGAGGGCATTTAGCCAGCTGGGGCGATGGGCAAATTATCTTTGTCCTGAGAAGTCCGGCATCGGGGACTTGGAGAGGCTGGTGTTCTGATCTTCTGGTAAATGGATGCTAGCGCTCAGGCATAACAGGTCTTGGATACAAGGTGGAGTGAGGCCCAGAGTGGATTTTTCACCATCAGGCAGGTAAGGTACTTTATCCGGTTTGAGAGTTGCAACCAACCTGAGTCAGCATAGAGTTCACATGTGTGGGTACGTCGATGTGCACCAGTAAGCAGCCGACAGGCCTTATTTAGAGATGTTGTAATGCAACTAAGTGCTGTAGTAGTGGCAGATCCATATATAACTAAGCCCTAGTCAACGACCGAGATGATAGAGGATTGGATGGCAATCCTCAGTGCAGCATGGGTAAGGAGCTGTCTGTTCTGATACAGAATCCCAATTCACTGATTAATGGTTTTTGCTGTACTATCAATGTGAGTTGCAAAGGTTAGGCCTTGATCAAAGCTGATTCCAAGATATTTGAAATTTTGCACTTGTTCAAGGGTATTTCCCAGGTATGTATTAATGGTGAGTGGGACTTGCCGTTTCTTGTTTTGCGGGTTAGAGAAGAGCATGGATTTAGTTTTTTTTGTGGTTTAGAAGCAACTTATGTTCAAGGAACCACATCTCAACTTTGGAAAAAGCATGCTGAAGGTTGAGGCATAAGAGGTTCGGATCTTTATGAGTGGCAAGAATCACGGCATCATCGGCATACAGGATTATTTGTTCAGGGCAGGATTTGGGGAGGGAGTTTAGGAAAAGTCTGAAAAGGATGGGGCCCAGGATGGATCCCTGGGGAACTCCTGAGTGAACCGGTTTTGAGTCTGAGAGAACTCCAGCTACTTTTACAGATTGAGAGCACTGAGCAAGGTAATTTTATACCCAGTCACCAGGACCCTGTGAGAGCCCTAGGAATAGTAGTTGTTTGATAAGTAGGCTATGGTGTACTGTATCAAATGCCTTGGTTAAGTCAATGTAGACTGCTCCAGTTAGGTTTCCTTTGTCCATGGCATTGTGGATTGCTCCTGAGAATTCAAGTAGGGCAGTCGATGTGCTGTGCCCTTTCCTAAATCCATGCTGCTGAGTGCAGAGGATGTTGTGCTTTTCCAAGTAGTCTGAAAGTTGGTCTGCCACCAAGCGTTCAAGGGCCTTAGAGAGAGGTGGTAGTATTGATATCGGGCGATAGTTCCCAGGCAGTGACTTATCACCACTTTTGTGCACTGGAGTGACAACTGCAGCCTTCCATTTCCTAGGGAATTGGCTGTAGCAGAGGGAGAGATTGAAAATGTTTGTGAGGGGGAGCAGTACTTCCTGTAAAACCAAGCTCCCTGCTGACTGGTTGGCTTTCAGAATGGCTAGGAACACTTGAACTAAAATTGTCAGATCTGAAAAAGCAAAATATTTTCAGAATGAACTGGACTCATTATCTAAGTGTGCTTCTAAGTTTTGGAAGACCATTAAGAATATAGAAGGGCATGAATTGGCAAATTCTCTCCAGGCCAAAATTCTCTCTGGTGGCTCTATATTCACTGACAAACAGACAATCCTAGATCTGCTTAACAACCACTTTGCCACAGCTGGGCTCACCTTTGACTCCTCCCTACCTATAATCTCCACACACAACTTTGTAATCAGGATACTATTAGACCCACTAGCATTACCTCTGTCCCTGACATGGCCTTCTCCTTTAGCCCTGTGTCACTGAAACAAGTGGAAGATCTACTGCTAGCCCTGGATACCAGGAAAAGTGCAGGTGTTGACCTTATCGACCCCTATTTTCTGAAGCTCGCCTCCCGTGTATCATCAGAACCTATCACCCACCTCTTTAATCTATCTATTGCTCAAGGAGACCTCCCTCCCATTTGGAAAACTGCCTACATTATTCCCCTACTCAAATCTGGAGACCCAAGTGATCTAAGCAATTACAGACCAATATCTCTAATTTCCATCCTCTCTAAACTGCTGGAGAAAGTGGTTAACATGCAGCTTAGGAAGTACTTGGACTCCACCAATCTCATTTATTTCCTTATACATTCCTAAAGTTAATTCACGTTTTGATAAAGCATCTAGAAGCTATGTACTCCCTCACCTATGGAACAAATTACAAAAAACTCTGAAACTGGCTGCCCGACAACTTTCTCCTCCTTTAAAAAGCTATTCTCTCATTCCTTTATAGAATCCTTTTAACTGCCCCCCCCAGAGGCCAGTGAAATAAGTGTCAGACATCCGTCACCATGCCTTGTGATTCCCTGTGTATCACTCCTTCTTCTTTTATTCTCCCTATCACCCCTCCTTCCCCTTTTTCCTGAAGTGTCCATGTACATACTGTATAATTAATGTATATTGACAATATTTTTTTTTCTTAGCCTCTTGCATATTGCCTGTATATACCTTGCCTAATACTGTACTATGTTTACGTCCTCTTCTACGTTGTATTCCTTGATTGTACACCCATCTTTTTCCTTTGTATATTGTTTACTTTTTATGTGCACCTGTCCAGGTCCACCTTGCAGATGAGCTCGCTCAATGGTGCTTCGCCTGGTAAAATAAAGATTGCTTGATTGAAGATCAGCTATGACCCAGGGAAGGAGGGAGCAGGTTGCACACTCACCTCTGAGGCTGGGAGATCAGAAGGCTGTGGGTTCTATCCCCACACCAGGTACTTGGGTTAAATCCCAATACTGACACTGTAGTACAGCATGAGGGGGGTGCTGCACTCCTGAGGTGCCATCTTTCAGATGAGATGTTAAACCGAGGTCCCATCTGTCTCTTCTGGTGATAGTTCAGGTTGATGTTAAAGATCCCACGGCACTTCTCAAAAAGAGTAGGGGAATTTTTATTGTAAATTATCAAATAACAATATAATACAAATATATACAGTAAATACTGTATATACTTAGTCATTCTACATTCATAACTTGTTCATGTATCCATAAACAAATAACAATATCCTAACAACTTCAACAAAAAAACTTTTCCTAACACCATGTTTTACAATTAATCCATAAATGAGCCACTCTTGACACTGTAGATTTAGATAAGTCATATTTCATTAACTGTTTCAGTGCATTTTGTATATTAGAAAATACCACATCCTGATGCATCCATTTTTGCTGTAGCACCAATAAGCATCTTACTTGCCATTAATGGTATCTAATCATTCCTAGGATGATATATATAGTATCTGGATGCTACCTTCCTTGTAGGCTCAGATTAGTTCCATACATAACATCTGCATAACTTAGATTGGAGAACTGAGGGTCCTTCTATTCTTTACTCACTATTCCCCATAACCTCTGTGACATTCTAAAAATAAATGTGCCTGAATTTCAATATCCTGGGAGCAAGATTCCCTTGGACAGTACCTCTCTGCCAGCATTTTATGCTTGTTGTTGCCTTTGACACTGAGTCTACCATAGTTTTCCAACTATATACAATCCCACATACATGGAGGGATTCCAGTGTTCACCAATTGTTCTAAAACATGGGCTTTTTGAGCCTCTGGGCATACAGGAAATTTTACTGTATCCATCCCTTCAGTGTCTAGGATATGCTTATATATGTTTTTCCTACTCCATAAAGCTACACACATTGGAGTCAGTTTCCATTTTATTGCCCATTTAATACTTTCCATCCCATAATGGGACAATGGGCCCTGTTTGCCGAGCTACCTGGGTTTCTGCTGTTGCCATGCCAATATGTTTGGACCCATCCATTCCTCTAACCACACCTTCCAACCTAATGTGTCACCATGGAAGTATCTTCCCAGATTATGGCTCAAGAATAGACTCCAGAAAAACACTAAGGGGTTCATCATAACCTACCTCACCCTCTTTTTTGGACTTGTATGTTATATTTCTTTTAATCAGGTTTAATCTGGATCCCCAAAACCTTGAAAGAAAACACTAAATAACTTAGCGTGCACATCCTTGGGGGGGGGCACACATAACTTACATACAAAAATAATGGGATCAGTAAGGTCTTGATCAGCCAGACCCTTTTCAGCTTACCAATCACTTTATTCCTCCTCCCTGCAACAACCCGTTCTGCTCTACCTATACTTTGCTCCCAGTTCCTTACATTGGAGTCCTGAGGCCCAAAAGTTATCCCTAGAATAATTATGGGATCTTTTGTTAATTTACTACCCCCTATCATTCCAGAAGCTGGTATTGGAGTCTTGCCTAGGGGAAAGCCCCTGCTTTTAGTAACATTAATTTTAAAACCAGACATTGAATAATATGTCCTCATTACATATTCCAAGCCTGATTCTTCAGCTGTTACATCGAAGGTTAACACCATATCATCTGCATATGTTAATACCCTGATCTCACCCTCAGAGACTGAATTTGTTAACCCTACTAGTCTTTGATCAAAACTACATAACCAAATAAAAATGTCTATACAAAATATGTACAGAAGAGGACTTAATGGGCACCCCTGTCTCAGTCCCCTCTTTATCCCCACTCTATCCCCATACCACCCATTTACATTGGGGATGATTGACACATCTCTGTATAATACTTTAATCCATCCCAAGAAGGTTTCTGGTATTCCAAAAGCCTTTAAAACTTCAAAGAGGAATTGGTGTGAGACCCAGTCAAAGGCTTTCTCTTGATCAATAGTTATTACCCACCCCTCCAAATCCCCTATTTCCCCTTTATAAAACATCTCTCTCAACATAATTAGGTTGTCATACTGTGTCCTGCCTTGGACTGCACATGTCTGAGAGTCACTAATTAGGTATGGAGCAATGTTAGATATTCTCCATAGCATGATCTTAGCCAGAATTTTAACATCAGTATTTAGGAGGCTTAATGGCCTCCAATTATTTATATCCACCTTGTCTCCTTTTTTATGACTGAACACCAAGATTGCTTCTCTCATTGAGGGGCTAATTCTTTATTAGTTAGCATATGACTGAATACTATCGCTAATGAAGGTGCTATGGTATCTGTACACTGAAAAGGTGTGGGGTCACACCTTTTCAGTTTGTGTCTGTGAGAGAATTATCAGCTCCTGGGGTATCTATGCACTTCCCTGTTTCTTTGAGACCCCTTTGTCCATGTATTTTGGAAAACTCATGGCTTTATTTGAGGTATCTTTAAACTGTTTGTACAGCCCAGCTCCTATGCCATCAGACCCAGGAACTGAATCAGCCTTTAAGCCTCCTATGGCTGATAAAATCTCAAGTTCCTTGACTTCGGAAATAAGGGGCTTGATATCCTCCTGAGACACCTGTGGCAAGTTTAAGTTCTTCAAAACCCTGTCAGCCTTCTCAGCTGCAGGGGAGGTGCCAAATGAGGCATACAGCTGCTTTTTCACTACATCTAAAAGGCCTAATGGGGAAGAAACGACATCTCCATTTGATTTTAGTAATTCTTTTATAATTCTAGCCTCCACCCTTTCCTTACTATCTTTAAAGGGATCTATACATTTTGCATCCCCTCTTAGTCCAAATTTTGCCTCCTGACTCAAAGATTGAGCCCCATTATACTGCATTTTTTGCAAGGCCTGTTTTACTGATTGAATCTGCTGTCCATAGACTTTTTTCAAAGTCTCTGCTAAATGAATTAAATGTTGCAGGTGTAGTCTCAGGTCCAAGTACTCTAAGTAATATTTGTTGTTCACATAATTTGCTTTAATTTGAAATAATTCTCTCCAAGATTGTTTCATGTCATCCCACCAAACCGCTGGGTCTTCATAAAGATCTACCACAGATAACCGTGCTGTCCAATTTTGGAACCATCATTTCTGAATCCTTTTATCAGGCAATAAGAACTCATTTAATCTCCATTTTGATTTTTTGCATCTGGGTGTATCCTGCCAGGAGATTTTAGAAATCACAGCCATATGGTCCAAGAAATCCACAGCACCTACCCTACTAGTCAACACTTTAAGGATTTCAGACACAAAAATAAAATCTATTTGTCTTTAAAACACCTTTGTGAAAGGAGTATCCCCCTGTAGCATGTAAGTCTCTATATGAATCTTTTAAAGCAGCATTAGACAAGATCTGCTATAATGCCACATAATCACAGAACAGCTTATCAGTTCATAAATCTCTATCCTGCTGAGATAGACTACAATTAAAATCCCCCCCCCAGATCATAAGATGAGAGGTATGCAGATATGGCTGAATGTCTCTGAACATTGAAGCCCAAAGGGCTTTAGTTTGTGATGCATGGGTAGCCACAATTCTAAACCATTCCAAATAAAAGGAAAAATCTAATAATAAGGCCTTGTCTGTACAAATATCCACTAATCGAGTCACCTGAATTCCAGGATTAATGATAAGGATCCCCACGCCATCAAATAACTCTCTCCCTGTGGACCAAAAGGAGGGGCCTGACATCCAGGCCCTAGATGCCCTCATAAGTTCCCCATTAATTTTTAATCTAGTATCCACTATACAGGTTATGTCACAGCCCAACTCCTGTAAGGATGGCATAGTGCTTGCCGATTTCCTATCTCTTTTAATGCTGTTAACATTAACTGAAGTGATAGACAGACAGTCTGAAGGGGCTGAGGTGTGCCTCGTGATTCAAAATTGTTATGGTATTTGGGCCTTCTGTCTCTGCCTAGTTCTCTTAGCAATAGAATCTGCTCCCCATCCTCAGTGTCCATGTAAGAAACAATGGAGGAGGAGTCTGTTGCCTCTCCCTCAGAATCCCCATCTTCTGATAGTAGGACAGCAAATTTGTTCCATTCTTTCCAAGATCCAGTTTTAATCCCACTACTACTTCCTCCAACCTTCCTAGAAACTACTTTCCCTAACCTGGACCTCTTTGTTTGGGTAACTGTTTTAAAATTCTCTTTCTCTGGAGGGGGAGGAGACATTTTAGTTGTCAAACCTCCACCTTTTTCAGGAATTTTTTGATGACCAGGAACCTGTGTGGCCTGACTTGCTGGGGCCTCGTCCTGAGTTGGGCCTTGTTCTGGGACATCTACATCTGAGGTAGTCATACTCTGCATTCCTATGTTCTGATTCAAAGAAACTTCATTTTGTACCTTTTCCCCAATGTGTGTCTCAATGTGTGCCTCAGCTTGCTGTGGCAAGGCAAGACAAGGCAAATTTTATTTAAAAAGACTCCCATCCCAGAGGCTCTAGGTGCCATAAATTAATCAAATAAATACAACACAACACCATACAATCAATAAAATGTACAGCTCCAAGCAATTAAAACCTTATTTTACTACACAATTTGTTCCCTTGTTAAAAATTAAATTAAACAATATAAGCTTATAAAACATAGTCAGGGAATGCCTGATCAAATAAAAATGTCTTTAGTTGGGCCTTAAAAACCTCAACAGATGGGGCCTCCCTAACAACTACAGGAAGCGAATTCCACAGGACAGGAGGCGACACTAAATGCTCTATCGCCTGCCGTACTTAACCTTGTCCTGGGAATCACAAGGAGGCCCCGAGAGGACGAATGCAGGGAACGGACTGAGACAGCAGTTGTAAGAAGATCATTCAGGTAGCCTGGGCCCAGTCCCTGTAGGGCCTTCAAGGTGAGCAAACTCACCTTAAAGAGGACCCTCCACCTAACCGGCAGCCAGTGCAGATGATGTAGCACCGGGGTTATATGACAGTATTTAGATTGTCCTGTCAGCAACCTCACTGCCTCATTCTGCACCAACTGCAGTTGGCGGAGGGTACCCCCAGAGACCCCGAGATAGAGTGTACTACAGTAGTCAAGCCTGGATGTCACAAAGGCATGTACCAAAGTGGGGAGGTCCAGAGGTGGAACTAAGGGCTTGATCCTGGTGATATTCCTCAGATGATAAAAACTGGTACGTACAATGGAAGACACCTGAAATTCAAGTGTCAAACCGCAGTCAAGAGTAACATCCAGATCACACACCCTAGAGGAGGCCTTCAATGGTACAGAGCCAAGGCAAAGTCCTGTCTCTGCACCAGAGGTCAACCTATCATGTCCTCTGTTCGACTTCACCACCAGTACCTCCGTCTTACTGGGGTTGAGCCGCAACCAACTGGAAGCCATCCAGTCATTGATTTCAGCAAGACAGCTGTTAAGCACTTCTACTGCACAAGATGTTCCAGGGGCAAAGGAAAAGTACAGCTGGGTATCATCAGCATAGCAATGAAAACCCAAGCTGTACTTCCTAATGAGCTCTCCCAGAGGTAGCATGTACATGGCAAATAACATTGGTGACAAGACCGAACTCTGGGGAACTCCGCACAACAGGTGGTCAGGGGAGGAGGAGAAATTCCCCATCACTACCATCTGCCTCCTGTTGGATAAAAAAGACTCAAACCAGCTGATGACAGAGCCAGCAAGTCCACAGAATTCCCTCAGGCGGTCAAGTAACACTTGATGATCCACCGTGTCAAATGCTGAGGAGAGATCTAGGAGAACAAGAATTGTCCCCTCCCCTCGATCTCTAGCCCTAAGGAGGTCATTATGCACCTGAACTAGTGCAGTTTCCATGCTATGCCTTGCATGAAACCCCTACTGGAATAGTTTATAAAGATTATGGGTCACGAGATGTTCCTCAAGCTGAAGCGCCACCACCTTCTCAACAATCTTACCTAAAAATGGAAGATTGGAGATAGGACGGCAATTCGCCTTAATGTCAGGGTCCAACGATTTCAGAAGGTGCCTCACCAATGCCTCCTTCAAGACATCAGGGAAGACCCCCTCTGACAAGGAACACCGGACAATCAAGGCAAACACCGGGCCAACAGAGTCAACACATCTCATTAAGAAATGAGTTGGCACCAGGTCCAGTTCACAAAAGGTGTGCCGAAGCCTAGAAGCAATCTCAATGACCTCAGCCACCTCCACCAGTCTAAACTCACCCCAAACAGGCAGAGTGCTCTTCGGAAGCCCATGGCGACCACTGTCGACCAGATTCTGGTCCACTGGCAGAACCCTCTGCCTGATAGCAGACACCCTGTCCAAGAAGAACCAAGCAAATCCATCACATAGTGCATTGGAAAAAGCTACCTTTGGCTGTAGACAAGAAGGATGAAGAAGCCTGTCCACGGTCTGAAAGAGCACAGTTGGTCGGTTCCTCCTGGCAACAATGTCCCTAGATGAGAATTCTGCCTTCTTATGGTTGATTGCCCCCTGGTATGCACCATAGTGCACATGCAGGGCCAGTTTGTCTGCCTCCAGGCCAGACTTCCGCCAGCAATGCTCTAATCTCTGACCCAGCATCTTCATCTCCTTGAGCTCCCCATCAAACCAAGGGGACCTCAAGTGAGAAGACCTGGGTCGTACACGGACTGGTGCGAGGGAGTCAAGTGCATCAGAAAGCGCCCTATTATAGGCGTCCATTACTGTGCACACCCCCCCCGCATGCATTGTCCACTCTAGATAGGTCAGCCACCACTATAAAACCCTCGGGAGTAAGCCCCCTCAAAGGGCAGTAGCTGACCATCTCTGCAGGGGGAAAGGTACCCGGGGGGGGGGCCCTGAACTGGAACTTCACCGTGCAATGATCAGACCAAACGACCTTATCAACACTGAAACCATTTATCTCAAGTCCCAGCGAGAACACCAAATCCAGCATGTGGCCACCCTGATGAGTCGGGGATGATATTCCCTGCACTAAGCCCAGAGAGGACATCATCTGGAGGAAATTATAACCCAGCCGAGATGATTCATCCTCAGCCCAAACATTGAAATCCCCCAGTACTAAACATCTGGGGGCCTCCAATGTTTCACTGATGATGAAATCGGCCACTTCATGGAGGAATTCTCCCGACGCCCCAGCAGGGCGATAAATCTGGAGGACCAAGCAATCTGCGCCTGGTCCCCCATGAATGGCCACACACTCAAAAGAACATGGTGTTCTCACCAGGTGCACGGGGAAGTCAAGCTCAGATCTAAAACAAATGGCTACCCCACCCCACCCCTGTATTCCACTCTGGGGCAGTGCACTACAGTATACCCAGACGGGATGGCAGCCTCTAAAACTGGGCCAGCATCATCACCAATCCAGGTCTCCGTAATGCAAGCCAGATCGACCAGAGAAACCAAGTCCGCTATAATTGCAGTCTTGTTTCTGACTGATCTGGCATTGCAAAGCACCGCCCTCAGGGGATTAGTGGACAATACAGCCCTACTGGCTATCTGCCCCCTCGATCTAGTGGGAACCCTGGTAACAGGAACTAAACATGTCGGACCTCTTCCCAAGTACGGTCTAATCCCAGGGCACCTTCTACACCTCACCAACTTGATCCTACCACCCATAGTGCATGGGGCACCCAGCCCCACTTGAGTCCTATGATTCCTCCCAATTCCAACCTCCCTACAATGCCTAGCTGTAGTATCTGATACAGGAGGACTGAAAAAGGGCCGAAGATCAAAGAGCTGAGATACCTCATACACTATCCTGGCCCGACCCAAGTTTACATGCATTCCCAGACACATCCTCCCCTATTACGTAATCTCAATCAAAAAGAAAACACACACACTCACTCACACACACTCAGAACTCACATATACACAAATCAAATGCCAACCCCCTCCAAAACACTCTCCTAAAACCAAACACTAAATAAAATTTACAGAAAAAATTCAAGAAACTACAAATCAAATAAAAATGCCAATACACAGAATGGCGCAGTCACTTTCTACTCAAAGTTCCCAGAATCTTTCAACAGTCAAATTCCCAAGAAAAGTCCACAATATATTATAATCCTCAAGAAGCCCCAGCACCGCTCTCACCAGCCACTGGTACCTCTGAAAGGATCCCAAAGATTTCATAGGCCCACAATCAATAAGTCCATAGGGGCCCAAGTCCCGAAAAGCAGTCCGCAGATGAATATCCGAAAGGCACTCTCACTACCAATAGGAGGCTCTTTCAATCAGTCATTAAAACCACAGAGGTTCTCTCACAACCTCTGAGGTAAAAATTCAATTCATATGCAGCACTTACTATCGGAAAGTCAGGGCAGGAAGAAAAAAAACCTCCACTACTCAACCATGAGAGAAATACCCCACGCTATGGAGTCGCGACCTTGGACCCCAGCTGGAGTCCGCTAACAAGAAGGCTCCCCTGAGAGACCTATAGGCTGCCGATAGCACATCCACTCCTCATTAAATGTGCATTGGTACCCCTTGAAGCAGCTCCAATGCACACACAGACACCCCTCAAAGGACGAGTATGAAGCTGAATACTAAGTGCCCAAATCGTCCTCACTTCACTTCAGTGAAGCATAACAAATCCATTAATTATAAATAAACTTGCCAACATAACATGCCAGCAGTTCCTTGAAGCAGTTCACAGACACTACTGTCCAGCAGTCACAAAATACTTATCTCCCAGTGTGACTCCTCAAAGCTTATCCTCCTCCGATGGAATAACTTCCTGATTCACTTTCTGAGCTCACTTTCTGGGCTCTACAGATATTCAGCTCAAAACCAGTAGTCTCTTCTTCGGTCCCACCAGTCCAAAAAACAGTAGCAGCAGCCCGAACACGGTGCACAGTCCAAAGCAGTACTAAGTCCTGCCCAACACAACAGTTACCCAAGCAGGAATGCAGATCCAATCCCGCCTGCCCTCCAGATCCAAACAACCGGCACTGCTCCTCTCCGGTCTCCCGATCCTGCCGACAGGACCACAGCAACCCCCAAACTGAAAGCGCAGGCAGAATAAAATGGGGTTCAATGAAATTCCAGGAATAGCCCCAGTCCCAGTACAGGACCGATGTCCAGAACTGAGATCCAACAAACAGACGGATGCAGCTACCGAAGTGGACCACAGATAAACGCAGACTGCAAACAGACAAAGCAGACTGCAAACAAACAAAACAAATCTCAAACTGACTGCCAAAAAGAAAAGCAACGAAACAAAATACAAGCTCAGCAAACTTAGCAGCTTAGCTTGCAACTGTTGCACAATGTTAATTAGCTCCTCATGTGATGGGCAATCTTCCCGGTTGTGGGAGGCCCGTGAACACTGCCCATAAGAATGTCCAGTCTGCTCACATAAATTACACCAAAATAAGTTTAAACATTTACCTGATGAATGTCCAAACTCTAAACAGTGACTGAATTTCTTAGAATTATAAGCCGAGCTTAAATGTGTTCTTGCCCCACATTTAAAACACAATTTTGTCTGTCCAGCATAAAAGATTGAGCCTATATCCTTTCCTAAGTAAAATGTACTGGGGGATGGACAGGTCCTGTATTTGTAATGATCAGTTTCACCCTCACCCTCCATTCCCTATCCCAAATCTGTTCACTGTCGAGTGTGGGAGTTGGTCTATTCAGTATCTCACATCTCTGTCTCAACCAATATAAGATGTCTTCTATATTTACCCCTTCATTTTTGAACATAATTGTTATGTTCTTAACAGCTGGTTTTGATAAAAGTACAGCAAGAAAGGGAGACCATAGGGGAGAGTTTTTTAACTTTTCATACTGGACCCAAAATCTCTGAAGTCTCTCAAATCTCTCAACTCATTTTTAAAACTTATATCAAAATTATTGTTCCAGAAATGGATCAACGCAAAAATCTCAGAGGAGAAAAATTTAAGTGAACCTTTCAAAAGCTGTTTCACTATGAAAATCCTATCAGGGGCCTCTGCTAGGCCTTCTTTATACAACAATCTGACCACATTCCGGCAGGGGGCTGGCTCCTCTTTATTTTGGAACAATTCTGATAACTTCAAAATGTGCCCCCCCTTAAGGGGTTCTTCTGCCTCTCCTAATGGCTCTTGCATTTCTCTAACCTCAATGGCACCAGTATCTATATGCACATCAGTAACAATATTTTCAGGAAAATTAGTGTCAGCAATAGTCTCTAGTAACACCTTACCCCGGGGTTCGTTGGAGCTCATGTCCTCCGGATCATTGGTGGCCACAGTTGCAACTGAGCTTTGTAACATAGTAACATAGATAGGGTCTGTGGTGTCTGGAACCCACTGTCCATTCAAGTCCTGCTCCCATTCCACATTTCCTAGTGCTAGGACTGGGGACCAACTTATGTCAGAATGATCCTTTGCCTCTGTTAATGTTTCCTTAGTTCCTTGCACTGCCGAATGGATTTTGGCTGATTTGCTCCATCCAGGTTTCATTCTATCCTTCAAGAAAGAAAAAAAACTTGTTCATTTTGCACTGGCTGTGGAGCATTTAGTGTTTTTTGCAGAGACGCCGTCCCCTTACTGCTTCCCATTCCAAGTCTCTTAATCTGTGCTGCTTCTTTAGCTTTTCCTGCCAGTGCAGGCTTTTGGCACACAGTTCCAACACTGTTTGACCTGCGAGCCTGTGATGCTGATTTATTCCTCCTGTTTCCCTTCGCTTTCAAATTTTTTATTTTGCCAGCCTCTTCAATACCATTTTGAGGCTTCACATAAACTTCCCAATGTTCCAATGTGCTTTGCTGTACAGGAGCTGCCACGTCAGCACAACGCTGACTCACCACAGGGAGGACAGGATCCTCTCTAAAATTGACAGGCTCGACTGCTACATTTGGAATGTTCAGTGAAGTGTCAAGCTGTTGCAGCTCCCACAACAGTTTTTGCTTCTGTTTCAATATTTTCTCCCATTCTGGTGATAGCGTTACACACATCGACACTCCATTCAAAACACTGGGTGCCTCAGCCAGATTTCCATCCGGCGTGACCACTGAATCAACTTCTAACAACACAGATGCATCCAACACTGCATTTACGGCCTCTTGATTTACTGTGCTAGAGGAGAAGGCCTGCTCCCCAGCACATTCAGCGTCCATCTCCTCCTAAGGCTCTAACACACTGGCCATCCTGGAACAGATGGCCAGAGGGTCCCCCTACACATGAGTAGGGGAATTTCCCTGGTGTCCTTGCAAAATTTCCCCCTTTCACTATAAAAATACCACTAATAGCTTAATTTGGTTCAAAGTCAGTTGGTATTCATCTGTATCCCCCTCCCCAGGTCCTGCCTGAAAATAGGCAGAATTTGTCTAGTGCACTTACCGAGTCAACAAAAACTAAATGAATAAATGATCTGTAGAACATCTGCAGACAGAGGTAAAAGTATCAATACAATTACTAAAGGCTACAACTGGGTTGGGCAAATTGAGGGTAGGGTGCCAGTTGGTATGGAGGAAATCTTGCTCAAAACTCTACATGTGAAACAATTTGAAAGATTTGGCCAGAATATTTTTTTTTGGGGGGGTGCTTTGCGATTATTTATGTTTGTCATGCAATAGATAATGCAATGGTCACTTGAAATTATCTGGCAGGATATCCACTAGCAATATTCTGTGAGGGTGAGAAGTAAGAACCTAGTCATTTGTGCAGTGGTTAGAAGACCTGAAATTGAAATGAGTAGGGAATGTTATCAGTTCGGAGAGGTTTAGTGCTTTAAGTCTGGTTTGAAGAGAGTGTTAGAAAGTGAAGCTTTATTTCCATCAGACCAATTTGCATTGAAGTCCCCTAGTAAAATATGCTCACCACCAGGGGATGTATCCAGAATGTATTGTAGAATATATGTAGAAAAATCAGGAGTTGCATCTTTTGAAAAGGCAGCATGAGTAACGTACGCAGAGGAAGGCAGGAGAAGCATCAAGAAAGGCAATTGGAATGGAGGGTAAATATTGCAACAGCAAATCTGCAGGCAAAACACAGATATAGCATGCACATCACTTCAGGTGGTGCTGTTGTACGACAGGATTGCTAACCATGAGGCACAGGAGGTGGACACATGGGATGCTGATGATAGGCAAAATGCAATTGTAAGATCAGTCGAGGCATACACGGCTGATCAGGTACATCTAGCTGCTGATGAGAAGCCATATGTTTACTGGCAGAATAAGGTGAATGAAAAGAGTGGCCATCACTGGCAACAGTAGCCTTTAAATGTCTGAGCTGTCCTGGCTCCAGTGTGGGTGCTAAATGTGTTGTCAGCTCAGCAGTGGGCATATTATGGACAGATGAACCAACCTTTCCCCCACCGGTGCCAGTATGTTGGCATTTATAAAAATGCATTAGCATCATATTCCCCCAAGTAAGACAGCGTGAGTCAGGGCACCACTCAGACACATGTACATGGAAGGTGAGGAGAGGGAAGAGCCATCATCCTCAGTACAAACTGAGGCAGGCATGTTGGAGATGGAGAAGGAGTTCCCTGAAGGAGAAAGTTCTGATGTTGAAGATGCTGAAGGGAAATTCCTTGCATTGCAGGAGGGCAGCATTAGTGGACTTGAGTAAAAGAAAACTAATCTCATGTCATGTGAACAGTGCAATTTTTTTCTTTACTGTGTGGTGTGGAAGGTCACATCTGAAAACCAAATGTTCTCATTTTTATGTTGGCTTTTGTGCACTTGCAAGCATCATCTTGTGGTAATAGCACATTTCAGAGGTGTGTCAGTGTTGGCCAATGCAGGGGATGCTTTAATGGGTGCGTCCCTCAGCCGCCAATCAGTGAGCATGCTGCCAATGACAGCAGTTTCAGAGAGAGAGTCAAAGAGTTGAAACAAATCTACCACTGCAATCAGAGACAGACTTGTCATTGCAGTGGCATATGACATGCCTCCATTACATGTCTTTGCTGGTGAAACATTTCAATAAATATGGTGGCTTCTGCCATCCACCACACAATCACCAGAAAGCAGACATTGGGGTTCCCAATCCCCATGTTGGCATCCCCCCTCTTAGTGTGTCTTTCCTGGCTAAACAGTTTTGCCTTTCCTTTCCAACACTGAGATGCCCACTCCCAGTGTCGGATGCGCACCCCCAAGCCATCTATATGCCTTGCCGACATTGGGGTGCCCAATCCCCGTTTCAGCATCCACTCAGAATTGTGGCACACTGGAAGCCCACCCCAGTGTACCCATTTTTGTTGTGCGTGTGTGTAACCTGTAAACAAAGAAAACCTTCCCTCATGATCTTTTTATTTCTCCCTGCAAACAAGAAAATGGTCCACCATTGTCTCCCCAATCCCCCTCCATATCCCCACCATTCCTCTGCACAACCACCTCCCCACATACACACCCCTCACCCATACTTACCATCTGGAGGTTGGGAGTAGAGATGCAGCAAATTTAAAATCCACCTGCGAAATGAATGTGAAGCAGCCACTTCGGATTAGCACTTCATTACGCGGATTGTCCCATAGGAAAGGCTCACTTCACCTTGTTATTATTACTTCACATTGTCATCCCGCTTTAAATGTGAAGTAAGGCAGAGTGACAACAATATTGGCAGCACCCCACCCACACAGTCACCAGAATTAATGTGCATCCCCAAAGTGCTACTGTCTTGTGTCCAGAAAACTCCCCAGTGCTGACAAAGTGAAATGAGAGCATAACAAGAAATGCAAAGTCTCCCAGAATTAATGGCACACTCAGTCATGCAAGCAGTGGTCACACACAGAGTCATCAAAATTAATGTGTATCCCCAAAATGCTATCGTCTTGTGCCCAGAAAATTCCCCAGTGCTGATGAAGTGAAATGAGAGTGTAACAAGAAATGCAGTCTCCCATAATTAATGGTGCACTGCAAACACACAGACAGATTAAGATTGCGCAGCACACTCAAGGGATGCATACGAAAAGGCACACCGCCTAACTAGTGCACACAAGTCATAAATCCAAATCTGGAAAGGAATACATTTTGCCAGTTGGTGGATTAGTGCAAGGCAGTAACAATCCACTACCAGCAAAGATACAACAAAGCAGTATAAAAAATTCATACAGGTGCTGTGGATAGCAGGTTCATACTGCTGCAATTACTCTGTGGCACAATAAAAAGTGTCTGATTTAATGGCATGCATTGCACACATACTCATACTCACACTACAAGTAACGCGTAACAAATTGAAAACCTTTAGTAATAAAACCAAATGTTTTAAACGGACAAATTATACACTGCTACACCACAACAATCAGCAATGAAATACTGAAAATATTACTGTGTACATTAACACAGTTATACAAGAAAAGTATAACCAAAACAGAAAGACTGCCTTTTTCTCCCAGTTAATGTACCTACAACACAAATACACCCTTCCCCCAAAGCACACTTCACAGTACACAGACTGACTGTTCTAAATTAACATTCAAAATCCACACACAACAATAAACACTCGATGATATGAGCACAGAAGGGTTTCGTACAATCGATGTACTACATTTTGAGCAAAATAAAATGACTCAAAAAAGCATTTTAAACAGCTTTTAGAGGTTTTGAATCACAGTGTCTCCAGTTACCACTACACATACACTACCCAGACCAAAACTGAGGCTGTGCAGAACAATCTAGAGCCCATATGACCTGCAGTCCCATTAATCACTGCAGAATTTCATTTGGAGCTCAATTACAAGTTGAAGTGAGGCAAATTACATTGATTTCAATGTACTTCATCTTAAAATTGGTGGAGAAGTGGTTTGGGAAGGCGGAATAATGCAAAGTCATTAGTTTCAAGGGACTTCGCATTCCTCATTATGAAGCGAAGTACTCTGCTTCACATTGTGGAGTACTCTGTGGATTCTGTGTTACTCTATGAGTCACTTTGTGGAGCGAACTGTGGCCACTTTGCCCACCACTACTTACAGTACTGTAACTCACATGCTGTGCAGGAAGGAACACAAATGCCTATGGCTGTACTTCCCCAATGAGCAGTAGCACAAAACTCCCCTAGTTAAAAACAAGTATTAATGAACACAATGGTGGGGTGGTGAAGCCTGTGGAGATACTACAAAACAGGCTTACACTACTTCCAAGTAACTAGTAAAAATATTAATGTTGTGATTCATGACGTGATCGTGAATTGTGATTTGTGACTGCATTTACGACCATGATGATGAAGAACATGATTCAGTGTCGATGGTGTGAGATAACCAATATTCAATTGTATTGGGAATGTGAATGCCTACAGCTGTACTTCCCCAATGAGCTGTAGCACAAAACTCCCCAACTTAAAAACACATATTAATGAGTAGAATGGTGGGGTGGTGAAGCCTGGAGAGATACAACAAAACGGGCTTACAGTACATCAAGTAACTAGCAAAAAAATTTTTGTTGTGATTTGTGACATGATCGTGATCATGATTTGTGACTGCATTTGTGACCTTGATGATGAAGAATGTGATTTGTATTATGAGTGACTTGTGATGATCATCCTGACTTAAAAACACATATTAATGAGTACAATGTTCATGCAGAATTATGCATCACACCTGTCCAGTACTCTCAAGGGAAGCCAAAGAAACAACTGTGACTTAAGTTACAGATGGAGATCGGGCCCTAAAGAGATGCAAATGCACAGGCAGATTAAGATTGTGCTGCACACTGAAGAGATGCAGATGCAAAGGTACAACACCTAACCAGTGCTCACCATCAGAAATTCAGATCTGGAAAAGAATACCTTTGCCGGTTGGGGCAGACCACGGGGGGTGGGCAGTGTACCGCTCAGCTGCAGTAACAGTCACTAGTACTAGTACCAGTAAAGATACCACAAAGAAGTACAAAAATCACACAGCTGCAGTGGATAGCAGGTTCACATTGCTGAAATTACTGTGTGGCACAATAAAAGGGGTCTGATTTGATGACACGTGTCACACACATACTCACGCACACACTAAGTAATGCGTAGCAAACTGAAAAAACTTCAGTAATATAACCACATATTTTAAACAAAGTAAATTTATGCACTGCTGCACCACAACAATCAGCAAAATATGACAAAAATTATTGAAAATATTACCGTATGTACAGTATCACATTTATACAAGAAAAATATCACAAAAACAGAAAGAACTGTCTTTTTCTCCAAGTTAATATACTTACACCACAGACATACCCCTCCACCAAAGCACGCTTCCACTATCTCTCAGTACACAGACTGAATGTTGTATTTAACATTCAAAATCCACACACAAACAATAAACACTCAATGATATGAGCACAGGAGGGTTTCCTACAATCGACAAACTAAAGTTTCAGCAAAAAAATTGGCTCAAAAAGGCTTTTTTAACAGTTTTTAGAAGGTTTAAATAACAGACAGCTCTCAGATCAGACAATCTCCTACAGCTTCCTGCACACACTACCCCAAACTGAGGCTGTGCAGAACAATCTAGAGCCCATGTGACCTGAAATCCCATGAATCACTGCAAAATTCGCCTTTGGAGCTTAAAAACAAGGCGAAGTGAGGCGAACTACATTGTTTTCAATGTACTTCGCCTTAAGAATTGGTGGAGTAGTGGTTTGGGAAGGTGGAGTAACACAAAGTCATTATTTTCAATGAACTTCGCATTACCCATTATAACGTGACATACTCTGCTTCGAGTTGCGAAGCACTCCACAAATTCGCCTTCTTTCTGCGAAGCACTTTGAGGAGCAAATTGGGGCCACGTCATTCATCTCTAGTTGGGAGTCGCAATCTTCTCTGAACCAGAACACATCTGCACTATTCAAAGTCTAACTGCAAAGTGAAGAAATGATGGTAAGCTTTATAATGGTAGGCAATGGGGGGTTCAACGTAGGTTGATATCTCAGCCATTTTTTTGAATTTTGGCCCCAATTTTCAACATGGAGTTCTTGGGATCCCACCTCATGAACATGTCACTGTCATTTTGTTTCTCAGTCCTAAAAGGTGATTTCATGGTCATTTGATATAATCAGCTTTTGGAGCAGATTAATGAAATGATAGTGCCACTCTTCATGAGGGGATGTCCCAAAAAGCCCATGTTGCAAATCTGGTGAAAAAATTCCAAAAAATGACTGCATTACAAACGTGCATTGTGCAGTTTCTATGCACACTCATACCTTCACTGATTTGTAATATTTTCTCTCCAGATTTTCAACATTTCCAATTTTTCACACCTCCTTATGAACAGTATAGCTGCATTTTTCACATCTTTCCTGAAATGTGTTTTCACACCTGTGGCGCAGAATGGCACGGTTGCTGTGGGGAATCAACTTTTGGGACAGATTAATAAAATCATAGTGCCACTGTTCATGAGAAGAGGTTTAAAAATGTCCATGCTAAAAATTTGGTGAAAAAACTCCAAAAAATGATTGCATTGTAGGCGTGCAATGCACTGTTTCTACGCATGCTTGTAACTTCACCAACTTTTCATATTTTCACTCCAGATTTTCAACATTGCCATTTTTTCACACCACAGCTGTCATTTTTCACATCCTGCCAGAAATGTGTTTTCCACACCCGTGGCATCAAATATTTTGTAAGTCAGCTGGCAAAACAACCATTCAGGATTGAGTAACAAAATGATAGTGCCACTGTTCATGAGGTGGGGTCCCAAAAGCCCATGCTGAAAACTGGGATTGAAAATGCCAACAAACAACCATGGTGTTATGGTTTCCAACCATAATGCCCTACTCTGTACAGACTGACAGGGGTCCAAGGTATGACTTGGGATCATCAACCTTAATGCTCTCACCATTCCACCTGTACTCTGCAGCCAGTGACAGGCGTTGATGTGTACTTGGGGTCTTTGGCCCCAACATTCACGCCATTCTCCTATACTGCACCCATCTCAGCATATTTCCTTATGGAATGGGGTGACATATATTATAAGGCCTGAAGACCCCAATGCACACCTCAACACCTGTCAGTGTCTGCAGGATAGGGTGAGGTGAAATGGCGTGGGCATTATGGCCAATGACCCAAAGGCACACCTGCAATACCTGTCAGTCTCTGCAGGGTGAGGGTGGGGTTGGCATCACTTCAATACTTCATTGCCATTTCTATTATGTATCCATACAAAGGGGTTCAAGATGGCGGTAGTGTCGTGCCGTGATCTGTAAGCGCGTCTTTGTTGCTCCTTCCTGTAGCTCCGATTTTGACATTTTATTCTTTTATTTCACATTCTAGTAGTTTTGGTTTTATTACGTTTGTGTAACTTTTTGCAAAAAGTCTGATTACTGTCCAGCTGTCGGGAGGAGTTTAGTTTTTGCTCAATTGCTAGCGTAGTTCATCTGGGACCTGTTATAGTGGTGTGGAGCGGAGGACTGGACCGATTATCGTCTGTCTGTAGTGAGGAGTAACTTTTAGTGTAGCTCATCGGGGACTTGCTATGGTGATATGGAGTGTTGAACTGGGACTGTGAAGATCGCTATCTGGCCGAGGACTGAGGATTTCTCTGTAAGGCACCCTTTAATAGAGGGGAGTGGAGGACTTAATTAGAGAAATGAATAGCGGGGAGTGAGGACTTATAGCCCCTGGAGATTTCTTCTGCTTGCTGGCAGTGTTCCTGGTTTTGATTGTATTTGAAGAGGTCCGACTCTGGGGATTAAGGTGATAAGTGTGTTTTCGGGCCATTGCTCCTTGGAATACAACAGAGGAGCCCAGGAACTGTGTGTCAGGAGGCACTGTCGCCCCCTGGACTTCTCCGGATTTCCTGTTCCCGAGCGGGGCCCTGTTTATTCGGCGTGTGGACCTGTACTCAGCCTACCCATTTTGGGAAAGAAAAGTAAGTTTTTGGACCTGTTGAGGTCTCTGTTTGTGGCCGGTGGTCTTCGCCTTGGTCGCCTGTCCTCTCTAGGGTGGTGGGCTGGGAGACTGCTGCTATTTGGCGGCAGTTCCCCCAGCACTTCTGATCCACACTGGAGCAACTGGAGAGTTGACCTGGTGGCGGTAAGGTCCATGGCAAGGTGGGTTGGTCCATGGGGTCAGTCCCTGGTGCAAGCAGTGGTTTATTAGGTCCTTCCCTTTCTTACTGATTCACTCCTGGACATCAACAAGAAAGTAAGACCTTTGCTTTTTAATTTTTATCTGTTGCTGCTATATTATTTTTAGCGGTGGAACTGATCCTGGTGGGGTTCTTTGAAGGATACAGGTTGGCATACTTCCTTCATGGTGGTGAGAGCCCTTGAAGATCTGTTTCTGATACTGTACTTTGATTAACTGCTCTTGGATCTGCCTGCCTTAGTTTATTATTTTGTCTTGGAGGGCTTCCTAACGTTACTGTCCCCCTTGGATAGTGAGCGCTCCTTGGGGACTGAACTGGGGGTGCCCCTCTGGGACTTTGGCATTCACTTTAATTTATGTGCCCTCGGTGACTGATTTTATGGAGTGAGAATCTGTGTCTTCATAGTTGGACATTCTGGTGGTGGAAGGTGGGAGCTCCACTCTCTGGAAAAGACTTTCTACAATTTATTTGGACTTCATATCGTTTAATTAACTAATTTTGTTGTTGGTTATATTTAGTGGATTTTGTCTGTTAAGTTTTTGCTTTATTTATGATTTAGTTTGGTCTGTAATGTTTGTATTGTTTTTTGATTTTATTTTATTTAGGGAGCTTAGTGATCATCATTTTGGTGCCATGTTTGTAGATGAAAATATCAAATGTCTTTCTACCTTCCCCGTCTTGCACTATACATCTGCCGCTCTTCATGCCCTCCGCCCTTCTTTTCCCCGTTCATTGCTTTTCCCTATATACCAACGTTGCAGCGCCTTGGGAATAGCTCGTGGGAGGTGTTGGAGGGTTGGGGGGCATAAACAGCGGCAGATGGATGAGTAGGGTGCACGCATCCAAGTGGTTAAGTTCAGAGGACACCCTGGGGTGAAATGGTGGGCTGAACGGGGATTTCCTTGCTTGGTCTCCATACCCATGGGCACCACCACCTTTGTAAATGATGGGTAGGTGGTTGGGGTGTCCCAGGAGTCCTATCTGACCTGGGTGGTGCTTTGCAATGCCAGGTCCATCGTGAACAAGACAGCTATTACAGCAGACTTGGTGGGCACTGTGGGCCTGACTTGCGTCACTGAAACCTGACTGGACAGTAATGCCGGCCCAGTAGTGGAAGCCGCAGTTCCAGCTGGGTATTTGGTGATACACAGCCCAAGATTGGATCGCAGGGGCGGTGGGGTTGCGGTCTGTTTCAAGACAGAATTGGATCTCACTAGTGTTCCAGTAGGGGAGACCAGATCCTTTGAATGTGTTGTAGTGGCAGGTGGGGGCTATAGGATAGCACTCGTTTATCGTCCACCCGGTGATGAGATGCTATTCCTTAAGGAAGTGGCAGACTTTGTCATTGACCTGGTATTTGAATCGCCCAGGTTGATGGTGCTGGGTGATTTTAATGCCTGGGTCGACGACGAACTCTTGCAATTTGGTCAGCACTTCCTCCAATTGATGTGTTCATTGGGACTCACACAGGTGGTTACCTCTGCCACTCATAAACATGGCCACTCACTGGATCTGGTCTTCCTGCTGGGGATGGAAGCCTCCGATGTGGGGGTGGAACCTATCGGTTGGTCTGACCACCACACCGTGAGATTCAATTTTTGCACCCCCCTGCATAGGTCTACCCCTGTGGAGATGGTCAAGTTCTGCCCTTTACGGGATGTTACCCCCGAAGGCCTATCTGCAGTTCTTGACCTATCAGAACTTCCTGGGAAGAGCTCTAATCCTGAAGAACTGGTACTAGCCTATAACAAGGCTGCTACCACTGCTTTGGATTTAATTGCTCGCACCCGTGTGCGCCCTCTCTCCCTTTGCCCTCGATCCCCTAGGTTTGATCAGGATCTGAGGGAGAAGCAGAGACTAGAATGCAGGTTGGAGAGGTGCTGGTGAAAATCCAGCTTAGATGCCGACCACCTTAGACTCTTAGAGCATTATAAACTCTATCAGTCAGCAATTTCTCATAAGAAGGCAGTATTCCTGTGCGGAGAAATTGCTGCTGCACGGAATCGATCAGCCCAGCTCTTTCGAACCATGGACAGGCTGTGCAACCCTACCTGTCCGCAGGTTCGTCGAGCCTTTTCACAAATACAGTGTGAAGAACTCGCTCGATTCTTTGCAGATAACGTGGCTGACATCAGGGCCGAGACTCGCACAGCTCTCTCCATGGGAGTTGCTGTGGTCCAGCCTATGGCTACAAGTACCCTGTTTACCTGGAGTTCCTTCAAAAGGCCGGATATCGACAATGCTATAAGGCTTGTTCAGGGCATGTGTACCACTAGCTGTAGTTAAGACCTGGGTCCCACTGGCCTGATTATGGGCTGTGGTGAGGTTATCATTCTGGTCTAGCTAGGATAGTCTGGTGCTCCTTAGACTCTGGTGAATATCCCCAATCCCTAAAAGAAGCGGTGGTGACACCAGTGTTGAAAAAGGCTTCTTTGGACCCAGATTCCCTAGCCAACTACAGACCCATCTCGAAACTCCCCTTTGTGGGGAAAGTTATCGAGAAAGTGGTAGCAGCCCAGTTGGACAACCACTTATCCATCCATAACATCTATGATCCTCTTCAATCAAGTTTTTGAAAGAGACATAGCACTGAGACTGCGCTGGTTCGGGTGCTCAATGATCTCCTGATGGCGAGAAACCAGAAAAAATGGTCCATTTTGGTCCTTTTGGATTTGTCAGCAGCATTTAACACCATAGACCATGGGGTACTGCTCGAGCGCCTGAGATTCATCTGTGGGCTGTCAGGTTTGGTACACAGATGGTTTTCCTCCTTCCTCACAGGTAGAACTCAAAGGGATGTATCGGGGATATTTTCCTCTGATCCTACCACTCTGTCCTGTGGGGTGCCTCACTGCTCTGTGCTGTCCCCCATGTTGTTTGTGGTGTACATGCTTCCCCTCGGAGACATTGTAAGATGATATGGGCTGGAGTTTCATTGTTATGCTGATGATACCCAGCTCTAGCTGTCTTTTGCACCTTACCAGAATAGAGCACACTCAGTGTTTAACAACTGTCTCAATGAGATCCAGGGTTGGATGAGGTCTAGCTGGCTGAAGCTGAACTCTGGGAAGACAGAGGTGATGGTCGTGGATCCTGGCCGCTGGATTCAGGGGCCGGGAGCAAATCAAGCCTCAGGTTTATACCTGGGGGATGTGGAGCTCCCTGTCTCTGAATGGGTGCGAGATCTGGGAGTGATCCTTGACGATCAGTTGACATTGCGTGTGCAAGTGTCAGCGGTTGTGAAGGTTTCCTTTTATCATCGCCAGAATCAAGATCCTGGTTCCATCAGGTGACCTGCCTACCTTGATCCACACCTTTGTGACCTCCCGCTTGGACTACTGCAACTCCCTTTACTTTGGGCTTCCTGGGGTTGATATCTGCCACTTGCAGCTAGTGCAGAACTCAGTGGCCCGGGTGTTAATGGGGACCTCTCGTCTCTCCCATATTACACCAGTGCTGCGGGATCTGCACTGGCTGCCAGTTCAGTGGTGGATCCCTTTAAAGTTGGTTTACTGACTTATAAAGCCCTACATGGTTTGGGCCCTGATTACCTGAAAGATCTTCTGGTGCCTTACCTTCCCATGCGAGCGCTCCGCTCAGCCAACAAGGGGTTGCTGGAGATTCCGAGAGTAGTTTTAAAATCTTCTGGTGCCCGTGCTTTTAGTTTTGTGGTGCTGACTCCCTGGAATTCTCTACCTCGTAGGATTCGAGAGTGCACTACGGTGGAGGGTTTTAAAAAAGGCCTAAAATCATTTTTATGGATAAAGGCATTTGGTGATTATATGGATTTTAATTAAAGCTGTACATTTTAGTTTGGTTTTTAACCTGTTTTTATGATGTTTTTATGATGTTATTTTGTAATGCACCTTGGTGTCTGAAAGGCGCAAAAGAAATAAAGTTTATTATTATTATTATCTCTGAAATTCCTGCACTACCAATGCCAATGCTAGCAAGCCAATATTCAACATTGACAAATGCTTGTTCTAATATGTTCTCAATTGGAATAATATTTCCAATGCAGAGACACATGTGGCAGCACTGCCGAGCTGTCTAGTTATAAATAATTTGTCTTTCTTATTTCACATGACATGAATGACATAAAAATATTTCTACAGTTCTTGCTGACGGTCAATATATTTTAATGTTTAGATTTTGCATCACTTTGAATTAAAGAACATGCACACACACACACACACACAAACACACACACACACACACACACACACACACACACAATACTATAAACTGGGATGTTCATATTATAGCCTGATTGCCACATGGTGCCCAGCCTGTGGGCACAGTCAAAAAGCTCAGTTAAAATGAACCAAAGACATACATTGGAAAAATGATACCTGCTTGTCCAGTTACTTCAAAAATACTTGCAGCATCTGTCTGCACTGCCCTAGTCACATTTTATTAGTTCAACAACCCAGCATCAATGCCATTGCCAGGCAGACCATGCCTTCTTCTGTCTCTTCGCAAGCAAGACACTGCCTCCTCCTCTGGCCTGCTCAGGTCCTCCATCCACAAATGACATGGGCCACCACCTCTACTGCATGCATCCAGACAGACAGGCATGAACTCTTAATCCAGTGTAAATGCCATTGCCATCCAGGCTGACCATGCCTCCTCTACCAAGCAAAATACCACCTCCTCATCCTCTGGCCTACTTGTGTCCACATCTACAAACAGCATTGGCCACCACCTCCATTGCATGCATCCAAAGAAAAGCCTAGACTCTTAATCCAGGGTAAATGCCATTGACTGGCAGACCTCCAACCAGCCCTCAAGTTGATCCTCTATCAAGCCCATTAAGGCAGCAAGATCTCAAGTCCAGTAGGGACTGACATTGTCTGCTGTGATGATAAGTGACTTTTACTATTGTACACTCTTCTTATTCTCACTGGAGGTGATGAATCATCACACATAAAGGGCTCCCACCTTATTGCATGGAAGGCATTAAAATGTGTTTCTTTCTTTCCTTTTGTCTCCTTCTTACTGCAAGTTTTCCCATTCATAGGAATGACTGGCAAGTCTTTTTAACGTCACCAAGACAAAAAAATGAGGTTCCAGGAGAAGAAAGGACAGAATTTAACACATCTATGGCTGGCCTGGGACAGAGGGTACACCATGGTGGAGCTCCACCATTCCCTCCAAAAGCAGACTGTGGTTGGCTTGCAGTATCTGCACGGTGTATTCCATCAATGACTGAGGGCCTTCACCTTACCGTGGAGTTTCACCAGTTCCCCTTTGGTTGAAGACACAGGAGGAGAGGGTGGGAAAATCTGCAGCTGGAGGCTCAGGTGCTCTTCCCCACAACACCTGAGTCTGGCTGGATGTCCCACTTCCCTCATGTCCCTCTGGCACCTAGGCATGTTGCTTTCTCCTGTGCCTCCATCCCCTGTGGCACATGAGGAACACTGTGAGTTGCATATGATGAATGGTCACCCCTTTCCAAAGCATTGAGTTACTTCTCCCACTGACATTGGTTTTCATGTGGGTATGTAGCCCCCCCAGTGCCCCAATGACTGCCCTTTGTTCCCAAATGGACACCAGCCTGGAAGGTGTCACACTTCACTAAGATGTCCTCTTTCTGGTGCAGCCTTGAAGAAATCCCACACCAGGGACTTTTGGAACTGATGATGGATCTTATCTTCATCAGATGACAGCTGTGGTTCCATCAGGGAGATGAGCCACTGTATCATTTTGTGAATCAGGAACAGCAGGGAACACCATTTCCTGCTGCTACTACTGCTTCTGCTCACTGCTGTACTGGGAGGCACCACCTGAGGAAGCTGTTGCTGCTGTCATAAATGCAATTTACTGCAAACATATGGAACGGCATGTCCCAGATGTTGACCATATCTCTCAGACACAGTATTTTGCCTTTTCTCAATTCCGCTCCTTATCCTCTACTCACCTATTCCACTAATTATAAACTAAAAAAAATAAAAATATGAAACAAAAAGAATAAATAGTATACAGTAACACAGTTCAGAAATAAGCCAGAAAAAGAGAAAAAATATCAAATTATTAAAGAAAGCATGTATAAAAAGTTAAAAGAAAATAGACTGGAGAGATAATAAAGACTGCAGTAATAAATATAGAGACACAAAGTAATTTCAACTAACAACAAAGCAAAAAAAATCCCTAACAGAATGTAGTATAGCTTTGTGTACAAGAAAAAACAGATTGATCAAGAAAAGCTTTGGGATCTGGAAAAAGAGAAGGCTGGGGGGGGGTTGCTATTTATGTAAGGAAAGGGATCAGATGTAATAGGGAGGAAGGAGAGGAGGGCGGGTCGGAAGTAATCTGGCTGCAACTACACAGCCAAAAAGAGACCAAGATATGTCTGGGGGTTGTTTATAGGCCTCCGGCCCATAAGGAAGACATTGACAGGGAACTGGGGGAGCAGATACGGAGGCATAGTGGCAAAGGGAGCACAGTAGTGGGGGACTTTAATCTACCAGGGGTAGATTGGAGCATCCCAGCAACCAATTGCACCAGGGAGCAGATCCTCCCTGGCACAGAGAACAGGTAAAAGAACAGAAAGAGGAAGGAGCTGCTGTTATAACTGTCCTCCTCTACTGGGACTAAAGAACTAGAACTCTACTACTGGAACCTTCAGATTAGGGTGAAAACAAAACAAAAAAAAGAGTTGGTGTGTTTGTCTGAGTTGGCTGAATTGAATTGTTATATTTGCAGTAATCTAGGTGTTTGTCTGAGTTGGCTGAAGAGAATTGTTATCTGTGCAATTAACTAGGTGTAAAAGGAGCTGTAACTGGCCCAGTGGAGCTGAGGGTTGAGGCGCTGGATGCCACACCTCATGCCATGCCATCGACCCTGGGTTTGGGAACAAGCCCGGGCTGACAGTGGTCGACAGGGGAGGGAGAGGATTGAGCATCTAAAAGACAGCTCTCCTGTCCTTGGGGAGGGCTGGGGATTGTCTGGCATACCAGTGGCTCCTGGTGGAGTTTGGGGGTGCTGCAATACGCAGACAGCTCAAATCAGCATGGCTGAGGATGGCAGGATTGCCGTGCACTTGACGTCAGGGGTGCCCATGCAGGGGGGAGCAGGGAGAAGCAACAGGGAGAACACGGAAACCCTGGCTCTGCGGAGTAGGCGATAGCACCAGACCCCTATGCGTGCTGCCAGATCCAGCTCATCCAGCCTCTCAGTTCCTCCACCCAGGCCCCACCACTACAGCCAGGGTCTGACTTGAAGTGCACCCAAGAGGATGGGTGACCCCACCCTGGAGGGATTAAGCTGGGGGTACTGGCTGCAGATGGAGGGGGGGAGAGAGGAGGCTTCAGGGCGAGAGGACCTCAGGTGGGCTGGAACAGGCAGGGTGCCTGAGAGAGGCTCCATGGCCTGACCAGAGAGAAAAAGAATTAAAAAAAAAAAGGAGCTGTAAAGTAGGGGGAGTGGCTTAGCTAGAAGGAAGCCAGGTGTTTTAGATTTAAAAACTGACTTAGATAGCTTTTGGCAGAGAACAGGCAGAGAACAGCAAGCGGAAGGAGCTGATGTTATAACTATACTTCTCTACTGGGACTATATTGCCCTCCTTCCCTCCCTTCATCACTTAGCCAATTCTACTTTTATAGGCATAGGATTTGACTGACAACAGGAACTTTCTGCTTGGAAGCAGGAAGGCAGTGATCACAGAGCTGCAAAAGACTCACCACCTTAGAAGGAAAAGAGTAGCTCTCCATCCCCACCAGCTGCTGGAGGTCTGACTATGAGCAAGCAAGGAGACTACTAAGAAATACAGGAACTTTTTGTCTCAGAACAAGAAGATCAGGAGCTTAAAGGGCATGGAAGCAGGAAGTAAGTAGGGAGAAAAATAATAAATAAATAAATAAACAGAGGAAAGGGTAGGTATTCAAAACAGCAGTTATGGGGCCAGAAATAAGACATGATGGGAGCGGTGCTGTGCAGTGATTGTGGAGCAGCAGCCTTCCGGGAGACATTTTGGAGGATGCAGTGTTGTCCCATCTGCAGGCACCACTCTGGGCTGAGGGAGGAGGTTGCTCATCTCCAGGCTGAGTTGGCCAGGATTTAGGAGACCTCCTCTCCCACCCAGGGACCACCAGGGCCACTGCTGTTGCCACAAAGGTTTTTTAAGAAAGAGGAGTGGCTGGCCCACAGTGGGCTCAGGAGGGTGAGGGTGGTGGAACAGAGGTGCATCCCTCCAGTTGTACCTCTCCATAATTCATAAGCTGTTCTGGCAAAGTGTGGTTCCTCTATGGAGGCACCCACAGTGGATAGCAAGGAGGATGCTGGGAACCTCCACAAAGGAGACCCACAGGAGGGTGGCATAGACCCCACAGGGGAAGAAAACATCTCCTGGTGGGGGACTCCATTGTTAGAAGGGTAGAACTGGGGGAGGAAGAGGAGAAGGAGGTAAGGTGCCTGCCTGCCTGGCACCATGGCTTGGAGGGACAGGGAGCAAATCCTCAGGATCGCAGGAGCAGCTGCATGGGAGAGGGAGCTGGATGTCACTGTCCCCCTGGGGACAAATGACCTTGTTGGGAAAGAGTTTGTGGAGTTGGGGAAGGGCCTCAGGCAAGTAGCAAGCATGGTAACCTTATTGGAGGCGCTGCCTGTCTATGGCATGGGTGAGGCTAGGGTGCTCCACACCGTGAGATTCAATCAATGGTTGAAAAACTGGTGCAGAGCTCAGGGGTTTGGCTTCATTGGGGACTGGGGGTTAACCTGGAGTAATGCAGTAATATACTAGCATGATGGTCTGCATCTGTCCAGGAGGGGAACCAGGAGATAGGTTTAAATGCTTCATTGGCAAGCACTTAAACTAGCCAAGGGGGGAGGCAATGGAAAGGAGCAGAGAAATCCTAGCCCCCCCAAAAAATCAAGGTAGTTAGTGAGGTAAACACCAAGATAGAGACGTTGATAGGGAGAAGGGCTGGGGTAAATGTAGAAAATGACAAAGACAATAAGGACAGGGATAGGGCAAAAGGGGGTAAGGCCATCAAGAAATGGAGGGTAATGAGTACCAATGCCCATAGTCTGGGCAACAAGCTCCCTGAACTGGTGGCCTTGATGAAAGAGGGATGCCTGGCTATCATGGCAGTCACAGAAACATGGTACACAGAGAACCATGACTGGGATGTTAACATACCAGGGTATACAACCTACAGGAGGGACCGAAAATGTAGAAGAGGGGGAGGAGTCTCTCTCTATGTAAAAGAAGAGATAAAAGCAATGGAACAAAAGAGTAAACAGGGAGGAGAGGAGGCACTGTGGGTCACCTAAGAGACTGGAAATGGCATCACAGTCCGCACAGGGATTGTATACAGACCCCCATCTCAGGAGGAGGGAATGGACAAGGATATGATAGAAAGCACCCTTAGGATGGCAGAAAAATGGGAGATACTGTTAATGAGGGATCTGAATATGCCAGATGTTACCTGGAACACATTTGCTGCAGCCATATCAAAGATCAGGGCTATTGTCAATGCCCTACAGGGGGCATGCCTCAGACAGCTAGTGCTGGAACCCACTCAAGAGGGAGCAATCTTAGACCTTGTACTCTCAAATTGGGACAGTAAGAGGATCTCAGATCTAGAAGTGGGTAGCCATCTGGGAACCAGTGACCACCAAACAGTGTGGTTCATGATAAACTCAGCTGCAGAGTCAAGCCATACAAAAGTGAGGTTACTGGACTTTAGGATGGCTGACACTGGAAAAATGGGAGAGTGCCTTAAACAAGCACTAGCAAACAGGCATGAAGGAGGGGTGGAGCAACAATGGAGAAACATCAGAACTGCCATCATAGAGACAACAAGCTTTTGTGTGAAGCAAATAAACAAATCAAAATAAAAAAAAGACAATATGGTTCTCAAAAAAGGTGGCGGAGAAGGTTAGGGAGAACAAGATAGCATTTAGGAAGAATAAGGAAACACAGCAGGAGCAGTACAGAGAACTGTATAAGTTAATGCAGAAGGAAGCAGGAAAGGCAGTCAGAATAGCAAAGGCTCATACTAAGGAAACAATAGCCAACTTGGTTAAGAAGGGGAACAAAACCTTTTATAGTACATTAGGGTGCGTAGAAAGACAAAGGGAGGAATAGTGAGGCTGAATAGAATGGACGGCGGGTGGGCACAGAGGGACAGTGAAAAAGCAGGGATACTGAATGAATACTTCTGCTCAGTATTCACAAAAGAGGAGGAGGGAGAGGTACCTAATCAAATTAATAGAAGCACTCTGGATAGAGGAGTTAATCCCAGACCTTTCACAGAAGAAAGGGTTCTGAAAGAACTCATAAAACTGAAGGTGGATAAAGCAATGGGGCCTGATAGGATTCACCTCAGAATTCTAAAAGAATTAAGGGAAGAGCTAGTGACACCACTTACTACCCTTTTTAACAAATCATGGGAGGATGGTGTGGTACCTGAGGACAGGAGGAGGGCAGATGTGATTCCACTTCACAAAAATGGGAGCAAGACAGAGGCAGGAAACTACAGACCTGTCAGTTTGACCTCTGTGGTAGGGAAAATGATGGAATCACTTCTGAAGGAAAGAATTGTTGAGTACCTAGAGGCCAATGGGGTATAGGACCCAAGGCAGCATGGATTCACAGTGGGAAGGTCATGTCAGATGAATCTAATTAATTTCTTTGACTGGGTGACCAAAGTAGTAGACCAGGGAGGGTCTGTAGATATGGCCTACCTAGACTTTAGCAAGGCATTTGACACAGTCCCACACAAAAGATTAATAAACAAATTAGCCAGCCTGGGAGTTGGTCCCAGGGTGGTAACCTGGGTAAAACATTGGCTGGACTACAGGACACAGAAGGTAAAAGTAAATGAAGTCCACTCTGAAGAAGGGGGGGGTTACTAGTGGTGTACCGCAGGGTTCAGTACTAGGTCTCATCCTTTTTAATGTCTTTGTAAGTGACATTGTACAGGAACTGGAAGGAAAAGTATGCTTCTTTGCAGATGACACAAAGATCTGCAACAGGGTTGATACACAAGGGGGCATGAAAAGTATGAGAAGGGACTTGGCAAGATTGAAGGAATGGTCAGAAGCATGGCAGGTTGGATTCAATGCAAAGAAGTACAAAATAATGCACCTGGGGAAACAAAAAAACAGGGGAAGAGTACACAATGGGGAGGGGGGAGGTAGTAACAACAAAAATATAAAGAGACCTGGGGGTAATCATATCAGATGACCTTAAGGTTGGCAAGCAATGTGAGAAGGCAGTAGGGAGGGCTGGGGGATACTAGGATATATAGGGAGAGGCTTCACCAGCAGAAAACAGGATGTTGTTATCCCTCTGTACAGACAGTTGGTGAGACCCCATCTGGAGTACTGCTTCCATTTCTGGAGACCCCATCTCTGCAAGGACATAGACAGGATGGAGGCAGTCGAGAAGAGGGCAACTAAAATGGTGCAGGGTCTTCAACAGAAGACATATGAAGAGAGATTAAAGGAGCTTAATATGTATACCCTTGAGGAAAGGAGGAGAGAGAGAGTGGGGACATGATAGCAACTTTTAAGTACATCAGTGGAATCAACAAAGTCCAAGAGCATAGCATCTTTCAGAAAAAGAGATGTGCAAGAACAAGGGGACACAATTTGAAGATAGAGGGGGGACGGCTCAGGGGCAAGGTGAGGAAGTATTTTTTCACAGAGAGGGTGGAGGATGCATGAAACTGCCTTCCTTAGGAGGTTGTGGGGTCTAAAACTGTGGGAGAAATCAAGAATGCATGGGAGAGACATAAGGCAATTCTTGTGGGGGGTAGGAAGAAATAGGCTTTTAGTTAACTAGGATTTGCAGCTTATCCAGTAGGTGGGGAAATGGGCAGACTAGGTGGGCCAAGCAGTCCTTATCTATCATCAAAGTCTATGTTTCTGTATTCATATGTTTCTACTGGAAGCCTTCCAGGATTGCTTCCTTACCCAGAGGGTAATGGAGCCAAAGAGGAAGGGAAATATACTAGACCTGGTACTGGAAGATGGTGAACAGGTCAGGGATGTAAGGGTGGAGGAACCTCTGGCAAGCAGTGACCACTGCACAGTGTGGCTTTCAATCAACCTGGGTAGGCAAGTAGCCACTACAAAAACTAGGGTCCTTGACTTCAAAAGGGCAGACTTTGGCAGGATGGGAAACATACTGGAAAGTCACATGGCAAGCATCCGCCCAGAAAAGGATACAGAACAAAAACGGGCAGTCATCAAAACAGGACTGGCTGAAGCCACTAAAACTTGTGTCAAAAGCCAGAGCAAGAAAGCTAGGACCAGAAAACCTAGTTGGATGAGTAGAAAGGTAGTGGAGAAAGTGAGGAGAAAGAAGAATGCATTTTGGATTTACAAGTGATCCAACAGGGTAGAAGGCAAAGAAGAATATGTGAAGAAATCCAGAGAAGTGAGCAGAGTGGTAAGGGCAGCAAAGGCAGCTAGGGAACAGAGGTTAGCACTGGGGATCAAAGGAGGAGAAAAGGATTTCTTCAGTTATATCAGAGAGAAGAAGAAGAGCAAGGATCACACTGTTTTTTTTTGTCAACTCTTTTTCCCTCCTATCACTGCCCCGAGGTCCTCTTTCAGGCATCCAGTCTTTTTCCTGCCCGTCTGAGGATCCCCGAGCTGTACCTTCTCTCTCCTCCCTCTCCGATGCCAGCACCCCCAGCTAACCCTATCCAGGCTGGGTCACCCCCTCCTACTTGGGCGCTCTTTATTTAGACAGACTCTGGCCATGGACAAAGAGTGGCCGAGGAAATCGAAGGCTAGCTGGGGAGAGCCTGACGTAGGGCATGGGGGACTGGTTCTGTCATCTGATCCTCTGCACTGGGTTTTTCCTTTATTCTTGTTGCCTCCCCAACTTGGGACATGCAATGCTGTCAGCCCATGGTGTAGGTGCTCCCACCTACATCCAGAGGCGGCCACCCAAAGTCATCCTGCTACGATACTTGCCCGAGAGCATAGCAGTGACACTGGTGTCCACTGGGGGCCACTGCTGCACCAGACTACCCTTGATCCCACCCCAAGAGAAGAGAGCAGTCCGTCAGATGCCCGATCCTCTCTCTCTCCTGCCAACCCCAGTGATCTGTACTTGCTCCTGAACCCGGGTCAAAGGCATGGCGTGAGGTGTGGCAGCCAGCACCTCAACCCTCAGCACCACTGGGCCAGCCAAGGATCACATTGTTAGGATCAGGAGGGGAAGTGGGTGGGTAAAAAAGGGGGCTGAGCAGGCAGAAGTACTTAATGAATAGTTCTGTTCAGACTTCACCAAGGAGAGGGATGGGCCCATACCTTAGAGGAAGGGTGAGGTGGGAGAGGGTGGGGGAGAAGCAACAACAGATAGGGAAATCATGGTGGAAAGGGTGAGGGAGGGCCTTAAGTCCCTGAAGGTGGATAAGGCACCTGGCCCAAATGGAGTCCACCCCAGGGCGCTGAGTGAGTTGGCAGAGGTACTGGCAGGGCTACTGGAAAACCTGTTCAATACCTCTCTGAACTCAGGGTGTGTGCCCAGGGACTGGAGGGAAGCACCTGTGGTACCTCTTCACAAGAGTAGGCCCAAGGACGAACCGAGAAACTACAGACTGGTGAGCCTTACTGCAATTGTGGGAAAACTGACGGAGACAATCTTCAAGGAAAGGTTGGTGTGATTTCTTGAGGATAACAACCTCCAGAACAGCAGGTAGCATGGGTTTGTCTCAGAAAGATCCTGCCAGATGAACCTGGTTGATTTTTTACAATTGGGTTATGAGGGCACTGGACAGGGGACAAGCGGTGGGTGTCCTGTACCTGGATTTCAGCAAGGCCTTTGACTTGGTGCCACATGGTAGCCTGACCTGCAAGTTGAATAGTCTGGGAGCAGGGAAGAAACTGGTCAGGTGGGTCGAGAACTGGCTGCAGGGTAGACAGCAGAAGGTAGTAGTTGAGGGGGAGGCATCTGAACACAGGGCAGTAACAAGTGGTGTACCACAGGGCTCGGCACTGGGACCAGTTCTGTTTAACAGTTCGATAGTTGACATTGGAGTAGGGATTAAGAGCAAGATCAGTGTCTCAGCAGATGACACAGAGATTTGTGCCAAGGTAGCTGGGTGGGTGGGAGTAAAAGTACTTCAGGAGGATTTTGCAAAACTGGAGAAATGGTCTTACACTTGGCAGCTTGGTTTCAATGCTAAGAAGAGCAAAGTGATACATTTAGGAGGCAAGAACCCAGGACACAATTACTGGCTGAAGGGTGTCCCGTTAACAAAATCCAAGGAAGAGAAGGATCTGTGAGTGCTGGTAAATGGGGAGATGAACCACTCTGCTCAGTGCAGGAAAGCAGCAGCAAAGGCAAATAGGATGCTAGGATGCATAGCAATGGTGCACTTCTAGGTGTGGGGAGGTCCAGGCCCCTGTATGGGTCCCTGGTGAGACCGCACCTAGAGTACTGCTTGCAGTTCTGGTACCCCTACTTGAAAAGGGACATCAGACTACTGGAGAGGGTACAGTACAGGGCAACAAAAATGATCCTGGGTTTGGGGGACAGACCATATGACGAGACTGAGAGAGCTCAATATGTAAATCCTGGAGGAAAGAATGGAGAGAGAGGATATGATTGAGACCTTCAAGTAACTGAAGGGTTTGAATAGAGTAGACACCAGGTGTATGTTTAATCTGAAGGGTGGAAGGGAAACCAGGGAACACTCTATGAAGTTGGAAGAGGGCAGGTTCAAGAGGGAATGGAGGTGGCACTATTTCACAGACAGGGTGGAGCACTCTGCCAGAGGAAGTTGCATCACTGCAGAGTGTTTGGGGCTTCAATAGGGGATAGGACAGGTTCAAGGAGAAGGTAGAAACCTGGAGGGGAAGCGAAATGGGAGGAGGCATTTGAGGGAGGAGGGGCAGCTGCCGTCTAATGGACTGAAGTGTTACACACTCAAGCAGACTAGATAGATCGAATGGCCTGTATCTGCTGGCAATTTTGTATGTTCGTATGTATTTTCATAATAGCCTTCGAGAGAATCACAGTCTGCAACACACAACTGAAGGTCAGTGTGTACATAGATTTGCAGCAAGTGACCTGAAGGAACTGCTGCATGTGACCTAGTGTTGTCAAAATACTTTTAGTGTGTAGGGCAAATAATAATAATACAGATTCTTTTGTCTCGGAGTCTGCCAAGAAACATTCATAAACAAGCAAGGAGTACTAATAAAGTTTATTATACTACTTATGCCAAGCATGTGACAATGAAAATCACAAGGGAGATGGGTTTGTCACCACCAGCCTGAAGAATGTCCCTAATCTCCAGGATTGTAGATCTTAGGTTCTCTAAGATGCGATTTTCTCTCCCGTGCTCCAGCTCTCTGCTATTCCAGAGACCTTGTTTCTAGAGACCAACATTAGGTTTGCAGACAGCTAAATACTACAGATAACATCATAGCAGCAGAGATTACCTCATAGTTACAGATATGAGAAACAATATGTATTGGTCCTAAGTCATTTTCCATTGGATGATGAATTAGGAGACAGAATTACTGACGAGTATCATATAAGACAGAATATGCTTCCATTAGCATTATAGCTTAGACAAAAGAAATGCTGACTGGTTCAAACTACATGTGGCATTTCTTGCTTACATACAATATAAGACAAAGATATAACAAAGGCTTTCTCTCTCTCTCTCTCTCTGTCTGCTTGCTTAGAGACAAAGAGAACTGCTGACAGGGTTCTATTACATGTGGCATATCTGCCTGAGTGTAAAATACACACTACATATAATTATATGAGAATATAGATATACAATAATCACTGATGATCCCTCAGAGTCATCTTATCAGTGATTAGGTAGATTATATATGGAATATATATGAAAGACAAACATGATCTAGATAAATGTATTATAGTGAGGTATAATGAACCAAGCATGATAAACATTAACATATATTAACAGCAAAGCACATTCCTAGTACCCATGCTTATGTGATCAGTGTCCATATCTATATGCGAGCACAAAATAGCAGTATCACAGTATAACAGACTAGGAATACAGTGTGAGGTGTATGTGGGACGATAGGGGGCATAACCCAGGCATTACACTAGAGGCACTTGTTAACAGGTAGCCTCTGTTTGAGAAAACTTCTTCATAACCATTAAATGTGAAGTGGCTGGCGTAGAGACAAAAAAGTCTACAACGTGAATTTTAAAGTAAATGACTTACACTTGTAAAGTTTATATGAATGCAAACTGGTGACTGTGACTGAACTGTGCTATCAAATTCAAACTTTGCTGCAGCTCTACTGGAGTCCGACTCACTTGTTAATCATGTAAAATTAATAAAAGAAATAGGGACATAGCTGCATAGCGATTGTCAATAACTGTTTATGGTAATAGTACTACCAATTGGAGAACTTTGTTTTTTGTATTACTTAAATCAGTGGTTTTCAACCAGGGGTCCACGGCCCAAAAGTGGTCCGCGAGCACAAGCCAGGGGGTCCATGGAACAGTCCTAGAAATTTAAAGCATGGCAAAGTTTAGATTTTTTTGGGACAGTTTACAAAAATAACCATGACTGTAAGAACCATCTCAACAAAAACACTACTTAGCACCATGTTTGCTTAGTAACCTGCACTACTCTCTTCACTGAGCATTAATTGCAGAAATTACTTTAATTGTTATCAGTCTGTAGGAGTTGACACTTATTATTATTATTATTTATTGTTTATTAAAAATGTTTCACCAGGAGAGGCACACTGAGCAAAAAGATGCTCCTCTCACGGTGCAACCTGGGGGGTACAAGGGAGGAGGGTATACATAAAACAATCAATAGGTTGAACTTGGAGTCAAGCAAGTCAAACAATTGTTACATAGTTAAGTGTGGTTATTACAAACTTGTTACATGAGGAGACACTACATACATGTGCCACAAAGAGGGTGGCATAACATATTTGATTACATATCTAGAACTATTCATGATTACATAAGTGCCTATATCTAGAGATTGATTTTAAGTATGATGCACAAAGTTGGCAGAGAGAAATGGATGCCTGAGCTTGGGCCAGGGAGAGGTGACAGGTCTGGATAGTAAACACAGGGAAAGATGAGGGGGTTGACTTAGGGAAGATATTGGCGGGAATAAGAAGGAAGATAGCAGATATGTCATGAGAGGGTAAGTACATGGGCTGTTTAGGGCAATTTATAAGCCAGTCATTTGGGCGAAGGCCAAGCCACTGGTCAGGTGCGTAAGGAGGAGGGCATCGGGGGGGAGAGAGAATCAGTCAGAGGGGAGGTCAGGGGCAGGTATAATTAGGTGCAAGGAAGTTAGTGAAGGCAGAGGATAGAGTATGTTTGGAGGAAGAATGGCAGATTTGGGCTGGCAGGTCATTTCAGAGCTTAGGGAGGAGGTAAGAGAAAGCCGATTGGCCTGTGGAGGTCCTTCAGTGAGGGATTACGAATAGCCTGGAGTCAGTAGACCTGAGGGCGTGGGCGGAGGTTGGTGGGGAGGATAGGGAGGAGACGAGGTAGGGCGGAAGGGAACCGAGCCAGAAGTTAGAAACAAATTTAGCACTGTGAAGTTGACAAGTAAATTCAAAGCACAAGTATAACTTATTGCAGCAGGTGACACGAAAGTTAACTTCAAAATGCATGACAACCCCTTGCATATGTATTTTTTTCTTGACCTGATTATTCCCCTGATTTGTCTCAGCTTGCCTCACTTGCCTTTCTTAGCAATTGAAATGTGGTCCAAGTTTAGTTTCTCCACTTAGTCATTATCTGCCCCAGATCGTAGATGCTGTTGTGTCTCTGCTCTCCTCACTTCATTAGTCTTCACTTGTCTGACTTGCCCAACTTAATTATTTCTACAGGTCCTTATTCAATCTCTCCACTCATCACTGCACACATTCTGTTCCTTTCTCCTCACTCCTCGCTACCAGCGCATTGGTTTTTCCAACAAAGTCCATCTCTCCAGTCACCGCAACAGACAATTTGGTTTCTGCATTTCCCGCTCCTTGCTGCTGATTAATTGTGTTAACTTTAAAATAAGTTATGCTATAATTTTACCCACTTCTATTCTTGCCAGTGGACTCATGGCATTACAATCTGGGTAAGCAATTTATTCCAGGTTCTCAGTTACTTAGCAGAGTAAGAACTACTGCAGATATAAAGCTGTTGTAGTTTCCATTGGCATTAATGCAGTCAGTTGAATGCTTTGAGAAGTTGTTTCTTTTATTTATTTTTATATGGTTCAGCAGTTATATGGCTCAGTTATTATCACCCCCAGCACCATACTAGTATGAATGCATGTAAGAACTACAGCAGGAATACAGCCGTTGTAAAATCCCTTGGCACTAAAACAGTGATTTGAATGGATCATAATGATGCTTCTTAGATTTTTTTTTTATATTGTTCAGTAGTTATATGGCTCAGTTACCCCAGCAAGCAATTAAAGCAGGTTCTGAGTTATTTAGCAGAGTAAAAAGTACTGCAGAAATACTGCAGTTGTACGGCTCAGGTAACACCGACAAGAATTATCCCCCCCCCGCCAGCACCATACCTACATGACAGTAGCTTAATAAAGCAGTGGCACAGAATGATGCTAGTGTTATGCTAGTTATGTCACTGGTAATGTCCACTACTAAGTGCTTTTTTCTTTTGATAATTCGCTTGATGTTGTTTAGTGCTGTACCACTAAGCACGGTACAATATATATGTATTTTTGGTAGGGGGTCCCCAACACGACTGACAGGTGGCCAGGGGGTCCCCAGACCAAAAAAGGTTGACAACCACTGACTTACATGATCAACACAAAAATATTATATTAACTGATTTCCTGTACTAGCAAGGAGCAGTGATGTCATTTTTTGTCTTTAATCAAACTCTAGTAATAATTATTATATGAAAATATTTTATTTATTTATTTATTTATTTAGCTTTTGTTGACCGGGTAAGTGCACTAGACAAATCCTGCCTATTTTCAGGCACGACCCGGGGGAAGGGGATACAGATGAATGACAACTGACCTTGAACCAGATTATGCTGTTGGTGGTATTTTTAGTGAATGAGGGAAATTTGGCCAGGACACCGGGGAAATTCCCCTACTCTTTTCGATAAGTGCCATGGGATCTTTAACATCCACCTGAACTACCACCAATCCAGACAGATGGGACCTCGGTTTAACGTCTCATCCGAAAGATGGAAATATGCTATTCACATTGATATGTAATAATATGCAGTATTTGCTCATCATTAGAACAACCAGTAAATACATCTACATTAAATGTTAGCTTCATTAATAATGGCATTAGTCTTTTGTGTGGAAATTATTATTCCAGGGACGGTGCTGCTTATAATGTTTATTTTAATGACGTGTTACTTAGTGCACGCCAGAAATAAGTAGCTACTGTATGGGGTGGATGGTATCAATGTGGGCAGATATGTCATATTTGCTAGCTAGCCTCACACCAAGGTATGTAAAGGCAGGGGCTATGTCCAGTGGGGTGCCATCCAGCGTGAAGAAGACAGGGGAATGTGATAGCCTGGGCCATTTCTGACTGTTGTCAAAGGTCATGAACACTGCTTTCTTTTTATTGACCCAGAATTATTTGGCACAGAACCAGCATTGTATGCTATGGAAGTCCTGCTGAAGGGTATCATCAGCAGCGGTGGATGAGGGGCCTGATGTGTAAAGGATCGAATGTATGTCAAAAAGGTTTTTTAGGTAAGTAATAATACTAGACAGGGTGAGCATTATTGGGATATAATGACCGCCTAGGGGCGTAATGAGGCCCAATGCCACAGGCGGTGGGCCTTCTAGCCCCTGGAAGGTCCATTATATTCTTTAATGCCCACCCTGGAGGGTATTATTACACTTAGATAATGAGATATTATAGGAAGTTTATATAACATAATGATTTAAATTTTAAAAAAGTGGAAAATGTTAGTAAAAATGCAGAGAAATGGCTGGTAATGTAAAATAGTCCATGTTGTGCCACTAGAGGGTGCTTGAGTTCAGTTTAACTGTTTAATTTATGTGGCTACATATGGTTTCATTTGTGAGATAGTCAGGATCAAGATGCTGCAGTGCAGAGTGGGAATGTCGGTGTCTTCTTTGACACAGGATTCTGTGATACACAACTCAGACGATGACCTACGGAGACAGAAAGAAAGAAAGAAGGTACTTTGTTTTTGTTTAAAAATGGAAACAGAGGAGCGGGAGTTTCATTCAAGATGTTGCTAGTGATTGATTAGTGGTGCTGGGAAGTGGTAGTTGCAAGAGGGTCCAAGGTTTTAAGCCTTGTCAGCGCCGGACTGAGGAGAGGCTTACTAGGGGCAAAAGAAGAAGAAAAATAATTTCACTTTTTTCTGTATATTAATAATGAGTGGTTTCAAGCTTGGCTGTGTGTGGGTGTTGATAGTAAATCATATCGGCTATCTGTGTGTGGGTACAGAGATATCATGAGGTGATGGGTACTGCAGGAGGAACTTGTTAGTTAGTGTGCCGTTGTTCCGAAGTAACAGCCCGGTTGGCAGGCTATTTCAGCCAATGAGGAAGCAAGTTTAACTTTAGCCATTATCTAATTCAATATAATTGTCAGTGGTTTCTTAATTTGTTGTATCTGGCTTGTCATATTTATAATGTTTTGTATAGAACTGGTGCATCTGAAAAAGGGCTAACTGACCTCAGTATGTCTTCAGCATAAAAAGTAAATGATTTGCTTAGTAATTTAAAATAAAGCTTTTATACACACATATTTGTCTTGCCAGATATATTAACCACAATCACATCATCCAGTACTAACTCATCTTCAATCTGTGCAAAGGACGCTTGTAACACAACAGATTATACGACATGGTGAAATTGCACTGGGCATGTTCACCCTATATCACCTCCTCCTCCTCCTCAGTCTTAAGGGTTGACAGTTACATAATATGGGTGGTTTACTGGGTGATCTGCAATAACAAACAGAGCACATCTCTATAAGGAAACATAACATATGCGTTTCTTTCAATCTATGATCACGTTTAGGTTATGTTGATTATATCATTTATAATACCCATTACCATCTTCAAGTATGTAGAAGAGTGGGTATAATAACAGACACAGTAGGCAGTAATAAAGTGCATAAAACACGCAAAGCTTGAGTTTGTCAATTTATTTTGACACTTTAGAAAAATAATAAAGAAAATAATATACAGTAGCTATACAAAAAGGAAAAGGATGTTAGTCCTTCACAGCATAACATATAGGAAATGCTTTTCTTCTCAAGAACTCCTGAACTTTCCTTTGTAATCCAATGTATTTAGAACAGTGTGTAAGCTTTCACACTCAGCTCATTCTCTTACTGTGGTCAGTCAACTACTGACCCATCTATCTAAAGACTTAGACCCTGGTGGTGAGTTTTTATAGAGCAGCTAGGAGTGACATCACAGTCTCTTCATTAACTCTTAAACACCTTATAGTTGGGTCACATCCTACTGTGGCCCAGAAACATTCTACATATAGTTACAGGTTAAAGGCTTTACGCTACAAATAAACAATGTATCTGGTCTGTAGGACCACTAACAGCCTTAATTATTAAGCAATAAGGCATGACTAAGGGTTATGTTAATGGTCTGTTAATCACCTTCTAGGGTGTACTGTGGCAGAGTGCAGTGGCCCATGCCCCTAGAGGGTGATTAACTGACCACTAACATAATCCTGGGAGTACGTTTTATTGCTATTATAATAAAACATGCTTTTAAACAGTGTTAAACCTTGTTCAGCATATGGTTAAGCTCTACATGTATGTTAATAAAAGATTAACACAAGGCTGTTAGAATGTTTGCAGCCAATCAGAAAGCTCCATTTCTCAGACCCTTTTTATAATAGGGCTTAACATAATTAGGGACTAAGCTCCTCCCATCCAGGAGTGACATCATATACTAAGCTACTATAAAAACTGCCATTCTTTGGGCTGCCAGCCCTATAGCATGACCTGTCTGCATACAAGTTCCCTTGGGTAATTGCATATTAATATGTACATCTTATGTAATATACCAGCATCACTGAGTTGGCTCGAGGAAGAGAAGATTAAGGGTGAGCTCCTTATCTTCTTTCTTCTGCCACCTCAGGAGACCTGAGAAAGCTAATGTTTAAAAGACTGATGTTTACCACAGTTTATTTTTGTTATTTTATTAATTAGTAATAAATGTCAGGGCTCTCAGTCTCTAGCCCAACCTTGCTGCACCAGCAACCCTTTTTCCCAGAGCTTATTGGCAGGCATACAAATAGAATCCAGTCTTTATTCAGGATCCCAGCTCAAAGGCAAACTTATTTTCAAAAAGCTGATGGCTAAAATATCAGCCATTGGGCTGCAATTTCATTTTGGCCCTATTTCAACTGTGGCCCAGTCATCTATACAAAACAGCCCCAGTTACAAAATTCTGGGGCTGAAATTAACTTAACTGGGCACATTTAACTGTAATTAGGACACTACGGGACTTATTTTCTTTCCTGCCCATAGTGTCACACAATTTCAGCATTACTGCCCTTGTTATTCATTTTTTGCACACCCTGCAGCTATTCCTGGCCACTGAGAGCATGAGTCTGCTCCCCAGCTAATACATAACCACACCATGCGGTGTTAAAGACAAGGAGCAACTCGCAATGATACATAATTATTTCTAGGGTTGCATACTGCGACTGGAGCTGCATACAGCACTCAGCTGCAACAGCTAGCATCTTGGAAGCAGGCATCACAAAGGAGTTTGTCTATTTTATTGGGGCACTAGGAGTTTTGAACACATAGTGCTACATGCGCTAAAGATATTGTAAATACAGATGATATTTTCCAGTGCTTCATGTGCATAATGGGGGAGAAAAAGGGTCAGTAAAGGAAAGAAGGAGTTTGTCAGGTTGGCCACCCTGACAAGAAAAGAAAAAAAAAGAAAAGGAAAGCTGATTGAAAAGAGCGAGAGAAACAAAGGGAAGGGGGGACATTATTAGATAAAGGAATATTTACATTAATATACATAACAGGGGCACCCTGTTACAAAGTATCATGCTTTTTAGTAACCCCCCTAGTTCCAATAACATGCACAAAATAAACAGTTTAATGTTTGCAGAAGTGTTTCTTGTTGAATATACAGTTTAGTAACTTCATGGCAAAAAAATTGCTATCTGTGCATGAAGTGAAAGAATATAACATTCATTTTGCTTTGTGTTAAAAAAGCTTTCTAGCAAACATGAAACATTATAATGAAATATCAGATTGTAGTAAGAAAGAAAAATTGTGCCCTACAGGCCCCAGAAATACTGTACTGGAGCTCTACTACTGAGCTACAGGCTCCAGTGGTTGGACCTGCAGTTCCCGGACACACTTCCTTTCTCTGGTATTGCATATCTTGCAATTAGGAACAATCATGATGAGATCATCTTTATAATGAACTATGTCACACACTGGCATGCAAGGTGTGTATGTTTTCACTGTGCCATAGTGTTTTAATAACACTGACAAAATCCTTACTGTGGTTGTTTGTCATTCAGATGTGGGTTTCTGGCATTATCCTACAAGGTGGTCATAAAGGTAAATCACTGTAGATATCTGTTGGTGACTGGTCATGTACGGCACAGCAACTTAAAAAAAAAAAAAAGAAAAAATTGTATCTGACAATCTTCCACTTAAACATGCACTCTGTAGCAGTCCTTATGATTCCATGCCTGCATAGCTCAACATGACTTCTCACCAGAAGTTTTGCATTGGCAAATTTGTCCTGTATGAAGTAATCAGGACAGTCTCTGTCATGTCTTAACAATGCAAGGTGTAGCCCCTTGTCTGCCGATCAGCATGAGATGTTCATTTTTAAATAAAAGAACAAAGAGAATGGGAAGAAACAAGTAAATATGATTCTATTGAAACTGTTGAATCTCACAGGAAAAGAGCTGAATAATGATTTGCACAACTTCTGTGACCTGTACAGAGATGTGACAAGTTGGTTCAAACAATAGGAAACTAACTCATTGAAAGGGTTATTATCACTGGCTTGCAATAATTTTGTAGTTCAAATGAAATAATACTGCAACATAGAGAACAATGGATGGGCAACTGTGCATAACCAGCCCATGCTGCCAGAGAGGGGTTCAAATTCCATGTGACTGATCCTAGGGAATCAAAGCCCTGAGGTAGCAACACAGGCCGGTTGTGCAAGGAGTTGCACATCCAATTTTTTTTATAGTGTATAGTGCCCCAAGAAATGATAGCAAACATGCTGTTTACTTTTTTTTTTTCAAACTGTTGTTCTCCTACCCCACCCAAGCTCCTGCTGCTGTTTTTGTCCAGTTTAAACTATGGTCACTGAAATATGAAGTTATGACTTGTAAGACAGCACATCTGTGGGCTTCCCAAGCTGCTCCTGTGGCCTTGGCTCTCTCTGAGCAGGCCACAGCTAACATACCACCAGACTGACCCCTGGACAGATTCAGACAGCCCACCTGTGGGCTTCCTAAGCTGCTCCTATGGCCTTGGCTCTCTTCGAGCAGGCCACAGCTAACAGACCACCTGACTGACCCCCGGACAGATCCAGACAGCCCATCTGTGGTCTTCCCAAGCTACTTCTGTGACCTTGGCTCTCTCTGAGTAGGCCACAGCTAACAGACCCTAACAGACCACCCGACTGACCCCCGGACAGATTCAGGTACTCACCAGACCTCGGAAACTCGTGGTTTTGAATGCCACTGTTTTGACTGGATGCCCAGTGGAGGAACCAGGCACTGATTGGCAGCTTTACTCCTTGGCTGATTTTCCAACGCCTGGTGCTTCCTGATCTCAGGGAGATCTCTTTCTGTGCTTTGTTCTGGACTGAATTTTTGTTAATGTAATCTACATATGTTATGCATCAATTGGTCTTACTTTGCCTGCCAGCTTAGCTAGTCTATTACAAGCCACTAGTCTAGCCTCTCAGTGTTACTTAGTGCTGGACAAACTGTATTGTATAGTAACCGATGTTTGACTGCTTGACCTAGCTACTGAGCAAGACTGCTACAGTTTTCCATTTCTGCCCTACTGACAAACTCTGCTCCTTCCCCACACTGGTCACTCTGCCAATTATTAATTTCTCTGCCCCACTTGTAATGCTGTCTCTCTAAACACCTTACTTTCTTCTCTGCCTTACCTACAAACCCTTTCCTTACCCCCCCCCCCCCCCGCTGCTGCTGTCCTCCTCAGACATCCCGGTGCCAAAGCACAGACTCCCCATTAACTCCTCTTCTGGCTCCAAATAATTGCCCTGTATTTACCACCTCTTTACCTCATGCTTTGTCTTTCCCCATTGCCTGCCCCCGGAGCTTGCTATTGTACTCTAGCTGTATTTAATCCTCTGTGTTTCCTCCTTGTTCCACAGACAGCCCATCTGTGGGATTCCCAAGCTGCTCCTGTGGCCTTGGCTCTCTCCGAGCAGGCCACAGCTAACAGACCACCCGACTGACCCCCGGACAGATTCAGGTACGCACCGGACCTCCGAAACTCGTGGTTTTGAATGCCACTGTTTTGACTGGATGCCCAGTGGAGGAACCAGGCACTGATTGGCAGCTTTATTCCTTGGCTGATTTTCCAATGCCTGGTGCTTCCTGATCTCAGGGAAATCTCTTTCTGTGCTTTGTTCTGGACTGAATTTTTTTGCCCTCCCCACCCCCTCCTCCTCACAGTATTAAATAGACCCTTACTCCACCCCCTTCCTCAGCCTAGCAGCAGATTGGTTACTTCACTGCTGCACATTTTCATGCTATTGGCCACCCTGTCTTCAATAGCTGATTTGACCCACTTTCTCACCACTCCTTTTTAAAGCAGTCCCACCCACAGGATCACACATTTCCTCTCAACCTTTTCTCCAGCCACTCCATCTAACTCCTCTCAATTACTGCTCTACCTACCCTATTGTTAGGGACCTCACCCTAATTTGACTATATACCCTTTCAACTATAAACCAGCTAGCAGTTAAGCAGGCCAGTAACACCAAACAAACTACCTTGGTGTGCAACCACCTACCACTTCTCCTCACTACCTCTTTTGGCATTGCTGGTACCATACACGTCCTTTTGTTCTGCAAATTTTGGACTCCCCGCTGTTCTGTCTGACCCTTTGTATGAATGCCCTTTATTAATATTTGCTTTCCTTCTCTCCCTCAGCTGAGGAACTGCCACCCAGGTTCCCAGCTCCTAAGCCACGGGATTCCCGGCTACCAGGCGGTTGGCGTCCCTCTAGCTGACACTCGAGACTACAGACATGAACCCAAGGTCCTACAAGGTATGGCAAATGCTACAACCAACTGGATTGCGAGGGCCCCCTCAGACCACACTCTGATTGGTCCCTGGTGGAAGTTGGCTTCTGCTCTTTGATTTTAAACCCTAAAAATGTTTATGTTGGGACAGATATTAAAAAGCCGAAGTGTTAACCCAGTCTGTAATTGAAAGGACTTGAATTGTGGTTTGGGAAAGAAATCTAGTGTCTACAGCCCTTTTCCTACATACGTGCACTGGCCCTAGACACTTTTGGGTGCCAAAGTAATACACGTCCTTTTGTTCTGCAAATTTTGGACTCCCCACTGTTCTGTCTAACCCTTTATGTGAATCCCCTTTATTAACCCTCACTCTCCTTCTCTCTCTTAGCTGAGGAACTGTCGCCCAGGCTCCCAGCTCCTAAGCCACGGGATTCCTGGCTACGGGGCGGTCGGCGCCTCTCTAACTGACGCTCGAGACCGCAGACACGGACCCAAGGCCCTACAAGGTATGGCAACTGCCGTAACTTTTTTGTCCGCCACCCCACCACCTTTGCTGATTATTAAATACAGTACCTCCTGCCAAAATATTAGTCCATATCCCCTGGCACAGTGCCCCACCAATAGAGACTTAGCTCGTGATCCTCTCTTCTCTGTCCAGCCTATGGGATCCAAATCTCAGGGCCTCGCTTTACTAAAATGCATAGGCTCTCTTTGGCTGTGCCTTCACCATTAAATATTTTTAATACTATCAAATTTGGGTCGACCTGGATTGGAAAGCTACTGATAAGCTGCATTAATCCAGTAACCCCACTGGCCCCTGGGCTAATTGAGTGGCTCCTTTTTTGAGGTACCATCATGTCGGGCCCTATATGGCTCCTTATACTGACCCTTCTTCTGCTGATGCCAGCTGCCCAGCATTGGACTCCTGAACTACCATCATGTTTGGTCTACAATGGCACCTTGTGCTGTATACCACATGGCAACTTATCCTTTAATTGCCTCCATGATTCCAAGTACCAATACCTCAAACCCTGCTCTTGGACCACACATACCAGTAGTACTTATAACACTCCCCCACCACAAGGCCCACCTCCCACCATGCAGACTTCTATCTCCTCTCTGCCTATTGTGGTAGGGGTACTAGCACTTGCTACAACAGATCAGGTCTTCTATGGTGGCTACTTTCCAGTCCCTAAAAACATCAGATCTACTAGACGGGAGAAAGGCAGGAATTACAAGCTTATAATTAGCGCTCTTAGAAAAATCCTACTTATCCTCCTGCTATGTTCAGGCAACATAGAACTCAACCCTGGCCCCCAGAAGCTATTGCTTTGCCAGCAGAACTAGCAAATTTAAAAGGAATAAGCTTCTTGCATATTAACGTATGTAGCCTTCATAAAAGATAACCTTAATACAAACCTGGGTAAATCATACCTCTCCTGACATACTTGTGATTTCCGAAACTTGGCTTAGACTCAGCACCACTGATAGAAAGTAAACATACCCAACTATGCCTTGTTCAGAGCTGATAGACATGCCAGAGGAGGGGGGTAGCTATCTACGTCAAAGAAAAATTTTCTGCCTTCTGCTTATCCTCAGCATCTGTCACCAGCGAATTCGAATGCCTAATTCTCAAAGTGGAAATTACACAGACTACTGCACTCTGCGAAATAGGATGCTACAGACCACCGTCTGCTGGCCTACAGCTTGTGTCATATCTAAGTGACAAGTTGGGACAGGGGCTGCTAGAAACTATTATTTTAGGAGACCTCAACTTTGATTGGCTCTCTAACACAGCTGCCCCCCTTACATCCTTCTGTAATGAACATGGGCTGACGCAACTTATTACTGAACCAACATACCCAAACGTGAAGAACCCCAGTAAAAGTACACTTTTGGATGTGCTAATGGTGAGCAAACCTCATCTCTTCTTCCACGCTGATGTCTTCTCCTCAGATGCCAGCGATCATTGTTTTATTGCAGGAGTAAGATCCACCAACAACCCAGCACCCATTAGCAAGTTCTCTATGAAGAGATCCAGGTGCAACTTCAATGAACATGCCTACCTAAACGAGCTTAAGTACTCCCCTGAGTGGCAAGATTTCTACCTGGCCAAAACGATTGCATCAGCTTACAATATTTTCCACAACATTCTATCAAGGGCCCTTAATAAGTATGCTCCCCTGATTAAAGTTTGAACTAGGACCAAAACCTGTAAATGGTTCACCCCTCAGATCAAGTCCTTGCTTCTAGAAAGAGATAAGCTCTGGAAAAAAGCGTGCAGACTGAACACTGCAGAGGATTGGAACCAGTTCAGGAGACTACGAAATTTATGTACCAAAACAATCAGAGAATCGAAGACCACCTTCTTCAAATCCAAACTCGACTCTGTCACAAAGAGCCCAATCAAGCTCTGGAACACAATCAATGATCTGCTAGGCTACTCCCCAGGAAATTCACTCCCGACCAAGATTACCTCTGGCAACTTGACTATAACCAAAAGATGGATATACTTGATGCATTCAATAACCACTTTGCTACTGCAGGCATGGCATTTGATAACTCCCCCTGCAAACATACTTCGCTCCCAGACTGCCAGCCAACTGCCTGAAACTCCGATAGTTTTGCCGCCTTTCTCGCTTCAACCTGCCCCACTGAAAGAGGTAGAGGACCTCTTGCTTCAGTTGGATACTAGAAAAAGTGCTGGGGCCGACATCCTTGACCCTTACTTCCTAAAAATTGCCTAACACGTACTAGCAATACCCGTCACCCACCTTTTTAACTTATCCCTGTCTCAGGGCACCTTACCACCTATACGGAAGACTAACATGTCACACCACTGTTCAAATCAGGTGACCCTGGTGATCTCAATAACTACAGACCAATTTCCCTCCTTCCGGTCCTGTCCAAGCTCCTAGAGAAAATTGTAAATGCACAGCTGAGGACTCACCTTGAGTCTAGGGAACTGCTAAATCCTATGCAGTCCGGATTCATAGCTAAACATAGCACTATCTCAGCCCTTGCCAAAGTTACTAAAGACTGGCAGCGTAATCTTGAGTGCAAAAACTTTATTTGTGCTGTTTTCCTTGATCTAAGCAAGGCTTTTGACACCGTCGACCATAGTCTGCTCCTCTCCTCCCCTTCAAACCATAGGTGTGGACCCCTCCTCTCTGTGTTGGTTTACTGACTATCTTACAGGGCACCTTCAACAAGTTAAAGCCGAAGGAGGCCTGTCCCCCTTAAAAACTCTGCAAAGAGGGGTACCTCAAGGTTCTATATTAGGGCCCTTACTTTTTGCAATCTACATTAATAACATCGACTACTGTATAAAAGAAGCCAACATCCATCTGTTTGCAGATGATACAGTTCTCTACGTGAGTCGCCCATCACCTGAAGCTGCCTGCAATGACCTACAGTCAGAATTCAACCTTTTGCAAAGCCAACTCCTCCAAAAAAAGCTACTCCTTAATGCCAAAAAAACTAAAGCGATGGTCCTCTCCCCTTTTATCCGTACAGCTGACCCTGTGTCCAGTGGGACAGTTCCCAAATTACCACAGTTCTAGGTGAAAACTAGAATTTGTTACAAAATTCAAGTATCTGGGAGTTTGGATAGACCAAAGACTCTCCTTCATTGAACATATCGAGGACTTGCTAAAACGACTTCGGCAAAGGCTTGGATTGTTTTTTAGAATCAAGCAATTTCGCACCAGAGATGCCAAGAAACAACTGGTCCAATCCATTTTCCTATCATTGGTTGATTACGCTGACTTTCTCTACAGCCAATGCCCCAACTCTCACATGGCTAAACTGGACACACTCTACCATCGAGCACTGAGGTTTATAATGGGACTCCCCTTCGACACACATCACTGCACCCTATATGCGGCAGTGGGGTGAACATCACTAAAGTTCAGGCACCACAGAAACGCCGCTCTCTGGACCTATAGAGCCATCTCTAATAAGCTGCCTTACTATATCTCCTGCTGTCTTCCTAGAGTATAATTGGGAAATGTCGTTGAAAGTTACTCAGCTATTACACTTAAAGTACCCAAAGCAAAATCCCGCTTCGGCAGGGCCGCCATAAGCTTTGTGCTACCTACCTTATGGAACGATCTACAAAAAACCCTCAAATTAAGCACTATAATCAGTATAAATGCCTTCAAGACACTTTATTTCCGTACAATCAGAGAAGTATGCAACTGCTTCACCCACTCAGACCCAGTACCGGTGTCTGCACTGGTATATAGCCACGCCTAGACCCAGTTTTTAGTACTGACCCCCCAGCTTGCTCCTCACCAGCCTAATTGTTCTCTCTCTCTCTCTCTCTTATCCCCCTGTCTTATCAACACTAGGCCCGTCTATCCCCTTATTCTTCCTTTCCCAACCTCGGATAGGAGCTCACTACCCTGGGTTGTGACATCCTACCATGCCCCATACTTTATAGCATTCAATCCCGGGGCTCACACGTACTCCTTTTCTCCATCCACCTTCTCTACATCCCATTTTACCAACTCCTTTCTGTGCACCGTGCCCTCCTAGCCTTTCTCCCCCTCCCTCCCTCCCTTCCCCCCTACCTTCACCTCTACCTGGTGTATATTTTTATTTTTTTTTTTTCTTCCGTTACTTCCTCCTGCAACCTTAGATAACCTGCTTTATCTTCCTATAGACACTTCTATGTATGTAAATACCATGTAATCTGTACAATATCTGTATAATTCTATGTACATGTGAACTTCTTTTTCTTCCTCTCTGTAAAGAGGATTATCTGTATTGCCTTGTAAATACCTGTGTTGACCTGTATATACAATTATTCATGCTCCACCCAGGTCCATCTTGCAAATGAGCTTCTGTTCAATGATGAACGCCTGGTTAAATAAAGATTGATTGATTGATTGATTGAAGTCATTTACCAGTTTTTGTAGGGTGTGTTTACTGTCATGTTCTTTGATAAACTTCTGGCTCTTGCCTAATGCTGTCAAGAAAACTGGTGCCACCATTGTGACAGATTACTTTCTTTCAGCTATGTGGTCTGCACATGGTGGTTTTCTTTTAGTTTTACAGGTGGCTCATGCAATAAAGAAAACAGCTGGAACCATTGTTGTACCACAGAAGGGTACAATCCTATTCCATGGCCTTAGAACTGTGATACACCCATGTTTCAGCTGGCATGGACTTCCATGCAGAAGAAAATCCTCACTTCACACTATATTATAATTCTAGCTGGATTTTTCCATTTTTGTGACTCACTATTTCAATGTTAGAGGTTTTGTTTTTGTATATTTCATGTGTGTGACTTATTTCCATGTACATGTTTTTTTTTCGCATATCTTGCTTTCTTGACTCATTCCTAGATTTACTGGGCCCAATTCTCAAAGCTACTGCTGCTGGGCAAGGTGCTTGCACCACAAGGAATGGCACAATGTGCCCCTTGTGCCAAAAGATGCACTGGAAGTGATTCTCAAAGTCAGCCTGCATTGCCCGTAGGCTGACTGTACCAAACAGGGCTTGTACTGCCTGTGCACCATAAAATGGCTCCGGCAAGGAGCTAGGGGCTTGCAACAGATGCAGGCTGTCAAAACTCCTTAATCAGAATTTTGAAAACTCACTCAGGGGGGAAATTTCTAAGTATCATTAGACCAGCCAGGGCTGCTTTAAGAGTATTTAGAAGTTCACCCTCTGGGTGGGTTGAGCACTTTGCAGCAATATGTGGCAGTCTCCCACCCCAGACCTGATCCCCCATTATAAGACAGAAAATATCAGTGGTGGGGAAGCAGGGTGGTAGGGCACTGTGTGCTGGGGGGTCTACTAAACCACCAGGAATTTCAGGATGTCTTTTAATGGTGAATCAGGGCTGGGGCAATCCACTAGAACACAAGGGCATATAAATATTATATTATAAATAGTACTGTATATTATAATGGAAGATCAGGGCTTGGGGGGGGGCACTAGACTACCAGGGATATTATTACTGATTTATTTATTTATCGAATTTTGTTCACCAGGTAAACCCACTGGGCCTCAAGGAGTCCCTTTTTCAGGGGTGACCTGGGATTAATTGCATGCATTAAAAGCAATATCACTGCATAAGGAAGTTATAGACAAGTCGTACACTTTAGAACAGATTACAAGAAGAAGGTAACATAGCAGTTCAAAAGAAATGTACAAATTGGTATCATACACACCAGATTATATACAAATATTAATAAGCATTTGTCAATGCCGAATGTTGTCTTGCTGGCATTGGCATTGGTAGTGCAGGAGTTAGAGATGCATAATAGGAATGGCAGTTAAGTATGGAACTGACGCCAATGCCACCCCCACCCTGCAGAGACTGACAGGTGCAGGGATGTGCCTTTGGGGTGTCAGCTAAAATGCTCATGCCATTTTAACTCATCCTACGCTGTAGACACTGACAAGTGTTGTGGTGTGATTTGGGGTCTTTGGGCCTTATACTTACCTCATTCCATAAGGAAATACGCTGAGAAGGGTGCAGTATAGGAGAATGGGCCTCACCCTACCCTGTAGACACTGACATGTGTTGTGGTGTGCTTTGGGGTCTTTGGGCCTTAAACTTACCCCCATTCCATAAGGAAATATGCTGAGACATGTGCAATATACTGTAGGAGAATGGGTTGAACTTTAGGGCCAAACACTCCAAGGCACACCTCGATGCCTGTCACTGGCTGCAGGGTGGGGGTAGGGGTGGGATGGAATAAGCATTACAACCAATGATCCCAAGTTACACCCCTGATGCCTGGCAGTCTCTACAGAGTGGGGTGTTACAGTTGGAAACCCTAATGTTGTAGGTGTTTGTTGGTATTTTCACTCCAGATTTTCAACATAGGCTTTTTGTGACCCCACCTCATGAAGAGTGGCACAATCAGTTTGTTTGCTGAAGGGTGGTTTTGCACAATGGCTATGCCATTTGGCGACACAGGGATGAAAACACATTTTGGGCAGGATGTGGAAAATAACAACTGTATTGTTCATGAGGAGGCTTAAAAAATGGCAATGTTGAAAATCTGGAGCGAAAATATGAAAAATTAGTGAAGTCATGAGCATGCATAGAAACTAAGCAACACATGTCCATAACCCAATTATTTTGGGGATTTTTTTAGCCACATTTTCAACATAGGTATTTTGGGACCTCCCTCATGCACAGTGGCACTGTGATTTTGTTAATCTGTCCCAAAAGTTGATTTCCTACAGCAACCATGCCATTGTGCACCACAGGTGCGGAAACACATTTTGGGCAGGCTGTGAAAATGACAGATGTACTGTTCATAAAGAGGTGTGAAAAAATGGCAGCGTTGAAAATCTGGCATGAAAATATTGCAAATTTGCGAAGTTACAAGGGTGTGTGGAAACTGCGCAATGCACGCTTGTAACACAGTCATTTTATGGACTTTCGGCACCAAATTTTCAACTTAGGCATTGTAGGACCTCTGCTCATGAACAGTGTCACCATCATTTTCTCAAACTGTCCCAAAAACTGATTTCACACAGCGACCATGCTAGTCTATGCCAGATGTGCAAAAACACATTTCAGCCATGATATGTAAAATGACAGCTGAACTGTTCATAAGGAGGTGTGGAAAAAAGCCAATTTTGAAAATCTGGACTGAAAATATTACAAATTCACGAAGTTATGAGCGTGTGTGGAAACAGCGCAATGCACGCTCATAAAAGATCCATTTTGGGGATTTTTTTTTACCAAATTTACAACATAGGCTTTTTGAGAGCCCCCTCATGAACAGTGGCACTGTCATTTCATTACTCGGTCACGAAAGGTGATTCTGGGCAGTGACCACAAAATCACCTTTCGGGACCAAATAATGCCATGACAGTGACTGAATTCATGAGGAGGGGTCCCAATAACCCCATGTTGAAAATCTGGTGCAAATATTCCAAATAATGACCAAGATATGCACCAAAGTTGAAAAACCCTGGCACAATATATCAGTTGGGGGGTGAGGATATAGCATGCACCAAGCAGGAAAGGGATCTTGGGGTTGTCATCTCTGATGACCTCAAGGTAGGGAAACAGTGTGACAAGGCTTCAGGTAAAGCAAATAGGATGCTGGGATGTATAGGCAGGGGCATCACCAGCAGGAAAAGGGAGGTTGTAATTCCGCCTATACAAGACACTAGTGAGGCCCCACCTGGAGTACAGTGTACAGTTCTGAGACCATACCTATGTAAGGACAGACAGGGTAGAGAAGGTTCAGAGGAGGGCAACAAAGATGGTGCATGGGTTGCATCACAAGTCCTATGAAGACAGGTTGAAGGAATTGAACATGTACTCCCTGGAGAAGAGGAGGAGAGAGGGGGATATGATAGAGACATACAAGTATCTTACAGGGAGGAACAGGGTTCAGGAAAACACTATTTTTAGCCGAAAAGATGTTTCAGGACTAGAGGGCATGGGATGAAGTTGGAGGAGGACGATTCAGAGGAAACATGAGAAAGAATTTCTTCACAGAACGGGTGGTGGACAAGTGGAACACCCTGCAAGAGGAAGTGGTGGGCTGAAACAATCACGGATTTAAGAATGCATGGGATAGACATAAAGGAATTCTAGAGGTCAGGGTAAGGGGAAATAGACTTCTAGGAAAACAAACTGAACTTACAAGCTCAAATGGGCAGACTAGGTGGGCCATAGGCCCTTAACTGCCGACACTGTCTATGTATCTATGTATCTATGTATGCCATTATACAGCATACCGGCATTTCTTCATTAAGCAGTCTGCTTTGAAGAGTGCAGACGTGTTCCCTGTCCACCGAAGATCATCGTGCCAGACTCCGGAGGCAAGTATGGGATGAGGGGGTGTATAAGGAGGCAGGGTGCACAGAGGGTGGGTGCGGGTCAGGGCAGGAAGCTGGACAGACCGTGAGGGACCGCTTTCTTCTTTGACAGGTTAAAAATTAAATAAAAAAATTGCAAGAGGTTTTTTTTTAAAGGGGCATTGTACGCTGGGTGGGCTCCCAGCATGCCATCCTGAGTGTTGGGGTGGCTAGCCGACAGAGTTGGGCACCCCCCGGCACATACCAAAGGGGAGACAATAGCTGAGGGGGGATTGCGCAGCCCCCTCAGCACATAACAAATGGGGGAGGTTGCATTAGGCTGACGGGGGTGGGCTCCCCTGTTGGCACATAAACTGGGTCAGGGCATGCCGACAGGGGGATTGGGCACCACTGAAGTCGGCATTGTGGCAGGCAGTGTGCCTCTATGTTTACTCTAATGTTTCACCAGGGAAGGCATGTTGGGAGGTGCCACTGCATATGATGAGCTTTGCTCTCATTGCAGCAGACCTTTCCTTAGATGTGTTTGCCACATTATGTATTCCTGGTGTGGCGCCTACATGCTGGCTTATTGGGGAATGAGGGACACACATACTGATGCGTGCTCTGCATTCGCCCAACAGTGACCATGCCTCCAAATCTACTACTAATGTAATATGTTGGCTGGCGTTCAAGCACATGCCAACATAAAATGAGACAATTAGGCAGATAAGGATAGGTTAAAGTGCCAACAATATCAAGAAACCAGCATATTTGGGATATAGGAGCAAAGGTTTTTTCAGTGATTACAGTTGCATTGGTTTCTGTCTAACATTTGGATTTTTAGGCCCTACTTAACCCCCCCTCCCAAAAAGAAGAGAGTGCCTGCAGCTCATTTGGAAGAGCATTCCAGAGAGTAGGGATGCATTTAGCAAATGATGTTTGTTATAATAGGAGAGCAGGGCTTCGGGGAGATGGTGCTAGACTACCAGGGATACTATTTCTTGTTATAATGGGAGATTGGGGCTTGGGGGGGTTGCTAGACCACCAGGGATAATATTACTTGTTATAACAGGAGATCAGTGCTTGGGGTGCGCTAAACTACCAGGGATATTATTACTTGTTATTACAGGAGATTGGGGCTTGGGGGGCAATAGACTATGAGGGACTGATTGGGGACTTTGCAACACGTGCTCTACAATAATTAAAACAAAACAATGTACAGTATTTTATAGCAAAAGGTAGGCAAGCCAGAGCAGGCTCAAGTCTGGTTTGAACTTAGTGCCTGGCTTGACTCAGCTCAACCTTTACAAGCAATAGAGAGCCAAGGTCAAGCCAAGCCAGTTATGGTCAAATTAAGCATTTTTCTTATCTTGAACAGTTGGTGCAGTGTGTGAAATATTCAATTCCTATGCAGAGAATAGCTTGCAGTAGCCAGGGCTCAGCTCATGTTTTGGCTTATAGAGTCAAGCCAGACCCCTGGCTCAGCTCTGGCTTGGCTGTTGGTGAACAATTTCTGGCTTTCCCACCTCTAGTATAAAGACATTGATAATGGGATATTTGGTGCTATCAATCTTGATCATGCAATGACTGAGTAAAGTATGTCAAAAATATTCTGAGAATACATTTGAGCAGTACACCATTCAGTTATTATATCATAAAGAGCCAGTGGAGTAATGGAAAATCTTGAGCTTTATCAAATGAAAGAAGCTTGAACATGTGTGAGTAGGTATATGGAAAAAGAATCTTGATGATTTCCAGATTTATTTCCATTTGGCAGTGGAGGTTGCCTAGATATATATGAAAGAGAAAGTTATTCTGCAGAATGTGATTACACAGCATCCAGCGTGTCAAATGCAGATGGAAGGTTTAGAAGAAATATTCAATAATTTTTTCCCTTGCTGTGGGAAAGTAAATTAAGAACTGGATCTGCTAGTGTAGTTCAGACTTTGTTTGTAACAACTGACTCATATAATTGACTTCAAAGTTTGTCAACCTCACCTGTGCTTAGTAGAGCTGGGATGAGCTAATAGTTCCATTGCAAAAGTAAAATCAGGATGTGATTAAGATAAAATCATTCACACTATGAGAGATGCAATCATTGGCTCCTATCTCAGTCTTAAGACATTTCTACCACTGTTTCCATGTCATGTTGCAACACATCCTAATGAAGGAGAATCCTACTTTGACACTTGCTGAGCAATATTTCTGGAGGGTGGAATGCCAAGCATGTGGCACTTCATATATTCATATGCTTTTATGGATTTAAGGTGTTCCATGTATTGTGACAGTGACAGTTTTCAGATACTTTAGTTTCTCTTAAATGTCACTTGTCAGCTTCCTGATAAGTATAAGAGTCCTACTTTAAGGAAGTTAGTAAACAAATTTTAGATGCATGAGTACATGAAGTAGGGATGGCCCAACCGGCTGTGGTACAGTTCTAAACACACCCGGACCAGACTGGCTCGGCTCTGACTGGAAAAAACAAGCCTTTTGTGGCTCGACCCAGATTGCTGTGTTGGCTCAGTTCAGAAGTGTGGTCCAGTCTGGGAAAAACATTCTTACCATCAGTACTTCATGAAAAAGGCAGTGCAGTGCACAGAAAAGTGCAGGAAAACAAGCATTTGTCAATGCCGAATGTTTGCTTACTGGCATTGGCAGTGGTAGTGTAGAAGTTACAGAGCTGCGTAATAGGAATGGCAGTGAAGTATTGAACTGAAGCCAACCCCACCACCACCCTGCAGAGAGTGACAGGCATTGGGGTGTGCATTTGGGTCGTCAGGCATAACGGCCACGCCATTTCACCACACCCCACTCTGCAGAGAGTGACAAGTGTCACGTGTTCCTTGGGGTCTTTGGCCTTATGTGCACCCATTTCATTAGGAACACGGTGAGATGGGTAATATAGGAGAATGGGGTGAAGTTTTAGCCAGAGTCCAAGGCATACCTCGATGCCTCTCAGTGACTGCAGGGTGTGGAATGGTATGAGCATCACAGGCAAGAATCCCAAGTCACACCCCTGATTCCTGTCATTCTCTATAGGGTTAGTCGATTTGGTTGAAAAGCCTAATACCTCAGGCATTCGTTGGTATTTTAACTCCAAATTTTCAACATGTTTGTTTTGTGACCCCACCTCATGAACAGGGAATATCAGTTTGGTGGAAGCTGCTTATGCACAGTGACTAAGGGATTTAGCACCACAGGTAAAAATATTCGAACAGGCTGTAAAAATAACAGCTGTACTCTTTCATGGGAGGTGTAAAATGGCTATGTTGCAAATGTGTAGTAAAAAATTTAAAAAAATGGTGAAGTCACGAAGCGTGACATTGAAACTGCTGCAACGCGACACCTGCTATATAAGTAGGTTGGGGATATTTTATAGCAGATTGTCAACTCAGGCATTTTGGTGCCTCCGATCATGAACAGTGTCACTGTGATTTTCTTTATCTGTTCGAACAATGATTTCTGACAGCGACCACGATCTCTGCACTGAAAGTGTGAAAACACACTTCGCCATGTTGTGAAAAATGGCAGCTGTACCGTTCATAAGGAAGTGTTGAAAATGCCACTAGTGAAAATCTGACTGAAAATATTACAAAGTCATGAACTAACCAGGATGCATGGAAACTGCACAATGCTCACTTGTAACACAGTCATTTTATGGACTTATTGTCACCAAATTTCAACATAGCCATTTTAAGACCTCTGCTCATGAACAGTGTAACTGTGATTTTCTTAATCTGTCCTAAACATTGCTTTACGTACACCAACAGCACCATTGTGCGCTATATTGATAACACATTTTGGGTGACATATGAAAAATTGCAGCTGTACTGTTCATAAGGAAGTTTAATAAAATGGACATGTTGAAAATCTAGAGTGAAAATATTAAATTTTGCAAACTTACTGAGCATGCATAGGAACTGTGCAACGCAGCGCTCATAAAAGTCATTTCTGGCATTTTTCCACCAAGTTTTCAACATAGCCATTTTAAGACCTCTGCTCATGAACAGTGTCACTGTGGTTTTGTTAATGTGTCCCATACATTGAGCTTGCACACCGACCCTCGCCATTGTCGCTACATGAGGCGGAAACACGTTTTGGGCAGGATGTGAAAAATGACAAGCTGTACTGCTCATAAGGAGGTGTGGAAAAATGGCAATGTTGGAAATCTGGAGTGGAAATATTGAAAATTCGCAAACCTATGAGCGTGAGTGGGAACTGTGCAACGCACACTCGTGTAAAAGTCATTTTTAGGAATTCTGTCACCAAATTTTCAACATTGCCATTTTAAGATCTCTGCTCATGATTAGTGACACTGTGATTTCCTTAATGTGTCCCATACACTGAGTTTGCACGACTGCGCCATTGTGCGCTACATGGGCAGAAACACGTTTTGGGAGAGATGTGAAAAATGACAGCTATACTACTCATAAGAAGGTGTGGAAAAATGGCAATGTTGAAAATCTGGAGTGGAAATATTGAAAATTCACAAACCTATGAGCATGCGTATGAACTGCGCAATGCACGCTCGTAAAACAGTCATTTTAAGGAATTTTTTCACCAAATTTTCAACATAGCCATTTCAAGACCTCTGCTCATGAACAGTGTCACTGTGATTTTCTTAATTTGTTCTGTACATTGATTTCGCACACCGACTGCGCCATTCTGCACTACAAGGGCGGAAACACATTTTGGGTGAGATGTGAAAAATGACAGCTGTACTACTCATAAGATGGTGTGGTGAAATGGCAATGTTGAAAATCTGGAATTAAAATATTGAAATTTCGTGAACTTACGAGCCTGCGTAGGAACTGCGCAACGCACGCTCGTCAAACAGTCATTTTTTGGAATTTTGGCACCAAATTTTCAACATGGGGGTTTTGGGCCCCCTTCTCATGAATGATGTCACTGTCATAGCAGTATTCAGTCCTGAAGGGTGATTTCACAGTCACTGCGCGAAATCACCCTTCGAGCCCGAATAATGCCATGACAGTGACATCATTCATGAGAAGGTGTCCCAAAAACCCCATGTTGAAAATTTGGTGCAAAAATTCCCAAAAATGCCTGAGATATGCAATAAAGTTGAACCCCTCCTATCTAGCCCATTATACAACTTACCGGCATTTCCTCAGTTCGCGGTCGGCTTTGAAGAGTGCAGACGTGTTCCCAGTCCACGAAGATCGCCGCGCGGAGTCCAAAAGTAAGTATGGGGTGGTGGAGGGTGTGGGAGGCTGGTGCGCGGTGGGTGGGTGCGGGTTGTGGGAGGGGGTTGGAGATGCGCGTGGGACAGTTTTGTTTTACAGGTGAAAAAAAAAGACATCGCGAGGACTGCCTGCAGCTGGGGGTGGGCTCCCAGCATGGCACAATGACTTTAAGGGCGTTCAGCCAGCAGGGATTGGGCACCACTGTCGGCAAATAAAACTTCTTGGGGCGTTTGCCACGCTGGGGTGGGCTCCCAGCGGGCAATGCTGGACCTTTGGGGGCGTCTCAGCCGATGGGGATTGGGCACCCACGTCAGCAAATATTGATTGCCACGCTGGGGTGGGCTCCAGCATGTCACCAAATGGAAAGGGAGGATGCAGCTCAGCCGGCGGGATTGGGCACCCGTCGGCTGCTCTTACGATGCGTCTTGAAGCAGCGCCGCCTGTGGCTGGGGGGCTGCGCATGAGCAGCTTCTTATCACTGCTCACTCAAGCGTAGCTCCCCCTTTCAACTGTATGCCACTGCATTTTGGAGCGTGTCATAGACAGCTCCAAAATGCATTGGCTTACAGGGGCTGCGCCTGCCAGCTCGCTGCCTGAATTGGAGGATGAGATGACACACCTCCGTAATCTCTAATGATGGCACTATATTTCTTGCACATATATGCAAGCAAACATAAAAAGTGTTTTTCCCCCTGATTTTTGTTGAAGATTCCCAAGCCCTGGACCATTACATGGCCAACAACGGGAAACACTCATGATCCTGGGGCACTGAATGGAGCCAATCAATGAGGGTCTCTGTTCTGGGATTGATACATGTTCTATCCAATCCTCTGTGTCAGCCACCATGGGATCTCCCTAGGAAACTGAGTATCGAGCACATTTGGAGCTTTGCAGTCAACAGAGACAGTCGTGTGTGTGTGTGTGTGTGTGTGTGTGCAAAGAGATTACAAAAAAAGAAAAAGGTGTGGAAATTTCCCAAAACCAGCAAACATTTTGAGAGAGGGGGAGAGTAGAGACTGAGAGACCGACAAATTCAACAGCAGAAAAAATCAGTGCTGCAGATGCTGCAGAAGACTGAGAGTACTCATTAAAAAAATGATTTTTTTCATTAGAAAGAGAGAGTCAAGAGAGAGACAAACGATTTTGGCAACACAGATCAGAGTAGACAGCAGCAGAGTGCTGCAGACATTGCAGACTCCACAGAAAAACGATAAAGCACCCATTTTTGTTTAGTCCGAGAGAGAGAGAGAGAGTATATATAAAGAGAGAAACTTTACTATATTGCTCATCTCTGTGCTGCCCCAAAAGCTCATACTGCCCTAGACTCTGTAATGCCTATCTATCTCTGTGCCATAGTGCCTACAGATTGTGAAGGAGGCATCAATGTCTCCGACTCTGTGTTGCCCATCTCTGTGCCTGATCTACTACTAGGTTATATAGTGCTTCACGTATTTTCAGAGTGGCGGGTCACCTATGCCTCAGACTTTGTGTTGCCCATCTCTGTGCCTGAACTACTGCTAGGTTATGTAGTGTCTCATTTACTGCTAGGGGGGTGTCACATCTCAGACTCTGTGTTGTCCATCTCTGTGCATGAACTACTACTAAGTCATATAATGCCTCACATATTTTGCTTTTTTCAGATATGAGTGTCACGTCTCAGACTCTGTGTTGTCCATCTCTGTGCATGAACTACTACTAAGTCATATAATGCCTCACATATTTTACTATTTTCAGATATGAGTGTCACGTCTCAGACTCTGTGTTGCCCATCTCTGTACCTCAGCTAATATTAGGTCGTATAGTGCCACACATATTTTAAGAGGGGGGTGTCACAACTTAGACTCTGTGTTGCCTATCTTTGTGCCTGCTACTACTAGATCATAAGGCCATTTAAATTTGTGAAGGGGGAGGTAATGTCTCATTCTAGCAGTTTTGGTGATTTTAGTGTCATTTAATCTTCAGTTTGATGCCACTTAATTTTTGGGTGCAACCCAGTCTTCTCTTTTACATCACTTAGTCAAGAATCACACCACTTCATTTGTCGGTGCGATCCTCTTTCTTTACTGAATCTTCTGTTTCACGTCCATGTTTAAGTAAGCCATTTTGTCAGTGTTTTTCTGTAGCACTTTTAGTGATTTTCAGTGTTATTGAATTTTCTGTTTCATACCATTTAATTTTTGGGCACAGCCCTGAACATGAATCTTCTGTTGCACATCACTTAGTCATGAATCATGCCACTTAATTTCTGGGTGCAACCCTGTTCATGGTATCTTCTGTTTCATATCACTTAGTCACGATCATCACAAATCATGCCACTTAAAGTTTAGGTGCAACCCTGTTTGTTTACTGAATCTTCTGTTTCATATCTGTGTTTAAGTATGCTATTTTGTCAGTCTCTTTCTGTAGCACTGTTAATGTTTTTCAGTGTTATTGAATTTTCTGTTTGGTACCACTTAATTTTTTGGTGCAACCCTGTACATGAATATTATCTTTCATGTCACTTTGTCACAAATCATGCCACTTTATTTTTGGGTACCCTGCATGGTTCATCAGAGTAAATTAGAATCCTTTGCAAAAAAAAATAGAGTCAGAATCAGAACCGGATCACATCCAACCTGCCTATCCCTAGCATGATGTACTGTTAGAAACTAGTACATAACAAATTTAATTATACAATGGGCTTCAGAATCCTTCAGAATCATAACAAATTCTTTTGTCTAAGCACATTGGCTGACCATTCATTAATCACTAGTACACCAACAGTTCATAACAAACCTGCCCTAATATACCTATCTGCAACCTAAACAAATGAAGATGAAATCTTTTTCATTAAAATAAAACATTTTGTTCTTTCTAAACACAAAAAAATTAACAACAGGGCATAGGTTTCTTCAAAATAAATTAACTTCCCAGGTTAATTCAAGGCATTTGGCCTTTGTTACCAAACACACATACACTGAGTTGGACCTGAAAAAGGACCTTTGGTCCAGTGTCCTTACCCAGTTAATACATTTGAAAATAAATAAATAAAATAAATCAGACAACAAATAAACTAAAGGAAAATAAAACCTTTTTTTCTCATTAAAAAAATTATTTTTCCATCTTATAAGCACAATAACCCACTCCAGGGCATGCATTACTTGAGAATTAATGCACTTCCAGGTGTGTTAAAAGTGACTCAGCCATTGGCCTTGTGCTTCCAGTTCACCTGGAGTGTGCATTAATTCTTTAGAAACTCATGCCCTGTTATGAGTTTTTGCTTACTTGGTTCACTAGCTGTAGATTTGAATTTCATAATGAGTTTCCCAAACTGCAAAGATGAATGACTTGTCTTCAATCTGTCAGTATCTATAAGCAAAATCAACAAAATAGGTGTATGACTTGCCTTGAACTGAAGAAAAGTGCATGTAAATCATTAGAGTGCAGCTCATCTTATACTGTGGCAAGCAAATGTTGGTGTGCAGTATGTTGCAGATAATTCAGTGGCAGTTGCACCATATGCGACCTCATACATCACAAAACATGAGAAAACAGAACTCCAGGAAATATGGGATGAAGTGTCATCGACAAATTCAATGTTTCTATGTTTCTAGATTCACAAGGAGAGCAAACAAATCCACACATGCAGAAAAAAAGACTTGCAAAACTACAGAAATATAAATGCAGCATACTCACAGTCAAAATTTTCACAGGTGTGGAAAACTGCTAAGCAAGCGAGTTACGAAATTCTGCAAATGTAGAAAATGTGCAACGTTTTTTTCTGTAGCTGCAAAAATAATATAAAAGGCCTAGCAGGCAGAACAACAACAGGTGATACATATTAAATTGAGCAGTAGACTTTGCAAATGGTGCAGCATATCCAGCACTCCCAGCTAGGCAAGCACCCTTCCCACAAGTGGGACCACACCAACACCACCTGTACAAGTAGGACCTTGCATCCAGTGGCAATATGTATCTGCTGATTGTGTGTCTCTCTCTCTTGGGTGTTTCTTTCTCCTATGTCTGTTCTGGCTGTTACCACCTCTGCTTCTACTGCTTGTGAGGCTTCTTTGTTGGCTGCACTGGGTCACGTGGTTGTGGTTTGTTGCCTTTCAATGGAAATGTGTGGTATTTTATTTTTGTAACAACTGACAATACTGTTCAGATCACAGGTTTGCTGTTGCTTGGTGCCTGAACCCCAACTATGATTGTTTCCAGATTGTTAATACTGCCTTTTGCTCAGGGTGAGTTATGCCTCACTCTCCTTTGTGCAGCATGTGCATAACTTTTTTTCTGTAATTGCAGAAAAACAGTGGCTGAGAATAGCCTTTAAAGGGGATATGCCATACTTTTCAATGCCATTTTTTTTGCACAGGAAAATCCGCAGCTGCATTTTAATTTATTTATTTTGTTAAATTTTGATAACCGGGTAAGCCCACTGAGACATGGCAGTCCCTTTTTCAGTGGCTACCCAGGGAACCTAAGCATTCCACAAACTGAATATTCATTTAAAAAAAATTTGACATTTGTGGTAACACATAAATAATAATATAAGTAGGCATATACAATAACAGGTTGACTAAGCATGTACAAATAGTTGGGGGAGACAAACATTCCATAGGGATTAAACACATCAATAAGAACTTATGCCACACAGACATTCAAAAGTATACATGCTTCCGTAATTACCTCTGAAGGGTAGTTAGGATAACGTGTCATTCCAGGGAAACAAGGCCACATTAGGGATCAAGTAAAGGCTGATTGTGAGGAACTGAGGTCATAGAGAGGTCGGAAGTACTGGCAGGGGTAATAAGGGACAACTGCAAGAGATTTTTCGCAGTCCACTGTGTATTTTTCCACATTTGCAGATGTTTTGTTTATATGCAGCAATTTAATTACCCCTTTTTTTCTGCAACTGCAAAAATTTTGGGGACTTGTGCATTTTTTTTCACCTTCAAAGTGTCTTTTGAATCCTGCCCATGCTACTGTATGTAACAATCTAATTGACACCTACTTTCCAAAAAGGCATACTTTGTTAGGCAATACATGTTAGTTTGTAATTGCAAAAGTGTATGGTTTCAAGAAACTGCTAAGAAGGACCACCAAAACATTATATTCTCTGTCAGAGCAGTGAAAGACTATCCTAGTAAAAAAGGAAGAACCCCTGATTAATAGATCACTTGCAACTTTCCATTAACATTCCTAAAAAGAAAGAAAAGCACTATTTTGTACTGCTGTTTTTCTTTAGGTTTTGGAAAGTTGAAAGAGAATTAAAGGGAGCACATAAAAGCTATAAAGAGGCTTTCATGTCGTGTGAAGACATATTAAAAAAGCATTTGTCAATGCCGAACATTGGTTGAATGTTAAACAATTTGATGTTTTTCTAGAGAGAGAAGCCAAGAATCAAGATACATTTTTTGGGACTTGGGAGTAGAGCCCGAGGGTAGGGTGGCTGGGTTAAATATGCTGCTACACTCAATCAGTGAGAGTAGTCTTATTTCAACTGGGTCTGGCCCTGCTGGACCTCTGCTGGTTCTTCTCCTTTGATAGGTTGCTCACTGGGCTGGCAGGCTGCAGGCAACCTAGGCTGGCAACAATGGGGCACTGGCTGGCTTTAGCTTAGCTGTTTTACTGGGTGAGGGCCGTGACTGGACCAACAACCACCACTCTTTGACTCCAGGCAGGCAGTAAAGTCCTCCTCTCTTTCCAGGCGACAGTCACTCCTGGACTAGGTTGGGCCTGCCTCACTGCTGCCTGGCCTGGGCATCTGTCCTCCTCTGCTACTGGCCTGGTTCTTGTTATGGCACTATGTCCCATCTCCTTCTCCTTCCTTCATTCTCGGCCTGCTCGGTGGCCCAAGCCATGGGTGGCATGACGTGGATATGCATATTGGGGTGGGCAGTGCCGCGGCAGCTGTCAACTAACAAATGGTCAGGAATGGCCTCAGTGTAGGCCATAGACTGTGAGGTGATGTGGCTCTACACTCACTGGCATCTGGCCCTTGATGAATGAAGGAAGGGCTGCAGAGTGGTGGGCAGGCAGAATCTGCAAAGCGGACTGCCAACTTGCTTACTGGCACTAAGTCTCGGTGGCACAGCAACAGTGCCAGCAGGTGCTCTACTGGGCATTCATTTTAACTGTCTGTCCAGTAGCCCTCCGCTTTATGCAAATCAAAGGATCAAAGCCCTTTCTGATTGGAGCAGCTTCAGTCCTTTGAAGTGCATGACCATTCAGCCCACCTGGCAGAGAGGTGTGTCAGGACCACACCAAGTAGTCATTGGTATAGACTGCTGAGCCCATTCTGAGCTCTTAGGTTTGTGTACTGCAATGGACTCGGCAGTGACACACACCCCAACGTTCCCTTTTGCCACAATATATTGGTTTGTGCATGCACATAGCCAACATTAAAATGGGGATTAAAAGGTGTCTGGTGTGCAGATTCACAGTGTCCCACCATTGATGGCTATAGTGCTTGCCTGTAAATGCATGGGAATTGCCTACGATATGGAGCCTTGCTGCTGGCACCAGCTGCAGGTGTTGCAGGTCAAGCCTAGTTTTGTGCATAGCCGGTCGGTGACTGCATTTGTTCTTTAGGGGAAAGTAATTTTCCAATGGCAGCCATTTGCATTCCTGGGTATGTGACTGTGACTGTAACTGTACAACACAGAGGTGCCCTTGGAAGGTTATTGTCCTGTACAGAAGTGCAGGTGTGGTGCAATATCATACAGGGGGTTATGTCTTGCCCTGCTGCAACCCCTGTCCAGTATTTTTGTTGTCCTACCCACCCACATGCCCCATGGATCACAGTAAGCCACTCTGAGTCTGAAACTGTGCAGTCGCCCTTGTAGCACTCATCAGGAACAGAGACAGTGGAACCAGTAGATTCAAGTAGGATACTAGAAGTTCACAATGGTATTAGCAGTATGACAGTGCAGGGCTATTGATCTTAAAAGCACAGGCCACTCGCTGTACAGGGAAACTGTCAGGGACTCAACCTCTAGCCCCCTACATTGAGTTGCTTAGCAAGAATTCTGCCACAATACACTGCAAGGCAGTAGTAGACCAACACGACCTCCATTTACTGCCTGAAGAATTGTTTCAGCTTTTTTCTGATATAGACATTTACTAGCACTAAGTCTGTGAGTAGTGGGAGCAGTGCTATTAATCTTAAAAGGTTGTGCCGCTCACTGTACAGGAAAGCTGTCAGGGACTCAACATCTATCCCCTTACATTGAGCTGCTTAGCAAGACTTCTGCCACAAAAAAACTGCAAGGCAGTAGCCGATCAGGATGAACTCCATTTACAGCCTGAAGAACTGTTTCTGCTTTTTACTGATGTTGACATTTGCTAGCACTCAGTCTGTGAGTAGAGGTGGTGGGGCTATTGATCTTAAAAAGCCATGCTGCTCGCTGTACAGGGAAGCTATCGTAGACTCAACATCTGTCCCCCTGCATTGAGCTGCTTAGCAAGACTTCTGCCACAATACACCACAAGGCAGTAGCAGACCAGCACGATCCCTATTTACTGCCTGAAGAACTGTTTCTGATTTTTTCCTGATATGAACATTTACTAGCACTCAGTCTGTGAGTAGTTGGGGGTGGGGCTATTGATCTTAAAAGCCCATGCCTCTCACTGTACAGGGAAGCTGTCAGAGACTCAACATCTGTCCTACTATACTGAGCTGCTTAGCAAGACTTCTGCTGCAATACACCACAAGGCAGTAGCAGACCAGCACGCTCTCCATTTACTGCCTGAATAACTGTTTCTGCTTTTCTCTGATATGGACATTTACTAGCACTCATTCTGTGTGTAGTGGGGGTGGGGCTATTGATCTTAAAAGCCCACGTCACTCGCTGTAAAAGGAAGCTGTCTGGGACTCAACATCTCTCCTCCGTCACTGAGCTGCTTAGCAAGACTTCTGCCACAACACACCGCAAGGCAGTAGCAGACCAGCACAATCTCTATTTACTGCCTGAAGAACTGTTTCTGGTTTTTTCTGATACAGACATTTACTAGCACTCAGTCTGTGAGTAGTGGGGGCGGGGCTATTGATCTTAAAAGCCCTTGCCGCTCACTGCGCGCAAGCGTGTGGGAGCAAGTGAGAGGTGCGAGCGCCATTCCTCACTAGAAAATCTGTTAGACTACAAGCTGTTTGACTGTGTCGTGAACACTCCTCGGTAAAATGGTAAGGGGCAGTATAAATTTAAAAACGCGCTAATTCTGGAGTACCTATTTTGTTTACTTTATTACCTGAGAGTGTCGCATTGAGCACACAAAAATGTTTAGAATGAAACTGTTATATATTTTAGGTTATTTTTTATTGTTTTTTATTTTAGGGAGGACTATTTTCAGTGAATCTGACCAGAACACAAAGGGAACATTTTGGCCCTCACTGTATTCAGATCATTTAAACAACAGAAAGACCATGCTGGTGGAGAGGAGAAACTGTTTTACTTTTAACTGGAACAAATATTACTATACAGGAAGTAATACATGACTATCTCCTTTTACCCATAACAAACCAGTTGAGAAGTCCAGTGGAGTTTACTATCTGGTACTCATTTTTTTTGGGGGGGGGGGTGATATAGAATCAAATCCTGGCCCTGCTGAACAAACTTAAATACAAATTTTACATGACAATGCTCTTAGTGTAACTAAAAAGACTGATCTAATGGCAGATATTCTGAGCACTCAAAATCTCAGTATTCTAGGTCTGAGTGAGACCTGGTTGACAGGGAAAATTAGTTCTGAATAATTGAGTGTTCCAGATTACCAACATTTTAGACAAAACTGAAGGGGTAAAGGAGGGGAAAGGGTTATGTTTTACATTAAAAACACTCTTGGACATATTGGAACAATGCTTACTGATAGTGAAAACATAGAATACTTAGCAATTGATGTAGTACCGATCAATTTAATTATGGTTGTAATTTACACTCCACCGAAAACAAACCTAAAAGTTATAGAAGAAGTACTGTGTAGAGTAGCAGAATGTGTTAAAGAAAGACCTATGATTATGGTGGAAGACCTTAACTGTAATTGGTTCAACCCGAGGGGTAAGCAATTAAAAGAAATTACTGTAACAATGGGTTTAAAACAATTAATTCATTCACCCACATGTTTTACAAATACTACAACTGTAAATTCCATTCTGGATTTAATTTTAGTTTCTGTAATCCTACGTGTTGATTGTTTGGTGTTTTGCCCCCATTTGGAGATCACAATTCTATTTGGATTGTACTGTTTCCAACTTACTTAGCATGTTCTCAAGACCGCTTAAAGCAAAGATGGACAAGAGACAGGCAAAATTTTTCTGAAGGTAAGTTTTTAAACAGTGTAAAATCGAAAAAATTGGATAGATGTTCCCTAATGCCTGATTTGAACCTAACAGTCGAATATTTTACTAACACATTTCAAAAAATGTGTGATTTACATGCTTCTAAAGTAAAAACAAAGTCTAGTACCATGCCTAGGTTTCCTTGGATAACCCAAAAATTACTGAAGAAAATCAGGGTTAAGAACCGAATTTGGAAAAACGCTATGAAAACAAAATTTGTCTCAGATTGGGAGCAATTTAAACTAAAAAGGAACAAGTGTAGGAGACTTACCAAAAAAGCTAAAATAACTTATTATAGAAGTAAACTACAGTAAATCAAAATGTAGACCCAAAAAGATTTTGGTCCACTGTTAAATACTTGTCAAATCCTGGGGGACAGAGTATACAAAGAACTATGACAATATATGTCTACCTATTTTACTCCTACTTCCTATGCCTTTTAGTCTCTTACCCCCCTCCCGCAACCTTCCAAAATATAAGTTTACCACTTCTTTCTTGCTGTCTTTGCAGGCTTTGCACCCTGCACCCTTACTGTCAAAGTCAGCAGTTCCACCACTCAGCTAGCACACCTGTCTATTATTTCTGCAGGATTTCAAACTCTAAAAAACACCCTAACCCTCAGACACTGCAAAATTGTTATCTGATTGTTGCTGCACACCTTGAACCCAACTCCTTGCTGCTATAGCCACTGGCTGGGGGTCCTTTCTGCTACTCTGGGCAAGACTTGAACCTAGTGCCCTGTGCACCTCAGACACCAGCTCTGCCACTGTACCAAAGCGGGAACTACACTTAGAGGTGACCTCTCACTACTATCTCCCCCTCTATCATCCTAGTTCCCCCATTCTTTCTTCACCTCAGCTCTCCCACCCTTACCAACTATGCATGTGCACCTCCTGCCTACCGGCCTCTCTCTTCTCCTCCTCCTTCTTCTTTTGCCTTCCACCAACCCTATTGTCCCTATTAACCCTCAGCCTCGCTACTCCAGTGTTCCTACCTACCCTCCTGTCCTCCTCTCCTCCTTTACCACTGCTCCTCCTCCTCCCTCCTCCTCCACACACCCCATATGCTCCTCTCCACCTCACCCCCATCCAGACATTACCTTTCCTCCCCGGCTCCCTTGGGCATCTGATCACGCAAGCCTTCTCTGCCTGTGCTGCCCTACCCACCCCCTGTGCTATGAAACCCCATTTCTCAGCCTATCGCTCCCAGCGTAAACTCTCCATCTGCCACCCTCTGACCAGAGCAGTCCTCCTCCTTCTACTCTGACAGGAACATACATCCCAACCCAGGCCCTGCCCCTCCCACCCACCACTCGGCCCACTGGTCTCCAAGTAGCCTCCATGAACATATGCAGCCTGCTGAAAAAATTTGACGCCCTACAGTGCTGGGCCTTGGCTCATCAACCAGACATCATAGCCCTGGTTGAAACCAGGCTGTTCAAATCCTCCCCTGACTCATTTGTCTCCCTCCCAGGCTATACCTTATACCAGGAGGACCGAGTAGGCAAATGAGGGGGAGGCTGTGCAATCTACACTAGGGACACAATACTTGGACACACACTCCCCACCCCTGCCCTTGTAAATGGGGCCCAGGCTCTTACCCTCAAACTCACCCCGGACCCCTCTAGGAGCCCTCTCTATCTCACCACGGCCTACATTCCCCCAAAGAACCAGCACCCGGCCCTGGTATCTTTAACTGACTACCTGGCCTCCCTCCACCATAAGGCGGAACAAATCCTAGTTGGTGACCTTAATGTAAACTGGCTCAGCACCTCCTCTTCCATGATCAGAGACTCATTTGCCACCCAAGACCTGACGCAACTCATCACCCAGCCCATGAGAATAAACCCTAAGAGAGGTACCAGCACCCTTCTGGATGTTATTATAACCAACCAACCCAAAAAAATCCAAAACATCCGGGTCCTACCAGACTCCCTAAGTGACCACTCCCCTATCCTATTTCATTGGGCAGTCCCCAATCCCAAACCCAAAGCCCAGACCACCCTCCGCAGATGCCTCCGCCCTGGTGGGATGAAAAAGCTTAAAGTATTCCTCACCCAGATAAATTGGTCCCCCATTCATCGTGCAACTGACATTGACACTGCCCTCACCTTCTTCACTCACACCTTCAACATGGCCTGTGATCTCTTTGCACCCTTCACCAAAATCTGGTCCAAAAAGCAGAATGCACCCTGGGTTAGCCCTGCCCTTCTACAATTACTAAGAAATCGGGATAACCTCTGGCACCTTGCCACTGAAGCAGGTCATCTGTCTGATAGGCAGGCTTACAATGCAGCCGAATAAGTGCTCTTGGGCCATCCGGTAAAGCCGACCATTACCAGGCCACCTTACCTCCTCCTGGGGCTTGGCCGGACTTTCTGGGATAATATTAAACAACTAAATGGAAAATCTCGCCCCCCCCTTCCTCCCAGCTCACTAGAAATGGCACTACCACCACCGAGCCTGCCACCTGCGCTAACTGGCTCAACACCACTTTCACTGACCTTAGCTCAGTCCTCCCTAGTAATTTCTTTGACCCTCCCCCAACCAACCTCCCCTGCCTTCCAGCACCCCAGCTTCCACCTCGCGAAGATTTCCACCAGGAAGCCAGACCCATCCTAATCAAAGCTTTAAATAGCAACAGTCCTGGCAGTGACTCACTGGACCCCAGTATCCTCAGGCTGGTGCTAGATGAAGTCCTTGCCCACTCACCAGCCTAATTAACCAAGTCGCTCTGCCTGGGTCAATTTCCATGGCCTGGAAAGCCATATAATCACCAATTCATAAAGGCGACAGGTGGTTGGCCAACAACTACGGCCAATCTCCATCCTCCCCATCTCTAAAGCCCTGGAGAAAGTGGTGGCCATTCAAATCACTGAATATCTGGCTAAGCATAACATCTTATGCCCAGAGCAACATGGCTTCTGTGCTGGTCACAGTACCAGCACTGCACTAATTGAATTCTCCAACTTCCTACACTCCTCCTTGGATACCAGCTCCCTAGCTGGTGCAGTGTTCATCGACCTCTCAAAGGCTTTCGACACCGTCTCCCATCCACTTCTGCTGAATGCTGTCTGTCACACTGGTCTCTCAGCTGGCCCCCTAGCATGGTGCACAAGCTATCTTGCCGCTTGATCACAGTGTGTAAAAATCAATGGGATACTCTCTGATACCTGTCCCATTCACTCTGGGGTCCCCAAGGCTCCATCCTGGGCCCCTTCTCTTCTCACTCTATCTGAACACCCTGCCCAGTGCATGCCCTGGCAAATTCTCCTGTATGCAGATGGACGCTGTCCTTTTTGCCACCCACGGAATCCGTCTCCCTTCAGGACACCCCTACAGCACTCTTTCAACAGTGCAGAGCTTGGTTTAAGGAGTGCAGACTCGTCATCAATCTTAAAAGACCAAAGCTATGCTCTTTTCCCACCCCCAAAACAAAGCTAGCAACCATCCACTTATCCTTCCTAGTACCAATCAGCCACTGACAGTCTGCTCCTACAAATACCTTGGGGTTGCCTTGACTCAGCCCTCACATTTCACAACCACATAGATGCCTAACATCTGCCACTAACACAAGGCTTGGCATCCTCTTCCAGCATAGACCTGCCTTCCTCAAATGCACTCCGGCTCGCTGTTCGTCATCGTTTTTGTCCCTTGTAGACTGTGGTCTCCAGTCTATGGTGCTGCCGACACGACTGCACTCAAAAAAATTCACCTAACCTGAATAAAGCCTGCAGATTGATTACCGGTGCCCCCAGGCTCACACACACCTGTCAGCTGTATGACGAGGCTAAACTCCTTACCCTGGATGAACGGCTCCGCTATCAAACCTGTTTCCTCACAAAAAAAACCCTACTCAGGCTCTCCCCCCCTGGGGTAACGGCATCCATCCACCTGAGCCCTCCCACTATTGCAACACGGTCATCCAACAAGACCACCCTAATGGTCCCCAGATCAACAACCAGCCATGGCCAGAGGTCCTTCTGCTACAGAGCCCCATCCTGGTTTAACTCTCTCCCTGCCCCCATCACCAATGCCACCACCATCTCCAAGTTCAAAACCACCCTTGAAACCAACTCTTCAACACTTTAGTAGCTGCTCCTGTCTCTGAAAGTAGCCTCCATCCCCGACTTCTCATGACAACCACCCCACGGCGGCTCCCACCTAGCCATCCCCACCATCTCTTCCCGGTACACCATGCCTATGTCTAACCTGGCCAGTGCCAGCTGTTTCATTGTATACCTATTAGATTGCTCATTTTTTTGATACCAATTATTTAACACCTGTTCTCAATTACATGTACCCTGTAACCTAAATGTATTTTGTCTGACCTCAGTGTGACGTGGCACCTCTGTTGAATGCCTATTGTTTTGTAAACCTATGCTATGTAACCTAAATCTCTATGTATGTCTTTAATGTGACGAGGTACCTTTGGAAACGAGCCTCTGGCTCAAAGGTTGTAAACTGATGTTTTACAAATAAATTAAAAAAAAATAAGAGTAAATGATAGCCTAACTGATGATTTAGAGTTGGTCTCTAACACGTTAAATACCTTTTTCATGGCCCTTCCGGGGTTAGGGGTTCACACACAGTTGGGACATGGAGAAGAACCTGCGGTGGATAATGGAACATCTGGACAGCATCCACCATTTAGGTTTAAACAGTTAACTTTACTAGAAGTACAAAAATAATTATTTAAAATCAATGCATATAAATCTTTTAGTTTAGATAGTTTGGAAGGGAACTTTTTAAAATTAGCTGCACCCATAGTGTCCATATTTAACTGGAGTTTGCAAATTGGCCACTTTCCATCATTATGGAAAGTAAGTAAAATAACACCAATATTTAAGGCAGGAGACTCAGCTGATCTAAACAGCTATTGACCTATAGCAATATTACCTATTTTGTCAAAATGTTTGGAGAAATTAGTTTCCAGGCAAATTTGTGATTACATGGACAAGTATGGATTATTCACTTAATACCAATCAGGTTTCTGAAGGGGATACACCACCTCATCTGATTTGGTGGAGTTTAATGACCTGATTTGTTCCTCCCACAATGATGGTAGGGAAGCAGCGGTAGTTATTATAGACTTATCTAAAGCTTTTGACCTGGTGGACCACTCCATTTTAAGGGCGGGGCTATTAGGCCTGGGTTTCTCTGAGGGTCCTCTGGCCTGGTTTTCCTCATACTTGATAGGGCATTCACAAAGCGTCCAGATACAGCAATATCTATCTGAACCACTTGCATTAAAAAGGGGGGTCCAAAAGGTTCTATTCTGGGACCCCAGCTATTTCTGCTGCTTAATTAGAATCTTCCATCTGTGGTCCAGTACACATCTATTTGACTATTTGCAGAGGATACAGCTATAGTGGCTTCAGGAGGCAATCCAGAGGACCTTCGGAGAAAACTCCAGGCCTAGTTCATCAGGGTGCAGGAGTGGTTCATCAGGTCATGGCTTAAAATGAATATTAAAAAGGCTAAAGTTTTGCATTTTGTATCTAAATGAGGTAATAATCCTTCACAACTGCAAATATGTGCGTCCGATCAGTCTTTAATAGAACAAGTCACTACCTATAGCTATTTGGGAACAGTTTTTGATCCCACACTGACCTTTAGAGATCATATAGATATAACAATTAGCAAAGTTAATAAGAAACTAGGGGCTTTAAAAACAATAACTAGATTATTAAAATTTTCTGATAGGAGAAAGATTGCTGAGCAACTTATCTTGCCCATAGTAAAATATGGTGAATTTGTTTACAGGTCGGCAAATAAACTAATGCTGAATAAACTTGATAAACTACAGTATAGGGTAGCCAGATATGTTCTTTGTTGTAAAACACATCACTGTTTACTCCTGAACATACTCAATTGGTTGCCTCTTGAGATGGAATATGCAAGGAGTTGGTTAACATTTATCCATAAGTACAAGGTTAATTACCCTGATCTTAATATCTCAAAAATCTTTTCTAGTGTTTCAGAAAATAAGAAATATTTTGTTAGGTCAGTTCACCAAAACAAAATTTACCAGAAAAGGTGTAACAATAGATTCAGGGACCATACTCTTAGATCCTTGGCAGCTTTATATTGGAATGGTTTACCCTCCCCGGTACGGGCTGAAACTAATCGCAGTTCTTTTATAAAAATATTGAGGGACTATTACACTTTCACTTGCCAGTGTTTGAAATAGAATTTAGCTTTCTTTCCCTATCTCCATCATATATATTCACTTGGTCTCCTTGCTAACCAATTTGTGTTTTAATTAAGTTTATATGACGGCTATGTGATTTGTAATTGTGTCTGTACTGTATTTATTTACATGTTATGTCTAATCTTAGATAGATAACAGGACTGTCTTGTAAACTGGACCAATAAAGTCCATAATGGCATACTTCCTGTACAAAAATAAAGTTTTTAACCTACCTATCTACAAGATGCCTCCGTGGCAGATAGAGCCAACATTGGGAAAGCACAGTGAACACACACACAAGGTATGATAATGTGTGCAGCTGTCACACCTTGTGTGTGGGCTTTCTGTGTTCAATGCAGTTTCTCGTCTGTTGGGGGAGAGAGAGAGACAGAGAGAGAGACAGAGACAGAGACTGCTGCACTGATCATTTGTTAACTCAGCCATGGAACTGTCACTCCCCAAATCGTACAGTGTTGTATGTGTCTGTGTGTTTCTCGTCAGTTGCCACCTTCTCCCTCCCCATACTGTACCAGTCACAGTATCAACCCAGTCACCCCAGGGCTTCTGTTAGACTAGATGGCACCCCAAGTGAACAAACCTGTGGCACCCCTAATAAACTACAAGTTAGTGGTCCGTGGGCCACCTCAGTCTCCAGAAAATATTTTACATTTGGTACATTCTGGTGCATTTTTGTCCATTTTGAGGGTAATTGATCACATCATTTTTAACCTTGTTGCCCTCTCCTCATGTCCAGTAAGTTGCACCCTAGCCCATTCCCCAGATTGCCCACTGTCCAGTATGTTACCTGAACCACCCTCCCCATAGTCTAACCACCTGTTCCAGTGGATAGCCCCTAGCCTGGCCCAAGTGCAGGAAGTTGCACCCTAGCTCCCTTTCCTAGAATACTCAGCCCTTCCACCACATCATCTGTTGTCACTGTGTCTGCACGTCATTTTTAGACTAGAGTGATTAACTGTCAGGCTTGCGTATTTTATAAATGCTGCTACTAAGATAGTTAGGACAACCTCAGGGCTACTTCCATGCCATCCCATCCTATGCTAATGCTCAGGAAAAGGAAAAAACTTCCACTATAGTACATTATGGAAATGGCCAAGAATGTGAAGAAAAAAGGGCAGCATTCAGGATGTACAAAGAAAATGAGAGGAAGGAACATAAGGAAGTGCACCATGTAAAATAGAAGCAGGAAGGGCAGTGAGTGAATAACATTTTCAAACAGAGGAAAGAATAGCCAAATGGGTGTCAAAAGGGGACAAGATTTTTTTCAGGTACAGAAGGCCAGAAAAGGAAGGCCCAAGAGATCATTTTTAGATAGCAAACAGGTCTGGAGCTTTATTCTGCTGGGTAAAGGTAGCCAGTTAGTGAGTGCATAAAGGGTTAATCTACTGTATGAGTGCAGTTATCTGCACCAAGTACAAAGTGGCATGCCTCATTACACATCAGCTTTACTGGCACTGTGTCATAGGCAGCTATGTAGGCAGTAGCCCATAACCTACAGTATAGGTGACAGAATGGAGCTGGCCACAATAAGGCATCTTGTATCCCCAATGAATTTGTTCCTGTTCCAGTACAGGGCACCCAGTCTTCCATTAACTATGGCCACCAGAGATTGCCCACATGTGGTGCAAAAGATATGGTGTCATCCAAGGTTACTCCAAAGTATTTGCTACAACAATGCATTTATTTCACACATAACATGTAAAAAACTCCACTGCTGTATTGCAGTTCAGTATCAGAAAACATCGTAGCCCTGATAGCAAGAACAGTTCAATTTTTAAAATTTTTTTTTGTTTCATTTGAAAGCTTCTGTTCTTGCAGGGGCAATGTCATAAGAAGACACTGGAAGGCTTGCTGCAACATCGCAAATGATGTTGGAATCAGTGTAAATCACATAAAAAGTGGTAAGAATACCAATTATATATATATATATGTATATATATATATATATATATCTATACAGGATATATATTGATAGCTAGATAGATAGATAGATAGATAGATATAGATATAGATATAGATATAGATATAGATATAGATATATAGAGATATAGATATATATTCTTTGCAAAAGACTTTGTTAATGCATCAATTAGGGTTGTTTCCACAGCAACAAAAGTGTGGAAATTCAATGTTAGGGTTACCACCCCACCACTGCACCCCCATACCCCCTCCTCAAAACCCTAATTCCACATTCCCCCCCACCCACACCCACACATGGCGCACCCATCAGCCCGTCCATGGCCTGTGCAGCTGACACACATGCATGTCTGTGACCTGCACGGTCCGCTGGCATGTCAGTGGTGGCAGTCCCTGCAGGGCAGCCACCGTACCTGTCACATTGCTAGGTTGCCTCCTGACACTGGTGTGGTGCATGTCTGCCTTGGGTGGAACTGTGGGCACCACAGTTGTTGTCCCACCTCCATGCTGTGCCTTGTGTGTGTTGCAAGGGATGTGCCCCACTGTCTGTGACTTGTGCTCCAGGCGAATGATGGTGGTGTACAGGTCCACAGTGCCTGTGCAGGGTGGCTGGCACTCCAGTGCCATGGAGGGCTGAGGGTTGTGTGTACACAGTTTACATGGACCCACACAGGGGGCTTGGTTGCCCCACCACTGCGTCCTGTGTTGTTGTGCCCTTGGGTATGGGTGGGTGTCTGTCCATACACTGTGTGGCATCCGGTGCGGTGCATGCTTCCACGCACCACTGTGGGTGTCTGTGCTGGCTGTTGTGGCCAGTGGTGGGTCGGGGTGTGTCATTGGAATACTGTGCAGGGAGCTGTACCACTGGTGGTGGTGTCCAGGGCATGCCCTGTCCCATGTGGGGTACCTCATGTGCCGACGCATGGTTGGTCTCTCAGCAGTACCTCGGGGGGACTGTGCGTGGTGGCACTGTGTCTGCCGTTGTTGCATTGCTGTGTGCTGCCACCCACTGATGGGTGCTCGTGGTGGGGCTGGCTTGCATTGTTTTGTGGTGCACAGGGTTGCAGTGTCACAGTGGGGGTGGTGGCATGCATGGGGCTTCCTGTAGTGGTGGTCACTGCTCATGGGGGGGTGTCTGGGGGTCATGGTGCAGGGTGTGGTCTGCATTGGGGGGGGATGGTGTGTCATGGGGTGGTCATCCCTCCTTGTGTGCCAGTCACAGCTTGCCAGTAGGTGTGATGGGGCACCATGGCCCGGCTGTGGGTTGTTTGCTTGTCTCCATGGGCCAGTGGTTATTCCAGCTCTCCCCCAGTTGTGCAGTGCATGGGGTGTGGGGAGACAATGTCTGTTCTGCTTTGTGTTCCTGTGCCCATCTGTGGCAGGGGTGGTGGACCCCCACCTCCCTGGTTGTGCAGTTGCATTGCTCTGCTGCTGGGGGGTTCCCTGGTTGCGCTATGGCTCCTCTGGCCTGCTCAGCTGAACATCCCCTGTTGTGCTATGGCGCATCAGATCTGCTCAGCTTCCCCTCCCTAGTTGCGCTATGGCGCAGGTGGTGCGATATTCAGTCGTCGGCTGTAGGCACAGTTTGGCATGCTCCGTTTTTGAATATCGCATCTCTTGCGCATGGGCACAATAGACTTGCGCTTGCTCCTGCTATTGCGCACTTTTTGGGCACAGTTTGACTATCTGGGCCTCTGTGTTTATTGTAGTAAAGACTTTGGTTTTGATAATGAGGAGAATTTTGAGAAAAGGATTACTTTCCCTACATGCCATGCAAATTCTGTCCCTCTCTTATGAAGGTAGGGAATATTTGCATAGTAGTACATTCAGAGAAGATGTTACGAATGCCTTGGCATTGCATGTGACTAGGAACAAAAAGAGCATTGAGCAGCACACATTTAAATTCTGTGCATTGATAAAGTTGCATTGGAGTAACATGGTGGAGATTTAGACCACTTGATTCAGAAGAGAGAGTCCTTTTGGATTTACACTTTAGGAACTCTGAATAGCCGGGACTCAGTGACAGATTTGACCTGATTCAGTTTCTTTAGAAACAAATGGTATTTAGTCACCTGGTGAAGGTGATTATTTGAGTACCCTTTATAGCACTCGGCAATCAGAACCATTGGGTATTCCTCATCCACCCTATAGGTTGAGTCATGATCTAATCAAAATTAAGCTGGCTGTGGACAGCCCCCTGGTCCCATCTGAGAATATCCAGTGTGAATTGTTCTTAGCAATTGTATGTGTATTGATGGACAACATAGAGAAAAAACACAAAAAGACAGAGAGAACACAGTATCCCTTAAACGCTGCCCTCTCTGAGAATTTCCTGGTAACCCTGGCTGCTATAGTCCATAAGCAGAATATCACTAGAAACGGTATAAAAAAAAATAATATTTTTATTTATCATGAAACGTACACTTATAGCATCATTTCAACTTTGTCTCATACTTGGAAACAACCAGTTATTTAGATACCTCTTTGTTATTTCGTGTGTCATAACTTGGATGACTAACAATGTTCAGTGTACCACAAATGCCCGACACCATCTGCCGCCCAGGGTGGGGCTGTGGAGAACTATAAAGTGTACTCAAATAATCACTTTTAGTAGGTGAGTAAATATCATTATATTTTGTACCCTTCATAGTACTCCACAGTCAGAACCATTGGGACCTTAGTAGCAGTGTGGTTAGAACATATGACTTGAGTGGATAAAAATCAAGGCAGATCAGGTGTCTGTTATCTAGTTTGAGAACCTGCCGTTTTACTGCTCTGGCAAATGAGGCTTTTTGGCAGATTCCACATCTAGCCGATAATGCCTGGTGAAGGTGTGTATGGATGACCATGTTGCTGCTGAGCATATGTCTTGCACTGAGGCCTCCCCCCTCTCTGTCCAGGATGCAGCAATCACTCTAGTAGAGTGGACTTTTAATCCCTCTGGTGTTTCCTGACCAAACTCTCTGTCATCTTTGGTTATGGTCTCTTTTGTCCATCTAGCAATAGTGTCTTTGTAGGCTACCTATCCGGCCCCTTTTCTGCGGTCAGGATAAACAGTCTATCTGTTCTACGTGAGATGTCAGTCATACTGAGGCACCTTTCTAGCTGGTGATCAACATCCATGGGGTTATGTGCCCCTGTGTTGTGGTCATGGTCTATCCTTAAGAAGGGTAGTTGTACTTCCTGGGACATGTGATACAGAGTGGCTACCTCTGGAAGAAATGAAGGGACTGTTTTGAGTGTGACCCTATTGTTGTGGAATGTGAGGAAAGGTCCTCTGCACGATAGTGTTTGTAACTCTCCTATCCTTCTAGCTGAGCAGATTGCTACAAGGAAAACAATTTTATATATATATATATATATATATATATATATATATATATATATATATATACATTTTCTTTTTTACCTTTTCTCACCTTCCCAGGGTCATGGCGTACACATGGGTGTGCGCGCATGGAGTTGTGCATGCATGCCAGGATCCGGTGACCCCTTCCACCCCACCCCAGACTTGCGTAGCCACTCTGATGGTTGCAGGACAATGGAGGAGCAGGCATCCACCCCTGGAGGGGGAAATCCTGCTCCAGCCCCTCCACCCCTAGCCATCTCCCCAGCAACCTGAGGTCATTCCCAAACCCAGGCCGCTGGTGTGGCATGAGGTGTGGCATCCAGCACCTCAACCCTTAGAGCTACCGGACCAGCCAAGGAAAACAGTTTTTAAAGTACACCAGTGTAGTGACTCCTGCAGAAAGGAATGACCTTGGAGTGCCTCTAACACTATATTTACTTGCCAAGGTAAGTACATTGGTCTGACCCTGGGTGATGCTAATGTGTCTTCTTTAAGTAGTCTGACTACATCAGGGTGTGAACCAATGGAGCCTACTCCTGGTAGTGGTCCCCTTATGGAGGAGATGGCAGATGTCTGTACTCTGAGTGATGCTGGGCTGAGCACCGTGTTTGCTCCGTCATTGAGAAAGTCTAGGATTTGTGGTAGTCCCACAACAGAAGGGGATGTTCCTTTTTCCATTCACCATTTATATAAAATCTGCCATTGTCTTTAATATGTTGTGTTGGTAGATTGTCTCCTGGATTGCAGTAAGCAGGCCACTACCCGGGTATCATAGCCCAGACTTAACAGTCTGTTCCATTTAGCAACCAAGTCGTCAGTTTCAATGTTGCTGGGTTTGGGTGCAGAATTGGGCCTTGGCTCAGGAGGTCCAGTAAGCAAGGTAATGGCATTGGTTAGCCTACAGCCATCGTTTGAATTAATGAGCACCATGGTCTTCTGGGCCAGTCCAGTGCTACTAGTACTACTGCTGCCCCTGTGGCTCGTATCTTGTGTAGGACCTTGTTCAACATGGTGGCTGGTGGGAACACATAGACTCAATTGAATTGCCATGATGCTGAGCATTGTCCACTTCCTGTGCCTTGTGGTCTAAGAATCTGGAGTGATATCTCTGTAGCTGTGCATTCTGTTGGGAGGCCATGAGGTCTGCTTGCAGCGGTCTCCATTTCTTTTGAATTTTGTGAAAGATTTTTTTGTTGAGCTTCCATTCTGATTGATTTATGGTTACTCTGCTAAGCCAACCTGCCTATGTGTTTGCTGAGCCCACCAGGCAAATTGCTGTGATTGACAGCAAGTTTAGTTCTGCCCAATGCAGTAGTCTGAGTGATTCTACAGTTATGGCCTTGCTTCGCATGCCACCTTGCTTGTTAAAGTATGCTACAATCACTTGGTTGTCACATCTCACTAAAATTGTGCTGTTCACAATAAGGGATTTGAAGAATGTCAGTACTAGATGTACATTTATGGGAGGCATTGCTTTGCTCTGTGACCATAGACCCTGAGTGACATGGTTTAGGTAAGTTACTCCCCAACCTGTCAGGCTTATATCCGTGGTGATTGCCACCATGGAGAGTTGTGCTAGAGGTCAGTCACATAGAATGTTCTTTCTTAGAGTCCACAACCGCAGGTTGGAAAGTATCCTTGTGGGTGGTGTTATTCAAAATCTGAAATTTTGAGTGATCTGAGCCCATGTCTCAATCAGGTACCTCTGTAGCAATCTCATGTGCAGTCTGGCCCATGGTACCATATCTCTTCGGGCTGCCATAACTCCTAGCAACTGGAGGTAGTCCCAGATCACCCTGATGTGCCTGTGGAGGATCCCTTTGACCACAGTGTGAATGTTGTGTACTTTTTCCTCTGTTGGGGTCACCCAGTTGAGCCTGGTGTTTATTATTGTGCTCAAGTGGGCAAGGCACAGTGATGGTATTAGCTAGCTCTTCACCCTGTTGATTACCCATCTGTGTTCCTGCAGACATTGTACTGCCATATTAGTGTTGAACTGAGCCTTTTCCCTTTTTTCTTGCCTTTAACAAACAGTTGTCCAGGTAGGGGATGACCTGTACTCCTTCCTTACATAGGTGTGCAACCAACACAGCTAGTGTTTTGATGAATACTCATTGAGCTGAGGCCAGACCGAATGGCAGGCAGGTATATTGATAGTGGTTTCCCTGTATGTTGAATCACAGATACTTGTAGTGTGTCTTCTGAATTGGTGTGTGCAGATAGGTGTCCTTCAACTCTATCGATGTCAAATAGTGTCCTGGCTGGATAGCTAGTAATGCTGACTGTAACATCTCCATCTTGAACTTCTTGTATGCCACAAACTTGTTTAGGTATTTTAGATCTAGAATGGGATGCATTCCTCCATTTTCTTCAGGACAACAAATAATAAGGAGTAAATCCCTGTGTCTCTCTCCTCTGCTGGGATAGGTGAAATAGCCCCATTATGTGGTAGGTCCAGTACTGCTAATTGTATTGCTTGTGCTTTCTCTGGGCACTTTGCCATTGGGGAAAGCAGTGATCTGTGCTGAGTAGGTTTGTTGTTGAATTTGATGGCATATCCTTTTGTCACCACTTCCCTCACCCACTTGTCTATTGCTGTTTGGGCCCATTGCTTTGTAAACTCTTGCAGTCTCCCTGCTATCAGTGGGTTTGCTTGGGCCCACGTGCCTTCATTGCTTTTTTTCTTGGCTTTTGAAGTTTAGCTTGTGCCCACCATTGCTGTACTGTCTGCCGGTCTTGTTCTTGGTTTTGTTGCCATAAGACTCGTGCCAGAATCTTGGTCTTTGGTTCCATTGTCTGGATCCCTGGGAGCTGTGGGTCTGGTTTCTGTGTTTAAATGTTTTCCCTTTAGGATGAAAGGATCTATCCAAGGGTAGGCAGATATATTTGTCCCCTTGTGCTTGTTTGCACCCTCTGTTTTTGAAGTATGGGGTTAAGCCCTCGCCAAATAATTTGCCTTCCTTAAATGGCAACTTCATCAAGGTACTTTTGAATTTGTTGTCTTCCTGCCACAACTTGAGCCATAATGACCTCCTAGTCCTGTTTGCTAGGATAGCCATCCTGGTTCTGAATCTAAGGATGTTAGAGGATGCATCATTATGTATTTTATGGCCTGAATAGCACACTCAGCTGCATCCACATGTGGGGAGTCCTCTGAGACATTCTCAGTCAGGATATCCACCCATTTATGAAGGGCTCTGCTTGTGAATCAGACCACCATATTGGCTGAGTGCAGCATGCCGAGACCTCATGAATTTTTCTGAGGTGTTCCTCAATTTTCTTGTCCATGGGATCCTTAACTGACGCTGTGCTCTCTATGGGAATGGTGGTACACTTGGAGAGTTCCAATACCAGCTGGTCCACTTTAGGCACTTTTCCCCAGTGTTCACTCCATGTCTGGGATAGGGGGTACCAATTACCCACCATACTCCTTTCAGGCATTCTGGTGGGTTCAGACATATCATATTCTTTGTTGAGGTTAGTCTCAATGGTCTTGCATGTTGGGAACTGTGTTTTCTCTTCTGGCTCCCCCATTGACAGAAGGGGATCCTCTGATGAGGATGGCTCTTCCGCTGTTCTGAGAACTGATCTGACCATTTTTATGAGCTCATCAATATTATTGCCATGGCACATTCCATTTCATTTGTCTATGGAGGTCTCATCTGGGTCCACCAGGGTCTCTGACGTGGTACTGTCAGTTTCTAGTCTGGGCCATTTCCGCATGGTGTCTTCACCCTGGCCATTCAGTTTATTAGAGTCCGGTATGGGATTGCTGGCCTTAAATGATTCCAGAAGCTGGAACAATAGCTGCACCTAGCTGACATCTAGTGCTGTTGGGGTGATTAGTGGTGGTGGGGAGTCTTGGAATCTGACCTCCCTTCATCCATCTCCCAAGAGCCCCGATTGGCCATTAGCATGCATAATGCACTGGCTGTGTCCCCTTCGTTGGCTTCTGGGATGAGTATTCTGCATTCTCTGCATTTCCTCTGATGCTTGATTTATTCTTGAATCTGTTGGTTTGGGACAAAAAGAACTGCATCAGGTATGGGCTCTGCATGACAAATCACCACATAAATGCCAATCAGATTGCTCAGTTTAGTGGTTAATTGATTTCCTATCTGTTGAATAAAAAAAGTCAACTATCACTTTAAAAGTGTGTTGCCCCTTAGAGATGCACCTTTGTCCTTATGGTGTAGTTGCTGCAGTCCCAGTCAAGATGGCCACTATAAATCTTATATGAGCTACTACTAGCAAGATTTGGGACATCTCTATTCCCATGGTGGGTCCCAGTCAAGATGCCTGCAGCACTATTGCAGGAGCTCCTGTGACACTTGCAAGTGCTAAATGCCTCACAATGTGGTTGCCTAGTCTCAAGAAGTGCATGGCCTTATGGGACTGGCCAGGATGAGTAAGGGGGACAGTATGGCTTCCAGCTGTCTCGGTGGATGGAGAACTTGTTATTTATTGCCCACCAAGACAAAGGACTGCAGTGCTGGCGAGAATGGAGCGACCCATGTGACAAGGGCTAAGAACACTCACTGGAGCCAAATTCAGCCACATCTGCTGAGGATACAGGCAGTGGGGAGCAAGTTTAGCAGGTACTGCTGTGTTCTTCAAGAATCATTACCCTTTGCTGCCTGATGTCATGCGTGGGACTGAGGAAGCCATGGGAGGTCCTCAGACTATATGAGTGAGCAGGGGTGAGGCAAACTGTGGTGGGATATACTTGGGCTGGCTGGGGAGGGTGCTCCAGGAGGGAACTCACCAAAAGTACGCCCAGCCACTTTTTCATGTGTGGCTACAGATCAGAGGGTGCTCCGTGAGGGACCTCATAACAGTGGGAATAAGTTACTGCATAGGAGCACTGTAGATAAGCTCCAATTGGGGGGTTCTGTTCATTTAGAGCCAGAGTTGCACAACAGAGGTGACGGTGTGGGTAAGACACACTACAGGAGGGAGTCCTCCCCTATGGTGCACTATGCTTATGGAAACATATGCAAGAATAAAACTTTTTTTTTTTATTTTATTCCTAATCCCTAAGCTTCACAAAACCAGTACAATACATGCAAATAGTCTGCATTTCTTCAAGCTAAAAATTTAAACAGGAATGAAATCCTGTCACCCACCAGGCTTGTAAAGTTAAGATTAGTTAAAAGAAAGTGGTGTACCTTGTAATTAAGTTGATTGTTGTTAGCAGCAGATCTGGATCATGACCAATCTCTCTGGATGCATGAAGTAAACTGGAGATTCCTAGATGGGACAAGGGGGCTGTCCACAACCAGCTTGATTTTCATTGGATCATGCATCAACCTATAGAGTGGATGAGGAATACCCAATGGTACTGACTGCGGACTATTATAAAGGGTACGAAATATAATCACAGTTAACATTAGCTGATATTTGTATGTTTCTTTTGTTCTCTTTATATACATAACATTTTATTCTCAGTTATTCGTACTAATTTTTATGAGATTTGCTGTGATATTAGTCAGAATCAATTGAAGTGTTGCAGCAAGCCTACAAGCACCTTCTTGCAACATTGCTCTCATAAGAACAGAAGCTTAAGGTAAGATAAAAAAGAAAGAAAAAACCCCGTACAAAAACAAATTCGACTGTTCTTCCTGTCTATCTTCTGGGCCACAATGTACTCTGTTACTAAGTTGCAATACAGCAATGGACTTGTTCAATATGCTGTATGCGACAGAGAAGCTGAACTTTGAATGAATCAACATCCGTAGCTGGGGTGGGGGGATACAGGATATGAAAAGTCTAGAGGTGAGTCTGCCATGGCTTTTGTGACAAGATTACATCACTAATAATGGCTGTTTGGGATAAGATCTATATTTTTTGTAATAACACACTTGCTAAATTCCTGTGTTGCTAGTACCCTGCTTCTCAGGCTGTAGTGCTATAGCAGCATGAATTATCTGATAGGGCTCATAGCACCAGATGGTCTTTGCAGCTGCGGATATGCTTGTAGATGAGATTACAAAATGGTGTTACTGACTGTATATGAAGGAGGGGCATTTTTTCCCTCCTCTGACCCTTATGGTAGAAATACAGGTCTTGCCAGATTGCTTTCTTTCTTTCTTTCTTTCTTTCTTTCTTTCTTTCTTTCTTTCTTTCTTTCTTTCTTTCTTTCTTTCTTTCTTTCTCTCTTTCTACCACTGTGTTAAATATTGCATTTGACATAATGACTGAATGCAACCCAGGAAGACAGTTTGCTGGTTTGCAATTAATGGCTGTACCAAACATGATATTTAGATGCCACAATTTGTTTGCAAGTTATAAATAGGTGTTTATATTTTTATGTTTGCTTGCACGCATGTGCAAGGAACATATTGTGGCAGCTTGCTGCAGTAGCTTGTTGTAGAGGTGTGGCAGTGCTGTTGCCAATGCCAGCAGCCCATTTTGGGTCTGGTCAGTGTGGCACCAATAGATGATCATGCTGTCCGTGTCATCAGTAGTGTAGCTTGTCACCAATGTGAAAGAAACTAGCCGCTACAATCAGGAGACACCCCGTCATTAACAATCAGCTGTTTTTGCTGCTGGGGTAGTCCCTGATTGCAGCAGTGAATTACAGCTGCATTGTCTGGTGTCCCATTTCAAAAAAAACATGGCGGCAGCTTTTCTGTCAGCCTCTCACAGTCCCCACAGAAGCCGACGGAGAGCCGCCACCTCTCCAGTCCCCAAGGAAGCCGACGGGGGTGTCCAATCCCCCTGTCATCATGCCCCCTCCCCGGTTCATTTGCTGGTGGGGTAGCCCAGTTCCCATCGGCATAATGCCCCCCCATTTGTTGTGTGCCAATGGGGGGTGCCCAATCCTCCTCAGCTCATGGGCTGGCCCCACAAACACTCTGCCAATGGGGGCGCCCAATCCCCATCGGCTACAGACCTCCCAAGAAACAATTAGGTGGCACGTTGGGAGCCAACCCCAATGTGCCAAAGTACCTGTAAAATAAGAAAACCTTCTCACATTGTTTTTTTTATTTTTTTTCCCTGTGAAAGAAAACGGTCCCTCGTTGAGTCCAGTACCCCCTCCTCCAACCATACCCACCCTCTGCACACCCCACCTCCCCACACACACCCCCACCCCATACTTACCTCCATAGCCCAGCACAACAATCTTCGGTGGACCGGGAGCACGTTTGCACTCTTCAAAGCTGATCACGGACTGAAGAAATGCCTGCAAGCTGTATAATGTCATAAAAGGGTTTTTTTCAACTCTGGTGCCTATCTCAACCATTTTCACATATTTTGGCACCAAATTTTCAGCATGGGGTTCTTGGGACCCCATCTCATGAATTCAGTGACTGTCATCTGGTTATTCGGTACTGAAAGGTGATTTCACAGTCACTGCGTGGAATCACTTTTTGGGACCGAATAACAAAATTACAGGGTCACTGTTCATGAGGGAGGCTCTCAAAAAGCCTGTGCTGCACATTTGGTGAAAAAATTCAAAACAATGACTGTGTTACAAGTGTGCATTGTGTAGTTTCGACGCACACTCGAAATGTCACAAATTTGTAATATTTTCATTCCAGATTTTCAGCACTGGCATTTTTTCACACCTCCTTATGAACAGTACATCTGTCATTTTTCACATCCTGGTCAAAATATGTTTCCGCACTTCTGGCGCAGAAAAACGTAGTCACTGTGGAAAATCAGTGTTCAGAACAGATGAAGAAAATCACAGTGACACTGTTCATGAGCAGAGCTCCTTAAATGCCCATGTTGAAAATTTGGTGACAAAAGTCCTTAAAATGACTATGTTGCGGGGGTGCATTGCACAGTTTTCATGCACACTCGTAACTTTACAAATGCTGCAAAATTTTCACTTAAAATTTTCAACATTGTCAATTTTGCACACCTCCTTATGAACAGTACAGCTGTCATTTTTCACATCCTGCCCAAAATGTGTTTTTGCACATCTGGCACACAATGGCATGGTCGCTGTGGGAAATCAATGTTCAGGACAGATTAAAAAAATCATAGTGACAGCGTTCATGAGTAGAGGTCTCAAAATGCCTATGTTGAAAATTTGGTGAAATAATTCCACTAAATGACTGTGTTACAAGCGTGCGTTGTGCAGTTTCTACGAATGCTTGGAAGTTCCAGCATTCTTATTATTTTCACTACAGATTTTCAGCATTGCCATCTCTTCACACCTCCCTATGAATGCTACAGCTGTCATTCTTCACATCCTGCTCAATCTGTGTTTTTGCACATCTGGTGCAGAATGGTGCAGTTGCTGTGGGAAATCATAGTTCAGGACACATTAACAAAATCACAGTGCCACTGTTCATGAGCAGAGGTCCCAAATGCTTTCATGAGGTGGGGGTCACAAAAAGGCCATGCTAAAAAGTTGTTGTGCAAAGACCAACAAATGCCAGGGTATTAGGGTTTCTAACCATAATATCATACAATGTACAGACTGACAGGAATCGGGGTGTGCCTTTTGATTGCCGGCTGTAATGCTCCTCCATTCCCCCACCTCCCACTCTGAAACCAGTGACAGACATTGAGGTGTGCCTTGAACTTTTCAGCCACGAGTTCACCCAATTCTCCTTTACTGCACTCATTTCAGCATATGTCCTTATGAAATGGGGTGACTGTGAAGTCGAACACACCAAGGCACACCTCAGCACTTGTCAGTGTCTGCAGGATAGGGTGAGGTGAAATGTCGTTAACGTTATGGCCGATGACCCAAAAGCACACCCCAAAGCTTGTCCATCTCTGCAGGGTGGAGGTGGGGTTAGCATGAGTTCACTTCACTGCCATTCCCATTCTGCATCTGTCTAACTCCTGTACATTCAATGTTAATACCAGCAAGCAAACATTAGGCATTGACAAATGCTTGTTGTTACTGGCCCCATGAAGCCACACTTATTAGATACTGGACATTCCTGGACACTTCACCCTGTGTCATGTGATGCTTTAAACTCTTTAAGGTGCTTAAGTCCAGGAGATCTCCTTCTTCTGGCTACTTCTTATGTTCTTATGCTGTTTTGTTTGTTTTCTTTCTGAGAATGATAGTTGCTACCCACAAAGTAGTAATGAAATGAGAAGGCTGTTGGTTGAATCCTATTCTACTGCTGTTTGCGTTTTGAAATTGCTTTCTTTTGCTCCTTACACTGAAAGTGTATTTAAGTCCACTTGTAATGCAATAAAAAAGCTATAAAAAATGGTGTCTGTGCAGTTTTTTTGAACTTGCATAATCAGACTTCTAATCTCCAAAGGTACCAGTAATGCAAACTGTTTCCCTTCACTTGTGCACACCTATTTAACAAAACATACTGTGCTATTACCAGAAAGCCCTTGGCAAACCTGTTGGCTCTGGCCATATAATCTTATTCTTTTGACTCTCAAATACAATTACTGCTTTTATCTAAAATGCAATTTAGTGTGCTTCATTTACACATATGGATGAATAAAACTCTTGAGTTCTGTTTCATTTCATTGACATTTAAAAATGTTAAAAGGGCAAATGAACTTTTCCTGAGTGCTATCCAGTGATGTGTAAATTCTTAGTTTGTCAGGAAATAGAAACATAGAAACATAGACTTTGACGGCAGATAAGGACCACTTGGCCCACCCAGTCTGCCCATTTCCTAGACCCCGGAGTCAGTTGAAAAAACAGTTATGACTGACTTACCACACATTATGACTGATTTTTTTCAACTAGTTTGAAATTTCTGACTTCAACTAACTGAAGAAAATCCAACCAATTTTTTCAACTTTCACCATCATTGAATTTTATTATGTAGTAGTTTGTCATACTTTTAAACTTCATATCTTTTTTTAATTAAAATTTTGACTGTAAAAGTTAATAAAATGTATGGAAAAGTCCGCCCTCCCCTTGAAATCAATGGGGTGCGTGCACACACGGCATTTGTCATCTGACATCACCAAACAGGGCTGCGTGTGCCTACGTGGGGGCGTGTTGGTGGTGTAAGGTCAAGAAGCAGCTCCGTTTTTAGCATTTGGGATTTAGTAGCATTATAACTTCATAAATGGGCAGCAACAAAAGGGATTATTTATGCCCCTCAACTCTGGGGCAGGTGAGGTATTGCATATGTTGGAGGGAGTATCAACTAGTTAGCAGTAGCTAAGAAGCTGTGTGCTCTTTAAAATGCAAATGCAAAGTGCAGTGAAACAAATCTACACACAGTAGGGACCCACTAAAGCACAATAACCAGTCAAAACAACAACAAAATATATTAAGTCCCTGAAAGTAACAAGTTGAAGCAGGGTAGTAAAACAGTACGGTATAGAAAAATAAGCAGCAGTAATACTAGTTACTTAGAAAAAGAACTGAGTCTGAAATACAGTATAGGTAGGGCATCTTAAACACCCCACAGACGCTAGAAGGTACCCTTTTGCAAACAGAGCTAACCATCAATATATGTAAGTTTACTAGTAGTCATAGAATCTGTGAAACTAAAAACAATTTAAGGGAGGACCCCTAGAAATACCTCCTGTATGGTATACCAGAACTGAGATGTATCCATAGCTTAAATTTAAAGCTAAAAAAACTCATGCATATTAAAAAAAAACATTTTCTGACACAGTTTCTGAACTTGTTTTGGCTTTCAGCATGTACACTAATGTGTTTTGTAAAATTTTATTCATCTTGCCATGAGGGCTTTAATACTTAGTCTATCCAATTCCTACAGTGGCAAACAACCAACATTTTGTCCATTGGACCCAAATGACCATGCTCCGTGCTCTGGCCTCCTATGGGTCCGGGAACTCACCAACTGACCACCTGCACCTTGCTGCTCCATGACCTCGTGGGGAGTCTGACTTACTCACAATGCCACCACAGTCAAAGAGAGCCCAGCTGGGCCACCAGCAATAGATCGATGATGATTGATTACCTTGGCTTTTCAAGTTCGGCCCCCTGGGCCCCACAGCCCTCAATCCCTCAACCAGCCAGACAAGCCAGCCCAGCACACAGCAGACACACAGACAGACTGAGTAGTCTATGAGATACCATCCTCCTCCTTCCTACTGCCCACTGCCCAGCCCTGGTGGGCCTTACATACAGATCCCATACAGTACCTTGCTCACTGTAGTAGCCTGTTGCCAGTTCTGTCGGGTGATGATTTGGTCAGCGGCATCAGGTGGCTCCATGGTTCAGGCTGCTGCTGCTGCTGCTCTACTCGGTGGTGGTGCTGGTTTTTATTTTGAGCTTTGTGCTCCCTCCTCCCAACCCAAGCAGTCGGTCCCCAACCTAGACCCATGTCCCCACTCTGGTACTTCGCCCAGCGGTACTAGTGCACCTACCACTCCTCCTCCTCACCGACTTGGAAGACCTGACCAAGACTGAGTGAGAGGCAGATGACGGGGTCATGGGCTGATCCCAACCATGACCAGAAGACCACTGACTTGCTGCCTTTACATAATTGCTGTCTGGCTTTGCTGGAGGACTGAATGGGACTTGCACAGCCACACACTAGTCTCTCTCTGGGCACCGGACACATCAGGACAGTGGATACAGTTAACTTATTTTTAAATTAAAGGCTGAACCGCCAGACTTCATCCCTGCAGAAAAACGCTGCTTGCTCCGTTGCCCACACACCAACACAGATGCCTCCTCTCCTGACAGTCTCCTTTCCTACCTAGGCACACTCTCTCCGCCACCTCATGCAGCCAGTCACAGACACTCTTAAGCTCCTGGCTTCGCCTTCTATCTCTCCTAATTGGTGGATGCTTCATGTGCGGGAGCCAGGGGTGCATTTTATTGGCTGTAAGGCTCGGTGTCGGCAGTTGAGGACCATTAGATATTTGCGGCCCCCCGGCCCCCTCTTCCCCCCTCAGGAAAGAAAAAAAAAGAAAAAACACTGCAGTTTATCTCAAAAACAAACCTGGATGGGTCACGGAATCATCAACTGCAGTGGATTTCAACTCCACTATTTTATGACTGCAATCCAATGCAATTGCAACTGATTGCAACTGCATTGGATTGCAACTGACTATTTCAACTGCCGACGACTGCTCCGGGGTCTGCCATTTCCCCACCCACTGGATAAGCTGCAGATTCTAGTTAACCAACAGCCTACTTCCTGCCACCCCCCACTACAATTGCCTTGTGTCTGTCCCATGCATGTTTGAATTCCCCCACTGTTTTAATCCCAACAACCTCCCCAGAAAGGCAGTTCATTGGTAAACTGTGGTCATGGTAAGGTCATCAACTTCCTAGACAGACACAAATACTGTAACTATATCTGTTACAATTAAAGAGCCACCTAAACTGTTGGGACAACTTCAATAAACAATGCATTGGGACGTAATGCAGCTTACATTTCATATTAACCAACCATACCTAACACTCAGACTGCCTGCTGCCAAACACACCCTCAAACAGTATTAAATCCCTGTTCTGTATCAGCTCAATCATGCTGGCATGCATGTTGTTCCTGCCTGTTGATTGTTGAGACATGTCAGCTTGTATTTCATAGACTGATTGCAGAGGCTAGTGGTGATTTTATTAGGACAGTCTGCCATAATCCTAAGGTAAAGTCATAAAATGTTGTAAATCAGCTGTGCATCTGGGGAGAATGGATCCCAATCAGGACAGAGGAGGCATGGTAAGTGCAGTGGGACAGAGGAGGCAGTGTACAGAAAAGCGAAATTCTCTCTCTCGTCTCAAGCCAGGTCTGTTATTAAAAAAAAAAAAAACATTATTTGCTAAAATAAATGATGTGATACTATCAATTATTTATTATGGCAGTTAGTGTTGTTGTTTTTTTTACCAGACCTGGCTTGAGAGTAGTGGTAATAACTAACTGTTGGAGTAAATAATGTGCACTGTTGTAGGGTGGAGTGGCAGGCAGTCAGCCAGTGGGGGTGGGGGGGGGTAGCTGGTGGAAGTAAGGTTTCAATTAGTTTTCAGCTCTCAGCTTTTTGGCTTTCTTTACATAAATGAAAAAAAAAAACTTGATACACAACAGTAAATGCATTAGTTGTTAAACTGATACATCACAGTAAAACAACTGTTGTTGATCACAGTATAAAGAAACCCCAAAAATCTGTACCCAACTCGTTGTCTGCCTGCCACTCCACCCAACAACAACAGTGCACATTATTTACTGCAGAAGTTACTTATTATGGCATTATTTATTGTAGCAGTTTGTGTGTGTTTCTTTTTTTTGTTGCTTGCACGCATGTGCAAGAAACATAGTGCCATCATCGAAGATTTCGGAGGTGTGTCACCTCCTCCTCCTCCAATTCAGTCCGTGTGCTGCTTAGGCGCAGCTCCTGTAATGCATTTTGGGCATCTGACCACGCTCCAAAATGCAGTAACCTCCCAGTTGAAAGAGGAGCTATGCTTCAGTGAGCACCGCTAAGATATCGGCTGCTCACGCGCAGCTCCCCCCCAACAGACACACGCAGGCGTGCACGCCCCCGCACACACTGTATTGCTGATGGGGTGCCCAATCCCTGTCGGCTGAGCTGCGTCTCCCCCCCCCCAGTAGTAGGTGCCACACTGGGAGCCCACCCCAGCGTGGCAAGCGGTCCTTTGGCTGGGGTGCCCAATCCCGTCGACTGAGCACCCCCCTCCTTGCCTACGCTGAAACCCACCCCAGACGTGGCAAATGTCACGTAGTCATTTTTTTTGAACCTGTAAAAGCGAAAGCGGTCCAGCGGCGTGTCTCCCAACCCCCTCCCACAACCGCACCCACCCCTGCGCACCCAGCCTCCTCACACACCCCTCACCCCATACTTACCTCCAGACCTCGGCGCGGCGATCTTCGGTGGACCGGGAACACGTCTGCACTCTTCAAAGCCGACCGCGAACTGAGGAAATGCCGGTAAGCTGTATAATGGGCTAGATAGGGGGTTTCAACTTTGTTGCATATCTCAGGCATTTTTGGGAATTTTGCAACATTTTCAACATGGGGTTTTGGGACCCCTTCTCATGAATGATGTCACTGTGGTTGGCGTTATTCAGGCCCAAAGGGTGATTTCGGCGCGGTGACTGCGGAAATCACCCTTCAGGCGCCATGCCACCACCATGACAGTGACACCGATCGTGAAGGGTCGCTCATGGTGATAACAAATATAAAAAATGACTGTTTAATGCGTCGTTGCGCGGTTCTCACGAGCTCGTAAGTTCATGAAATTTCAATATTTTCACTCCAGATTTTCAACATTGCCATTTTACCACACCTTCTTGACAGGTAGTATAGCTGTCATTTTCAATCTCACCCAAAATGTGTTTCTACCATGTAGCACAGAATGGCGCTTGATCGATTGTCTTGCGAAATCAATGTCATGGACAAATTAAGAAAATCACAGTGACACTGTTCCATGAGCAGAGGTCTTTAAATGGCTATTTTGAAAATTGGAGAAAATCCTCTAAAATGACTGTTTTATTTAGCATGCGTTGCAGTTCCAGCGCATCAGAAGGTCGCGAATTTTCAATATTTTCACTCCAGATTTCCAACATTGCCATTTTATCACACCTTCTTATGAGTAGTACAGCTGCCATTTTCATATCTCACCAAAGCGTGTTTCTGCCCATGTAGCACACAATGGCGCAGTTGGTGTGTGAGATCAATGTACGGGACAAATTAAGAAAATCACAGTGACACTGTTCATGAGCTCAGGTGTTAAAATGTCTATGTTGAAAATTTGGTGAAAAAATTCCCTTCAGATGTTCTGCAATATTACTAATGGAGACATTGAACAGAATTGGCCCCAGGACCGATCCCTGCAGCACCCCACTGGTCGCCCCCTCTCCCTAGACTGCATACCATTTACCACCACTCTCTGCCTCCAGTCTGTTGGCCAGTTTCTAACCCAGTTTACCACACTTTCCCCCATGTCCAGCCTACCCAGCTAGTTTATCAGCCTCCTATATGGGATGGTGTCAAAGGCTTTGCTGAAATCAAGGTAAGAATTGTCCGCTGCCACATCCTGATTCACTTCCTTTGTCACCCAGTCAAATAAATCAACCAGATTTATCTGACATGATGTCCCCACTGTGAATCCATGTTGTCTATGGTCCTGGGTTCCGATGTCATCTAGATGCCCCACTATCCTTTCTTTAAGCAATGTCGCCATGATCTTCCCCACTACTGAGGTGAGGCTGAATGGCCTATTGTTCCCTGCCTCCTCCTTGCTGCCGGACTTGTGTAGAGGGACCACATGTGCCTCCTCCAATTCACTCATGTTGAATGACTCAGTGAACATGGCTGCCAGAGGTACTGCTATCTCCTTCGCAGTTCTGTTAATATCCTTGGCATTATGCCATCTGGTTCCATCGCTTTGTCTACCTTCAATTTAGTGAGCTCCTGCAGGACTCTTTTGTCCACCTCTTCACCCCCTTGGCAACTGCTGTACTGCTGTGGCCCTTGCCCCTCCCCCTCTTCTGTGAATACTGAACGGAAAGACACAGTGGATGTCTTGGGAGGAAGGCATGAAACTGTCACTTCCAAATACCTAAACAGCACATAAAAGCAAGCAACATTCGGCATTGACAAATGCTTGTTATAACAGACCTAGCTTGAGATGAGACTAGAGACAATTCCCCTTATCTGAGCTGCCTCCTCCATCATGCTTCAGCTCTGCTCCCCTAAATGCACACTGCTTTACATCATTTAATTAATTTACCTGATATGGACTGTAGTTTCAATATACATTATATATATATATATATATATATATATATATATATATATAATTATATAAAATACAAAATCACACATGCCCACACAATGCAAAGCATCATGGACTGCATATGCAAATCACCACAGAATGTTATGCTGGTTTAACTTTAAGCAGAATTGCATGGTGCGAAGGCCCCTCACACAGTTTGCAAAGGGTGCTAACAGATGTCTATGTCATGTGTATGTCATCCATTAGCACCTTTGCAAACTGTGTGAGAGGCCCTTTCATACAATTCTGTAAAATCAAGCAACATTCTGTGGTGATTTGCATATGCAGTCCATGATACTTTGCATTGTGTGGGCATGTGTGATTTTGTATTTTCTTGAAACTTGGCTTCCCAGCCAAATGTCCTTTGGGGTAACCCTTTCCTCACTGTTTGCGCACAGAGGTTCTTTGTCTTTTATATATATATATATATATATATATATATATATATATATATATGCTACAAGAACAGTGTTTTGTAAACAGGTTGACCTAATTTAAACATAAACAACGACCCCCTATGTAACCACTACGGGGAAACTTTCTCTGACTCTGTCTTGCCTCTGTCTTTGTGCCCCTCCCCCATGCTCATCTCAGAGTCATTACCAATGCTAGCTGCTTATAAGGTAAAATAAAAAATAGAAAACTTCTCCGAGTCTGGTCTTCTGCCATGAAAACTGTGGCTTGTCTGTCTCTCCTATGCTTGCCTCACTTACTGGCTTTTCAATTTAGCTAACAGATTAGCACAGAGCTGTGAGTGATTTTCAATATAGCAGGTGATTGTTCATTCATCTATGAATGGAAAGTGGTAACATTCTTCTTGTGCAGTGGTTAGCATTTCTAGGAACCATATTTTTTCTGTTTTTATACCACTTACAGACACTGATGTCTGGGCTGCTTGAATTAAACTTGTGTTGGACTACTTGTCACTCGCTCAGGAATGGTCTGAAATGGATGCGGTGGAATGTGCAAACTAGCCTAGTCAAACTGCTACCAATGGGGACCTGAGTGCAGACTGTCTGAAAAATTACACAGTCACACAGAGTGAAACAAATGGCTATGCTAACAAATTACTTAATAACAACAAATTTAACACTGTCTTTCTGTTGTGTAACAGGACACGAACACTGTCACACACAGTGATTGAAGTCAGTGCCTTAACTCTCAGAGGAGGAGGAGGAGTAACCTGAGGAGTCAACAGGGGAGTTCAGCTTCAACTCAGTTTAATAGAATTTGTCCAGAGTTATGCCCAATATTTATATTCTTCCTCAACTTGGGTCTGAACAAATGGCAGCATTGGCAAATGAAGTGTCAAAGTTTCCACTTTCCATAGCGTGTGAGTCTGCAGCAGCTTGGGAAGGTGCTGGGTGGGGGGGGGGGGATGCGACACACACTACTTAGCATTTCTGTTGGCTGGCTGACTTTAGACAACAGTTAATCATGTGTAAAGCTGGCAGCTGTCAGCTAGACTCCTCCAACACCCTAAATGTTACTGTGGGCTGGCAGCTACATCAAGTCCAATTCTGTGTGCTCTTGCACCAGGTGGCTCATGGCTGCTTAATCCGAGTACTGAATTAAAAGGTTTTCATTGGGATTCGGGTCTTGCCATGCACCCACCCCTTCCAGCCCCTTGTTGGTGCCCCAAGGGGCCACATGCTTCACATGTGCCAAACGTCAGTACTGGGTCTCCCCTGCGAGAGAGAGAGAGAGAGACACACACAGTACAGAATGATAGCGCTTTCTGTCTGTGCTTCTTGAGGGGAGCCCTGACGTTTATCTGCCATCCTGAGACAGTGTATGAGAGAGACAGAGTTCTTAAAGTTGATGCAGTCTCTCTCTCTCTCTCTCTCTCTCTCTCTCTCTCTCTCTCTCTCTCTCTCTCTCTCTCTCTCTCTCTCTCTCTCTCTCTCTCTCTCTCTCTCTCTCTCTCTCTCTCTCTCTCTCTCTCTCTCTCTCTCTCTCTCTCTCTCTCTCTCTCTCTCTCTCTCTCTCTCTCTCTCTCTCTCTCTCTCTCTCTCTCTCTCTCTCTCTCTCTCTCTCTCTCTCTCTCTCTCTCTCTCTCTCTCTCTCTCTCTCTCTCTCTCTCTCTCTCTCTCTCTCTCTCTCTCTCTCTCTCTCTCTCTCTCTCTCTCTCTCTCTCTCTCTCTCTCTCTCTCTCTCTCTGCAGTCAGCAGCATGTTGACCCATGTTGTGCAGAGCCAGCACCAAAAGTGTAAATATCTAAAGGTTAGTTGGTGCAGGGTGAGAAAAATGCATTCAAGGATAATAAAGACAATTTGCAGTGCCCTGCTAGTCCAGAGTGAGCAACCTTCCTCAATGTGTGTGGCAGAGAGAGAGAGAGTGTCACAGGTGGCAAAGAGAGAGAGAGAGAGAGTCAGGTGCTGACAATCAGCACACCAAGCAACATGAGCGGGGCATGTATGTCTCTGTGTCTCTGTCTTTCTGTTGCTCCCCGCTGGTCTGTCATGGTACAGTAAAACAGCAATGCAGCAGCCACTAGACAGGGCACAGTAAGCAGCAGAGACACAGTGAGGTTCAGGAGCTGTTGCCAGTGCAGGAGATGTTGTTTCTGGCAGATTCTTGGGGGGAAACAATGTTCCCAGTGTGTGCTGATCGCAGACTGTGTCAGAAAGTTAGCGACAAAGTGTGTGGTGCGCAGATGGCTTGCTGCTGGGATGTTGAGTAAGGCTTGGTCTCCTGCAGGCATGACCATGGCTGGCACTTTTCTTATCCCTTCAACAACATTGCTTTGCAGAGACGATTAGTTGGCTCTGTCCTTGGTGGGGCAGCGGTGTCGCTAATGCACACTCCGGTCACATGGAAATAGGAATTGAAAACCAAAATGCCAAAAAAATTAATAAAACACACACTAACTCTCATCCTGTGAGACCATAGCTCCCCCTGTTTGCTACAAATGTAACCAATTTATCTTGCAAATCAAAGGACCGAAACCCTCTCTGATTGGAGATGCTTCGGTCATTTGAAGTGCATGACCGTTCAGCCCACCCAGCAGAAAGTTGCGTCAGGACCACACCGAGTGGTCATTGGTGTAGATGGACGAGCCCACTCTGAGCCCCTTGTTTTGTGTACTGCAATGGGCCCAACAGTGACACACACCCCAAAATCCCCTATTGCCACAATATGTTGACTTGTGCATGCACACAACCAATGTAAAAATGTAAATAGTACATTGAGAGACAAGAACAGGAGAAAAAACAGGAAGAGAATGATAAAGCACAGACTAAGTCAGACACACCCAACAAACTCTCAAGAAATTTGTGCCAATGAAAGTCATGGAGTTCTTGGAAACCCTATATTGGCAAATGATGTCACTGTTGCAATGGTAGAAGTTGAGGCTGCAGTAGAAGATAGATGATTGTGATTTAAACTTATATAACATTGAGAAAAAAAAACGAACACTGAGTAAACAGCAGTTTGGAACTAGTAGTTTTCTTATGTATACCATCTGTTTAAACATAAGAAAGCAAATACAGTTACCCAAACAAAGGTACCCTTGTCTTATGAGGTGATTCCACGCAAAGTTCTGACTGAACACAGTATTGGTGGATGGACATTGCACCATTTGCTCTTGTTGTCAGTTGAACATTGCAAAACTGAGAAGTACAGTATCTAAATGTGTCATGTAAGGTAGCATCCAAACTGAGGGATCCATTCAAAAAGCTGAAACTCTTGATTGTGGGTGAAGTGAGCATTATCAAATGTCAAGCTTGCTTTCATTCTCCTAAGGCCAGATGAGGTGATAGGTATACATCAGGATATTTCATGTGATACATCTGCTCCCTTTCCATGACCCTTGTGTTAAACTTTGTTTGTGATTTTGTAAAACACCAGACTGAATTAGGTGATGCATTCTCTGTGTGAGTACAGAAAGTTGCAGGGTGCAGAGCAAAGTTCACTGTAAATACAAGGCACAAGAATGAACAAATAAAAAAAATGGATAAGATACAGAATTCAATGATTAGACACAATTGCAGTGCAAATTGTTTGTTAAATACTGGTGGAGCCTTGAGCAGAAGGAAGGACTGTTACCAATATCTGTGAGTCCAGCAGGTACTAGGTTGTATGGGCCAATGTCCTAAAGGTCAATGCCTCTAACATGAGGTAATTTTTCTGAAGGGGAGCCTGAAGGTAACACCGGACTGGGAACGAGTCTCCTGCTAGTTGGATGAGCATTAGAAGAGCTCAATAATGCAAGATGGGACTTTTCTGAGTGTCACCTCGTGGAAGAACATGGCCAACCTATAGGTTAGGTGATCCTCCAAGGATGAGCAGTAAGTCAAGGAATACAGATGGCAGTGGTGGATGCTGAAACGCAGGTTAGTATGGAGACAGCATGCACTACTGGACACAGTGTATACCTTGGAGAGGATTCTGGCAGGGCAGCCACATATAACAAGGAACCATAGTCAACTAAAGGGAATAGGAGGCTATGGACAAGCAGTCTCTTTATTTCCAGTACTAGGAATCTTTTAATATGGCAAACACAACCTTGCCTCATGTATACTACTTTTAACAGATTGTTGACATGGGTGTCAACATTTAGGAAGATGTCCAAGTGCAGACCTGGGTATTCCAACTCTGAAATGTGCTCCACCTCAGTATCATCCAAATCAAATAGGTAGAAGGTGTCATTGGCAGGTTTTTGTATGCCCCCCCAAGAAAACCATGGATTTAGTTTTATTTGGTATTGAGGACTAACCTATTCTTTACAAACCAGTCCTAGAGTAGGTCAAAATTCCCACTGAAGAGTATTGTTCAATGATGCCTGGTCCTTGTCCAAACTGAAGAAGACAGTGCCATTAGCATAAATAATTGTTTCTATTTAATGGCAAACATTTTGTAACATATTCAAAAACATGGAGAAAAGTAGAGGACCAAGAATAGAGCCTTGGGGAACCCCACAACAGATCTGGTGGAAGTTTGAGAGGCAGTTGCCAATTGCAGTTCTGTGAAACCCATTGGACAGATAATGTTTGTACCAGTTGGTGACATTGGGGAAAAACCGAGGGAGAAAAGAGCCTGGATCAGTAGTTTCATGTTTTCAAGGCTGAATGCTTCAGTGAGGACCCCAACACAGAAGCTATGAAATTACCTGAGTGTATTGCTTCATGAACGAAGTCTGTGAACCTCACTGAGGCAGTCTCCATGTTGTGAAGAGGGCAGAAGCCATGTTGGGCATGGGTCAACCGACTGTTTTGCTGGCTGTACTCAGAAGTCTGTTCAAAGACTATCATTTTGAAGACTTTTGACAAGGGAGCCAAAAGAGAGATTGGGCAGTAATTGGAAGTGAGATGTTTGAGGCATGACTTGTAGATTGGAATGAATGTGGCCACCTTCTACGTTTACGGGTAGCATGAGTACATAGGGAAAACTAAAACATTTTGGAGCTGGAATAAACCAGAACCTTGCTGGCTAACTTGACTATACAGTAGTCAATATTAATGGGATCAAGCACAGGTTTGGGATTGGAGTAGCTCAAGTATTTGGCCACCTAATCAACAGAGGTATTTAATATAGAATTTACAAGAGGGGCTGCTGGTCAAGGTAACTGGCAACTGCTGGAAGGGGGGGGGCTGGGGAGAACTTTCTGTACTTACTGAGGTCACCAAAGATGACATTGAGCAGGAAAGAAATGGCCTTAGGGTCACAAGTAACACCATCTTTGCCTTCTATGGCCCAGGATTTTTTTACACAGATTACACAGATTTATGACAGCAGAAAAGGACCACACCGGCCCATCTTGTCTGCCATTTACACCCTTCCCTGCCCCCTCCTCCTTTTTACCAGCTCTGGGCTTTCTCTCCTCCTCCCAACTCCATACGTCTGTCCCATGCTCTCTTGAATCCCCCCACCTTTTCAGAACCCACCACCTCCTCTGGAACCCTGTTCCAAGCCTCCACCACCCTCTCTGTGAAGAACTGCCCCTGACATTGCTTCTGTATTCCCCCCTTTCTAATTTGAGTCCATGTCCCCTTGTGTTTGCTCCCTCCTTTTTGAACAAGCTCTCCTCCTTCACCTTATTTATCCCCTTCAAGTACTTAAAAGTCTAAATCATGTCCCCTCTCTCCCTTCTAGTCTCTAGTGGGTATAGATCCAGCTCCCTCCATCTCTGCTCATATGATTTTCCTTGCATCCCACGCACCATCTTTGTTGCTCTTCTCTGAACCCTCTCCATCATCTCAATATCCCTATGTAGGTGTGGTCTCCAGAACTGCACCCCATACTCCCGGTGTGGCCTCATCATAGTTCTGTACAGTGGCATGAGCACCTCCCTCCTCCTGCTAGTAAAGGCCCTTGCAATGCAGGCCAACATACCATTTGCCTTACCCTCCACCTTACTGCACTAGTTTCCCACCTTAAGATTCCTCGATATAATAATCCCCAGGTCCCTCTCCTGTTCTCTTTCCTTGATTTCCTCCCCCCAAAGAAAGTAAGTTGCTTTCATGTTTTTCTGCCCCAGGTGCATCACTGCACACTTTTCGCATTAAATTTGAGTTGCCAGGTTTCCGACCACTTCTCCAGCTTCTCCAGGTCTCGCCTCATGGCCTCCACTCCTCTTTGTGAGTCTACCCTATTACAGATCTTTGTATTGTCCTTGAGTAGGCACACCCTACCCTCCAGTCCCTCTGCTAGATCCCTAATATAGATGTTAAAGAGCATGTGTCCCAGTACTGACCCCTGAGGCACCCTGCTGAACACTACCTGTTTCTAAGAATGTACTCCATTTACCACCACTGTTTGACACCTTCCCATCAGCCAGTTTTCCACCCACCTAGTAACTCTCTGGCCCACCCCCAGGCTCTCCAGATTGTTTACCAGCCTTCTGTGTGGGACAGTGTCAAAGGCCTTGCTGAAGTCCAGATATGCCATGTCCACTGCCCCTCCCTGGTCTACTACCTGCATCATCCAATTGAAAAACTCTATCAGGTTAGTCTGACATGACCTTCCATTTGTGAAGCCATGCTGCTTTTCATCTTGTATGTCATTGGCCACCAGGTATTCCACCACCCTTTCCTTCAGTAACGTCTCCATTACCTTCCCCACCACCGAGCTGAGACTGACAGGGTGGTAGTTTTTGACCTCTTCCTTGCCGTCCCCCATATGTAGTGCAACCACCTCCACCTTCTTCCAGTCCCCAGGCACCACTCCTGTGTCCATGGACAAGTTGAACAGTCTTGTCAGAGGTGGTGCCAGCTCCTCCCTCAGCTCCCTGAGTACCCTTGGGTGCAAGCCATCTGGCTCCATTGCCTTATTCACACTTAGTCTGCCCAATTCTTCGCTTACTCTATCTAATGTGAACTCCACAGAATCCAGTTGCCTGCAGTTTTCTCCTTTCCCTCCTGCACTGGCCTCTACCTCAACCTCTTTGTGCAATCAAACAAGTAGTTGTTTATTGCCTCTGCTTTTTTAGTCCCCTCCTGTTTTGTTCCACCCTCCGTACACAATCTCCCTATTACCTGCTGTGCATTTTTTTCTCTCCCACATACCTAAAAAAGGTTTTATTTCCCCTCCTGGCCTGATTTGCTATCCTCTCCTCAGTCCCTCTTTAGCCCTCATTATCTTTTGCCCTCCCTCCCTCCTCTTTTCCCTATATGCCTCCCTATCCTCATTCCTTTGTGTTTTCCTGTACCTCCTGAATGCCCTGTTTTTTTCCCTAACCACCCCTGCCACCTCTCTTGGAAACTAAAGAGGTCTCCTTCTTCTGTTTTTTCTGACTCGCCTGATGTATACATCAGTGGCCTTTAGCACCCCTCACTTAATGGCTGCCCATAAGTCCTCCACATCTTCCATATTCCTCAACCTTGACATTTCTTCCCCAATTACCCTCCTCGTCCTGTTAAAGCCTGCCTTCCTGAAGTCCATTACCCTAGTTCTCATCCTGTTTCTTTCCCTGCCTGTTTTTACTCTGAACCTAACAGCTTTGTGGTCACTTGTGCCTATTTCTTCCCCCACCTCCATATCCTCCACACTGTCCCCATTAGTGAGGACTACGTCCAACAGGTCCCCCCCCCCGTGGGCTCCCTAACCCGTTGTTGCAGAAATATGCCTTGTGGTGCCTCTAAGATCCCTCTGCTCCTAGTTGATACTGCTGTTGGGTCTCTCAGTCGATGTCAGGGAGGTTTAGGTCCTCCACTAGCAGAATTTCCACTTTTTTCACCATTTTTGTTACTGATTGTAATAGCTGTTCATTTCCCTCTTCCCCCCTGCATAGGGGGGTCTGTAGACTACCCCAACTCTCAATTTCTCGCCATTTTTTGTCTAAAGTGACTGGTAATTGCCAAGTGGGCGCGAGAAACAACAGTGTGGTAATGGGGGCAGAGGCAACAACAGCGTGCACCAAAACAGCAACCGCACAGAACGGCCGAATGACAATAAAAGATAGAAACATACAGCAGATCTGCATGGGCGAACACCCATGCAGAGACACTGAGCACACCGACCTGGACAGGATGACAGGCAGTGGGGCAAGCACAGGCAGGAGGATGCAGCCACACAGCAAGTGGCATACACACCTGAGTCCCTAGCCCACAGCACAGAAGCGGCACACCCCGGCACAACAACATTGCCGATGTACAGATGAAGACCAGGCCCCCCCCGGGAGCCAGAGCCACAATGCCTACCTCCATGGGCTGGCACACAATTTCACCTTCCACGTGTGACCAGCCATGGCCATATGGTAGGTGTGCACCATGCTCTGCCTCCCATGGGTCACCTACTGACACTGACCATCTGACCATCTGCACCTGCATACCATGGGCTACAGGCTGGCTGCTTGCCCAGCAGTTGAGTGGTGCCACCCAGTATGGGTGCCCGCTCCCCCTTCCCTCTTCTCCATAGTCACTTTTTGGCCGCTTGCTCCCCTCGTTCTCACCCATTGGGCATTCACCCAATCAGTGTGTTCACCCTGTGCATGCATTCACCACTGCTGTGTGCTTGCCCTTGTCACAGTCACCCATGGTCAGTCACTCTGTGGGGACTCGCACATGCAGGGTTGTCCACATCACATAAATCCAAAGTGACCCACATTATCTCCCTTGATTTATGGATGTTTATCCAGAGAGTTGATATAAATAGTGAAGAGGAGGGGCCCCAGAATGGATCCCTGGGGGACTCCTCTTGTGATGGGCACTGGGTCTGAGAGGGCCCAGTCTGCTTTGATTCTTTACAGCCTACCTGAAAGGTAGCTATTGAACCATCTTACAGTGGTATCATGCAATCCCAGGGACATGAGGCAGTGCAGGAGGGGGGGTATGATCCACAGTTTTGAACGCCTTACTTAGGTTGAGGAACAAGGCTGAAGTGGATTGTTTGTTGTCAATGACAGAGAACCAGTCATCAGTCACCTTGGCCAAGGCTGAGACTGTGCTGGGCTTCTGTCTGAACCTGGATTGGAGTGGGTTAAGTAGGTTGGAGTTTTCAAAAAAAATCTTTTAATTGCGAATAAATAAATTTTTCCAGCAGTTTAGATAGGACCGATAGAATGGAGATTGGTCTATAGTTATTGAGATCACTCCGATCATCAGACTTGAACAAAGGGAGGATGTGCACTGTTTTACAGCTGGGAGGGACAGTGACTGTGGAGATGGAAAGGTTGGAGATGGAAAGGTTGAAGATATGCATAATTAGTGCCACTAACAGGTGGCTCCCCATTTTCAGAAAATAAGCTTTGATCCCATCAATGCCTGCCCCTTTCCTAGTGTTTACTTTGGTTAATAGTTGCTCAACATCATTGAATGTCACAGGGGAGAATTGGAAGGAGGCATTAGACAAAATGGACTGTGAGCAATCTAAGGTAGCAGGGCTAATAGGTAGCCCAGAAGCTGGTGAGGAGTCGAAAGCCAAACCTGCTGTGGCAAAATGTGCATTCAGTAGATTCAATACGGAGCGATGTTCAGTGACAAAATTACCATTTAAATTGACTTTGAGTGGTAGAGAAGGGGGGTTTGTGACCTTCAATCATTTTGAAAGTGTGCCAGATTTTGGCAGAGTTACCTTTGACACATTTTAGTGTATCAACATAATAAGTGGCTTTGGCAGTCCTAATAAACTTGGTGCATTCGTTCTTGGCTGCTTTGAACTCCTGCCAGTAGGTTGCGGTTTTAGATTGCCTTGTGCAGGTCCAGAGCTTATCACATCATGATAGTGTGACTTTCAGTTTGGGGGAGAACCAGGGGTGCGAAAACTTCCTGATTCAATGTCTACGGAAAGGAGCATGTTTATTAGCAAGGCCTGTGATGATGGTGTTAAAAATGGAGACAACAGATTCTGCTGTATTGGCCAGGTAAAATGCTTGCCAATAGATATGTTTCAGATCCACTAGGTAGTTGAGAATATTAAACTTACAGAAACTTCTGTTTGTAATGAATTTGGAATGGGAGTGGCATTTAACATGGGCACTGGTTCAAACCATAATGTTGTGGTCGCTCAAGTCATTGTGAAAGATCATTGAGTGTTCAATTTTATGTAGCTGGTTTGTGAGAATTAAGTCAAGGATGGAGCTGCGGTCTTTGTTTTTTGTGTTAGGTCATGTGGGTTCAGTGTTGAGCTGGGAGAAACCAAGATCACCGCATAAGTCTTTGACGGCATTTGCTTTGTGGCTAAGCCAGTTGAGGTTTAAATCCCAAGGGATAATGGTTTCATCGGCATTGGATTCTGATATGACCCTGAGTTTTGACAGCCTGAGGGTGGTCTATAGCAGCCCACGATATTGATAGCTTCAGTGGAGGGGAGCAGAATCCTTAATGCCAGACATTCAAATTCTTTAGGCTTAGATTCTGAGAGACTTTCTGTGGCATTGAGCTTATTATTAAGGTAGATAATTACCCCAACTCCCCTTGTGGGCCTATCAATTCTGTAGGTGTTGTAGGAGGGAAGCGCGATCTGGAGGTCAGTAATGGAACTGTTTAGCCAGGACTCAGTGACTACTAATACATCCAGATTCGTATGGGCAATCCATATTTGTAGTTTATAAAATTTTTTAAGGAGCCTGCCGGCATTAATAAGCATGAATATAATGCCTGACACATCAGGAGGTCTTGCAGGTAGACTGGTCCCCTCCCATGCAGGGCTTTATATGTCAGCAGCCTGACCTTGAAGGCAATCCTCCACCTCACTGGCAGCCAGTGCAGTTCATGAAGGACAGGTGTGACATGATCAAATTTTGAAATGAGTCAACAACTTTGCCACCATGATCTGCACAGATAGCCCCAAGTACAGGGCATTGCAGTAATCTAGTCAGGACATAATAAAGGCATGCACCAGGGTGGGTAGGTCATCGGATGATATCAGGGCTTGGATCCAGGCAATGTTCTTCAAGTGGTATAAACCACTCTTAACAATGGCCAACACCTGAGCCTCAAGTGTCAGGCCATCATCCAGGGCCACACCCAGATCCTTCACCCGAATGGAGGGGACATGGGGAGCACCCCCTAGGACTAGCCCAGTGGTGTTCCCAATTGCCCCCATCACAACGACGACTTAGTTCCACCACCAACACCTCCATATTGTCCAGGTTGAATCACAGCCAGTTGTGTGTCATCCAGTTCCAGTAGCAATGAAAACCCAGCCTATACCGCCTGATAATTTCTCCCAATGGAAGCATATATACCATGAATAACAAGGGCAACAGGGCAGACCCCTGTGGAATACCACAGGACAGTGGCATCAGATCAGATGAGGCCAACCCAATCATCATCCTCTGCACTCTGTCCATGAAGAAGGACCTACAGCAGTTGATAACTGTTCTGGTTAGTCCCACCCAGCTCCGCAGGTGGTCCAGCAGCACCTCATGATCCACTGCATCAAACGCCGCTGAGAGATCGAGGAGGATTAAAATGGCATGCTCTCCCCTATCTCTTGCCATCAGGAAATCATTTAGCACCCTCACAAGGACAGTCTCAGTGCTATGCCAGGACCTGAATCCAGATTGGTAACACCCATAAATGGTGGAGGAAGCAAGATGCATCTCAAGCTGACATGGCCACCACTTTCTCTAGAACCTTCCCTAAAAATGGGAGGTTCAAGACCGGCCTGTAATTGCTGAGACACTCTGGCTCCATCTAGGTTTTTTTCAATAGGGGCCTAACCAACACTTCTTTCAAAGCCCTAGGAAAGACCCCTTTCTCGAGGGAGCACCAGACAATCCCAGCAACCACAGGCCCTATCAGGTCCACACATCCGACCAAAAGACAGGTTGGACCTGGTCCAGATCACAATATGTTGGCCACTGCAGCAATATTATGTTTGCCACCTCCTCCAGTCCAATCAGATCAAACTCAGCCCAGACAAGAGGGGTGCCCCCGCATGACTCGGGATGGTCCCTGCAATTCTTTTGGGTGGTACTGGAAGAGATCTTGGTCCTGATAGAGGACACTTTGTTGACAAAGAACAGAGCAAACTCATTGCACCTTGTGCTTAAACCTGCTCGTCCCACATGGAGACAGGCCAGATGTAATAGCCTATCTACTATGCAGAAGAGCTGAACTGGTCTGTTCCCTGCCATAGCAATCTCCCTAGACTAAAGAATCTGCCTTTTTTCAAGAGATTGCCCCCTGATAGACAGCATACTGTGTCTTCAAGGCCAATTTGTCCTCCATCAGGCCAGAAGTCCTCCAGTGCTGGTCTAACCTCTGACACTTGCTCTTTACCTCCCTAATCTCCACACCATACCAAGGGGACCTTCAACAAGTAGACAAAGGTCAGACACAGACTGGCATGATCAAGTCAAAGGTCACAACAATGGCCTCATTATAAGCTTCCACTGCCTCCTCTGGTTTGATTGCACATGCAGTCTCCACACCCGATGGGTCAAGCATCGCCTGTAGTCCTACTGGAGACAATCCCCTTAAAGGGCAATACCGGACAATCTCCACAGAGACCAGACTCCTGGCCTCTAAGGAGGGGGCCAGAAACATGAACCACACAGTGCTATGATCTGACCAAACAACCAGATCAATCCTGAGGTCATCAACCCCAAAACCCAGAGTGAACACCAGGTCAAGAGTGCAGCCATGCAAGTGAGTCGCAGAGGTGACAATTTGTGACTGACCCAGGTCCTCCATGATCTGCAGGAGGTTGTGTTCAACTGATGAGAACCCGCCACAAGCCAAGTATTGAAATCCCCCAGAATTGTTCATCTGAGAGACTGCAACACAAGACCAGCGAAAAAAGTCTCTGAACTCCAGCAAAAATCCACCCCCCCCACTGGGAGGGTGATAGACCTGGAGGATCCTGTAATCCAAGCCCAGACCCCACACACATGGTAACATACTCAAATGACTCAGTAGAGCCCACTGGCAGCACTGTGAGGCCCAGGCTGGCTCTAAAACAAATGGCCACACCCTTGCTTCTGAAATCCTTCCTCAGGCTGTGTATCACAAAGTACTGAGCAGATACTGCTGCCTCCAACATGGGTGCAGCATTTTCATCCAGCCAAGTCTCTGTGATGCAAGTCAGGTCTACTGAGGAAACCAAGTCTTCTGTTACTGCGGTCTTGTTCCTGATTGACCTGGCTTTGCAAAGCACAGCCTGAGTAGGATGAGGGAAGACTACAGGAGCAGCCTTCTGCCCACCCCCACAGGTAGAGCCCTTGGGTATGGGAATCAGACAGGGAAGACCCCTCTCCAATTTCCATTTCTCCCCAGTGTGCCCCTGAACCTCACTACCTGAATCCAAGAATCTCTGGCAGCCACTCCAGTAGGCCCCACCTTGACCCCCTCCAATGAGCCGAACCTTTAAAGCCCTACATCTCCCATATGTCTCTGCAGTCAATGGGGGGAAGCTCAAAAGGACAGAGGTCATGCAGCTGGGCTACCGCATAGGTGCACCATACTGGCTCATAACCCCACCACATACTGACTGTCAATCCCGATATCCTCACTCACTCTTCATAACCAGATATACCCACCCAAAGTACTATGCAAATGTTCTAAAAAAATAGAATTTACAACCTCCTCTATACAGAAGCATACATACCATTACTCACATACCAATTTCCCCCAACAAATCCACCCCCCTCCAGTTCCCAACACAATAATACCACTCAACCCAAACTAATAAAAACAAAGAAAAAGACCACTGTGCACTAACAGTTTGTAATTAATATGCTCTCATTAAATGGCATAGAGTTCTTCATGCCCAATATGAAATTTGTTCACTTTCCAGGAACTCTCACTTCCCTATTTTAACTAATGAATATGCAATCTCTTTTTGTCCAGTGATGGCTCTCTCACAGCTCCAATACTTTAATCATGAAAATGTCATGAAATTCCCCAGAACATATCTCTGACAGGAATCAGTTCTGCAGTTTAATACATTAATCTGCAGTTCATATATTTATTCCACCATTCTGTCAGAATTTCCATGACAGTTGCCAAAATGATTTCCAAACTTTCACAGAAGCAAAATTCTGACTTTCACACAAATTCTGATAGTGGAAGTTTTTTTTTTTTTTCACACAACTCTACAAGGCAGAGGTTATTTCTTCTCCCCACAATTTTCAAGATCATCCACCTTTTCTTGCAGTAGGTGTATGATCTTTGCCTGATCTCTTAGTTTGACCTGCAGGTCATGGGTGGTGTTGTCCGTGTGGGTATAGTTATTCTCTGCAGTGTCCAACCATTTGTCTAGTTCCTCAATACTTTTAGTATTTGCCACTGTAAAAGCTCTGATTTTGTTGGCCCCTACCAGCATTTACAAGAACATGTTTTCTACTTTCTTTACACAGATTGCCACCATTTTTCCGTGCTCTGGGTAGAACAGCCATTAGTCTGATGGGAGTTGTACTCAACAAATCTCAGATGAACGGAAACTCTGATTTTAAAACCAAAAACACCGGTGGGCAGATTCCATTCAAGCAACAATGGCGTCATTTTCCTCAAGGTCCTGGCAGCTCAGTAAATCATATTATGACATTCAAAAGTCAGTCTTTGCTTCCAGTTTCCTGGTGGTGCCCTATATTAATCAAATTATTCCAGTAAAACACAATGAGTAGATATTTGTCAATTTCCCTAAGCTGATCAACACTTGGTGTTCAGATCCCACAGCACCACCAAAAAACAAAACAAAATATCAACAATATGACAGGCTCTTAACATGAACATTATTTGTTTCCTTTGTTCTATTCCTGCCCCAAATGAAGCCCAACAGTTCCTCCTAATTTCAAGCTACTGTCCCCTAAAAATATTGATTAATCTGTTAAGGTAACAAAATATTTATCTGTAATGCTGTACTGAAAAATTCAGTAAACAAAGGTCCTGGGACAATTGAAAGTAAAAATGAGTTGTTACCATTTTACAATCTGATGTAAATTTGTGTGTGTATGTGTACATGTTCATGTATTGAGCTGCCAGGACTTTGAGGAAAATTATGTCATTGTTGCTTTAATGAAATGAGCACTCAACCAAGATTCTGAAAACTGATCTAAAAATGTCTCAGGGATTTTCTGTGAAACCATCAAACAGGAAAGCATAAAAATAGTATCTGTACATGACAAATGACAATTTCTTCATTTCACATGAAATAAATAAGGTCTGGTTGCACTTATGTTAAGGAAAAGAAGTAATGTTTTTAATAGGTTTATAATATATCTGCAGTTGATCTTTAAATGAAGTGAATCAAAAATAGTACATGAAGCAATTATAACAGAAATACAAGTTTTGAAGGTTTACTGATCTGGACTAAAATGCCAAATTCCATGAATTTCCTTGTTTTTATTGGCGTGTAGGTAGTCCAGATTCTGGAATGTTGACAATTTCCTGGTAAAAACTGAAAACCAGTGGCCTCATGGGTACAAGGAGATAATATAAGTGTTCTTAGAAGATACTAAGGATAGTATGCACTACTGAACAGAATACTCTTCGGGTAGGCCCATCTCAGGCATGGTCAGAGGAGAAAAGCTGAGACCAGACTGGCACTAAATTATAACTCCCTGGTAATGAATGATGGGACCCCTCTAGGGCAATTAGAACAGGTCAAGGAGGACTTACAGTACACCTTGAGCTCAGCATTCACAGACTAGAGGCTGATTATGTTATTGAGAGCAGAGGAAAGGCTACTTCATATATGAGGAAGTCTGCACCTGATAGAGTCTTGTCCTTGAGTGTGCCTACACTGAGGAATTTGTTGTCTTTTTTCATCCTCTGGCTGGAAAGAGTATGAGAAGTTGGAAGAGGGGTTGAATAAATCATTGCAATACCCCAGTAGTTTCATGGACCAGTATTCTATGCCTAGCAGAGAAGAGTTTGCCTCATAGGTGAGGGGCACAATCTAGGTCCTTGTACATGGTGCAATGGTGGGTACTGGGAGAGCAGACCAAAAAAATCTGCAGAGTATGTTGAAAGGGGGGGGGTGCACTTAGATATGGCAGAACTGGAGTTTCCAGTGATAAATACATCCCCATAATCTAGCAACAGTAAGAAGGAATACACAAACCACAATTTTTCTGGTATTAAAAGTGAGACAATTGTTAGCCCTGTAGAGCCCCAAATCTGGCAAAACATTTTCCCACTATGTAGTTTATGTGACGAGTGTAATCTAAGGGTTGATCTGGGATCACCTCAAATAGAGTTTATAGAGTCAATGGGGTCCCCAGATAAGGAGCACAGCTTCAGAGTGGAGGGGATGATTGCAACCAATGGGCAGTGCCAAAGAACATAGTAACTGTTTTCTTATGATTCATAGCTAGCTGATTTGTGAGAAACCATTTGTGTAGATTAACAAAGTTGGCTTCAGAGAGTGGTTGATAAGAGAAGAAAATGATGGGGTCATCAGCATACATATGGGATTTATGCGCTTTTAGTGAGTTGGAGAGATCATTAATAAATACTGAAAAAAGAACCCTGGGGGTCTCCATAAAGAGACAGAGAGCTGAGTGGAAGCTAATGCCCTTAATTTGACTGATTGTGTCTTATTAGATAGGTATAAATTGAGTCGGCATAAAAAGGAGACAGAGACAGCAGAGGATGCTAATTTGGCTAACAGAAGTGAATGACTGGCTGTATCAAATGTCTTGACCCAGTCTATGCAAATTGCACCATTCCCCTTGCTAACATCCATGTACAGTACAAGTCAATGTGGTTAATAATCCTGAGCAGAGAGGGAGGTAGGGGTGGAATGTACAAGGTGGAAGCCCAATTGTAAAGGAGTGATGAAGTTTGATTTGTTAAAACAGTTTGAGACTTGATAACTAACCAGTCTCTCAAGTAATTTAGAGAGGGAGGGGAGGAGAGTAGAGTTATGGGATGGTAGTTTGTCAGGGCATCAGCGGTGGGTTCCTTGTCACATTAGCGAAAATAGAATGGTGATTCACGTAACAGTGAATACATTTTGAAAAATCCAAAATTAGTTACACATCCAAAGCAGCAAACCCCACATCAATGATAGCACTTCAGACATTACAACAGCCACAAAATTAACTAATATTTAATGCAGGGGCTAAACCCCACGCATCCCCCAAACTAATGTAATCAACTCAAGGGGGGAGCAGAAACTGGGGGAAAGGGGAATACATGGGACAGGGGCTACCATCGCTGGGGCACCACAGTTGGAGGGAACAGAGGACAGGGAACAAAAATAAAAAAAATAGCAAATACCAATCCAAGTTATAACAAGCTTTTGTCGGTGCCAAATGTTTGCTTGCTGGCACTAGCAGTGGAAGTGCAGGACTTAGACAGATGAAGAATAGGAATGGCAGTGAAGTATTGAACTGACGCCAACCCCACCCCCACCCAGCAGAGATGGACAGTCATTCGTGTGTGCCTTTGGGTTGTCGCCCATAATGCTCACGCCATTTCAACTCACCTTACCCTGCAGACATTGACAAGTGTTGAGGTGTGCCTTGGGGTGTTCGGGCTTTACACTCACCCCATTCCATAAGGAAATATGCTGAAATGGGTGCAGTGTAGGATAATGGGGTGAACTTTGGGGCTGAAGAGTCCAAGCCACACCTCAGTGCCTGTCACTGTCTGCAGGGTGGGGGTGGAATGGTGTGTGGGCATTACTGTCGACAATCCCAAGTCACACCCCTGAAGCCTGTCAGTCCCAACAGGGTAGGGCGTTATGGTCAGAAACCCTAAAGCCCCGGGTGTTTCTTGGTTTTTTCACTCCAAGTTTTCAACAAGGGCTTTTTGTGACTCCACTGCATGAACAGTGACGCTATCAGTTCATTAGCCGAGAGGTGATTTTGCACAGCGACTGCGCCATTTGGTGCCAAAGGTGCAAAAACACATTTTGAACAGGATGTGAAAAATGACAGCTGTACTGTTCATGAGGAGGTGTAAAAAAAATAGTAATGTTGAAAATCTGGAGTGAAAACATAAAAAAATTGGTGCAGTCAGTAGCGTGCGTAGAAACAGCACAATGCACACCACTAATGCAATTATTTGGGGGATTTTTTTTACACCACATTTTCAACATAAGCATTTTAGAACTTCCATTCATGAAAAGTGGCACTGTGATTTTCTTAATCTGTCCTGAATGTTGATTTCGCACAGCGACCGCTCCATCGTGCATCAGATGTGCAAAAACACATTTCAGGCAGGAAGTGAAAAATGACAGTTGTACTGTTCTTAAGGAGGTGTGGAAAAATGGCAATGCTGAAAATCTGGAGTAAAAATACAAAAAACTGGCGAAGTTACAAGCATGGGTAGAAACTGTGCACCGCATGCTGGTAACACAGTCATTTTTGGGAATTTGTTCACCAAATGTGCAACAGGGGCTTTTTGGGACCTCTCCTTATGAACACTGTCACTGTGATTTTCTTACTCTGTCCTGAACATTGATTTTGCACAGCAACTGTGCCATTGTGCACCAGATGTGCAAAAACACATTTTGGGGAGGATGTGAAAAATGACAGCTGACCGAGCATAAGGAGGTGTGGAAAAATGGCAATGTTGAAAATCTGGAGTGAAAATATTAAAAATTCACGATGTTACAAGTGTGCATGGGAACTGCACAATGCATGCTCGTAACACAGTCATTTTTTGTGGAATATTTTCACCAAATTTGCGACATAGGCTTTTTGGTAGCCCACCTCATGAACAGTGACACTGTCATTTCATTAACTGGTCCTGGAAAGTGATTCCGAGCCGTGACCAAGAAATCACCTTTTAGAACCTAATAACAACATGACAGTGACTGAGGTCAAGAAGTGGGGTCCCAAGAACCCCATGTTGAGAATTTGGTGCCAAAAGTCACAAAAATGGCCAAGATATCCATCTAGGTTGAAAACCCCCCATTTATGCCATTATACAGCTTACCGGCATTTCTTCAGTTCGTGGTCAGCTTTGAAGAGTGCAGACTTATACCCGCTCCACCAAAGATCGTGGCGCCGGACCTCTGGAGGTAAGTATGGGGTGGGGGTGTGCGGGGATGTGGGGTGCACAGAGGGTGGGTGTGGGTTGGTAGGAGGGGTTGCAACAGACAGCGAGGGACAGTTTCCTTGTTTACAGGTTAAAAAAAAAGTTTGTGAGAAGGTTTTCTTTTTTCCAGGTACATTTTGCATGCTGGGGTGGGCTCCCAGTGTGCCACCTGTTTGTTTTGGGGGGACTGGAGACAATGGGGATTGGGCACCCCATCAGCAAAGAAAATGGGTCTGTGTTTGGGTGGCACGATGCCGAGGGGAACTGGGCACCCACTGGGCAGACAAATTAAACTAGAGGGACATCATGCCAACTGGGATTGGGCTTCCTGTCAGCAAATGAACTGGGAAAGGGGCATGCCGACAGGGGGATTGGGCACACCCCATGTTGGCATTCACAGGACTGTGAGAGGCAGACAGTTACAGCCACCACCATGTTTATTGAAATGTTACACCAGGTAAAGCATGCCCTGCAATGGGTGGGCACTCCCTCTTTGCAGCGGCGAATTTCTTTCAAGTTGGTGGCACACTTCTGAGCTGCTGTCATAGACAGCATGCTCATTAATTGGTGCCACAGAGACAAGCCCCAAAAAGCAGTGGCGGCATAGGCCACAACACTGCCACACCTCCACAACCTACTTCTCCAGCAAGTTGTCACAACATGTTTCTTGCACATGTGTGAAGCAAACATAAAAATGAATACCTGCTGCCAGTCCCAAACCCACAACCATCAGCATCACAGGCAGTGACTCAGTCCAGCACTCCAGGTGGCCAGCTCAGCAACCTTGTGCTACACTACTCAATTTAATCCACAACATCACACCATCCCCAACGTCACAACATCCCCAACCCCCTTCAGAAACCTTTGCTGTTCTTTCCTCCAACACTTGCCTTCATCGCTATTCCTGCACTGTTGCTGTTTCATCGGGCGCACAAATTGAGTCACTTACATGAGTCACTCAATTTGCTTTACCCACATCCCTGGATACCTCGGTGTTGCCTCCTTTATGGAGTGGGATAACCACAGCATGTTTCCAACTTGAAGGGAAGATACCAGTGGCCAGTGATTCATTGAAGATGTGGGTGATGGGGGAAGATCAGGGCAGGTGTCCCTAGCCTAGGAATCTGGGTGACAAGCCATCAGAACGCCAACAGAAACAACATTCAGAGAATATAGTTCTCTGAGGATGTCTGATTCAGGGATGGGGAAATATTAAAATTCCCATAATTTAAGAGAGATATTGGAAGGCTAGTGGCTGTTAAAGAAGATATGAGAGCCCTGGGACCATCAACAAATTTAATATTTATTTTATTTTACAGTTTTGGACTAGGAAAGACTCACTAAACTGAGACTTGTTTACAGGTGCATCCCAGGAGCACAGGGAAGTTAAGTGACTTGCTCATGGTCACACAATATGCAAGAGGTGGCTATGGAATTCAAACCCAGTTCTCTAGGTTTGCAGCTCAGTTCTCTTAATCACTAGGTTGTACTGTCTCCCAAATGGTTTACTGCATTAGTAGATATGGGGTGACAAGTATCAGTCTGTGAGTTTGAAGCAGGAGATACATTTAGAAGGCAGTGAAATGTTTTCCAAAATTTAGAAAAATTGAAACCACTGAAGAAGAATTTATTTTTCATATAGACAGCCTTGGCCTGCCAGCCTACTTGAGAACAATAGTTTTGGAGTATAGTGAGAGCTTGTCTGTCAGATGGCACCCTTGAAGCTCTGTTTCTAGACCAAGCTGCATCCCTTCAATGGATGAGGCCAATAACACTGCCATCCGCAGTCCAGCTCTGAAGCCACCAGCCCCTCACAGAAGCCCAGGTGGTCTGAGTGCCACAGCTGTGGTTCTCTGATGAACCCGACCTGCCAGACTGCCATCCGCAGTCCAGTTCAGAAGCCTCCAGCCCCTCACAGAAGCCCAGGTGGTCTGAATGCCACAGCTGTGGTTCTCTGATGAACCTGACCTGCCAGACTGCCATGCGTGGTCCAGTTCTGAAGCCACCAGATCCTCACAGAAGCCCAGGTAAGGACTGTCCCTCGGGGACTGATTACCTCCAGGAAGGGAGCCCTAGGACCTTGATTTTTCTTTTCTACATGAGGACAGTTGTTTCTGGGTTTAAGTCCAGTGTCTATTCCTGCTGTGACCCATTGGCTGTAGTTAGCACCAGGAGTACTCCGATTGGCTCCATATAGCTCTGCACTGCTCTGCAATGTGAATGCTTGAGTGATACTTTAATGGATTTTGATTTCTGTTAATACTATCTTGCTAGTATTTTAGAGTTCAGGTTTTGCTGATTTAATGTAAGTGCCTGTAGAGTGTTCCCTCTTAAGACCCAGCAGTGATCTCAGCTCAGGTCTTAAACACATGCCCCTCTTTTTTCACCTTTTTACTTTGGTATTGTGTTTTTATTAGCCTGCTCTTGCTCTCTAAGACACTGTGGCACCTTGCCTAACATTTTGATCTGTGACCCACCCCCTGTTTAAGCCATTTTGCATTTCTTTTTAGCTTCATAAGAAGCCCCCTGCCTCTGCTTCTTATTTAATGTCCCCCTGTCATTTTCTTTTCAGGTGGACCGAGTGCCACAGCTGTGGTTCTCTGATGAACCTAACCTGCCAGACTGCCATCCACAGTCCAGTTCTGAAGCTACCAGCCCCTCACAGAAGACCAGGTGGTCTGAGTGCCACAGCTGTGGTTCTCTGATTAACCCAACCTGCCAGACTGCACTCCACAGTCTGATTCAGAAGCCACCAGCCCCTCACAGAAGCCCAGGTGGTCTGAGTGCCACAGCTGTGGTTCTCTGATGAACCCGACCTGCCAGACTGCCATCCGCAGTCCAGTTCAGAAGCCTCCAGCCCCTCATAGAAGCCCAGGTGGTCTGAATGCCACAGCTGTGGTTCTCTGATGAACCTGACCTGCCAGACTGCCATGCGTGGTCCAGTTCTGAAGCCACCAGCCCCTCACAGAAGCCCAGGTAAGGACTGTCCCTCGGGGACTGATTACCTCCAGGAAGGGAGCCCTAGGACCTTGATTTTTCTTTTCTACATGAGGACAGTTGTTTCTGGGTTTACGTCCAGCGTCTATTCCTGCTGTGACCCATTGGCTGTAGTTAGCACCAGGAGTACTCCGATTGGCTCCATATAGCTCTGCACTGCTCTGCAATGTGAATGCTTGAGTGATACTTTAATGGATTTTGATTTCTGTTAATACTATCTTGCTAGTATTTTAGAGTTCAGGTTTTGCTGATTTAATGTAAGTGCCTGTAGAGTATTCCCTCTCAAGACCCAGCAGTGATCTCAGCTCAGGTCTTAAACACATGCCCCTCTTTTCTCACCTTTCTACTTTGGTACTGTGTTTTAATTAGCTTGCTCTTGCTCTCTCAGACCTTGTGGCACCTTTCCTAACATTTTGGTCTGTGACACCCCCCTGTTTAAGCCATTTTGCATTTCTTAATAGCTCCATGAACAGTCCCCACCCTCTGGCTCTCTTATTTAATGTCCCCCTGTCCTTCTCTTTTGAGGCAGTTCGAGTGCCACAGCAGTGATTCTCTGATGAACCCAACCTGCCAGATTGCCATCCACAGTCCGGTTCTGAAGCCACCAGCCCCTCACAGAAGCCTAGGTGCCGACTGTCCCTCGGGGACTGATTACCTCTAGGAAGGGAGCCCTAGGACCTTGATTTTTCAGCCCACCGGCCCACCCCCACCCCGGTCATGTTTAAATACACTTAAACCCAGTCCCGGCTTACTAGCTCACTCCTACAGGCTTCTGCCAGCCAGCTCCTCGAGCTTGAAGTGACAGCAACACTGTTTCTTTCCAAGCACATTCCCTATCTAGTGTAACTAGATTACATTCCAGCATAGTTGCATTCCAGCTATGTAATACAGCTTAGCTCAACAGCTGCCATGGAGCAGCTTATTATTCCAGCTTCTTTCATGACCATTGTGCAGCACTCATATTACCAGCCCAATTTTCCTGTGTTACTCACAGCAGTACTTAAATGTTGCTGTCTGTCTGGTGGCCTTATACTCCCCACTGTATCCAGGTCCACACAATGCAGACCTCTCTATTATTACTTTTACATTTTATCTGCCTCCCTCCTCACTCCCCTAGAGCCATATACTGACCATTTACAGGTGGAGTACATTATATCTCCTTGGGGGGTGGACATTCACTACGATCCACTACATAGTTTCCTCTTTTTGTTGGAGCCTTCCTTTCAGCTGCCTTGTAATCCTGGAACCTTTATCTTCCTTTTACCATACTTTAACCACCCAATCATGCCCCATCTGTCCATCTTCCGCTTAGTCTTTTGTGAGGCTAGGGTACTGCTCTATACAGTCTTAGGACCACTTAATTACCAAGATGCTTACTCTTCGTCTAGTCTCTCTCCCCATCGCAAAAAAGAATGTGCCCGTATTTTTAAACTGCTACTAAGTGCCCTGAGTAAAATGTTGCTGATATTATTACTCTGTTTGGGCAATGTTGAACTGAACCCTGGACCATTCTCTTCGATAATAGCTCCCTCGGATTTGGCTCACCTCAAGGGTATAGAATTCCTTCATACTAATGTTTGTGGTCTTCTGAAGAAGTTTGATTCCATTCAGTCCTGGACCTTCCATATTATGCCTGACATACTGGTAGTAACCAAAACCTGGATCAGCCCTTCTACTCTGGATTCTGCCATTAACATTCCATCCTATAATGTCTTCCGAACTGACTGACCTACCAGAAAGGGTGGAGCAGCTATATATACACTAGATACATTTTTGGTGACCACTACCAATTCAATCTCTTTGCCTAAGGAGTTTGAAAGTTTGACCCTGAAGGTTCGGCTCTCTTCCTCCCTATCTCTTTGTGTTATTGGATGTTACCACCCACTTTTGGCAGGCCTAAAGGCACTAGACCACATACGCAATGAATTGAACATGTCAACCTCAGATGTCATCATTTTAGGAGACCTCAACCTCGACTGACTCTTAGCAAGCTCTGAACCCCTTGAAGAACTATGTGACACCTTCGGCCTTACATAACTAATTCCTGAAGTCACACGCCCTAATAAGAAAAACCCTGTCAACAGTACTTTAATTGACCTTATTCTAGTTAATAAGCCTCACCTTTTCAACCATTCAAGTGTTTTTTTCACCAACCTTAGTGACCATTGTTTCATTGCTTGTGTGAGATCCGCTCCCAAACCAGTCTCCTCTTCAAGATATATATGCAAAAGAAGCAAACGTAACTTTGCTCCTCTAGCATTCCTTTCTGATTTACAAAACTCTAGTTGGCAAGATTTCAATCTTGCCAAGCCAGTGTGTGAAGCTTATGAATCCTTTCAAAGGATTGTACTTTCAGCTATAGATAGACACGCTCCGTTGCTTAAAGTTCATTCAAAGAAAAAATAATGTCCATGGTTTACACCCAACCTGAAGGCCGCTTTACTTAATAGGGACGTTCTTTGGAAAAAAGCACATAAAACCAAGCTCCCTGCTGACTAGTTGGCTTTCAGAATGGCTAGGAACACTGGAACTAAACTTGTCACATCTGAAAAAGCGAAGTATTTTCAGAATGAACTGGACTCATTATCTAAGTGTGCTTCTAAGTTTTGGAAGACCATTAAGAATATGGAAGGACATGAATCAGCAAATTCTCTCCAGGGCAATCTTCTCTCTGGTGGCTCCACATTCACTGACAAACAGACAATCCTAGATCTGCTTAACAACCACTTTGCCACCGCGGGGCCCACCTTTGACTCCTCCCCACCTATAATCTCTACACACAACTTTGTAGTCAGGATACTGTTAGACCCACTAGCATTACCTCTGTCCCTGACATGGCCTTCTCCTTTAGCCCTGTGTCACTGAAACAAGTGGAAGATCTACTGCTAGCCCTGGATACCTGGAAAAGTGCGGGTGCTGATCTTATCGATCCCTATTTTTCTGAAGCCTGCCTCCCATGAATTATCAGCTTCTATCACCCACCTCTTTAATCTATCTCTTGCTCAAGGAGACCTCCCTCCAATTTGGAAAACTGCCCATGTTATTCCCCTACTCAACTCTGGAGACCCAAGTGATCTAAACAATTACAGACTGATATCTCTACTTCCCATCCTCTCTAAACTGCTAGAGAAAGTGGTTAACGTGCAGCTTAAGACATACTTGGATTCCACCAATCTCCATAACCCTGCCCAGTCAGGATTCAGAGCTTGTCACAGTACAATATCTGTGGTCGGACGCAGGTCGCCAGTGGGTAGTTCACTTACTAGTCAGGTAATGTAGCACAAAAGCAACTCTCTTCATAATGCATTTTTATTTCATTTCTTCAAAGTTTCTTCAGAAGCAGGACAAATACATCACAGCACATTGATTCCATAGCAGAGAAACATAACGTTCACATAAATTAGACAAAGTCTAACACTTTGGAGCTAGTAACAGAGCTCCCTGGAGTCCTACCTCTCCAGAACCGAAAACCTATCTAACTAAATTCACCTCACATCAGTCCTTTTATACAGGTATAGGCCCATGTGATCTCTCTAACTCCACCCACACCTGATTCAATTAACATCTTTTAATTCACACACATTTATTACATTCTACACATTTATGCAATCATTTCCTTTAACTATGTCATCATCTATGTTGTCCGTAGTATTTTATACTTAATCCTGGCTGTTTTCAGATAGCACTGACCATCCAAGCACCGCCCTCATCAGAAGCACATTTTAAAACTGCAGAACAAATGACCAGTCTGCACTATAGCTGTCTCACAAAGGGGAGTGGTGCAAAGAACACATGAGTCTGCATGCTGGAATTCCAAGAAAACCCACAGAACATGTCCCCACATTGCAAGTGAGAAACCCACCAGTAACAAGCACTCCTTTACTGTTTAAAATCTCCCAACCTCCTTTAAACTGTATACTGTGAGCTCTTTTCCTATAACTAATTACTTTAAATAATACTTAAAGGCATTTCGAACTGTGTACCTTTTAAGTATTTAAAAGCATAAACCTAGTCATTTAAAGCACAAAACCATTCCACCTAACTTAAGAGCTCAAGAAGCTACACTATTTCAAACACTCTAACAGCTTCACGTATTAAAGCAAAAGGGGGAGACCTACTACAGAAGGAGTTCAGGCTGCATTGTGAACTGAAACACTTATTTTAAACAAATAGCATTAGAAACACTAGAGCACATAAGGCATTAATAACACTAAGAAGCAGCAGCTGAAATTAACAAATCTACCTTTTCACTGCTTGCTTTCCTTTTTAACCTACTACAGGATTGTTTTCTAGATATGAAATAAGCACTTAATTTCTTCCTTTTTAACACGGAAGCAGTCTTCCCATTTGAGAAGACAAAACACCTGTCCCTCTCATTTAACCCTCAGGCAGCATGAACAAGGAAGACCATATTGGGGAAATCTTTTACTTTTAATTTAGGTGTTTCGGGCTGCCAGTACACTCACAGACACTGCCTTGCCCTAAAACACACAACTGGATTCAGCATTTATATCACTAAGCCTATACAGGCTCTCAAACAGGCATTTCTACATCCATCCTGCTGAGCATATACAAGCTCCCAAAGGCAGCATTTAAATGCAGACATGGAAATACCTCAGCAAAGGCACATTACTTTAAGACCTGCATACTTTTTAATTTACTATCATTTCCACTACCTAGCCACTATTTTACGGTGGAAATACTTTTAACCAGTGTACAGAACACATGCACGCTATCAAACAGGGGAAATACAATACCCCACTGAGCAGAAGCTCAAGAAGCAGGCAAGAGAAACAGCTCTCATTACCAACAGGCAGCACAGCAACCCTCACAGAGGCATTCTCATATTTACTGCCACTCTCATCCTAAAAAAGGGGGGGATGCAAACCTTTGACCATCCCTTACCATAACTACCCTCCCCCTTTACTCTACCTAAAACACCTTGGGTTATAAATCAGCACTATATCAATCGCCTTCATTACATTTTTTTTTTTTTACTGTCACAATATTTCCACAGGTCTGCTACTTAGTTTACTCACCGGATAAATGCAGCCTGAATATATAACCAGTAAAACTCCACCACTAGGAGAAAATCCCAATCCCAAGACTTTTCCCCACCTATTAGCTTCTACTATATTTATTTTTCAGTTTTTATCCTTAAAAAGCATACCATTTTTCTCCGAACCCTTTCCAAGGATACTACCTATTTTTATGGCCTCCTACTCATCACAGGAGCACCCTATGACAATATCCACACTCACAAAGGTAACCAATGACTGACAAAATTCTTTGGATGTCAAGAAATATGTATGTGCCTTGTTTCTTGATCTTAGCAAGGCTTTCGATATAGTGGACCATGGCCTGCTGTTGGACACTCTTCAAAGCATTGGCCTAGATTATTCTGCCTTGAAATGGTTCAATGGTTACCTCTCTGGGAGATTCCAACAGGTTAAAGCCCAAGGGGATCTCTCTCCCCTAAAATTGCTCCAAAGATGTGTGCTGCAAGGGTCCATTTTAGGACCACTGCTCTTTATCCTTTATATTAACAACATTGACTCTGGAACCAAAGCAGCGGACATTTATCTCTTCGCCAATGACATGATCATATAAATTGTTAGGCTTGTATGGACCTACAGGTGGACTTTAATCAGCTGCAGTTAAACTTATTGAGCCAAAAACTACTTCTAAATGCAAAAAAAAAAAATGAAGGCCATATTTTTCTCACCTTCTGCCATAGGTCAAAAACCTTCCCTACATAGCTTAGCTCTGCAGATTCTATCGCTTCTGGAAGAACCTACTGAATATGTGACAAAATTTAAATATCTGGGGCTTTGGACAGACCACACGCTTACATTCTCTGACCATATTGAGGAACTATCAAAGAAGCTAAGGCCAGGACTGGGCCGGTTCTTCTGGATCAAGCATCTCCTATCCCACGATGCCAAAAAAAAGACTGGTTCAAACCACCTTTCTAAACTCTCTAAACTTGACTTGCTCTATCACCGAGCTTTGAAATTTATCTCTGGTCAACCATACTTCACCCATCACTGCTCTCTGTATGCTGCAGTAGGCTGGACATCCCTCAAGTTCAGAAGGCAAAGAAATGCCACCTTTTTGACTTTTAGAGCTATCACACATACAGTAGGCTTCCCCAGTATATCTCTAACTGTTTGCCCCTATGCGCTGTAGGCAATTACTCCTTGCGCAGCCTCTCATTTATTTCCTTATACATTCTTAAAGTTAATTCACATTTGATAAAGCATCTGTAAGCTATGTACTCCCTCAACTATGGAATAAATTACAAAAAGATCTGAAATTGGCTGCCCCTAAAACTTTCTCCTCCTTCAAAAAGCTATTCTCTCATTATTTTATAGAATCCTGTAATTGCCCCACCCACCCCCAGAGGCAAGTGAAATAAGTGTCAAACATCTGTCCCCAGGCCTTGGGATTCCCTGAGTATCACTCCTTCTTCCTTTTTCTCCCTATCACTCCTCCTTCCCCTTTTTCCTGAACTGTTCATGTACATACTGTATAATAATGTATATTGACAATATTTTTTTCTTAGCCTCTTGCATATTGCCTGTATATACCTTGTCTAATACTATACTATGTTTATGTCTACATTGTATTCCTTGATGTACACCCATCTTTTTCCTTTGTATATTGTTTACTTTTATGTGCACTTGTCCAGGTCCACCTTGCCAATGAGCTCGCTCAATGGTGCTTCGCCTGGTAAAATAAAGATTGATTGATTGAAGATCAGATATGACCCAGGGAAGGTGGGAGCCATGTTCTGTAGAATATCTGCAGATAGAGGTAAAAGTATCAATACAATTATTAAAGGCTACATCTGGGTTGGGCAAATAGAGGGTAGGGTGCCAGTTGATATGGAGGAAATCTTGCTCAAAACTCTACATGTGAAACAACTTGAAAGATTTGGCCAGAATAATTTTTTCGGGGGGAGTGCTTTTGGATTATTTATCTTTGTCATGCAATAGATAATGCAATGGTCACTTGAAATTATCTGGCAGGATATCCGCTAGCAATATTCTGTGAGGGTGAGAAGTAAGAACCTAGTCATTTGTGCAGTGGTTAGGAGACCTGAAATTGAAATGAGTAGGGAATGTTATCAAACTGTCTGACAGTCTGAACTTCTGTGTTAAAATTCACTGTGGTGATCTCCTCTAGCCAGTGTAATCAACTTATAGCCTGTCTGATTTCATTTTTCGTAACAGAAAATTCAATCCAGTTGTCGGCTGTTTACCAGTATAACTATAGCCTGTCTGATTTTGTTTTCGTAACAGAAAATTCAATCCAGTTTTGTCTGCTGTTTACCAGTATAACTACATCCTGTAAAGTCTATCTCATGCCTGCAGAATTAATTACTTGCCAGCCTAATTTAATCTAGTTGCCTTTAGACTGTTAACCTGCCTGGTATCCTCTAGTCTCTTGGTAGGAAACCTGCCTGGTATTCTCTAGTCTCTTGGTGGTAAACTAGACACTGCCAGAAAGGTGGTACTGTACCTATTGATCTGTTTACTAGCCTGCTCAAACCTATGTCTGACATCCCCCTTATGATTAATACTAGCTCTATGGCCTTACTTGCCAGCAAACTGTTTTTATCACACAATAATACACTAGTTTGTTCTTGAGATAAATGTCTAGTAAGGTACAAATAACCTATTCCCTGCCCTTTGCCAGGCCACTAAATACCCGTTTGGCACTGTCCTGTCCCCCCCCAGTGCTGAGTTGTGTTGCATCTCAACTTAAATAGGTGCAGAATTGGGTCTTGACCGGGGAAGTGAGGACAACAGGGGCAACAATCCTGCGGTACAAAGCTGCGTGCCCATCTGTGGGAGGCCCTTTTGTCATCCATTGGTGACCTTATGGTAGAAATCCCCTTCCTGTCTCAGCCTGACATCCGTGCTGGTGCAGACATGGGATTCCCTGAGCTCCTATCAAAGCTAGTCCTGCTCCAGTTACTCCTGGGCACTATTGCCATTGGGATCCTTACTGCCCTATGGATCCCCTGGCTCTCAGGCATGGTGACCCCTTGAAGAGACCCCTGGTTGCGTGTACCCAGCCGGTGAAGTCTGACTTCACCTTCTCAAACATTCTAGCAGAGGGCTCGCCCCTGCCCTGGGTCCTCGGTGGTCTTAACCTGAGGAGCTTCCTGAGGCCTGCCCGAAAGGTCAGGCATTATGACTGTAAGTCACAGAACAAGGATAGATCTCCCCCCTTAAGTCATCTATTCTGGCCCTGCTGGTGACCCTTGTGCTAGCAGGGGACATAGAGCTAAACCCAGGACCATCACTCCAGTCCTCATCTACACTGGCGGGCTGGTCGGCGGTAAAAGGGCTGAAAGTAGCTCATCTTAATATCAGAAGTCTACTGCCAAATCTGATGGAACTTCATGTCTGGGTAACTCGTCATAGTCCAGACATCCTTGTCATTACAGAAACCAGGCTGAAACCTGCCACCAGAAACTCTGTATGTGCCTTCCCTGGTTATGACCTCATCCGTCGTGATCGTCCGGGAAAAAAGAGAGGTGGTGGTATCCTGGTCTACTACAGGAGCCATCTTAACCTATCTGTCCTTCCCAGTCAACAGACAGTGCAGTCCCCCTGTGAGATGCTCCACACAGTGCTGTTACTAGGGATGTCAAAAAAGATACACATTGTGTACACCTACAGTCCTCCAAAGGGAGGCATAGAGGGACTGACTGGCATCCTTGACACAGTTGGCACTGTAACACGGCAGAATGAGTTAATCATTCTGGGTGACCTCAACCTCACTTGGCTGGGTGGTAACACCAAAGCCTTTGAACCATCACTTGCCAGTCTCTCCCTGACACAGCTTGTCAAGGATCCTACCAGGTGCTCTACAAATGGTGGTAAGAGCTCCCTCCTGGACTGGATCTTGACTAACAGACCTGATAGGATCAGCTTGTCTGGTATCCTGCCTGATTCTATCTCTGATCACTCCCCGGTGTACTGTGTCTGGAGGATCCCACTCCTGAAAATACCCCATAAAATTATCCAGATCAGAGACTACTCTAGGTTTGATCTGTCCTCCTTTCAAAATGATATTAAGTAAACTGACTGGTCACCAGTATGGAATGCTCAGGACTCCACATCCGCTGTCAGTCACTTCCTCATCTCGTTAAGGGCCCTGCAGGAGAAACATGGCCCCCTCATCAGATGGAGGTGAGGGGAACGGCTACAAAATGGCTTCATGGTAGTCTCCTGGCCCTCCTCAAAACTAGAGATAAGTGCTGGGCCAAGTTTAAGGCCCCGGCTGATCAGGCTATCCTTCAGAAATACAGGAAACTCAGAAATGAGTGTAAAAAGAACATAAGGATAGCCAAGAGTGAATTCTGCAAATCTGCATTGCTGAACTCGGCTAGGGACCCAAGGAGGTTCTGGAGGAATATTAAACACATAATGAGTGGTACACAGAGTGCTGAGTCCACTGACATGATAACTGATGGTTCCAGCTGCAACAACTCTGAAACCATTGCCAACTCCTTCAATCATTATTTTTCTGATCTGACTGAGTACACCTCGACATTCCCCAATGGTGGTGGTGTCAGCGGCAACCAGCCAATAGCACCATCATCACCTGCCCGCCCTTTCTTTTCAGGGCAGTGGTGGCTCAAGAGGTATGGAAACTGCTCACTGGACTCTCCCCCTTCTCAAGTGCTGGTCAAAATGGCTTGGAACCAAAGCTCCTCAGCCTTGGTGCCCCTTGGCTTGCCCCTCTGGTGGCACACATCTTCAATCTGTCCCTGTCAACTGGAGTTATCCCAGACATATGGAAGGTCACCAGGGTGGTCCCAATCCTTAAACAGGGGAACCCTAAACTGATAGAGAACTATCGCCCCATATCCATCCTATCCACAGTTAGCAAACTTCTGGAGAAAGTTGTAGCAGGGCAACTCTCAGAGTACTTACATTCATATGATATAATGTCTCCTGTACAGCATGGATTCAGGCAGGGGCATGGTACCTCCTCAGCACTAGTTACTGTTTCATCTTGGATTAGGGAGGCCATGGACCAAGGCAAACTCTCGGGGGCTATCTTTATAGACCTCTCGAAGGCTTTTGACCAGGTTGACCATGCCATGCTATCCACACAGCTTAGATCAATTGGACTATCCACTGCTGCTCTCAGTTGGTTCTCCATCTACCTACATGGTAGAATGCAGTGGGTTAAATATGGCAAAAAGCTCTTGGGCCCCATCCCAGTAACAATGGGGTTCCCCCAAGGCTCCGTCCTTGGACCCATGCTCTTCTCCATTTTTGTTAATAATCTGCCCGCAACCGCTGCTCATTGTAAACCAATCCTCTATGCAGATGATCTGGTCATCCTGTCTCACTCCCCTGAGGTGGGGGTCATTAACAACCACTTGAGTGATGACCTAAGAAACATTCAGACATGGTTCCTGAACCATAAGCTAGTCCTTAATCTAAAAAAAAACCCAGGCCATGCTCTTTGGGTCCCGGGCTAAGATTAAGGCCTCCTGTGTGCCGTTCTGTGTTTCTGGAAAGGGGGGCGTCCAGATCCCAATCACTGACAATTTCAAGTACCTTGGGGTAACGTTGGACCCACAGCTTGACCTTGGCTGCCATATCCAGAATATATGCAAAATTGTCAATTGTAAACTGGGTCTGGCCTATAGAGCAAAAAATAACCTCACGCCGGCTGCGTGTATTGCTCTTGCTAGAGGTATGCTTCTCCCCTCTCTATGTTATGGGCTCCTGTTGTTTGCCAGCACCACTAAGGTCCATCTCTCTAGGTGGTCGACTGCCTACAACAATGTCTGCCGCTTCACCCTAGCGGCCCCCGGCTCACTCACCACTGTGATCTCTACAACAAGTTAAACTGGCTCTCTCCTTCAAAGCACATTGACTTTGTCCTTGGTTGCTTCACAGGAAAGGTCCTTAGCACAGGCACCCCACCAGGGGTGGCGAGTTTGCTTGCCCAAACTGTTCCCTCTTCCTATCACCTTAGGTCTCAGGGGTCTGTCACACTCAAGGTACCTGTGTCTCGGACTCAAATGGGTGAAAGGGATTTTGCAGTGTGTGCCCCCAAACTTTGGAACACCTTCCCTGCCCAGGTCCATGTTGCTTCTTCTTAGGGCAGCCTGCGTTCCTCCCTATGGAACCATCTCAAACTCGCATCGGCCTGTGGGTGCCAAAAACCCCCGTGACAAAATGTTAGCACTTAGCTCTCATACATAACAGCTGGCCCTTAAGATGATAGTTTTGTACCTGCTGTTACCAATCCTTGCCTTGTACTGCTCCTAAACTGGCACACACTGTTTACTCTGTTGTACCTATTATAATAAATGTGCCTCACATGCCTTGTACTTTTTGTATTCAACATTATGATGTTCTCATGTGACATGCAAGTTGTTTTTTTCTAACTTGTACCTTGTTGTCTTATAACGTGTAATCTTTTTCCTGATTATGTACCATGTTGTCCCAAGTGTGTAAGTACATTACTTCCTTTACTCTCCCGGGTCGTACCTGAAAATAGGCAAATTGTCTTGTCTAGTATACTTACCTGGTTAACAAAAGCTAAATAAATAAATAAATATAAAGAGGTTTCGAGCTTTAAGTCTGTTTTGAAGAGAGGGTTACAAAGTGAAGCTTTATTTCCATCAGACTAATTTGCATTGAAGACCCCTAGTAAAATGTGTTCACCACCGGGAGATGTATATCGAATGTTTTGTAGAATATATGTAGAAAAATCAATAGTTGCATCTTTTGAAAAGGCAGCATGAGTAACGTACGCAGAGGAAGGCAGGGGAAGCATCAAGAAAGGCAATTGGAATGGAGGGTAAATATTGCAGCAGCAAATCAGCAGGCAAAGAACAGATACATCATGCAAATAACTTCAGGTGGTGCTGTTGTAAGACAGGATTGCTTACCATGAGGCACAGGAGGTGGACACATGGGATGCTGATGATAGGCAAAATGCAATTATGAGGTCAGTCGAGGCATACACGGGTGATCAGGTGTATCTAGCTGCTGATGAGGAGCCATATCTTTACTGGCAGAATAAAGTGAATGAAAAGAGTGGCCATCACTAGCAACAGTAGCCTTTAAATGTCTGAGCTGTCCTGGCTCCAGTGGGGGTGCTAAATGTATTGTCAGCTCAGCAATGGGCATATTACGGACAGATGAACCAACCTTTCCCCCACCAGCGTCAGTATGTTGGCATTTATAAAAATGTATTAGCATCATATTCCCCCAAGTAAGACAGCATGACACCTAGGACCTACAAGCCTAGTTCCCTTAATCCAAGATGGCCCTGCCTATTCTCTACCTTTTACTTATTCTGGCCTCCCTTTTGGCTGTCTACTCTTTCACCCCAATTTCTACCCTATTCCTTAATACCTCCTTATTTTTTATCACTTAGGTATGAGCTCTTACTTAGTGGAGACTATATGGGATTGTTGTCTCTTCTCATTTCAGTAAAGCTTATCATTATGTACCTTTGCATGTTAATTATGTTGACCGGTACATATAGACCCATATTGATCGGCACCTTCACAATGTTTTTTCTTTTTTTTTTTTTTGCACCGTTGTCCACTGTACTTGTAATCTTATGAAGTGTACTGTATTGTATTAATGCCCAGGACCACCTTGAAAATGAGCTTGCTCAATGGTGTTTATGCCTAGTTAAATAAAGTGATTGATTGATTGATTGATTGATTGATGAGTCAGGGCACCACTCAGACACATGTACATGGAAGGTGAGGAGAGGGAAGAGCCATCATCCTCAGTACAAACTGAGGCAGGCATGGTGGAGATGGAGAAGGAGTTCCCTGAAGGAGAAAGTTCAGATGTTGAAGATGCTGAAGGGAAATTCCTTGCATTGCAGGAGGGCAGCATTAGTGGACTTGAGTAAAAGAAAATTAAACTCATGTCATGTGAACAGTGCAATTTTTTTCTTTACTGTGTGGTGTGAGACGGTCACATTTAAAAACCAAATGTTCTCATTTCTATGGTGGCTTTCACTCACTAGCAAGCAACATCTTGTGGTAGTAGCACATTTCAGAGGTGTGTCAGTGTTGGCCAATGCAAGGGATGCTTTTGTGGGTGTGTCCCTCAGCCGCCAATCAGTGAGCATGCTGCCAATGACAGCAGTTTCAGAGAGAGCCAACGAGTTGAAATTAATCTGCCACTGCAATCAGAGACAGGCTTGTCATTGCAGTGGCTGATGACAAGGCTCCATTACATGCCTTTCCTGGTGAAATTATTCAATAAATATGACGGTTCCTACTGTCCATCACACAATCACCAGAAAGTTGACATAGGGGTGCCCAATCCCCATGTTGGCATCCCCCTCTTAGTGTGTCTTTCCTGGTTAAACAGTTTCGTCTTTCCTTTCTGACACTGGGATGCCCACTGCCGGTGCTGGATGTGCATCCCCCAAGCCATCTATACACCTTGCCGACATTGGGTGCCCAATCCCCGTGTCAGTATCCCCCCCAGATTTGTGGCACACTGGAAGCCCACCTCAGTGTGCCCATTTGTGTGTGTGTGTGTAACCTGTAAACAAAGAAATCCTTCTCTCACGGTCTTTTTTTTTTTCCTGCAAACAAGAAAATGGTCCACCATTGTCTCCATAATCCCCTCCCCAACCCCACCCTCCCTCCCTCTGGGCAACCCCCTCCCACACACACTCACCCATACTTACCCTCTGGAGGTCAGGAGCCACGATCTTCTCTGAACCAGAACACATCTGCACTCGTCAAAGCCCAACTGTGAACTGAAGAGATGACGGTAAGCTTTATAATGGGATGCAATGGGGGTTTCAACTTAGGTTGATATCTCAGCCATTTTTTTTGAATTTTGGCCCCATATTTTCAACATGGGGTTCTTGTGATCCCACCTCTTGACCGTGTCACTGTCATTTCATTTCTTGGTCCCAAAAGATGATTTCATGGTCATTGGGCGGAATCAGCTTTCACGACAGATTAATGAAATGACAGTGCCACTGTTCATGAGGGGATGTCCCAAAAAGCCCATGTTGCAAATTTGGTGACAAAATTCCAAAAAATGATTGCATTACAAGCCTGCTTTGTGCAATTTCTACACACACTTTTATAACTTCACCAATTTTTTATATTTTCTCTCCAGATTTTCAACATTGCCATTTTTTTCACACCTCCTTATGAACAGTATAGCTGTCATTTTTCACATCCTTCCTGAAATGTGTTTTCACATCTTTTGTGCAGAATGGTGCGGTTGCTGTGGGAAATCAACTTTCGGGAGAGATTAACAAAATCACAGTGCCACTGTTCATGAGAAGAGGTTCAAAAATGTCCATGCTGAAAATCTGGTGAAAAAATTCCAAAAAATGATTGCATTACAGGCATGCATTGCACGGTTTCTACGCATGCTCTTAACTTCACCAATTTTTCATATTTTTACTCCAGATTTTCAACATTGCCATTTTTTTACACCACCTCATTAACAGTACAGCTGTCATTTTTCACATCCTGCCAGAAATGTGTTTTCACACCTGTTGCACCAAATGGCACCGTCACTGTGCAAAATCACCTTTCAGGATTAAGTAACGAAATTGTAGTGCCACTGTTCATGAGGTCATAGAAACATAGAAACATAGAAGTTAATGACAGATAAGGACCCATAAGGCCCATCCAGTCTGCCCATTTCTTTTCTACCTTATAAATGTGCCATCGACCTTTGCTATGTCAGTGACCTATCTATTCATAGTCATTTGTATTGCTCCCTTATGCCTATCCCATGCCTGTTTGAGCCCTGCACTGTATTCATAGCCACTACTTCTTGTGGTAAGCCATTCCATGCATCTACCACCCTTTCTGTGAAAAATAATTTCCTCACATTCCCCTTAATCGGCCTCCCTCTAATCTCATGCTGTGTCCTCTTGTCCTGCTATTTTCTTATATTTAAACATGTTAGACTCTTTCACCTTGTTTATGCCCTTAAGGTGTTTAAATGTCTCGATCATATCACCTCTCTCCCTCCTTTGCTCAAGGGTATACATATTGAGCTCCGTTAATCTGTCCTCATATGTCTTCTGATGCAGTCCCTGCACCATTTTGGTTGCCCTTCTCTGGACTGCCTCAATTTGGTTAATGTCCTTGTGAAGGTGTGGCCTCCAATACTGCCATGAGTACTCCAGATGGGGCCTAACCAATGTCTTGTACAGAGGTTATTACCTCCTCTTACGACTTGTGATACCTACTAATACACTAACACCCCCCTAGCCTTACCTACTGCTTTAGAGGTCTGCTTGGATGATTTCAGGTCATCAGTGATGATGATGCCAAGTCTCTTTCTTCCTTTGTGACTGCTAGCAACTCCCTCCCAGCCTATAAGTGGCTTCAGGGTTTCTCTTCCCTATGTGCATGATTTTGCACTTCTTTGCATTAAATCCCAGTTGCCACTCTTCTGACCATTCTGCTAGTTTATCCAGATCTCTTCTCATTCTGCCCACCCTGGATCATCTACTCTGTTGCAGATCTTGGTGTCATCTGCAAACAGACAAACCTTACCCTCTAGTCCATCTGCTAGGTCACTAATGAAGATGTTGAATAGGACTGGCCCCAGGACTGATCCTGAGGTACCCCTTGTGACTTGCATCTCTTCTGACTGTATACCATTTACCACCACTCTCTGTTTTCTGCCAGTCAACCAGTTTGCCACCCAGTTGACCAACTTCTGACCCACCCGAGCCTACCTAGCTTATTTATCAATCTTCTATGTGGAACAGTGTCAAAGCTTTGCTGAAGTCAAGGTAGGCGACATCAACTGCTCCCCTTGGTCCACCACTCTGGTTACCCAGTCAAACAAATCTATGAGATTAGTTTGACAGGACCTTCCTTTTGTAAACCCATGCTGTCTTGGATCCTGTGCCCTATGGATTCCAGGTGTTGCACTATCCTTTCCTTAAGGAGTGCTTCCATAATCTTGCCCACTACTGAGGTAAGACTGACGGTCTGTAGTTCCCGCCTCCTCCCTGCTACCACTCTTGTGGAGTGGGATCACATGAGCCCTTCTCCAGTCTTCTGGGACCTCTCCTGTGCTCAGAGACTCACTAAACAATTCTGCTAATGGCTCTGCTAGTTCCTCCTTTAGCTCCTTAAGTACCCTGGGATGTATGCCATCAGGTCCCATTGCCTTATCCACCCTGAGCTTAGCAAGCTCTTGTAGGACCCTTTCTTTTGTGAGGGAGTAGTGCTCACCTCCCTCCCCTGTGTCCATGATGCTGAGCTGTGGGCCCTGCCTACCTTCTCTTCAGTGAATACTGAGCAAAAGTATCTATTTAGGATAGATGCCTTTACAGGGTCCTCCTCCTCACATGCTCCCTTTTCTCCATTAAAGCTTAGCAATACCCCTCTGGACTTTCTCCTTTCACTAATGTATCTATAGAAAGTCTTGTCACCTTCTTTACTGTTTGTGCTAGTGTTTCCTCAGTTTGGGACTTTGCCTGCCTTACTGCCTTACCTGCTTCCCTTAGGGCAGTTTGGTATGCCCCCCTATCTTCATCCCGCTGTGTTCCCTTATATTTTCTGAAGGCCTTTTGGCTCTGACCTTTTCTGCTACTGTATTTGAGAACCAAAGTGGTTTCCTTCTTCTTTTGCACTTCCTTTTCTGTCTAACACAATGGGATGTTGCTTCAAGTATTGTATCCTTAATGCTTGCCCAGTTTGCCTGTACCTCCTCACCTGTGTTTCTTTTTGCCAGGGCTAGCTTAACTCTGTTGGCCATCTTATCAAAGTCAGCTCCCTCTGAAGTCCCATATTTTTGCCTTGGAATGGGATGATTTAGATGTAGTAGCCAAATTGAACCATACCATGTGATGGTCACTGGCCCCCCAGGTGACCTTCTACCTGGAGATCTGTGATCCCTTCTTTGTTAGTCAGTACTAGATCTAGGATAGCCCTGTCGGGTCCCAAAAAGCCCATGCTGAAAATTGGGAGTGAAAATGCCAGCAAACGGCTATGGTGTTAGGGTTTCCAACCATAATGCCCTATATGTCAAGACTGACAGGCATCTGAGGTGTGACTTGGGATCATCGGCCTTAATGTTTACATCATTCCACCCCAACCCTGCAGCCAGTGACAGACATTGAGGTGTGCCTTTGGGTCTTTGGCCCCAGCATTCACCCCATTCTCCTGTACTGCACCCATCTCAGCATATTTCCTTATGGAATGGGTTGAGTATAAGGCCCGAAGACACCAAGGCACACCGCGACACCTGTCAGTGTCAGCAGGATAGGGTGAGGTGAAATGGTGTGAGCGTTATGGCCAATGACCCAAAGGCACACCTCCAATATCTGTCAGTCTCTGCAGGGTGAGAGTGGGGTTGGCATCAGTTCTGTACTTAATTGCCATTCCTATTATGTATCTCTATAATTCCTGCACTACCAATGCTAATGCCAGCAAGTCAACATTCGGCATTGACAAATGCTTGTTCATAGCTCCCCTATGGATGCACCCACAGAGGAGACTAAGGAGGCTGAGGACAACTGTCACAAGGGAGGCCCACAGGAAGGAGGCAGAGGACACCACAAGGAAAGGAAGCAGCTCCTGGTGGGGGACTCAATTATTAGGGGGATAGAACTGGGGGGAGCAGGGAAAACTGAAGTAAGGTGCCTGCCTGGTGCCATGGCTTGAGAGACAGGAAGCGCATCCTCAGGATCACGAGAACAGCTGCACAGGAGTCTGAGCTGGACGTCATTGTCCACCTAGGGAGAAATGACTTGGCTAATCATGAGATTAGAGCAGTGCAGAAGGACTTTGTAGAATTGGGGAGGGGCCTAAGACAAGTAGCACACACAATATCCTTCTCTGAGGTGCTGTCTGTCAATGCATGAGTGAGGCGTGGGTACTTTGCACCATGCAGTTTAATGAATGGTTGAAAAAATGGTGTGGAGCACAGGGGTTTGGCTTCATTGGGGACTGGGGTTCCACCTGCAGGGACACCAGCCTATACTGGCAGGGTGGTCTACATCTGTCCAGGAAGGGAACAAGTCTTTTGAGCAATCGGTTTAAATGCTTCATTGGCAAGCTTTTAAACTAGTCAAGGGGGGAGGCACTGATAAGCAGCAGGAAAATCCCAACCTCTCCCTACAAAACAGGGTACTAAATGAGAAAAAGACCGAGGTAGACAGGTCAGTGGGGGATGCTGCAAAAGAAGGTAAAGCCATCAAAAAATGGAGAGCAATGAGTACCAATGCCCATAGTCTGAGTAACAAGCTTCCTGAATTAGTGGACTTGATGGAGGAGAACATCTGGATATCATGGTAGTCACAGAAACATGGTACACACAAACCATGACTGGGACATAAACATACCAGGATACACTATCTACAGGAGGGACAGGAGGGTAAAAGAGGAGGAGGAGTAGATCTTTACATAAGGAGGCATCAAAGCAACAGAACAAAATGGAAAACAGGGAGGAGAAGAAGCACTGTGGGTAAATTTGGAGACCAGCAATGGCACCACAATCCGCACTGGGTTGGACAGACCTCTTCTCAGGGAGGAAATGGAACAAGGAAATGATAGAAAGAATACTTAGAATGGCAGAAAAGGGAGATATTGCTGATGGGTGATCTGAATATGCCAGATGTTAACTGGAGTGCAGTTGCAGCAGCCACTTCAAAGAGTAGGGTTATTCTAGATGCCCTACAAGGCGTGCCTTAGACAACTAGTATTGGAGCCTACTCGAGAGGGAGCAATCTTAGACCTGGTTCTCTCAAATGGAGATGAAGAGAGGATCACAGATGTAGAAGTGGGTAGCCATCTGGGAACTAGTGACCATCGAACAGTATGGTTCACAATAAACACAGCAATAGAGTCAAGCCATACAAAGGCAAAAGTACTGAACTTTAGGAGGGCTGACTTTGCCAAAATGGGTGAGTGCCTAAGGAATGCACTTGCAAATGGGCAGGAAGGAGGGGTGGAAGAACAATGGGGAATAATAAAAACTGCCATCACAGAGGTAACAAGCCTTTGTGTGAAGCAAATTAACAAAATGAAATGATGTAAGAAACCACTATGGTTCTCAAAGGAAGTAGCAGGAAGGTTCAGGAGAAAAGAAAGCATTCAGGAAGTACAAGGAATCACAGAAGGAGCAGGACAGGAACTGTATCAGTTAAAGCAAAGGAAGCTGGGAAGGCAGTCAGAACAGCAAAGGCCCAAACCGAGAAAAAGATAGCCAACTCAGTTAGAAGGGATAAAACCTTTTATAGGTACATCAGGGCGAAGGAAGACCAAAGGAGGCTAGTGAGGCTTAATAAGAGGAGGAAGGTGGGCAGAGGTGACTCGAAAAGGCAGAGATACTAAACAAATATTTTGCTCAGTATTTACAAAGGAAGTGGGAGGTACCTAAAACAAACAGTAGAAACACTCTGGATACAGAAGTTGATACCAGCCCATTTACAGAAGAAAGGGTTCTGAAAGGACTCTTAAAACTGAAGGTGGACAAAGCAATGGGGCCTGATGGGATTCATCCTGAATTCTAAAAGAACTAAGGGTAGAACTAGTGACACCACTGACTACCCTCTTTAACAAATCATGGGAGGATGGGGTGGTACCCAAGGACTGGAGAAGGGCAGATGTGATTCCTCTTCACAAAAGTGGGAGCAAGGCAGAAGCAGAAAACTACAGACCTGTGAGTTTAACCTCAGTGGTAGGGAAAATGATGGGATCACTTCTGAAGGAAAGAATTGTTGAGTATCTAGAGGCCAGAGGGGCACAGGACCCAAGGCAGCATGGATTCACAGTGGGAAGGTCATGCCAGACAAATCTGATAGATTTCTTTGACTGGGTGACCAAAGTAGTAGATCAGGAGGGCTGTGGACATGGCCTACCTAGACTTTAGCAAGGCATTTGACACAGTCCCACACAAAAGATTAATATACAAGTTAGCCAGCCTGGGAGTGGGTCCCAAGATGACAGCCTGGGTAAGGATTGGCTGCAGAATAGGACACAAAGAGTAATAGTAAATGGAGTCCACTCTGAAGAAGGGGGTTACTAGTGGGGTACGCAGGGTTCAGTATTAGGACCGGTCCTCTTCAATGTCTTTAGAAGCGACATTGCAGAGGGACTGGAAGGAAAAGTATGTCTCTTTGCAGATGACACAAAAATCTGCAACAGAGTTGATGCACAAGGTGGGGTGGAAAGGATGAGAAGGGACTTGGCAAGGTTAGAGGAATGGTCAAATGTATGGCAGCTTAGATTCGATGCTAAGAAGTTCAAGGTAATGCACCTGGGAACCAAAAACCCAGGGGAAGAGTACACAATGGGGGGTGAGATACTAACAACAACAAAAATGGAAAGGGACCTGGGGGTAGTCATATCAGATGACCTAAATGTGGGCAAGCAATGTGAGAGGGCAGCAAGAAGGTTGGGGATACTGGGATGCATAGGGAGAGGCATCACCAGTAGAAAACAGGAAGTTATTTTCCCTCTGTACAGACAGTTGGTGAGACCCCATCTGGAGTACTGTGCAGTTCTGGAGACCCAATCTCCGCAAGGACATAGACAGGATGGAGGCTGTCCAGAGGAGGGCACTAAATGGTGCAGGGTCTGCACCGGAAGACAAATGAAGAGAGACTTAAGGAGCTGAATATGTATAGCCTCGAGGAAAGGAGGAGGGGGACATGATAGAAACTTTCAAGTATCTCAAGGGATCGACAAAGTCCAAGAGGTAGCATCTTTCAAAAAAGAGTGTGCAAGAACAAGGGGCACAATTTGAAGATAGAGGGGCAGCTCAGAGGTAATTTAAGTAAGTATTTTTCACAGAGAGGGTTGTGGATGCATGGAACGGCCTTCTGGAGGAGGTTGTGGAGTCAAAAACAGTGGTGGAATTCAAGCATGCATGGGACAGTCATAAGGCAATTCTAGGGGGTGGGGGTAGGAAGAAGTAGGCTGCTGGTTTACTAGGATCTGCAGCTTATCCATTAGGTAGGGAAATGGGCAGACTGGGTGGGCCAAGCGGTCCTTATCTGCCGTCAAAATCTATGTTTCTATGTTTCTAATATGTTCTCAATTGAAGTAGTATGTCCAATGCAGAGACACATGTGGCAGCACTGCCGAGCTGTCTGGTTATAAGTAAATTATCTTTCTTATTTCACATGACATGAATGACATAAAAATATTTCTCCAGTTCCTGCTGACAGTCAATATATTTTAATGTTTAGATTTTTGCATCACTTTGAATTAAAGAACATGCGCACACACACCATCCTATAAATTGGGACATACATATTACAGCCTGGCCACATGACCCCCAGCCTGTGGGCACAGTGAAAAAGATCAGTTAAAATGAACCAAAGCCATACCATGGAATAATGATACCTGCTTGTTCAGTTACTTCAAAAATACTTGCAGCACCTGTCTCTACTGCCCCAGTCACATTTTATTAGTTCAACAACCCAGCATCAATGCCATTGCCAGGCAGACCATGCCTCTTCCAGTCTCCTGGCAAGCAAGATACCGCCTCCTCCTCCTCTGGCCTGCTCAGGTCATCCATCCACAAACAACATGGGCCACCAACTCTACTTCATGCATCCAGACAGACAGACATGAACTCTTAATCCAGTGTAAATGCCATTGCCCTGCAGGCCGACCATGCCTCCTCTACCAAACAAAACACCACCTCCTCATCCTCTGACCTACTTGTGTCCTCCACATCTACAAACAGCATTGGCCACCACCTCCATTGCATGCATTCAGAGAAAAGCTTGGACTCGTAATCCAGGGTAAATGTCTTTGCCTGGCAGACCTCCAGCCAGCTCTCAAGCTAATCCTCCATCAAGCCTATTTAGGCAGCAAGATCTCAAGTCCAGTAGGGACTAACATTGTCTGCTGTGATGATAAGTGACTTTTACTATTGTACACACTTCTCATTCTCACTAGTGGTGATGACTTATCACACATAAGGGGCTCCCACCTTATTGCATGGAAGACATTAAAATGTTTTTCTTTCTTTCCTTATGTCTCATTCTTACTGCAAGTTGTCCCATTCATAGGAACAACTGGCAAGTCTTTTTCATGTCATCAATACAAAAAAAATGAGGTTACAGGAGAAGAAAGGACAGAATTTAATACATCTATGGCTGGCCTGGGACAGAAGGTGCACCATGGCGGAGCTCCACCATTCCCTCCAAAAGCAGACTGTGGTTGGCTTCCAGAATCTGCATGGTGTATTCCATCAATGAAACTCACTGACTGAGGACCTTCACCTTACCATGGAGTTTTACCAGTTCCCCTTTGGTGGAAGACACAGGAGGACAGTGGTGGGAGGATCTGCAGCTGGAGACTCAGGTGCTCTTCCCTACAGAACCTGAGTCTGGCTGGATGTCCCACTCCCTTAATGTCCCTCTGGCAACTAGGCATGTTGTCTTCTCCTGTGCCTCCATCCCCTGTGGCACATGAGGAACACTTAGAGTTGCATATGATGAATGCTCACCCCTTTCCACAACATTGAGGTGCTCCTCCCACTGACACTGGTGTTCATGTGGATATGTGGCCCCCCGTGCCCCAGTGACTGCCCTTTGTTCCCAAATGTACACTAGCTTGGAAGATGTCACACTTCACTAAGATGTCTTCTTTCTGGTGCAGCCTTGAAGAAATCCTGCATCCAGGACTTCTGGAATTGATGAGGAATCTTATCTTCATCAGATGACAGCTGTGGTTCCATCGGGAAGATGATCCACTGTATCATCCTGTGACTCAGGAATAACAGGGAACACAATTTCCTGCTGCTACTACTGCTTCTGCTCACTGCTGCACTGGGAGGTACCATCTGAGGAAGCTGTTGCTGCTGCCATAAATGCAATTTACTGCAAACAAATGGGATGTCATGTCTCAGATGTTGACTATATCTCTCAGACCCAGTATATCTGCCTTTTCTAAATTCCACTCTTTATCCTCTACTCAACTACTCCATTAATTATAAACTAAAAAAATAACAAAAATATGAAACAGAAAAAGAATATATAGATACAGTAAACACAGTTCAGAAATAAGCCAGAAAAAGAGAAAAAATTTCAAATAATTAAAGAAAGCGTGTATGAAAAGTTAAAAGAAAATAGATTGGAGAGATAAAAAAGACTGCAGTAATAAATACAGAGATATAAAATAATTTCAACTAACAACAAAGCAAATAAAATCCCCAACAGATCCCTAACAGGATGTAATATAGCTTTATGCACAAGAACAAATAGATTGATCAAGAAAAGCTATGGGATCGGGATAAAGGGAAGGCTGGGGAGGTGCCATTTACATAAGGGAAGGGATCAGATGTAATAGGAACGAAGGGAGGAGGGCAGGTCAGAAGTACTCTGGCTGCAACTACACAGCCAGAAAGAGACCAAGATATGTCTGGGGGTTGTTTATAGGCCTCCAGCCCAGAAGGAGGACATTGACAGGGAACTGGGGGAGCAGATACGGAGGCATAGTGGCAAAGGGAGCACAGTGGTGATGGGGGACTTTAATCTACCACATGTAGACTGGAGCATCCCAGCAACCAATTGCACCAGGGAGCAGATCCTCCCTGGTGCAGACAACAGAGAACAGCAAGAGGAAGGAGCTGCTGTTATAACTATACTTCTCTACTGAGACTAAAGCACTAGAACTCTAATACTGGGACCTTCAATTTAGGGTAAAAACAAAACAAAAAAGAGTTAGTGTGTTTGTCTGAGTTGGCTGAAGTGAATTGTTATCTGTGCAATTATCTAGGTGTAAAAGGAGCTATAAAGTAGGGGAAGCAGCTTAGCTGGAAGGAAGCCAGGTGTTTTGGATTTAAAAACTGACCTAGATAACTTCTGGCAGAGAAAAGGCAGAGAACAGCAAGAGGAAGGAGCTGCTTTTATAAGTATACTTCTCTACTGGGACTATATTGCCCTCCTTTCCTCCCCCTATTCTTAGCCAATTCTACTTTTATAGGCACAGGATTTGACTGAAAACAAGAATTTACTGTTTGGGAGCAGGAAGTGAATGAACACAGAGCCACAAAAGACTCACCATCCTAGAAGGAAAAGAGTAGCTCTCTGCCCCCCCCCCCAGATGCTGGAGGTCTGACTCTGAGCAAGTAAGGTGACTACTGAGAAATACATGAACTTCTTGTCTCAGAACAGGAAGATCAGGAGCTTAAAGGGCACAGAGGCAGTAAGTAAGTAAGTAAGAAGAAAAATAAAAATAAATCAGTAAACAGAGGGAATAGTAAGTATTCAAAACAACAGTTAAGGGGCCGGAAATAAGACACGATGGGAGTGGTGCAGTGCAGTGACTGTAGAGCAGCAGTTTTCCGGGAGATATTCTGGAGGATGTGGTGTTGTCCTGTGTGCAGGTACCTCTCTGGGCTGAGGGAGGAGGCTGCTTATCTCCCGGCTGAGCTGGCCAGGATTTGGGGACCTCCTCTCCCACCTAGGGACTACCAGGGCCACAGCTGTTTCCTCATAGTTTGCCAAGAAAGAGGAGCGGTGTAACCACAGTGGGCTCAGGGAGGGTGAGGGTGGTGGAACAGAGGTGTATCCTTCCAGTTGTACCTCTCCACAATTCATATGCCATTCTGGCAAAGTGTAGTTCCTCTATGGAGGCACCCACAGTGGAGACAAAGGAGGATGCTGAGAACCTCCACAAAGGAGACCCACAGGAGGATGGCATGAGACCCAGCAGGGGAAGAAAACAGCTCCTGGTGGGGGACTCCATTGTTAGGAGGGTAGAACGGGGGGAGGAAGGGGAGAGGGAGTTAAGGTGCCTGCCTGGCACCATGGTTTGGAGGAACAGGGAGTGAATCATCAGGATCTTGCGAGCAACTGCATGGGGGAGGGAGCTAGATGTCATTGTCCACCTAACGACAAATGACCTGGCTGGGAAAGGGATCCGAGAAGTTCAGGAAGAGTTTGTGGAGTTGGGGAAGGGCCTTAGACTAGTAGTACTCATGGTAACCTTCTTGGAGGTGCTGCGTATCTATGGCAGGGGTGAGGCTAGGGTGCTCCACACCATGGGATTCAATCAGTGGTTGAAAAACTGTTGCAGAGCTCAGGGATTTGGCTTCATTGGGGACTGGGGGTCCACCTGGAGTGATGCATGCCTATACTAGCATGAGGGTCTGATCTGTCCAGGAGGGGAACCAGAATCCTAGGTGATAGATTTAAATGCTACATTGGCAAGCATTTAAACTAGTCATTTGGGGGACGCACTGGAAAGGAGCAGGGATATCCTAGCCCCTCCACCCCAAAAAATCAAGGTAGTTAGTGAGGTAAACACCAAGATAGAGATGTTGATAGGGAGAAGGGCGGGGTAAATGGAGAAAACAACAAAGGCAATAAGGACAGGTATAGGGCAATAAGTTGTAAGGCAATCAAGAAATGGAGGTTAATGAGCACCAATGCCCATAGTCTGGGCAACAAGCTCCCTGAACTGGTGGCCTTAATGGAAGAGGGATGCCTGGATATCATGGCAGTCACAGAAACATTGTACCCAGAGAACCATGACTCGCTTGTTAACATACCAGGGTACACAACCTACAGGAGGGACAGAGAGGGTAGAAGGGGGGAGGAGGCGCTCTATGTAAGGGAAGGGATAAAAGCAACAGAACAAAAGAGTAAACAGGGAGGAGAGGAGAGGAAGCACTGTAGGTCCTCTTAGAGACTGGAAATGGCACCACAGTCTGCACAGGGGTTGTATACAGACCCCCATCTCATGGGGAGGGAATGGACAAGGATATGATAGAAGGCATTCTTAGGATGGCAGAGAAAGGGGAGATACTGTTGATGGGGGACCTGAAAATGCCAGATGTTACCTGGAGCACCTTTGCTGCAGCCACATCAAAGAGCAGGGCCATTCTTGATGCCCTACAGGGGTGCATGCCTCAGACAGCTACTGTTGGAACCCACTCAGGGGGCAGCAATCTTAGACCTCATACTCTCAAATGGGGACAGTGAGAGGATCTCAGATCTAGAAGTGGGTAGCCATCTGGGAACAAGTGACCACCAAACAGTGTGGTTCAAGATAAACTCAGCTGAAGAGTCAAGCCATACAAAAGTGAGGGTACTGGACTTCAGGAGGGCTGACTTTGGAAAAATGGGAGAGTGCCTTAGAAAAGCACTAGCAAACAGGCAAGACGGAGGGGTGGAGCAACAATGGGGAAACATCAAAACTGCCATCATAAAGGCAACAAACCTTTATGTGAAGCAAATAAATCAAAATGAAAAAAGCCACTATGGTTCTCAAAAAAGGTGGCATGGAAGGTTAGGGAGAAAAAGACAGCATTTAGGAAGTATATGGAAACACAAAAGGAGCAGGACAGAGAACTGTACCAGTTAAGGCAGAAGGAAGCAGGAAAGGCAGTCAGAATAGCAAATGCCCAAACTGAGGAAAAGATAGCCAACTCAGTTAAGAAGGGGGAACAAAGCCTTTTGTAGGTACATTAGGGAGCGTACAAAGACAAGGGGAGGGATAGTGAGGCTGAATAGAATGGACAGTGGGAGGGCAGAGTGGGACAGTAAAAAAGCAAGGATACTTGAATGGCTACTTCTGCTCAGTAGTCACAAAAGAGGAGGAGGGGGAGGCACCTAATCCAATTAACAGAAGCACTCTGGATAGAGGGGTTGATCCCAGTCCTTTCAGAGAAGAAAGGGTTCTGAAAGAACTCCTAAAACTGAAGATGGACAAAGCAATGGGGCCTGACAGGCTTCACTCCAGAATTCTAAAAGAATTAAGGGGAGAACTAGTGACACCACTGACTACCCTTTTTAACAAATCATGGGAGGATGGTATGGTACCTGAGGCCTTGAGGAGGGAGGATGTGATCCCCCGTCACAAAAGTGGGAGCAAGAAAGAGGCAGGAAACTACAGATCTGTCAGTTTGACCTCTGTGGTAGGAAAAATGATGGAATCACTTCTGAAGGAAAGAATTGTTGAGTACCTAGAGGCCAGTGGGGTACAGGACCCAAGTCAGCATAGATTCACAATGGGAAGGTCATGTCAGATGAATCTAATCGATTTCTTTGACTGGGTGACCAAAGTAGTAGACCAGGGAGGGACTGTGGACATGGCCTACCTAGACTTTAGCAAGGTATTTGACACAGTCCCACACAAAAGATTAATAAACAAATTAGCCAGTCTGGGAGTGGGTCCCAGGGTGGTAGCCTTGGTAAAACAGTGGCTGGACAACAGGACACAGAAGGTAATGGTAAACAGAGTCCACTCTGAAGAAAGGGGGGTTACTAGTTGGGTACCACAGGGTTCAGGACTGGGTCCTGTCCTTTTTAATGTCTTTATAAGTGACATTGTGGAGAGACTTGAAGGAAAAGTATGCCTCTTTGCAGGTAACACAAAGATCTGCAACTGGGTTGATACACAAGGGGGCATAGAAAGGATGAGAAGGGACTTGGCAAAGTTGGAGGAATGGTCAGAAGTATGGCAGCTTGGATTCAATACAAAGAAGTGCAAAATAATGCACCTGGAAAACAAAAACCCAGGGGAAGAGTACACAATGGGGGGATAGTAACAACAACAAAAATGACAGAGACTGAATTTTGCTATCAAATTCAAACTTTGCTGCATCTCTACTGGAGTCTGACTCACTTGTTAATCATGTAAAATTAATAAAAGAATTATGGACACAGCTGCATAGTGATTGTCAAGTAACTGTTTATGGTAATAGTACTACCAATTGGGGAACTTTGTTTTGTGTATTTCTTAAATGACCAACACAAAAACATTTTATTAACTGATTTCTAGTACTAGCAAGGAGCAGTGAAGCCATTTTTTGTCTTTAATCAAACTGTAACGATACAGTAAATATTATAAGAAAATATGCTGTTCACATTGATATGTAATAATATGCAGTATTTGCTCATCATTAGAACAACCAGTAAATACATCTACATTAAATGTTAGCTTCATTAATAACGGCATTAGTCTTTTGTGTGGAAATTATTATTCCAGGGACGGTGCTGCTTATAATGTTTATTTTAATGACGTGTTACTTAGTGCACACCAGAAATAAGTAGCTACTGTATGGGGTGGATGGTATCAATGTGGGCAGAGATGTCATATTTGCTAGCTAGCCTCACACCAAGGTATGTAAAGGTAGGGGCTATGTCCAGTGGGGTGCCATCCAGCGTGAAGAAGACAGGGGAATGTGATAGCCTGGCCCATTTCTGACTGTTGTCAAAGGTCATGAACACTGCTTTCTTGGTATTGACCCAGAATGATTTGGCACAAAACTAGCATTCTATGCTAAGGAAGTCCTGCTGGGGTGTATCTTCAGCAGCCGTGGATGAGGGGCCGGATGTGTAAAGGATTGAATGCATGTCAAAAAGGTTTTTAGTTCAATATAATTGTCAGCGTTTTCTAAATTTGTTGTATCTGACCTGTCATATTTATAATGTTTTGTATACAACTGGTGCATCTGAAAAAGGGCTAAGTGACCTCAGTATGTCTTCCAGCATAACAAATTATTTGCTTAGTAATTTAAGATAAAGCTTTTATATACACAATCTTTGTCATGCCAGATATGCCAACCACAATCACATCATCCAGTACTAACTCATCTTCAATCTGTGCAAAGGACGCTTGTGACACAACGGATTCCACAACATGGTGAAATTGCACTGGGCATCTTCACCCTATATCACCTCCTCCTCCTCAGTCTTAAGGGTTGGCAGTTACATAATATGGGTGGTTTACTGGGTGATCTGCAATAACAAACAGAGCACATCTCTATAAGGAAACATAACATATGTGTTTCTATCAATCTATGTTCACTTTTAGGTTATGTTGGTTATATTGTTTGTAATACCCATTGCCATCTTCAGGTATGTAGAAGAGTGGGTATAACAGACACAGTAGGCAGTAATAAAGTGCATAAAAAATCAAAGCTTGCATTTGTCAATTTATTCTGACACTTTAGCAAAATAATAAAGAAAATAATAAATATATACAAAAAAGGAAAAGGGTGTTGTCCTTCACATCATAACATACAGGAATTGAAGGGTGCATGCCCGTGGTTATGTGGGGGAAGAGCTCCTCCTCCCCCACATCCTATTTCAGTCAGCAGCAGACTACCACTCTGCTTAGAGTGAGTCACACCCACTTTTGGTGGCGCGGCTGGTCCTCCCCCCTTCTAGTCTGCCTCCTGCTTCCCTGTTTGCTGGCTGTTGCCTTGCATGCCACCTTTCCTTCCTTGTGCTTCCTTCTGCCCCACTCCATCCCTTTCTCTTTGCTGGCTGCTTTCTTTTTTTCTCTCTCTTTGGGGGGGGGGCTTTTGCCTGCCATGCTTCAGTTCCTCCGCTGTTCCTCTAGTCTTGCTCGTGGTTCCCTACTCATTCTCCATTTCACCTGGTCCATTCCCTACCTTAACGCAGCACATGTACTTCACTGCGGCTTGCCATCATTGGCTCCCTTCCACTGTTACTCCCTGTTTTGGGCTGCCTAGTGTTCCACCATTCCTCCTGCCTCTGCTCAGCACATTACAGATTACTGCTGCTCTGCTTCTTCCTGCTCACTGCACCACACCGAGAATGCCTGCAAGCTTGTGGCTTTTCGGTCTGTTTAACAAGAACAGGATTCACATAAAGTTCCATTTGAAACCTCAGCCTATATGTTGTTAACCACAAGTATACTGCTGCCTAAACTCACCTAAAGCCTCCTGTATTTTCAAACAACTCATGTCCGATATTACTTACTCTGCAGAATGAGATGCACAGGATGCAAACAACCACACAAACATGGTTCTAATGACCGTGCTACTCTCATAGAAGGAGTGACCATGTTAGGGAACAAGACAACAATTGCAGAAATCAATATCAGGTTCCCGTAACCTAGGACAAAGCACTCAAGTGCCTGCTGCTGTGGGTCAGACTTAATGGGCTTCCTTATCACTTATACAATAACTTTATTAATTGCTTCTAGTTAACCTGTCATAGATTGGGCTGGCATATTCTTCACCTGGTCTTATGAGGGTTTATAATATGGCAAGGGAACTGGAACCTTGATTGCTGAGACATCTTATCACCAGCTTTTATTGTGCCGTTCACTCACATTCTCACCTCAGCACCTCCTGAGCTGCCGCATGCCATTCCCATATTAGCAGATTACATTTGATCCGTTTATTGATATCGTTAGTTCTGGACTTGGTACTCTCCCCTCTGCAGCAGATTGATACTCATGGTTACCCAGCTACAGCACCACTCCTTATCTTCATATCTATTGCAGTCCATTCACTGTATGTGCATTCTACATTACATCACTAGAGGGCTCCATAACTTGTTGAATTCTGCCTTCCTGTGGTTGAATCCTAAGACTGCATCTAGACTGTGGCAACATACAGTTGTTTTCATACTGGACTTCAATCTAACCCATTCAGGTTCCTCAAACCTTTATTTTTGTTCCAGTAACTGGTCCTAACTACTTACTTGCTGCTTGACCACCAGCATGTCACTTGCATTTATTTGCTCTGTCTTGCATGGATTCATTCTGGGAGCATGTTTATTCCATCCTTGACCATCAGGATATCAGTCTATACCCTGTCATGCCTGACTTCATTCCATTCCATACTGAAGCCTGACCGTATGACCAGTTTCTTGCTCATGCCTATGTCTCGACTGCCTTCTACTGAAGTTCTGTCACCCAGCGACACTGGTGACTCCTTATGGCAATGACAGTGGCCACTCCAGGATGTTTATCTCAGTCATGCCATGTTCTAATTGCTGCAGCTCACCTTCCACATTTGTCCCTCTCCATTCATCCAGGTCCATCTGCATTCTATTCTGGATTCACTATCTCCTAGGATTTATGACATGTCTCTGGATGCTTGACATGTTGCCTTGCTTCGCTTGGCTCATAACTGCTACCTTACTTTCCGGCTGACCTACGTGTGGCCGGCCACGCATGCTAGCCTTCCTGGGACTTAGCTGCCACTCTCTACTTACCTTACCAGCTGACCTATGTGTGGTCCAGCTGCACATGCTAGCCTTCATGGGGCTTAGCTGCCACTCTCCATTTACTAAATTTCAGGGTCAGATGCATCGCAGTTACCCTTCTGTATTACTACTCAAATCTTGGTCCTTGCGGCCTCACTTTCTTGCTCTCACTTACTTCCATTGTTCAGGATGTGCTTACTCTAATTAGATTTAATTCTGGTTTTCATCAGACATTCACTTAAATTCCCTAGGATGCTTCTTGCTTTATTACTTCAATTGCAGTTTCGGATGCTTATTGGCCCTGGTCGAGTTGCCAACTTATCCATCCATGTTGTTTCATTACTCATTGATCTACAGACACTGACAGTCTACAGCACCTTCTAACACTCTCGCTAGTTGTCCCAGAATACATTTCTATGCAGCACTGGATGGACTTGGGTTCATGCTACCATTTACTGTACCATTACAATTATTACTTCCTACATCACTCCTATTTCTGCATTATATGCAGCCAGACATCACTATTACGCTATCTACTGCTGCTCTACAAACATGCTTCGCCCCACAGGGCCAGGGGTTCTTCGTATCTCACATCAACAAATCTGTGCCCCTCAGTCCTTCAAACTAATTTTACTACTCCATATTCGCCTGCTTCTATGACCTGCCTCACCCTTTGGGCCGGAGGTTACCTGCTTCTACTCTACACCTGCCTCGCCCAGCTCGGGGCCTGGAGGTCCGCATCTTATCCTATATGACTACTTGATGCCTAGTCTGCCAGACCTAGGAGCTCTTGTTTTATGGACTCACATCTGGATTGTTTAACCCTTTGTCATCTATTTTTTGGATGCTTCTGCTTACCATTTCAGTCATCTGAATTACTACTACACTTCTACCAGGACACTTCATTGAGCTTGTCCAGATGACACTTTCTTCATCGACCATGGATTCCACTCTACTGTCATTCTGCCCTGGACTTAGTTTCTCAGACTGGGAGTTTTGGATGGATACTGCTCTTTTCACCGACACTTCAATTCAGTGCTTTCTTCAGTTCGCGTTTCCCTGGATCTAGATCTACAACTTTGGATTTCTGATTAGCCGATTGTATTGGAATTGTTCATTAGATTTCTCTCCTTTAGTATGCCCAGAAGGATCGGCAGGTCAGTAGCCATGGGTCCACAGAGGTTTCCCCCAAAGGGGTTTTTTCCTCTCTTGTGTGCTACTATTCACACTCTCAGGAGCTGGAGGAGGTAGTCATACTGCTAATAATTTCTTTGGGGGTCTCAGCCAACTCGACCAAACATCCTTCCAACTGTCAATTACAGAATAATCATGTGATATCATTATATTGTTTGGGGGGTCTCATACTACTGGACTAAGCATCCTTCCTACGGTGGGATACAGAGAAAGGCCAAAATATCAAGTCATAAGTGACTCATCAGTTCCAGCATCTAAGCACCTTCATATACTATCCAGTTCACGTGTACTATAATCATTGACTTGCTCATGTCTATGCTGAAATATCTAAGCATAAATCTTTTCATACTACTAGTACCTAACAGGCATTGTCCTACTTACTGGTCTGGCCTCTGTATCCAAGCACAACCTACATTATCCAGCAACAGTATGTAACATAAGCACTGAGCTCTGAACCACAGATAATTGAAGGGCGCATGCCCGTGGTTATGTGAGGGAAGAGCTCCTCCCTCATATCCTATTTCAGTCAGCAGCAGACTACCGCTATGCTTAGAGTGAGTTTCACTCACCCTCCATCCTCCCCTGACATCTTCTCCTTCAGCGGCACTCTTATCCCACCGGAGGGGTCTCATACTACTGGACTAAGCATCCTTCCTATGGTGGGATACAGAGAAAGGCCAAAATATCAAGTCATAAGTGACTCATCAGTTCCAGCATCTAAGTACCTTGCATATACTATCCAGTTCACATGTACTATAATCACTGATTGCTCATGTCTACGCTGAAGTACCTAAGCACGAATCTTTTCAAACTACTAGTACCTTACAGGCATTGTCCTACTTACTGGTCTGGCCTCTGTATTCAAGCACAACCTACATTACCCAGCTACAGTATGTAACATAAGCACTGAACTCTGAACCACAGATAAATGCTTTTCTTCTCAGGAACTCCTGAACTCCTGAACTTTCCTTTGTAATCCTACGTATTTAGAACAGTGTGTAAGCTTTCACACTCATCGCCTTCTCTCACTGTGGTCAGTCAACTACTGACCCATCTATCTAAAGACTTAGCTCCTGGTGGTGAGTTTATATAGGGCAGCTAGGGGTGACATCACAGTCTCTTCATTAACTCTTAAACACCTTATAGTTGGGTCACATCCTACTGAGGCCCAGAAACATTCTACATATAGTTACAGGTTAAAAGGTTTTACACTAAATATCCACAAATAAACAATGTATCTGGTCTGTAGGACCACTAACAGCCTGAATTATAGGGCCTTACATTATTAGGGACTAAGCTCCTCCCATCCAGGAGTGACATCATAGACTAGGCTACTATAAAAACCGCCATTCTTTGGGCTGCCAGCCCTATAGCATGACCTGTCTGCATACAAGTTCCCTTGGGTAATTGTATATTAATATGTACATTTTATGTAATATACCAGCATCTCTGAGTTGGCTCCAGGAAGAGAAGATTAAGGGTGCACTCCTTATCTTCTTTCTCCTGCTAGCTCAGGAGACCTGAGAAAGCTAATGTTTAAAAGACTGATGTTTACCACAGTTTATTTTTATTATTTTATTAATTAGTAATAATTGTCAGGGCTGTCAGTCTCTAGCCCAACCTTGCTGCACAAGCAATCCTTTTTCCCATGGTTTATTGGCAGGCATACAAACAGAATCCCTTCTTTATTCAGGATCCCAGCTCAAAGGCAAACTTATTTTCAAAAGGCCGACAGCTAAAAAAATATCAGCTATCAGGCTGCAATTTCATGTTGGCCCTATTTCAACTGTGGCACAGTCATCTATCCAAAACAGCCCCAATTACAAAATTCTGGGGCTGAAATTAACTTAACTGGGCACATTTAACTGTAATTAGGGCACTACAGGGCTTATTTCCTTTCCTGCCCAGTGTCACACAATTTCAGCATTACTGCCCTTGTTATTCATTTTTGCCACATCCTGCATCTATTCCTAGCCACTGAAAGCATGGGTCTGCTCCCCAGCTAATGCTTAACTGCACCATGCGGTGTTAAAGACATGGAGCAACTTGCTCTGATACATAATTATTTTGAGGGTTGCATACCGCAACTGGAGTCGCATACAGCACTCAGCTGCAGCATTCAGCATCTCGGGAGTGGACATCACAAAGCAGTTTGTCTACTTCATTGGGGCACTAGGAGTTTTGAACATATAGTGCTACATGTGCTAAAGATATTATAAATACAGACAATATTTTCCAGCGTTTCATATGCACAATGGGGAGGATGAAAAGGGACAGTAAAGGAAAGAAGGAGTTTGTCAGGTTGGCCACCCTGACAAGAAAAGAAAAGGAAAGATAGACAAGGAAAGCAGATAGAAAAGAGTGAGAGAAATGGGGGGGGGGGGCACATCATTAGATAAAGGAATTTATACATTAATATACATAATAGGGGCACCCGTTACAAAGTATCATGCTTTTTAGTATCCCTCCTATTTCCAATAATGTGCACAAAATAAACGGTGTAATGTTCGCAGAAGTGTTTCTTGTCGATATATACAGTTCAGTAACTTCATGGCAAGAAAATTGCTATCTGTGCATGAAGTGAAAAAATATAACATACATTTTGCTTTGTGTTAAAAAGCTTTCCAGCAAACATGAAACATTATAATAAAATACAAGACTGTAGTAAGAAAGAAAAATTGTGCCCTACAAGCCCCAGAAATACTGTACTGGTGCTCCACTACTGAGCTACAGGCTCAAGTGGTTGGACCTGGAGTTCCCTGACATTCTTCCTTTCTCTGGTATTGCATATCTTGCAATTAGGAACAATTATGATAAGATTATCATCTTTATAATGAACTATGTCATACACTGGCATGTAAGCTGTGCATTTTTTATGTCTGCTTGCACGCATGTGCAAGAAACATAGTGCCATCATCTGAGTTTTTCAGAGGTGTGTCAGCATCTTCCAATTCAGTTAGTGTGTTTGCAGGTGTGGTCACAGTTCTCCAATCACTGTTGAAGCTGTCTATGACAGCAGTTGAAAATGCAGTGGCATACAGTTGAAAGAGGGAGCTATGCTTCAGTGAGCAGCTCCTCCACCCCCACACACACACAGAGATCAACTGTGTTGGTTGCCTGATAGGATGGTGTAGTCTTGTCTAGCTTAAAGAGACAAGCCACACATCATTACTTTAATAAACTGTTTCCTGCCAAAGCAGGACCACCAAAATGTGTGGGTGCCTAACAGTCCTTACACACTCCAGCTCTCCAAAGCACACCTTCATGAACTCCATGGGTTCTAATCCTCCAGAAAAAAAATACCTCAGGATTTGATGTGAAAACTCAGACTTCGTTGTATGTGTAATTCCAAGTATTTTCTCTTACTAGACTCTGTCAATGTGAACTCCCAGCTGCTAAAACCTATGCAAACGAACTCAAGTGTACTGTACTACCTGCAGCTGAAGCAAAGAACTGCCAGAATGCACAAAGGAGAACATACTGCTATGCATTTCAGCAGCAGCCAGTGGGGGAGGTTTTCATGACTGAAGCACTTTAATGCGCCTTTTAGTGCTGTCCTACACACACCCCTGTGTGGTAATTCACTAAACTGCACACTTAGTCTGGTAATGCAGCTTCAAAATATTTTTTTTTCTCTAAATTGCCGTGAGCTGGCATTTAGATAGAATCACCACTCTTTCTCAAATCAGATGCTCACTGAAGTCACATCACCTTGTGACCCTAAACATCTTAGGGTTGGACATGTGCCCTAACAAAATGGCGAAAACTAGGTATAGAAAAAGAAACACAAATTCAACCGTAGCTCACAATCGAATCCACCTTTTCTCTGGTGAATCTGAAGCGCATCTACAGCCCACCCTGGTGCTCATGCACTCCTCCACCAGCACAACATATGGCCGACGGGGTGCTGTTGCATTTTATTTAATAATTTCCTGATCCCGTTACTGCCACCATACTGATACAGTAATACTTTTTATGGCTCGAAAACTGCTTGACATTAGCTGAATTATAAATGGCATCCCTGTTTGACGCTGTGGTGCGGAATATGGTGGTGCTCAAATTTTAAGCCAAGTATTACATGCAGATATGTTGTTATTGACTCATGTCACTTACCATTTTATACATCTATCGATTTTTTTCAATTCACTTTTTCTGACAAATATTGATCTCAGGGTTTCTGGTGTCACAATTCAGTTCAGCAATGTGTAACATCTTAGTGCAGATGCTAAGTAACTGTTTTAAAATGCTGAGAAAGTTAACAGCAATGAAAGTGCATGAACTTCTTTCTTCCGTGTCTGGAGCTGTAGTGGTGTTATTGGCAAGTGCATGTCCCTTTGCTCCAGATCTATCAGTGAGATGTCTATTCTGTGCAATGGACAGTGGCTGAATGTTATCAGCTGACAGTTTTCATTTCATTATCAACAGATAAATATTCAGGGTTTTGCAAATGCAACTTTGCTGGTAGCACAGTTTTATGCCCCCAAGTGTCTCATCAGTTAGTGGTTATATCTTAACCGATAATAACAAAAAGCATGAAAAAAATTTGCCGCTGAGTAATGTAAATGCTAATCCACCTAAGCACCTTTAGGCTGCAAACATAATTTGAACGAATAGGGATTCTGGACCGGTGTATCACTCCGTGGCACAGCAACGGTTAATAAGTTTAAGCACATTCTTAGGGCATTGTTTCACTTGCCCCCTCTCCCCACTACGATCCTGGTCACCTGAAATAAACCTGACATTTTAGTATCTGTTTTACATCTTGACTCAGTTAGGCAATCAGCGCTGTAAGAACATAAATGGACATATAAATGGGGACTATAAGAACATGGTCACCTGAAATAAACCTGACATTTTAGTATCTGTTTTACATCTTGGCTCAGTTAGGCAATCAGCGCTGTAAGAACATAAATGGACATATAAATGGGGACTATAAGAACATGCCATGGGTGTTTGTGCCTTAGTCCAGCTGTGCAACATCAGCCTGAAGCTCAGGTAGGGCTTACTATCTACCACTTTGTTCACCCTCCCATGTACCTGCACCATTTCATATCCTCCCTTGATCTACAGTGAGTGGATCCCTCATTCATATGTCACATATGCACGCACAAAAAAAAAAAACGGTCTTCAAAAATGAAGATACATTTATTATGTTTGTTATGTTTGCTTGCACGCATGTGCAAGAAACATAGTGCCATCATCCGAGATTTCGGAGGTGTGTCACCCGCTCTTCCAATTCAGTCAGTGTGTTGGCAGGCGTGGCCCCTGTAAGCCAATGCATGATGGAGCTGTCTATGACAAGCTCCAAAATGCAGTGGCATACAGTTCAAAGGGGGAGCTACGCTTCAGTGAGCAGCGATAAGATATCGCTTGCTCATGCGCAGCCCCCCCACACACACATGCACCGCAGGCGTGCGCTGCCCCCCATGCACGCACACACTGTATAGCCGATGGGGGTGCCCAATCCCCATTGGCTGTGCTGCGCTCCCCCTGTCCCCCCAAAGCCTTCCAAATGCCATGCTGGGTGCTCACCCCAGCATGATAACTCATGATATAGCCGGGGGGTGCCCAATCCCCCGTCGGCTCCACTGTCCCCCCCCCGAGTACAAGGTGCCACGCTGGGAACCCACCCCAGCATGGCAATCGATGCTTTGGGTGACAGGGGTGCCCAATCCCCCATCGGCTGAATGTCCCACAACCATCCTTGTGCCACACTGGGAGCCCACCCCAGTGTGGCAAACATCCCGCATCATCATTGGAAACAAAAAGAACACCTGTAAAGAAACAATGGTCCCACATAGTCTCCCTTGCTTCCTCCCACAACCTGCACCCACCCACTGCGCACCCTGCCTCCCCACACCCCCCCTCACCCCATACTTACCTCTGGACCTTGGCGTGATGATCTTCGGTGGACCGGGAACACGTCTGCACTCTTCAAAGCCAACCGCGAACTGAGGAAATGCCGGTAAGCTGTATAATGGGCTAGATAGGGGGTTTTCAACTTTGTTGCATACCTCAGGCATTTTTTGGAATTTTTGCACCAAATTTTCAGCATGGGGTTTTTGGGACCCCTTCTCATGAATGATGTCATTGTCATGGTGTTACTCAAGCCCGAAGGGTGATTTCACAGTCACTGCGTGAAATCACCTTTCAGGACTGATTAACAAAATGACACTGCCAGCGTTCAGAATATGGGCTCTCAAGAAACCTATTTTGAAAATTTGGTGGAAAAATTTCAAACAACGACTGTTTTACGAGCGTGTGTTGCGCAATTCCTACGCACGCTTGTAAGTTTGCAAATTTTCAATATTTTCACTCCAGATTTTCAACATTGCCATTTTACCACACCTTCTTATAAGTAGTACAGCTGTCATTTTTCACATCTCACCCAAAACGTGTTTCCGCCCATGTAGTGCACAGTGGCGGAGTCGGTGTGCGAGATCAATGTATGGGACAAATTAAGAAAATCACAGTGCCACTGTTCATGAGCAGAGGTCTTACAATGGCTATGTTGAAAATTTGGTGCAAAAATTCCATAAAGTGACTGTTTTACAAGTGTGCATTGTGCAGTTCCTATGTATGCTCGTAAGTTCTCGAATTTTCAAGATTTACACTCCAGATTTTCAAAATTGCCATTTTACCACACCTCCTTATGAGCAGTACAGCTGCCATATTTCACATCTTGCCCAAAATGTGTTTCTGCCCATGTAGCGTACAATGGCGCAGTCGATGTGCGAACTCAATGTATGGGACACATTAAGAAAATCACAGTGACACTGTTCATGAGCAGAGGTCTTAAAATGGCTATGTTGAAAATTTGGTGAAAACATTCCTAAAAATGACTGCGTTGCGCAGGTCCTATGCATGCTCAAAAGTTTGCCAATTTAATATTTTCACTCCAGATTTTCAACATTGCCATTTTATTACACTTCCTTATGAACAGTACAGCTGCCATTTTTCATATGCTGCCCAAAATGTGTTTTCGCACTTGTAGCGCACAATGGTGTTGTTGGTGAGTGAAAACAATGTTTGGGACAGATTTAGAAAATCACAGTTACACTGTTCATGAGCAGAGGTCTTAAAATGGCTATGTTGAAAATTTGGTGACAAAAGTCCATAAAATGACTTTGTTATGAGTGAGCATTGTGCAGTTTCCATGCACCCTCGTAAATTCATGACTTTGTAATATTTTAAGTCCAGATTTTCACCAGTGGCATTTTTCCACACTGCCTTATTTACAGTACAGCTGTCATTTTTCACAACATGGCCGAAGTGTGTTTTCACACTTTCAGCACAGAGATGCATGGTCATTGTGGGAAATCATTGTTTGGGACAGATGAAGAAAATCACAGTGACACTGTTCATGATTGGAGGCACCAAAATGCCTGAGTTGACAATCTGCTGTAAAATAATCCCCAACCTAATTATATTACGGGTGTGCGTTGCACAGTTTCTATGTACGCTCATGACTTCACCATTTTTTATGTTTGCTTGCACGCATGCGCAAGAAACATAGTGCCATCATCCGAGATTTCGGAGATGTGTCACCTCCTCTTTCAATTCAGTCAGTGTGCTGGCAGGTGCGGCCCCTGTAAGCCAATGCATTCTGGAGCTGTCTATGACACACTCCAAAATGCAGTGGCATACAGTTGAAAGGGGGAGCTATGCTTGAGTGAGCAGCGATAAGATATCACCTGCTCATCAAGCCCCCTACACACACACACACAGAAACTTACCCCCCTCCCCTTTACGTATAACCCGGCCAGAAGTGCCCCAATCCCGTCAGCTTGTGCTCGCTCCCCAAATGCCAGCTAATAGCCAATGGGGTGCCCAATCCCCGTCAGCTTCACTCCCCTCCCGACTACAAGGTGCCACGCTGAGGAGCCCACCCCAGCGTGGCAACAAATGCATGGCCGAGGGGTGCCCAATCCCGTCGGCTGAACACCCCCCACCACCATCCTTGTGCCACGCTGGGAGCCCACCCCAGCGTGGCAAACATCCCGCGTAGTCTAATTTTTTTTTTCAACTTGGAAAATAAAAACGGTCCCACATAGTCTCCCAGCACACCATCCCACAACCCACACCCACCCACTGCGCACCCTGCCACCCAACACCCCCCCAATCCCCCCTCACCCCATACTTACCTCCGGACCTCGGCGCGATGATCTTTGGTGGACCGGGAACATGTCTGCACTCTTCAAAGCCGACCGCGAACTGAGGAAATGCGGTAAGCTGTATAATGGGCTAGATAGTAGGTTTCAACTCTATGCATATCTCAGGCATTTTGGAATTTTGCACCAAATTTTCAACATGGGTTTTGGGACCCCTTCTCATGAATGATGTCACTGTCATGGCATTTTTAGGGGCCGAAGGGTGATTTCGGCAGTGACTGTGAAATCACCTTCTGGCCTGAATAACGCCATGACAGTGACATCATTCATGAGAATGGGTCCCAAAACCCCATGTTGAAAATTTGATGCTATAATTCCAAAAATTACTTTCTTAGGCGTTGCGCAGGGCGTATTAAATGCAGGGCTCATAAGTTCACGACTTTTTAATATTTTCACTCCAGATTTTCAACATTGCCATTTCACCACACCTTCTTATGAGCAGTACAGCTGTCATTTTTCACATCTCACCCAAAATGTGTTTCCGCCCATGTAGCGCACAATGGCGCAGTCGGTGTGCGAAATCAATGTATGGGACAAATTAAGAAAATCAGAGTGATGCTGTTCATGAGCAGAGGTCTTAAAGTGGCTATGTTGAAAATTTGGTGAAAAAATTCCTAAAAGTGACTGTTTTACGAGTGTGCGTTGCGCAGTTCCTACGCATGCTCATAAGTTCACGAACTTTCAATGTTTTCACTCTAGATTTTCAATATTGCCATTTTACCACACCTTCTTATGAGCAGTACAGCTGTCATTTTTCACATCTCACCCAAAACATGTTTCCGCCCATGTAGAGCACAGTGGCGCAGTCAGTGTGCGAGATCAATGTACGGGACAAATTAAGAAAATCACAGTGACACTGTTCATGAGCAGAGGTCTTAAAATGGCTATGTTGAAAATTTGGTGAAAAATTCCAAAAAATGACTGTTTCACGAACATGCGTTGTACAGTTCCCTCGCCGCGGCTCGTGGTTGCGGAAACTTTCAATGTCTTCATCGGATTTTCAACATTGCCATTTTACCACACCTTCTTATGAGTAGTACAGCTGTCATTTTCACATCTCACCCAAAGCGTGTTTCTGCCCATGTAGCGCATAATGGCGCAGTTGGTGTCGAAATCAATGTACGGGACAAATTAAGAAAATCACAGTGACACTATTCATGAGGAGAGGTCTTAAACTGGCTATGTTGAAAATTTGTTGAAAAAATTCCTAAAAATGACCCAAACGCACACCCCAATGCCTGTCACTCTCTGCAGGGTAGTGGTGGGGTTGGCTTCAGTTCAATACTTCACTGCCATTCCTATTACGCAGCTCTGTAACTTCTACACTACCACTGCCAATGCCAGCAAGCAAACATTTGGCATCGACAAATTCTTGTTTCACTGAGCCGTAGTGTTTTAACAACACTGACAAAATCCTTACTGTGTTTGTTTGTCATTCAAATGTGGGTTTCTGGCATTATCCTACAAGGTGGTCATAAAGGTAAACCACTGTAGATATCTGTTGGTGACTGGTCACGTACGGCACAGCAACTTAAAAAAAAAAGAAAAAGGTGTATCTGACAATCTTCCATTTAAACATGCACTCTGTAGCAGTCCTTATGATTTCATGCCTGCATAGCTCACAGTGACTTCTCACCAGAAGTTTTGCATTGGCAAATATGTTCCTGTATGAAGTAATCAGGATGGTCTCTGTCATGTCCTAACAAAGCAAGTTGTAGCTCCTCGTCTGCCGATCAGCATGAGATGTTCATTTTTAAATAAAATAACAAAGAGTATGGGAAGAAACAAGCAAATAAGATTCAATTGAAACTGTTAAATCTCACAGGAAAACAGCTGAATAATGATTTGTACTACTTCTGTGACCTGTACAGAGGAGTGACAAGTTGGTTCAAACAATAAGTAACTAACTCATTGAAAGAGTTATTATCACTGGTTAGCAATAACTTTGTAGTTCAAATGAAATAATACTGTAACATAGAGAACAAAGGATGGGCAACTGTGCATAACCAGCCCGTGCTGCCACAGAGGGGTTCTTATTCCATGTGACTGATCCTAGGGAATCAAAGCCCCGAGGCAGCAACACAGGCCAGTTTTGCAGAGTTGCACATTCAGTATTTTTTTATTGTGTATGGTGCCCCAAGGAATGATAGAAAAAATGCTGTTTACTTTTTTTTCCCTCAAACTGTTGTTCTCCCACCCCACCCCAGCCCCTGCTGCTGTTTTTGTCCAATTTAAACTACGGTCACTGAAATATGAAGTTATGACTTTTAAGTCATTTACCAGCTTTTGTAGGGTGTGTTTATTGTCATGTTCTTTGATAAACTTCTGGTGCTTGCCTGATGCTCTCAAGAAAACTGGTGCCACCATTATGACAGATTACTTTCTTTCAGCTATGTGGTCCACATATGGTGGTTTTCTTTTAGTTTTACAGGTGGCTCCTGCAATAAAGAAAACAGCTGGAACCATTGTTGTACCACAGAAGGGTACAATCCTATTCCATGACCTTAGAACTGTGATACACCCACGTTTCAGCTGGCATGGACTTCCATGCAGAAGAAAATCCTCACTTCACACTATATTATAATTCTAGCTGGATTTTTCCATTTTTGTGACTTGCTATTTCAATGTTAGAGGTTTTTGTTTTTGTATATTTCATTTTTGTGACTTGTTATTTCCATGTACATGTTTGTCTTTTTCAGACATCTTGCTTTCTTGACTCATTCCTAGATTTACTGGGTCCAATTCTCAAAGCTACTGCTGCAGGGCAAGGGACTTACACCACAAGGAATGGCACAATGTGCCCCTTGCACGAAAAAATGCACTGGAAGTGATTCTCAAAGGCAGCCTGCATTGCCCGTAGGCTGACTGTACCAATCAGGGCTTGTACCACCTGTGCACCATAAAATGGCTGCGGCAAGGAGCTAGGGGCTTGCAGCAGATGCAGTCGGTCAAAACTCCTCAATCAGAATTTTGAAAACTCACTCAGAGGGCAAATTTCTAAGTATCATTAGACCAGTCAGGGCTGCTCTAACGGTACTTAGAAGTTAACCCTCTGGGTGAGTTGAGCACTTAGTGGCAATTTGTGGCAGTCTCCTGTCCCAGCCCTGATCCCCTGTTATAAGACAGAAAATATCAGTGGTTGGGAAGCAGGGTGGTAGGGCACTGTGGGGTGGGGGGTCCACTAGACCACCAGGAATTTCAGGATGTCTTTTAATGGTGGATCAGGGCTGGGGCAGTCCACTACACCACAGGGGCTTATGAATATTATATTAAAAATAGTACTATATATTATAATGGGAGATCAGGACTTGAGGGAGGGGGGACCACTAGACTACCAGTGATATTATTACTGATTTATTTGTTTACTGAATTTTCTTCACCGGGTAAACCCACTGGGCCTCAAGGAGTCCCTTTTTCATCAGTGACTTGGGATTAATTACATGAATTAAAAACAATATCACTACATAGGGAAGTTATAGACAAGTTGTACACTTTAGAACAGATTACAAGAAGAATGTAACATAGCAGTTCAAAAGAAACATACAATTTGGTAACATACACAACAGATTATATACAAATATTAAAAATTAGACAATTAAGCAGATAAGGATAGGTTAAAGTGCCAACAATATCAAGAAACCAGCATATTTGGGAAATAGGAGCAAAGGTTTTTTCAGTGATAACAGTTGCATTGGTTTCTCTCTAACATTTGAATTTTTGGACCCCACTTAAACCTCCCCTCCCAAAATGAAGAGAATGCCTGCAGCTCATTTGGAAGAGCATTCCAGAGAGTAGGGGTGCATTTAGCAAATGATGGTTGTTATAGTGGGAGAGTGGGGCTTCAGGGAGATGGTGCTAGACTACCAGGGATACTATTACTTGTTATAATGGGAGATCGGGACTTGGGGGTGGGTGCTACACTGCCAGGGATATTATTACTTGTTATAACAGGAGATCGATGCTTGGCTTGAGCTAAACTACCAGGGATATTATTACTTGTTATTACAGTAGATTGGGGCTTGGGGGGGGGGCAATAGACTATGAGGGACTGATTGGGGACTTTGCAACATGTGCTCTACAATAATTAAAACAAAACAATGTACAGTATTTTATAACAAAAGGTGGGCAAGCCAGAGCAGGATCAAGCGTGTCTTGAGCTTAGTGCCTGGCTTGGCTCGGCTCAACCTTTATAAGCAATTGAGAGCCCAGATCAAGTCAAGCCAGTTATGGTCAAATTAAGCATTTCTGTTATCCTGAACAGTTGGTGCAGTGTGTGAAACATTCAATTCCTATGCAGAGAATAGCTTGCAGTAGCCAGGGCTTGGCTCATGTTTTGGCTTATAGAGTCAAGCCAAACCCCTGGCTCAGCTCTGGCTTGGCTACTGGTGAAACATTTCTGGCTTTCCCACCTCTAGTATAAAGACATTGATACTGGGATATTTGGTGCTATCAATCTTGATCATGCAATGACTGAGAAAAGTATGTCAAAAAGATTCTGAGAATACATTTGAGCAGTACACCATTCAGTTATTATATCATAAAGAGCCAGTAGAGTAATGGAAAATCTTGAGGAAGCTCGAACATGTGTGAGTGGGTATATGGAAAAAGAATCTTGAGGATTTCCAGATTTATTTCCATTTGGCAGTGGAGGTTGCCTAGATATATACAAAAGAGAACGTTATACTGTAGAATGTGATTACACAGCATCTGACGTGTTAAATGCAGATGGAAGGTTTAGATGAAATATTCAATATTTTTCCCCTTGCTGTGGGAAAGTAAATTAAGAACTGGATCTGCTAATGTAGTTCAAACTTTGTGTGTAACAACTGACTCATATAATTGACTTCAAATTTTGTCATCCTCACCTGTGCTCAGTATAGCTGGGATGAGCTAATAGTTCCATTGCAAAAGGAAAATCCAGATGTGACTAGGATAAAATCTTTCACACTGTGAGAGATGCAATCATTGGCTCCTGTTTCAGTCTGAAGATATTTCTGCCGCTGTTTCCATGTCATGTTGCAACACATCCTTATGAAGGAGAATCCTCCTTTGATACTTGCTGAGCAATATTTTTGGAGGGTGGAATGCCAAGCATGTGGTGCTTCATATATTCATATGCTTTTATGGATTTAAGGTGTTCCATGTATTGTGACAGTGACAGTTTTCAGATACTTTAGTTTCTTCTAAAAGTATGTCACTTGTCAGCTTCCTGATAAGTATTAGAGTACTACTTTAAGGGAGTTAGTAGACAAATTTTAGATGCACGAGTGTATCTAGTAGGGATGGACGAACCAGCTGTGGTACAGTTCTGAACACACCCAGACTGGGCTGACTCAGCTCTGACTAGAAAAAACAAGTCTTTTGTGGCTCGACCCAGATTGCTGTGTTGGCTCAGTTCAGAATTGTGGTCCAGTCTAGAAAAACATTCTTGCTACCAGTACTGCATGAAAAAGGCAGTGCAGTGCACAGAAAAGTGCAGGAAAAAAGTGTCCCCCCCCGATCTTTGCAGAAGATTCCCGAGTCCCTGGACCATCACATGACCAACAAAGGGAACCTCCCATGATCCTGGGGCACTGAATGGAGCCAACCAATGAGGGTCTCTATTCTGGGATTGACACATGCTCTAGCCAATCCTCTGTGTCAGCCACCACAGGATCTCTCTAGGAAACCGAGTATCTAGTACATTTGGAGCTTTGCAGTCAACAGAGACAGTCATGTGTGTGTGCAGAAAGATTTGAAAAAAAAGAAAACGGTGTGGAAATTTCCCAAAACTAGCAAAAATGTTTGAGAGAGAGGGAGAGTAGAGACTGAGAAACCAACAAATTCAACAGCAGAAAACAGCAGTGCTGCAGATGCTGCAGAAGACTGAGAGCACTCATTGAAAAAATGATTTTTTTTATTAGAAAGAGAGAGTAGAGAGACAAACAATTTCAACCTCACAGAGCAGAGCAGACATCATCAGAGTGCAGCAGACATTGCAGACTTCACAGTAAAATGATAAAACGCCCCTTTCTGTTTAGTCAGAGAGAGAGAGAGAGAGTATATATAGAAAGAGAGACTAGACTATGTTGCCCATCTCTGTGCTGCCCCGAAAGCTCACACTGCCCCAGACTCTGTGATGTGTGCCTATCTCTGTGCCATAGTGCCTTCAGATTGTGAAGGGTGGGGGGTGTCAGTGTCTCAGACTCTGTGTTACCCATCTCTGTGTCTGAACTACTAGTAGGTCATTTAATGCCTCATTTACTGCAAGAGGGGGTGTCACATCTTATACTCTGTGCTGCCTACCATTGTGCATGAACTACTACTAAGTCATATTATGCCTCACATATTTTATTATTTTCAGATATGAGTGTCACGTCTCAGACTCTGTGTTGTCCATCTCTGTGCATGAACTACTACTAAGTCATATAATGCCTCACATATTTTACTATTTTCAGATATGAGTGTCACGTCTCAGACTCTGTGTTGTCCATCTCTGTGCATGAATTACTACTAAGTCATATAATGCCTCACATATTTTACTATTTTCAGATATGAGTGTCACGTCTCAGACTCTGTGTTGTCCATCTCTGTGCATGAACTACTACTAAGTCATATAATGCCTCACATATTTTGCTATTTTCAGATATGAGTGTCACGTCTCAGACTCTGTGTTGCCCATCTCCGTACCTCAGCTAATATTAGGTCATATAGTGCCACACATATTTTAAGAGGGGGGTGTCACAACTCAGACTCTGTGTTGCCTATCTTTGTGCCTGCTGCTACTAGATCATAATGTCATATAAATTTGTGAAGGGGGAGGTAATGTCTCATTCTAGCAGTTTTGGTGATTTTAGTGTCATTTAATCTTCAGTTTGATGCCACTTAATTTTTGGGTGCAACCCAGTCTTCTGCTTTATATCACTTAGTAAAGAATCACACCACTTAATTTGTCGGTGCGATCCTCTTTCTTTACTGAATCTTCTGTTTCACGTCCATGTTTAAGTAAGCCATTTTGTCAGTGTTTTTCTGTAGCACTTTTAGTGATTTTCAGTGTTATTGAATTTTCTGTTTCATACCATTAAATTTTTGGGCACAGCCCTGAAAATGAATCTTCTGTTTCACATCACTTAGTAATGAATCATGCCACTTAATTTCTGGGTGCAACCCCTGTTCGTGGAATCTTCTGTTTTATATCACTTAGTCACGATCCTCATGAATCATGCCACTTAAAGTTTGGGTGCAACCCTGTCTGTTTAATGAATCTTCTGTTTCACATCTGTGTTTAAGTAAGCTATTTTGTCAGTATCTTTCTGTAGCACTGTTAATGATTTTCAGTGTTATTGAATCTTCTGTTTGGTACCACTTAATTTGTTGGTGCAACCCTGTACATGAATACTATCTTTCATATCACTTCATCACAAATCATGCCACTTTATTTTTGGGTACCCTGCATGGTTCATCAGAGTAAATCAGAACCCTTTGCAAAAAAAAAAATAGAGTCAGAATCAGAACCAGATCACAGCTGACCCGCCTATCCCTAGCATGAAGTACTGTCAGAAACTAGTACATAACAAATTTAATTATACAATGGGCTTCAGAATCGTAACAAATTCTTTGGTCTAAGCACATTACCTGACCACCCATTAATCACTAGTACACCAACAGTTCATAACAAACCTGCCCTAAAATGCCTATCTGCAACCTAAACAAATGAAGATGAAATCTTTTTCATTAAAATAAAACCTTTTGTTCTTTCTAAACATAAAAAACAACAACAGGGCATAGGTTTCTTCAAAATAAATTATTTTGCCAGGTTCATTCAAAGGTATTTGGCCTTTGTTAACAAACACACACACCGGGTCAGACCTGAAAAGGGACCTTTGGTCCAGTGTCCTTACCCGGTTAACATATTTGAAAATGAATAAATAAAATAAACCAGACAACAAATGAACTAAAGGAAAATAAAACCTTTTTTTCCATTAAAAAAACATTTTTCCATTTTATAAGCACAATAACCCACTCCAGGGCATATATTACTTGAGAATTAATGCACTTCCAAGTGTGTTAAAAGTGACTCTGCCATTGGCCTTGTGCTTCCAATTCACTTGTGAAGGGAGAGGTAATGTCTCATTCTAGCAGTTTTGATGAATTTAGTGTTATTGAATCTTCAGTTTGATGCCACTGAATGTTTGTGGGCAACCTAATCTTCTGTTTTATGTCACTAAGTAAAGAATCACACCACTAAATTTGTGGGAGCGATCCTCTTTCTTTACTGAATCTTCTGTTTCATGTTCGTATTTAAGTAAGCCATTTTGTCAGTTTTTTCTATAGCACTTTTAGTGATTTTCAGTGTTATTGAATTTTCTGTTTCACACCATTTAATTTTTGGGCGCAACCCTGAACATGAATCTTCTGTTTCACGTCACTTAGTCACGAATCATGCCACTTAATTTCTGGGTGGAACCCTGTTCATCAAATCTTATGTTTCATATCACTTAGTCATGATCCTCACAAATCATGCCACTTAAAGTTTGGGTGCAACCCTGTTAGTTTACTGAATCTTCTGTTTCACATTTATGTTTAAGTAAGCTATTTTGTCAGTATCTTTCTGTAGCACTGATTTTCAGTGTTATTGAATCTTCTGTTTGGTACCACTTAATTTTTTGGTGCAACCCTGTACATGAATAATATCTTTCATATCACTTCATCACAAATCATGCCACTTTATTTTTGGGTACCCTGCGTGGTTCATCAGAGTAAATCAGAACCCTTTGGAGAAAAAAATAGAGTCAGAATCAGAACCAGATCACAGCTGACCCACCTATACCTAGCATGAAGTACTGTCAGAAACTAATACATAACATAGAGAATAATGTATGGGCAACCATACACAACAAGGCTGTGTTTCCATCGAGGGGTTGAGATGACAGCATATGAACCTCGAGAGCGAAGCTCGAGAGGTCCATGCTGTCATCTCAGCCCTGATGGAAACACATGCTAGGTTGTGTGTGGTTGACCATATTTTATTTTTTATAGTATATGTTTTTTTTCACACTAGAGTGACTGACCCTCACTGAAGTGAAAACAAAAAATCTTGCCATTTCTTTGTTCTACTCACATATCAAAATCAAATTTCCAGTCTTTTGAAAGGTAAAATGTATGACTTTGGGCACTGGGTGGTTAGTAAGTTGCTAGGTGTGGCATAAATGAGAAATTTAAAATTGTATGACCTTTGAACTGTGCATAACAACAGTTCAGAATGCGCATAACAACACTTTAGAATGTGCATAACGGTTTAGAATGTGCTTAACAAGGATTTTGAGCGGGCTGATTTTTATATATAACAAAGGGTAACCATATACTATAAATTTAATTATACAATGGGCTTCAGAATCCTTCAGAATCATAACAAATTCTTTGGTCTAAGCACATTACCTGACCATTCATTAATCACTAGTACACCAATAGTTCACAACAAACCTGCCTTAATATACTTATCTGCAACCTAAACAATTGATCCTGCACCTCATTTAATTTTCACCTCTGGTCATTGGGCTCGAAAATGCTGTCACACCAAGAATGTGGCTATGAAGCTAGCTATTGCTCAACAGGTACTTTTTGTATGGCAAGTCTTCAGCCATATGGTAAATCTATGTAAACTACAAACTAAATATGCACCTTATACTAAATCACATGATCAAATTCAGGAGAGGATGACCACAAGTCTGGGTCAATAGATATGGGGCTAGGGCCTACTGGCAGACTAGATGGGCCTAGCGGTCCTTATCAGCTGACATTTTCTATGTTTCTATGTTTCTAGATTCACAAGGAGAGCAAACAAATCCACACATGTAGAGAAAAAAAAAGCCTTGCAAAACTACAGAAATGCAAGTGTGGCATATTCACAGACAAAATTTCCACAGGTGTGGAAAACTGCAAAACAAGGGAGTTACAAAATTCTGCAAATGCAGAAAATGTGCAATTTTTTCTGCAGCTGCAGAAATAATATAAAAGGCCTAGCAGGCAGAACAACAACAGGTGATACATATTAAATTGAGCAGGGGACTTTGCAAATGTTGCAGCATAACCAGCACTCCCAGTTAAGTAAGCAGACCATCCCACACGGGACCACACCAGCACCACCTGTACAAGCAGGACTTTGCATCCAGTGGCAATATGAATCTGTTGGTTGTGTCTCTCTCTTTGGGGTGTTTCTTTCTCCTGTGTCTGTAGCACACACCTCTGGATGCTACCACCCCTGCCTCTACTGCTTGTGAGGCTCCTTTGTGGGCTGCACTGGGTCACGTGGTTGTGGTTTGTTGCCTTTCAAGAGAAATGTGTGGCATTTTATTTTTGTAACAACTGACATTACTATTCAGATCACAGGTTTGCTGTTGCTTGGTGCCTGAACCCCCACTATGATTGTTTCCCAATTGTTAATACTGCCTTTTGCTCAGGGTGAGTTACGCCTCAATCTCCTTGCTGCAGCATGTGAACAACTTTTTTTCCGCAAGTGCAGAAAAACAGTGGCTGAGCATAGCCTTTAAAGGGGATATGCCATACTTTTCAATGCCATTTTTTTGCACAGGAATATCCGCAGCTGCATTTTAATTTTATTTATTTATTTAGTTACATTTTGATAGCTGGGTAAGTCCACTGAGACAAGACAATCCCTTTTTCAGTGGCAAGCTGGGGAACCTAAGCATTCCATAAAGTGAATATTCATAAAAAAAAAACAAAACATTGTGACATTTGTGGTAACACATAAATAATAATATAAGTAGGCATATACAATAACAGGTTGAGTAGGCATGTACAAATGGTTGGGGGAGCCATACATTCCATAGGGATTAAACACATCAATAAGAACTTATGCCACGCAGACATTCAATATTATACATGCTTCCATAATTACCTATGCAGGGTAGTTAGGATAATGTGTCATTCCAGGGAAACAAGGCCACATTAGGGATCAAGTAAAGGCAGATTGTGAGAAACTGAGGTCATAGAGTGGTTGGAAGGACTGGCAGGGGTAATTAGGGACAACTACAAGAGTTTTTTCACAGTCCACTGTGTATTTTTCCACATCTGCGAATGTTTTGTTTATATGCAGCAGTGTAACTACCCCCTTTTTTCCTGCAACTGCAAAAATTTTGAGACTTGTGCATTTTTTTTTACCTTCAAAGTGTTTTGTGAATCCTGCCCATGCTACTGTATGTAACAATCAAACTGACACCTACTTTCCAAAAAGGAATACTTTGTTAGGCAATACATTCTTGTTTGTTATTGCAAACTTGTATGGTTTCAAGAAACTGCTAAGGAGGACCACCTGGTTGATAGATCACTTGCAACTTTCCTTTGTACTGCTGTTTCTCTTTAGGCTTTGGAAAGTTGAAAGAGAATTAAAGGAAGCACATGAAAGCTATGAAGAGGCTTTCATGTGGTGAGAAGACATATTAAAAAAGCATTTGTCAATGCCAAACATTGGTTGTTTGTTAAACAATTTGATGTTTTTCAAGAGAGAGAAGCCAAGAATCAAGATTAATTTTTGGGACTTGGGAGTAGAGCCTGAGTGTAGAGTGGCTGGGTTAAAAATGCTGCTACACTCAATCAGTGAGAATAGACTTACATCAACTGGGTCTGGCCCTGCTGGGCCTCTGTTGGTTCTTCTCCTTTGATAGGTTGCTCGCTGGGCCAGCAGGCTGCAGGCAACCTAGGCTGGCAACAATGGGGCATTGGCTGGCTCTAGCTCAGCTGTTTTACTTGGTGGGGACCGTGACTGGACCAACAACCACTCTTTGACTCCAGGCAGGCAGTAAAGTCCTCCTCTCTATCCAGGCGACAGTCACGCCTGGACTAGGTTGGGCCTGCCTCACTGCTGCCTGGCTTGGGCATCTGTCCTCCTCTGCTACTGGCCTGGTTCTTGTTGTGGCACCATGTCCTATCTCCTTCTTCTTCCTTGATTCTCAGCCTGCTCGGTGGCCTGAGCCAGGGGTGGCATGACGTGGATAGGCATATTGGGGTGGGCAGTGCCGCCACAGCTCTCAACTAACAAATGGTCCAGAATGGCCTCAGTGCAGGCCATGGACTGTGAGGTGACGTGGCTCTACACTCACTGGCATCTGGCCCCGGATGAATGAAAGAAGGGCTGCAGAGTGGCAGGCAGGCAGAACCTGCAGAGCATACTGCCAACGTGCTTACTGGAACTTAGTCTCAGTGTCAAAGCAACAGTGCCAGCGGGTGCTATGCTGGGCACTCATTGTCACTGTCTGTCCAGTAGCCCTCCACTTTATGCAAATCAAAGAACCAAAGCCCTTTCTGATTGGAGTAACTTTGGTCCTTTGAAGTGCATGGACAAATATGGATTATTCACTCAATACCAATCAGGTTTCCAAAGGGGATACTCCACTTCATCTGCTTTGGTGGAGTTTAATGACCTGATTTTTTACTCCCTCAATGACGGTAGGGAAACAGCAGTAGTTTTGCAGATTTATCTAAAGCTTTTGACCTGGTGGACCACTCCATTTTAAGGGTAAGGTTATTAGGCCTGGATGTCTCCCTGAGGGTCCTCTGGCCTGGTTTTCCTCATGCTTGATGGGGCGTTCACAGAGTGTCCAGATACAGCAACATCTATCTGAACCAGGTGGGCGTAGGTTGGCCAAGCGGTCCTTATCTGCTGTCAAAGTCTATGTTTCTATGTTTCTAACCACTTCCATTAAAAAGGGGGGTCCCACAAGGTTCTATCCTGGGACCCTTGCTATTTCTGATCCTTAATTACAATCTGCCATCTGTGGTCCAGAACACATCTATTTGACTATATGCAGAGGATACAGCTATAGTGGCTTCAGGAGGCAATCCAGAGGACCTTCAGAGGAAACTCCAGGCCAGCTTCACCAGGGTGCAGAAGTGTTTCATGAGGTCGGGGCTTAAAATGAATATTAAAAAGACTAAGGTTTTGCATTTTGTATCTAAATGAGGTAATAATCCTTCAGAACTGCAGATATGTGTGGCCGATCGGTTTTTAATAGAACAAGTCACTACTGTACCTATAGCTATTTGAGAAAATGTTTTGATTCCACATTGACCTTTAGGGATCATATAGATATAACAATTAGCAAAGTTAATAAGAAACTAGGGGCTTTAAAAACAACAACTAGGTAGTTAAAATTTTCTGGTAGGAAAAAGATTGCTGAGCAACTTATCTTGCCCACAGTAAAATATGGTAAATTTGTTTACAGGTCGGCAAATAAACTAATGCTGAATAAACTTGATAAACTACAGTATAGGGTAGCCAGATATGTTCTTTGTTGTAACTTAAGAACACATCACCGTTTACTCCCGAACATACTGAATTGGTTGCCTCTTGAGATGGAATATGAAAGGAATTGGTTAACATTTATCCATAAGTACAAAGTTAATTACCCTGACCATAACATCTCAAAAAATCTTATTTTCTAGTGTTTCAGAAAATAAGAAATATTTTGTTAGGTTGGTTCACCAAAACAAAATTCGCCAGAAAAGGTGCAACAATAGATTTGAGGACCGTACTCTTAGATCCTTGGCAGCTTTATATTGGCATGGTTTACCCTCCCCGGTATGGGCTGAAACTAAACACAGTTATTTTATAAAAATGTTTAGGGACTATTACACTTTCACTTGCCAGAGTTTGAAATAGAATTTAGCTTTCTTTCCCTATTTCCATCATATATATTCACTTGGTATCCTTTTTAACCAATTTGTGTTATTAATTAAGTTTATATGATGGCTACGTGATTTGTAATTGTATCTGTATAGTATTTATTTATATTTTATGTCTAATCTTATATAGATAACAGGACTGTCTTGTAAATTGCATGGATAAAGTCCATAATGGCATACTTCCTGTATAAAAATAACGTTTTTACCTACCTACAAGACCCCCTTCTGGCAGTTAGAGTCAACATAGGGGAAAGTACTCTGAGCACACACACAAGGTATGACAGTGTATGCAGCTGTCATACCTTGTGTGTGTGTGCTTTCTGTGTGCAATGCAGTTTCTTGTCTGTTGGAGGGAGAGAGAGAGAGAGAGAGAGAGAGAGAGAGAGAGAGAGAGTGGATGATGTGGTATCTTCTCTGTTGGGGGAGGGGAGAAAGAGAGACACACAGAAACTGCTGCAGTGCTCATTTGCTAACCCAGCCATGGAACTGTCACTCCCAAATCGCACAGTGTCATGTGTGTCTGTGTGTTTCTCATCAGCTGCCCCCCCCCCCCATACCAGTCACAGTATCAACCCGGTTGCCCCAGGGCTGCTGTTAGACTAGATTGCCAAAAGTGCCCCCAGGTGAACAAACCTGTGCACCCCTATTAAACTACAAGTTAGTGGTCCGTGGGCACCTCAGTCCCCAGAAAATATTTTACATTTGGTACATTCTGGCATTTTTGTCCATTTTGAGGGTAATTGATCACAGAATTTTCAACCTTGTTGCCCTCTTCTCTTGCCCAGTAAGTTGCACCCTAGCCCCTTCCCCAGATTGCCCATTGTCCAGTATGTTACCTGAACCACCCTCTCCATAGTCTAACCACCTGTTCCCATGCATAGCCCCTAGCCTGACCCAAGTGCAGTAAGTTGCACCCTAGCTCCCTTTCCTAGAGTACTCAGCCCTCCCCACCAGATCATCTGTTGTCACTGTGTCTGCACTTCATTTTTAGACTAGAGTGGTTAACTGTCAGGCTTGTTTATTTTATAATTGCTGCTACTAAGATAGTTAGGACAACCTCAGGGCTACTTCCATTCCATCCTACCCTAGGCTAATGTGCAGGAAAAGGAAAAAACTTCCACTATGCTACATTATGGAAATGGCCAAGAAAGTGAAGAAAAAAAAGGGCAGCTTTCAGGATGTACAATGAAAATGAGAGGAAGGAACATAAGGAAGTGCACCATGTAAAATAGAAGCAGGGAGGGCAGTGAGTGAATAAAATTTGCAAACAGAGGAAAGAATAGCCAAATGGGTGTCAAACGGAGACAAGACTTTTTTCAGGTACAGAAAGCCAGAAGAGGAAGGCCCAATAGAGCCTTTTTAGATAGCAAACAGGTCAGGAGCTTTATTCTGCTGGGTAAAGGTAGCCAGTTAGTGAGTGCATAAAGGGTTAATCTATGAGTGCAGTTGTCTTCACCAAGTACAAAGTGGCATGCCTCATTACACATCAGCTTTACTGGCACTGTGTCACAGGCAGCTATGTAGGCAGTAGCCCATAACCTACAGTATAAGTGACAGAATGGAGCTGGCCACATTAAGGCATCTTGTATCCCCAGTGAATTTGTTCCTGTTCCAGTACAGGGCACCCAGTCTTCCATTAACTATGGCCACCAGAGATTGCTCACACGTGGTGCAAAAGATAAGGTGTCATCCAAGGTTACTCCAAAGTATTTGCTACAACAATGCATTTATTTCACATATGACATGTCAAAAACTCCACTGCTGTATTGCTGCTCAGTAACAGAAAACATCACAGCCCTGATAGCAAGAACAGTAAAAATTTTTAAACGTTTTTTTTCTTTCATTTGAAAGCTTCTGTTCTTACAGGGGCAATGTCACAAGAAGGCACTGGAAGGCTTGCTGCAACATCGTAAATGATTTTGGAATCAGTGTAAATCACATAAAAAGTGGTAAGAATAGCAGTTTTATATATATATATATATATATATATATAATATATTCTTCAAAAACTTTGTTAATGCATCAGTTAAGGTTGCTTCCACAGCGACAAAAGTGTGGAAATTCAATGCTAGGGTTACCACCCCGCCCCTCCTCAAAACCTAACTCCGCATTCCCCATCTCCCCACAACCCCCCACACACACACATATGCAAGCAAGGTAGGGCCAAGGTAAGACAACCAACCAGAGACAAGCAGGATCAGGTAACAGAAATAACATACAACTCTCTAAACATTCCACAAGACATGGGCATCATCACGGTCCACCAACTGTAGGAGTTCTGCTGCCATCATAGTGCCTTGGGGGCACACAAACATGCTGGGCAATCATGGGAGATAACTCTCAGTAAGCATTTTTGCATTACAAACATCAATAGCAAGATTTAAGCTGATGCCCATATTTCAATAGTTGACAACTGATGAAACACACTGTATGTTACCCATACATAGTGTATTAGAAATGACAATTTGTGTGAGCCTAGCAACAGTCATTGTATGCTTGCATTTTTTTTCCTGGTACAGTGAGTCAGTCCTAATAACTAACAGTGGTAATAAAAGTAATTTGTTTGTAGTATAGTTTACTAGTAAGATGTAAAAGCAACAGTTGTAACATGCAAAGGTAACCATAACATACTGTTAATGAGTATTTCCAGGTCACACAGCAGTATGACAATATGTGATGGTGGTAGTTTCCCACCTGAGCAGTATCTCCAAACTACTGTGTATGTGTCAGATCTATCTATCCTGCTACCACATACCTTTGTGGTGGCAGTGATGCTTGCAGTGACCCAGTTGAATTATGACACATATAAATCATTGTATGAAGATATGCCAGCAGTAAAGTGGCATCATACTGTGCTGGCAGTATAGAGTTGATTATACTGTATTTTTTTTTCAATACATAGTGTTATGTGAAATCAGTACAGTGTTGTGAGTATTGTGCTTACAGATGTGCTGGAATAGTATAGTGTCTTACATTCTTGCATGTGTCTTACATGTGTGTGGGGGGATGGGGTGGGGGAATGCTGAGTTAGGGAGTTGAGAAGGGGCGTGGGGGTGGGGTGGTGGGGTGGTAACCCTAACATAGAATTCCACACTTTCGTCACTGTGGAAACAACCCTATCTGATGCAGTAATAAAGTTTTTTTGCAAAGAATTTCCTTCCTTTTGGAAAAAATGTAATATAAGTAGTAAATGGTATGTGTTGGTGGGAGTAGGGCCCCGCACTCCCAGCAAGCCGCCCATTTGTGCATAATGATATGTGTCTGTGGGAGAGCAGGCCCTCTGGGTCATGTGCTCCCGCTCACACATAAGTATGGAGCTATACAGCAGCCCTATAAGGCGAGGAACCCTTGTAACATTAATTTGCCAATATCTTGGGAACCATAGCAGCTAGGAAGAAAATTCAAGTGTCGTTGTAATCATGACAGTGAGAAGTTCTCACAACATAGTCAAGTGAATCTGTATCTTGCATTGTTTACAAGATACAGGCACTGAAAAGCAATGTGAGTGCTAACTGTGTGGGCGTAATAGTGTCCTACGGACATGAAAATGAGCAATTGGAACACTAATTCTCAAATAACTCAGTAACTGTACAAGGTAGAAAAAAATTCAAATGTCATGGTATTTGTGGCTTTTGAACCTACTTCTGCACTTAGTCCCTCTATAGGGGGACTAAGAATTTTTGTGAGGAAAAATCAGTATCTCGAACCGTTTTCGAGATACGGGCACCGAAAGGTGTCACAGGCACCGCAGTGTTATCCTATGGGAAAATTTCTGAACTTCAGAAAGCTGTAACTGTGGGCCTGTTTAATGTTTTTCTACCAAAGCACCAAACAGCACATCTGTGGGATTAGGGCTTGCCACCCTGAAAATTTAAGACAAATAGCACAACCCACTTTGCCACAATGAAGTGACAAAGAAAAGAACACATAGCAAAATGTGTTCATGCAGTGTTACCACAATTACTTTAATGTTATCGCGACACTCCTATCTCTATAATGGGAATGTTATCACATGCACAAAAATGTTGCCGCAGCTACTATTGTTCCTGAGCTCGAATGTTTGCGTGGCAACAAAAAATGTTGCCACCATCAAAATATGGCAAAAACTTGAAAAACATATTTACAGACAAGATAGAGACAAACTAAAATCAGGGCCACGTTCCTCAGGGCCCGATTTGGTAAACACAATTCTTGGTGTTTACCAAAATTTAATTATTTTTTGAATTACAGCATTTTTTCTCTATCGCTAACTGAAAAACAAGATGGTGGCAGCACGAAAGAGAACAAAAGTGAACATATCATCATAAAGTGATATCAACAGTGACTTTTTTAAAAATTTAGTAAGGTCAGATCTGTCACTGAGTCCTGGCTATTCAGAGCTCCTAAAGTGTAATTCCAGAAGGACTGCCTCTTCAGGTCGAAGTGGTCTAAATTACATCCCCACCATATTCCTTCAAAGCAACCCTGTTAATGCACAAAATTTTAATTTAATTAGCAGTACATTTACATTACATTTCACTGCTTTTTTTTAGCTACATGCAATGCCAAGGTATTAGTGAAATTTTTCCTGACTATACCACAGAAATATTATGTTCCCCCACCCTAACCTTAAAGGCAGAGGTTGTCTTGCTCACATAGAATGTGCCACACTCACATGTGTCAAGATCAACTACATTAGATGTCACACGATTCACATAAATGCCTAACTTCAAATATTTTCTGTGTTTATAGTAGTAAAGACTTTGGTTTTGATAATGAAGAGAATTTTGAGAAAGGGGTTACTTTCCCTGCATGTCATGCAAATTCTGTTGCTCTCTTCTGAAGGTAGGGAACATTTGCATAGTAGTACATTCAGAGATGTTACTAATGCCTTGGCATTGCATGTGACTAGGAACAAAAAGAGCATTGAGCAGCACACATTTAAATTCTGTGCATTGATAAAGTTGCTTTGGGGTAACATGATGGGGATTTAGATCACTTGATTCAGAAGAGAGAGTCCTTCTGGATTTACACTTTAGGAACTCTGAATAGCCGGGACTCAGTGACAGATTTGACCTGATTCAGTTTCTTTAGAAACAAATGGTATTTACTCACCTGGTGAAGGTGATTATTTGAGTACCCTTTATAGCACTCGGCAATCAGAACCATTGGGTATTCCTCATCCACCCTATAGGTTGAGTCATGATCTAATCAAAATCAAGCTGGCTGTGGACAGCCCCTGGTCCCATCTGAGAATATCCAGTGTGAATCTTTCTTAGCAATTGTATATACTGTATATTGATGGACAACATAGAGAAAAACACAAAAAGAGAGAACACAGTATCCCTTACACGCTGCCCTCTCTGAGAATTTCCTGGAATACCACTAGACAGTATAAAAAAATCATCTTTTTATTTATCAAGAAATATACACTTATAGCATCATTTCAATGTTGTCTTGTACTTGGAAACAACCAGTTATTTAGATGCCTGTTTGTCATTTCATGTGTCATAACTTGGATGACTAACAATGTTCAGTGTACCACAAATGCCTGACACCATCTGCTGACCTGGGTGGGGCTGTGGAGTGTTATAAAGTGTACTCAAATAATCACCTTTAGTAGGTGAGTAAATACCATTATATTTTGTACCCATTATAATACTCCACAGTCAGAACCATTGGGACCTTAGTTGCAGTGTGGTTAGAACATATGACTCGAGTGGATAAAAATCAAGGCAGATCAGGTGTCTGTTATCTAGTTTGAGAACCTGCCATTTTACTGCTCTGGCAAATGAGGCTTTTTGGCAGATTCCACATCTAGCCGATAATGTCTGGTGAAGGTGTATATGGATGACCATGTTGCTGCTGAGCATATGTCTGGTATTGAGGCTCCCCCTACTTGCCCAGGATGCAGCTATCACTCTAGTAGAGTGGACTTTTAATCCCTCTGGTGGTTCCTGACCAAACTCTCTGTAAGCTTTGGTTATTTATTTATTTATTTATGATCTCAGATTAACTATTTGAGCTCAGAGCTCTTTACATTGGTTCCACGTTAGTACATTTAGAACAAGTAGGTGATTATACAGAGGATTGAGGCAAACCAATTAATAGAATTAGAATGAGAACATTTAGGTACATTTTGTCTTTAAACAAAGGAATGCAAAAAATACAGTGAAAACTAAAACTGGAATAGGTAAACACAGTCAGATACATACAGGAACAGACTAAATAACTGCCCAACAAGGAGCCTGTTAGTTGTCAGCAACATGAGGGGGTTAGTGCATAGAAGTGCTGGAGACATGGGGTGGAGGGTTGAGCCCCAAGTGGTTATGGTCTCTTTTATCCATCTAGCAGTAGTGTCTTTGGAGGCTGCCTGTCCTGCTCTCTTACCTGTGGTCAGGCTGAACAGCCTATCTGTTCTGCATGAGCTGTCAGTCATACTGAGGTACCTTTCTAGCTGGTGATCAGCATCCATGGGGTTATGTGCCCCTGTGTTGTGGTCCTGGTCTATCCTTAAGAAGAGTAGTTGTACTTCCTGGGACATGTGATATAGAGTGGCTACCTCTGGAAGAAATGAAGGGACTGTTCTGAGTGTGACCCTATTGTTGTGGAATGTGAGGAAAGGTTCTCTGCATGAAAGTGCTTGTAACTCTCCTATCCTTCTAGCTGAGCAGATTGCTACAAGGAAAAAAATTATTTTTTAATATACATTTTTCTTTTTTTTACCTTTTTCTCACCTTCCTGGGGTCATGGCATACACATGCATGTGTGCGCATGGAGCCGTGCGCTCTCGCCAGTATCCGGTGACCCCTTCCACCCCACCCAGACTTGCATAGCCACTCTGTTGGGTGTGGGACTACAGAGGAGTGGGCATCTGCCTCTGATGGGGAAATCCTGCTCCAGCACCCCCCAGCCAGCTCCCCAGCAACCTGAGGTCATTCCCAAACACAGGTCACCAGTGTGGCGTGAGGTGTGGCATCCAGCACCTCAACCCTTAGCACCACCGGGCCAGCCAAGGAAAACAGTTTTTAAACTACACCAGTGTAGTGACTCCTGCAGAAATGCATGACCTTGGAGTGCCTCTAACACTGTATTTAGTTGCCAAGGTGCGCACGCTGGTCTGACCCTGAGTGATGCTAATGTGATTGCCTTAAGTAGTCTGACTACATCAGGGTTAACCAATGGAACCTACTCCTGGTAGTGTCCCCTTATGGAGGAGATGGCAGAAGTCTGTACTCTGAGTGATGATGGGCTGAGCCCCTTGTTTGCTCCATCATTGAGAAAGTCTAGTATTTGTGGTAGTCACACAACAGAAGGGGATGTTCTTTTCTCCATGCACCATTTATGAAGAATCTGCCATTGTCTTTGATATGTTGTGTTAGTAGATTGTCTCCTGGATTGCAGTAAGCAGTCCACTGCCTGGGTGTTGAAGCCCAGACTTAACAGTCTGTTCCTTTCAGCAACCAAGTCGTCAGTTTCAATGTTGCTCAGTTTGGGTGCAGGATTGGGCCTTGGCTCAGGAGGTCCAGTAAGGAAGGTAATGGCATTGGTTAGCCCACAGCCATCGCTTGTATTAGTGAGCACCTTGGTGTCCTGGGCCAGTCCAGTGCTACTAATACTACTGTTGCCTCTGTGGCTCATTTCTTGTGTAGGACCTTGTTCAACATGGTGGTTGGCGGGAACACATAGACTCAATTGAATTGCCATGATGCTGAGAGTGTGTCCACTTCCTGTGCCCTGTGGTCAGTGAATCTGGAGTGGTATCTCAATAGTTGTGCATTCTGTCGGGAGGGCATGAGGTCTACTTGCAGTGGTCCCCATTTATTTTGAATTTTGTAAAAGATTTTTTTGTTGAGCTTCCATTCTGACTGATTTATGGTTACTCTGCTCAGCCAATCTGCCTATGTGTTTGCTGAGCCCACCAGGTAAATTGCTGTGATTGACAGCAAGTTTAGTTCTGCCCAATGCAGTAGTCTGAGCAATTCTGCAATCATGGCCTTGCTTTGCTTGCCACCTTGCTTGTTACAGTATGCTACAGTCACTTGATTGTCACATCTCACTAAAATTGTGCTGTTCGCAATAAGGGGTTTGAAGATTGTCAGTGCTAGATGTACTGCTCTCATCTCCAGGACATTTATGGGAGGTGTTGCTCTGCTCTGTGCCCATAGTCCCTGAGTGACATGGTTCAGGTAAGTTACTTCCCAACCTGTCAGGTTCACATCTGTGGTGATTACCACCATGGAGGGTTATGCTAGAGGGCAGTCGCATAGAATGTTCTTTCTTAGAGTCCACTACCACAAGTAGCAGAGTATCCTTGTGGGTGGTGTTATTCGAAATCTGAAATTTTGAGTGGTCTGAGCCCATGTTCCAATCAGGTACCTCTGTAGCAATCTCATGTGCAGTCTGGCCCTTGGTACCATATCTATTAGGGCTGCCATGACTCCTAGCATCTGGAGGTAGTCCCAGATCACCCTGTTGGGCCTGTGGATGATCCCTTTGACCAGAGTGTGAATGTTGTGTACTTTTTCCTCTGTTGGGGTCATCCTGTTGAGCCTGGTGTTTATTATTGCACTCAAGTGGGCAAGGGACAGTGATAGTATTAGCTGGCTCTTCGCCCTGTCGATTACCCATCCGTGTTCCTGCAGACATTGTACAGCAATATTAGTGTTGAACCAAGCCTTTTCCCTTTTTTCTTGCCTGTAACAACCAGTTGTCCAGGTAAAGGATGACGTGCACTCCTTCTTTCCATAGGTGTGCAAAGAACACAACTAGCGTTTTGATGAATACTTGTTGAGCTGAGGCCAGACCGAATGGCAGGCAGGTATATTGATAGTGGTTCCCCTGTATGTTGAATTGCAGATACTTGTAGTGCAACTTCTGAATTGGTGTGTGCAGATAGGCGTCCTTTAACTCTATCGATGTCAGATAGTCTCCTTGCTGGATGGCTAGTAATGCTGACCGTGACATCTCCATCTTGACTTTCTTGTATGCCACAAACTTGTTTAGGTATTTTAGATCCAGAACAGGATGCATTCCCCCCATATTCTTCAGGACAACAAAGAATAAGGAGTAAATCCCTATGTCTCTCTCCTCTGCTGGGATAGGTGAAATAGCCCCATTATGTAGTAGGTCCAGCACTGCTAATTGTATTGCTTGTGTCTTCTCTGGGCAGTTTGCCATTGGGGAAAGCAGTGGTCTGTGCTGAGTAGGTTTGTTGTTGAATTCGATGGCATATCCTTTTGTCACCACTTCCCTCACCCTCTTGTCTGTTGCTGTTCGGGCCCATTGCTTTGTAAACTCTTGCAGTCTCCCTGCTATCAGTGGGTTTGCTTGGGCCCACGTGCCTGCATTGCCTTTTTCCTTGGCTTTTGAAGCTTGGCTTGTGCCTGCCATTGCTGTACTGTCTGCCGGTCTTGTTCTTTGTTTTGTTGCCATAAGACTTGTGCTGGAATCTTGGTCTTTGGTTCCATTGTCTGGATCCCTGGGAGTTGTGGATCTGGTTTCTGGGTTTAAATGTTTTCCCTTTAGGACGAAAGGATCTATCCAAGGTTAGGTAGACATCTTTGTCCCTTTGTGCTTGTTTGCCCCCTCTGTTTTTGAAGTATGGGTTTAAGCCCTCGCCAAATAATTTGCCTTCCTTAAATGGCAACTTCATCAAGGCACTTTTGAATTTGTTGTCTACCTGCCACAACTTGAGCCATAATGCCCTCCTAGCCCTGTTTGCTAGGACAGCCATCCTGGTTCCGATGATGTTAGAGGATGCATCATTATGCATTTTATGGCCTGAATTGTGCACTCAGCTGCATCTGCCTACTGAGAGTCCTCTGAGATGTTCTCGGTCAGGATATCTACCTATCTATGAAGGGCTCTGCTTGTGAACTAGACCACCATATTGGCTGAGTGCAGCATGCCCCAGACCTCGTGAATTTTTCTGAGGTGTTCCTCAATTTTCTTGTCCATGGGATATGGGATCCTCAATTGCCACTGTGCTCTCTATGGGAATGGTGGTACACTTGGAGAGTTCCAATACCAGCTGGTCCACTTTAGGTGCTTTTTCCCAGTGTTCACTCTCTGTCTGGGATAAAGGGTACCAGTTACCTACCATACTCCTTTTAGGCATTCTGGCGGGTTCAGGCACATCATATTCTGTGTTGAGGATAGTCTCAATGGTCTTGCACATTGGGAAGTGTGTTTTCCCTTCTGGCTCTGACAGAAGGGGATCCTCTGATGAGGGTGGCTGTTCCGCTATTCTGAGGACTGATATGATCAGTTTTATGAGCTCATCAATAATATAGCCACGGCACATCCCATTTGATTTGTCTATGTAGGTCTCATCTGTGTACACCACGGTCTCTGACATGGTACTGTCAGTTTCCAGTCTGGGCCATTTACACATGGTGTCTTCCCCCTGGCCATTCAGTTTATTAGGGGCCAGTATGGGATTGCTGGCCATAAATTATTCCAGAAGGTGGAACAATAGCTGCACCTGGCTGACATCTAGTGCTGTTGGGGTGATTAGAGGTGGTGGCGAGTCTCGGAATCCGATCTCCCTTTATCCACCTCCCAAGACCCCTCACTGGCCATTAGCATGCATACTGCACAGGCCGTGTCCCCTTCGCTGGGTTCTGGGAAGAGTATTCTGCCTTCCCTGCAGTTCCTCTGATGCCTGATTTATTCTTGAATCTTTTGATTTGGGACAAAAAGAACTGCATCAGGTATGGGCTCTGCATGACAGATCACCACATAAATACCAATCAGATTGCTCAATTTAGTAGGTAATTGATTTCCCATCCATCGAATAAAAAAAGTCAACCACCACTTTAAAAGTGTGTTGACCCTTAAGAGGCACCTTTGTCCTTATGGTGTCTTTGCTGCAGTCCAAGGCAAGATGGCCACCATAAATCTCATATGAGCTAGCAAGATTTGGGACATCTCTGTTCCCATAGTGGGTCCCAGTCAAGATGCCCACCACACTATTGCAAGAGCTCCTATGAGACTTGCAAGTGCTATATGCCTTGCAGTGTGTTTGCCTAGTCTGGGGAGTGCATGGCCTTATGGGACTGGCCAAGAGGAGTAAGGGGGACAGTATGGCTTCCAGCAGTCTCGTTGGGTGGAGAACTTATTAATTATTGCCCACCAAAACAAAGGACTGCAGCGCTGGCGAGAATGGAGCAACCCATGTAACGTAGGCTAGGAACACTCACTGGAGCTGAATTCAGCCACATCTGCTGAGGATACAGGCAGCGGGGAACAAGTTTAGCAGGTACTGCTGTGTTCTTCAAGAATCATTACCCTTTGCTGCTGATGTCGTGCGTGGGACTGAGGAAGCCATGGGAGGTCCTCAGTCCATGTGAGTGAGCATGGGTGAGGCAGACTATGGTGGGATAAAATTGGGCTGGCTGGGGAGGATGCTCCAGGAGGAACCTCACCAAAAATATGCCCAGCCACTTTTTCATGTGTGGCTACAGATCAGAGGGTGCTCTGTGAGGGACCTCATAACAGTGGGAATAAGTTACTGCATAGGAGCATTGAAGATAAGCTCCAATGGGGGTTTTCTGCTCATTTAGAGCCAGAGTTGCACAGCAGAGGTGGCAGTGTGGGTAAGATACACTACAGGAGGGAATTCTCCCCTATGGTGCACTGTGCTTATGGAAACATATGCAAGAATAACACTTTTTTAAAGAAATTGTATTCCTAATCCCTAAGCTTCACAAAGCCAGTACAATACATGCAAATAGAAATAGTCTGCATTTCTTCAAGCTAAACATTTAAACAGGAATGAAATCCTGTCAGCTACCAGGCTTGTAAAGTTAAGATTAGTTCAAAGAAAGTGGTGTACCTTGTAATTAAGTTGATTGTTGCTGGCAGCAGATCTGGATCACGGCCAACCTCTCTGGATGCACGAAGTAAACTGAAGATTCTGAGATGGGACAAGGGGGCTGTCCACAGCCAGCTTGATTTTGATTGGATCATGCATGCATCAACCTATAGAGTGGATGAGGAATACCCAATGGTACTGACTGTGGACTATTATAAAGGGTACGAAATATAATCACAGTTAACATTAGCTGATATTTGTATGTTTCTTTTGTTCTCTTTGTATACATAACATTTTATTCTCAGTTATTCTTCTTATTTTTATGAGATTTGCTGTGATATTAGTCAGAATCAATTGAAGTGTTGCAGCAAGCCTACAAGCACCTTCTTGTAACATTGCTCCCATAAGAACAGAAGCTTAAGATAAGATAAAAAAGAAAGAAAAAACCCCGCACAAAAACAAATTTGACTGTTCTCCCTGTCTATCTTCTGGGCTATGATGTACTCTGTTACTTAGTTGCAATACAGAAATGGACTTGTTCAATATGCTGTATGCAACAGAGAAGCTAAACTTTGAATGAATCAACATCCATAGCTGGGGTGGGATACAGTATATGAAAAGTCTAGAGATGAGTCTGCCATGGCTTTTTTGACAATATTATATCATTAATAATGGCTGTTTGGGATGAGGAATGTATATTTTTGTGATAAACACTTGCTAAATTCCTGTCTGGCTAGTACCATGCTTCTCAAGCTGCAGTGTTTTAGCAGCATGAATTATCTGATGGGGTTCCTAGCCTCAGATGGTCTTTACTGCTATGGATATGCTTGTAGATGAGACTACAAAATGGTGTTACTGACTGCATATGCAGGAGGGGCATTGTTTCCCTCCTCTGACCCTTATGGCAGCAATACAGGTCTTGTCAGGTTTGTTTGTTTGTTTCTTTCTTTCTTTCTTTCTTTCTTTCTTTCTTTCTTTCTTTCTTTCTTTCTTTCTTTCTTTCTTTCTTTCTTTCTTTCTCTCTCTCTTTCTCTCTTTCTCTTTGTTAAATATTGCATTTGGCATAATGACTGGATGCAACCCAGGAAGACAATTTGCTGGTTTGCAATTAAAGGCTGTACCAAACATGATATTTAGATGCCACAATTTGTTTGCAAGTTATAAATAGGTGTTTATATTGTTATGTTTGCTTGCACGCATGTGCAAGGAACATATTGTGGCAGCTTGCTGCAGTAGCGAGTTGTGGAGGTGTGGCAGTGTTGTTGCCAATGCCAGCAGCCCATTTTGGGGCTGGTCTGTGTGGCACCAATAGATGATCATGCTGTCCGTGACAGTAGTAACGTAGCTTGCCACCAACTTGAAAGAAACTAGCTGCTGCAATCAGGAGGTGTCCTGTGATTAACAATCAGCTGTTTTTGCTGCTGGGGCAGTCCCAGATTGCAGCAGTGAATTACAGCTGCATTGTCAGGTGTCCCATTTCAAATAAACATGGCGGCTGCTTCTCTGTCGGCCTCTCACAGTCCCAACAGAAGCCAACAGACAGCTCCCGCCTCTCCAGTCCCCAAAAAAGCCAATGAGGGTGCCCAATTCCCCTGTTGGCATACTCCCTCCCCAGTTAATTTGCCAGCGGAGTAGTCCAATCCTCATCGGCATAATGCCCCCCCCCCCCATTTGTTATGTGCCAACACTCTGCTGATGGGGCGCCCAATCCCCGTTGGGTACAGACTCCCCAAGAAACTCTTAGGTGGCATGCTGAGCAAACCCCAGCGTGCCAAAGTACCTGTAAAATAAGAAAACCTTCCTACGTTGTTTTTTTATTTTTTTTCCCTGTAAAAGAAAAACAGTCCCTCGTTGAGTCCGGTACCCCCTTCCCCAACCTGCGTACACCCTCTGCGCACCCCACCTCCCCATACCCCCCTCACCCCATACTTACCTCCAGAGTTCAGCGCAATGATCTTGGGTGGACAGGGAACACAGCTGCACTCTTCAAAACAGACCGTGAACTGAAGAAATGCTGGTAAGCTGTATAATGGCATGAACGTTTTTTTTCAACTCTGGTGCATATCTCAGCCATTTTCACAAATTTTGGCATCAAATTTTCAACATGAGGTTCTTGGGACCCCATCTCATGAATTTAGTGACTGTCATCTGGTTAGTTGGTCCTGAAAGGTGATTTCGCAGTCACTGCGTGGAATCACTTTCGGGACCGATTAACAAAATTACAGTGTCACTGTTCATGAGGTGGGCTCTCAAAAAGCCTATATTGCAAATTTGGTGAAAAAATTCAAAAAAATAACTGTGTTGCAAGTGTGCATTGCGCAGTTTCAATGCACACTTGTAACTTCATGAATTTGTAATATTTGCACTCCAGATTTTCAACACTGGCATTTTTTCACACCTACTTATGAAGAGTACAGCTGTCATTTTTCACATCCTGGCCGATATGTGTTTTTGCACTTCTGGCGCAGAATAGCACAGTCGCTGTGGGAAATCAGTGTTCAGGACAGATTAAGAAAATCACAGTGACACTGTTTATGAGCAGAGGTTCTAAAATGCATATGTTGAAAATTTGGTGACAAAAGTCCATAAAATTACAATGTTATGAGCGTGCATTGCACAGTTTCGATGCACACTCATAACTTCGCAAATTTCCAATATTTTTACTCCAGATTTTCAATATTGGCATTTTTTCACACCTCCTTATGAATGGTCAGCTGTCATTTTTCACTTCCTTGCCGAAATGTGTTTTTGCACTTCTGGCACAGAATATCCCAGCAGCTGTGGGAAATCAGTGTTTGGGACAGATTAAGAAAATCTCAGTGACACTGTTCATGAGCAGATGTCCTAAAATGCCTATGTTGAAAATTTGGTGATAAAAGAAAAAATTACTCACCTTAGTAATGTTGTTTCTTCTAATGGAGTCTTGCTGTATTCTGACAATAGCAGTGAGTCCCAACCTCCGAACTGCCCTGGAGATGAAAGAGTTAACTTTCCATGCCAGGCATGGAATGCTGAGCTCGAGCTCGGTTGAGACTCTGTCTGTTGCTGTTTGAACTCAAACCGTCAGATCTTTAAGAGCTAAACTCACTGAGAGACCTGTGTGGAAGCTGTAAACCTACACTAGCCAACTGGCTACTAAATATAATAAACAGATTTTTTGGTCCCAAAACAAAGACTCAAGTCAGGAAACCCAAAACATGAATAAACAGAACACCCACTCACCCAAAGAAAAGGGGGTGGTAATAAAAAAGGTGGGGCACCTCCTGAGTGCCAACACTGCTACTGCCCACCCACATCCCAAAAACAAAGGTTCTGAGAGGGGAAGGTGGGGGGGAGGTCAGAATACAGCAAGACTCCATTAGAAGAAACAACATTACTAAGGTGAGTAATTTTTTTCTTCAAACAAAATGAAGTCTTGCTGTATTCTGACAAATAATACCAAGCAGTAACTCCATGGAGGAGGGACAGAACCTACTTGGAAATAGGCTCTGAAGCACAGCTGTGCCAAACCAAGCATCACTCCTAGCCTGGATATCCAGAGAGTAATGCTTGGTAAAGTAGTGAACTGTTTTCCAGGTAGCTGCTTGACATATCTCTAAGATAGGAATATCCCTGGCAGCAGCCAGGAAGCAGCTTACCTCTGGTAGAGTGAGCCCTCAGGCCTGAGGGTGAATCCTACCTAGTTTTTCATAGCAAAATTGAATGCAAGAGACAATCCACCTGGCAATGGATCTTTTAGTGGCAGGTTTTCCTTTACCAACTTCACCATAAGTGAGGAACAGTTGGAGGGAGTCAAACCTGTGACCCTTGGTACGTTCTATGTAGTAGCTAAGGGCTCTTTTCACATCCAAACTGCGCAGCCTCCTCTCACCAGAGGAGGAATGGTCAGTGAAGAACACAGGAAGAGACATAGATTGGTTAAGGTGGAAGTCTGAAACCACCTTAGGTAAAAACTTCCTGTTAGTCCTGAGGACCACCTTATCTCTATGGAAAGAGATAAAATCAGGCTCCACTGACAGGGCTTGTAACTCACTTATGTGCCTGGCAGAAGTGATAGCCACCAAGAACACAGTTTTCCAAGTCAAGTACTTAAGCTCTGCTGAGGACAAAGGCTCAAGAGGAGGTTGCACAAGCTGAGCAATGCAAACATTAAGGTCCCAAGCAGGGGCAGGGTCCCTGAATGGCGGATTGGTATGAAGCAATCCCCTGAAAAACTTAGAGAATACAGGGTGAGCTGAAAGAGAAGAAGGCTTATCTGCTGAAAGAAAAGCAGAGACAGCTGCCAGATGCACCCTTAGTGTAGCTGGTCTGAGTCCCAAGCTATTCAGATGAACCATATAGTCAAGGACTGTGGGCAGGTCAGCAGACTCTGGGGAAATATGCTTCTCAGAGCACCATATGGAGAATCTTTTCCATTTGGAATTATAAGTAGTTCTGGTGGAAGGCTTCCTAGAAGCCTTTAGAATATCTATAACACCCTGAGAGAGGTGTAAATCAGCAAACTCTAACTCTTCAAGAGCCAGGCCTTGCGATTGAGAGATTTGAGATTCGGGTACCAAACCCTCCCCTGAGCATAGATTAACAGGTTCTAATTCCTGGGAAGAGACAAGGGAAGGTGGACTGCTAAGGACAACAGGAGAGGGTACCAAGGCTGTCTGGCCCAGTCTGGAGCAATCAGAATCACCTTGCAGGGTTGAGACCCGATTTTGACTAGCACCTTGAACAGGAGAGGGAAGGGGGGAAAAGCATACAGGAACTTCCCTTCCCAATTGAGAACCAGGGCATCCAGGGGGACTGAGCCCAACACTGGGGGCCAACAGCAAAAAAGGGGAAGTTGGTGATTGTCTGGGGCTGCAAAAAGATCTATCTGTGGGGTGTCCCATCTGGAGAAGATCACCTCCAACACCAGGGGATCCAGTGACCATTCGTGATGGCCCTGAGATATCCTGCTTAGAGCATCTGCCAGGACATTGTCCTTGCCTGTGAGGTATACTGCTGTAAGGGAGGTGTTCAGGGAATAGGTCAGAGACCACAACTTCATTGCTTCTGTGCACAAGGCCGAAGAGTGAGTGCCCCCTTGCTTGTTGATATACCACATTGTGGTGGTATTGTCTGTCCTGATCTGAACAACTTTGTTCTGAACAGACTTGACAAAAGCTTGAAGTGCTAGAAACACTGTTCTGAGTTCCAACAGATTGATGTGAAGCAGAGATTCCTGAGGGGACCACAACCCTTGGGTGGTCAGGTCTCCCAAGTGAGCCCCCCACCCCAAGAGGGAGGCATCTGTAGTAAGGATTAAAGAGTGAGACTGAGTGACAAAAGGAATTCCCTGTCTTAGATTGTCCTGGTCCTGCCACCACTGCAAAGCCTGGATCAGGGTTCAAGTCACTGGTACCAGTTTGGTCAGAGGGTCCTTTTTCTGAGACCAAAAGGCTCTCAAGTGGAACTGAATGTCCCTCATCTGAAATCTTGCTCCCTGCACCATTGCTGTAGAAGCAGCCATGTGCCCCAGGAGCTGCAGAAAATGCCTTGCTGGTCGAGACACCTGTAGGGTGAATGAAGCAGCCAGTGTGATAAGGGTCCTTGCCCTGTCCAGGGGAAGGAAGGCTCTTGCCTTTTCTGTATCTAGCTCTGTGCCTATGAAGGTGAGGAGCTGAACAGGCTCTAGAACTGATTTTGAAAGATTGAGAAGGAAACCTAGAGAGGTGAGCAGTTGCTGAGTTATCTGTAGGTGTAACTTGACTTGGTCTGGGGACTGGCCTACTATGAGCCAGTCATCCAGGTATGGGAAGATGGCAATCCTTTGCCTTCTTAGGGAAGCAACTAATACTGACAGGCATTTTGTGAACACCCTTGGAGCAGAGGTTAGACCAAAGGGCATTGCTCTGAATTGGTAATGGCCTGAGGGCAGCTCGAACCTGAGGTATTTTTCGATGGGAGCTTCTGATGAGAATATGGAAATAGGCATCCTTGAGGTCCAGGGAGACTAGCCAGTCCCCTGGCCTTAGAGAGGGTAGAATTATTCCCAGAGTCACCATTTTGAACTTTGGCTTTAAAAGGTTCTTGTTTAAATATCTGAGATCCAGGATGGGCCACCATTCTCCTGTCTTTTTGGGGGTGAGGAAGTACCTGGAGTACAATCCTTTCCCTTGGTGTAGGGGTGGAACCCTTTCTACAGCTCTGAGAGCCAAGAGGGAAGAGACCTCTGCCTCTAGGGCAAGTGCCTCTGAGGGATTTGCAGGTGGAAAAGATCTGGTTCTCATCTTTGGAAATTTTTTGAAGCTGAGAACCAGTCCCTGGCTTACTACTTCCAGGACCCATTTGTCTGATGTTAAAGACTTCCAGTCCTGGACAAAGTAAGCCAGCCTGCCCCCTACAGGTGGTGGAGAATCGGCCCTGGCAAACCCATCAGGGTGCCTGTTTGGCAGGGAGTTTAGGCTGAGGGGTGGAAGCAGGTCTGCTTGTACCCCTTCTGCCTCTCCCTCTAAAGAACCCCCTCTGAGCATAGGCAGAAGAGGAGGCCTGGGCTTGGTAAAAAGGCCTATGAAAAGGCCTGCCCCTGCCCCTGGAATGCTGCCTCTGAGGAGTGGCTTACCTTTCCTTGGCCTGAGCACTCCTATAGGTGGTCCTGTATTCATCCATTTCTTCATGAGTTCTCTGTTTGCTCCCCAAACAGAGAATTACCCACAACAGAAAAATCCATGGCCTTAGTCTGGGTATCCTGAGACAGGCTAGTACATATGAGCCAAGCCATCCTACGAAGGGCCACAGATGTAGCCATGACTCTAGATGAAACATCATTGGAGTCCACTGCAGCATGGAATTGCACCTTGTATGCCTCAATACCATCAACAGCCACCTGCTCCAGCTCCTTGGCAAGCTGGCCAGGGACCTGTTTAGCTAAAGCCATGACAGTGTCCCATCTAGATTTCTGATATCTAGCTGTATAGGCCATATAATTGGCCTGCCTGAGTCCCAAGGATGCTGCCATGTACTGTTTCTTTGCCATGGCATCAATCATCCTGGAGTCCTTATCTGGGGGGTGTGAAGCCAAGGGTATATTAGCCTTATCACAGGCTGCAGCCTGCACTACCCCAACATGGCTGCATTGTTGGATAAGGAACTCCTTATCTGAGCCTGACAGAGTATACCTCTTGTCCATTCTTTTATCCACAGGAGGTATAGAATTAGGAGTCTTTAAAATCTTAAATGTCTGTTTCCCAAAAGACTTGTGTAAGGGAATAGACAGCCTCCTGGACTCTGGGATATCCATCATTTCCACATAGTCAGGCTCCTCCTGGTCATCCACAGCTTCTTCCATAGGAAGCTGAAGGGTTTCAGCCACTTTCTTGTAAAACATGAAATGGGAGGGGGACTCAGAAAGCCTAGGAGGAGACTGTCTGGGGAGATGTCCGGGTCAATGGGCACATCCAGACTTTCATAATCACATTCACTTTCCTCATACTCTCCTTTCTCCTCCTCCGGTTCATAAAATTCTTCCAAATCATAATCCGGAACCGGTGGAACCGGCCAAACAGAGCGCCTTCCTGATGGTGCGGTTCGGTCGAACCGGGGATAGCGACTGAACAATTTTTATCGCTTTGGCTATTTCCTCAGCGGTTGGAGAAGAAACTTTTGGATCCACACCAGCTGATTTATCCCTTCTTGTTCTCTTAACAAGAACTGACTCTTCAGAATCAGTTCTCCTTTTGCCCGAAGAAGTTTCACCCTGGTCAGAGGGCACTCCTTCTGGTTCGGTTTGAACCGAACCGGGCTGGCCATCCGCGTCAGCTGACTTTTTGGCCTCTCTTTCCCTGAGCCTACCAACTCTCTTTTCTAGGGTAGCTGCAGGAAAATTTTTACAAATCTGGCAGTCTGAATCGAGGTGGTTAAACCCCAGACAATAAACACAGGTGGTGTGGGGGTCAGCCTTAGCAAAGACTTCCCCACACACACTACAGTGTTGAAACCCAGTGGGCCCATTTTTTCTTTTGGGTTTCTCAGACATGGTGCCAGTCCTAACAAAACTTGCCCTTTTAATGGCAATCCACCAGGTAAGACACTCTTATCGGTTCCTGACCGTGTTACGGGTCGTGGAAAAAAACGTAGTAAAATCCTTTTATTTAGAACTGATAAGAACCGGTAACCACACTCTAAAAGTAGAAATAACGATTTTTAAACAACCTGATCGGTTCAAACCGAACCGATGAAACATTTACAAGTTCCACACAGAATAGAAAATCAATATAAACCTATCTAGTACTCACGAATACCACAGACAGAGACTGAACCGACAGGTTGCAGTTTAAATATGGTTGAAAACCGAGAAAAACGGACTTTAACCGACAAATTGAACCGAGCAAAGGAGAAATCTCCGGAGCAACTGTTCAGTGAGGCGGAGTAAAGAATCTGATGGTTTGAGTTCAAACCGCAACAGACAGAGTCTCAACCAAGCTCGAGCTCAGTGTTCCATGCCTGGCATGGAAAGTTAACTCTTTCATCTCTGGGGCAGTTCGAAGGTTGGGACTCACTGCTATTGTCAGAATACAGCAAGACTTCATGTTGTTTGAAGTCTATAAAATGACTGTGTTATGAGCATGCATTGTGCAGTTTCCACACACACTTGTTATTTCACGAATTTGTAATATTTTCACTCCAGATTTTCAACATTGGAATTTTTTTACACCTCCTTATGAACAGTATAGCTGTCATTTTTCACATTCTGGCATAGAAAAACACAGTCACTGTGGGAAATCAGTGTTCGGGACAGATTAAGAAAATCACAGTGACACTGTCCATGAATAGAGGTCCTTAAATGCCTATGTTGAAAATCTGGTGACAAAAGTCCATAAAATTACTATGTTATGGGGGTGCATTGTGCAGTTTCCATTCACTCTCGTAACTTTAAAATGTTGTAATATTTTCGCTCAAAATTTTTAACATTGTCAATTTTGCACACCTCCTTATGAACAGTACAGCTGTCATTTTTCACATCCTGCCTGATATGTGTTTTCACACAACTGGCGCACAATAGCATGGTCGCTGTGGGAAATCAATGTTTGGGACAGATTAAAAAAATCATAGTGACAGTGTTCATGAATAGAGGTCACAAAATGCCTATGTTTAAAATTTGGTGCAGTAATTCCACTAAATGACTGTGTTACAAGAGTGCATTGTGCAGTTTCCACATACGCTCGGAAGTTTGAGCATTCTTAATATTTTCACACCTGCTTTTCAGCATTGCCATCTCTTCACACCTCCCTATGAATGCTACAGCTGTCATTCTTCACATCCTGCCCAATCTGTGTTTTCACACATCTGGCGCAGAATGGCACGGTTGTTGTGGGAAATCAAAGTTCAGGACACATTAACAAAATCACAGTGCCACTGTTCATGGATATAGGTCCTAATTGCTTTCATGATGTGGGTGTCACAAAAAGGCCATGTTGAAAATTTGTAATGCAAATACCAACAAACACCCGGGGCTTTAGGGTTTCTAACCATAATATCATACAATGTACAGACTGACAGGAATCAGGGGTGTGCCTTTTGATTGCCGGCTGTAATGCTCACTCCATTCCCCCCACCTCCCACTCTGAAACCAGTGACAGACATCGAGGTGTGCCTTGAACTCTTTGGCCCCAGAGTTCACCCCATTCTCCTTTACTGCACCCATTTCAGCATATGTCCTTATGAAATGGGGTGACTGTGAAGTCAAACACCCCAAGGCACACCTCAACACTTGTCAGTGTCTGCAGGATAGAGTGATGTGAAATGTCGTGAACGTTATGGGCGACGACCAAAAGGCACACCCTAAAGCCTGTCCATCTCTGCAGGGCGGAGGTGGGGTTAACATGAGTTCAATACTTCACTGCCATTCCTATTCTGCATCTGTCTAACTCCTGCATGTCCAATGCTAATATCAGCAAGCAAACATTCAGCATTGACAAATACTTGTTGTTACTGGCCCCATGAAGCTACACTTATCAGATACTGGACTCTCCCAGGCACTTCGCCCTGTGTCATGTGATGCTTTAAACTCTTTAAGGTGTTTAAGTCCAGGAGGTCTCCTTCTGCTGGCTGCTCTTTATGTTCTTATGCTGTTTTGTTTGTTTTCTTTCTGAGAATGATAGTTGTTACCCCCAAAGTAGTAATGAAATTGGAAGGCTGTTGTTTGAATCCTACTCTACTTCTGTTTGCATTTTGAAATTGCTTTCTTTTGCTCCTTGCACTGAAAGTGTATTTAAGTTCACTTGTAATGCAATAAAAAAGCTATAAAAAATGGTGTCTATGCAGTTTTTTGAACTTGCATAATCAGACCTCTAATCTCTAAAGGTACCAGTAATGCAAACTGTTTCCCTTCACTTGTGCACACTTTTGTAGCAAAACATACTGTGCTATTACCAGAAAGCCCTTGGCAAACCTGTTGGTTCTGGCCATATAATCTTATTCTTTTGACTCTCAAATACAATTACTGCTTTTATCTGAAATGCAATTTAGTGTGCTTCATTTACACTTATAAAATGGGTAAAAGAAATCCTTCACCCTGATAGGTCAAAAGGCGTGTCCTTACCGGACAACAAACTGAAAGGTGGCACTACTTTCCTAATATCTTAACCTGCATAGGTGAAAGGGCAGCAATATCATTGAGCAACTGATATCTTCCATCAGTCCTTCTGCAACCAGAACTGATCTTCCATCACAAACATGTCTGCTACCTTTACACTGTAAAAATCTTCAACTGGGCCCTAAAAATAAAACTACCGTAAATAAAAAAATAAAACAAATTAAGTAAACATTGTTTCCCTGATCATCACACTCTCCTTACACATATAAACAAATCTGAACATTAAGTATTGTTTATAGCTTTCATTACAACTGTTTCTTTACTAACAGCGAAAAATCCACCTTCTGTCTTTATCTGCTCTTCAGGGGAAATCTCTTCTACTTGCCTTGACAGTGAGATAATTGAGTCACTGGCTCTAAAACAGGCCTTTGTTGTCTGTGTGTATAGTATGTTGGGAGAGTAACGCAGAGGATAATGTGTGGTCATCGATGGTTAACCAGTTTGTTAACCATCGAGAGGTTGCCAGGGTGACCACGTAAACCTCGAGAGGTTTAGGTCGCCATGGCAACCTCGAGATGAGTTAAAAAAACAGTTACCCATCAATGTATCATACATTATATTTTATAGTGTATGGTACAATTTAGGTTTTTCACAAAAGAAAGCAGTTCCTTACTGCAGTTTTTTTTATGTTGCCGCTGCTCTGCCCTCACCGCTGCGGCCGTTTCTAGGCCATCCCAATCCATTTGCGCACATGCCCAGACTGTTCCCAGTTGTTAAGCCATCGATGTGACATACCATCGATAAGTTAACAACATCATGATGTCACATCGATGGTAAAACGTTGTTATAAAAAGGTAGATTTCTACATATAACAACGTTCTACCATACATTATATTCTACTAGCGGAACTGAGCAGAATTTTGAATCCCTGTATTCCATGACAAACATTCCATGATACACATTCTCTGTCTTGAATGAGGGAAAATATAGAAAAAAAACAGGATGAAGAAAGTAGGCAATACAGTAATACTTTATAAACAAAAAGAAAAGGTTGGAAAACACAGTTACAGAGGCAGACCCAAACTGCTCAAATAGTACATTGCTGTCCCTCCAACTCACTGGTTTAACATTTTTCAATGAGTTGCTGTTCAATCAGTTTTACCACTCCTCTGCCCAAGTCTGGGGACTATTTTTCACCATATTTAAACATTAAGTATTGTTTATAGCTTTCATTACAACTGTTTAATAATGCGACCAGAGTTTTGTTTGATTGTTATAGAACTAGTTGTTACCCATTTTATAAGAGCAATAAGATACTTCAGGGTGTGAGTTGTTGATTGATAAGAGCACTACCCAGCTGCTGTAGTCATTCAGCACAAGCACCTCATGCCTAACAACGTACCTGGGGGCGTACTCTTATCAATCAACAACCCACACCCTGTCGTGTCTTATTGCTTGCATATGGATAAATAAAACTCTTAAGTTCTCTTTCATTTCATTGACATTTACCAATGTTAAAAGGGCACACAAACTTTTCCTGAGTGCTATCCAGTGATGTGTAAATTCTTAGATTGTCAGGAAATGAGCTGTCTTGGTAAATTGTGGCCATGGTAAGGTCATCAACTTCATAGACAGACACAAATACTGTGACTATATCTGCTACAATTAAAGAGCCACCTAAACTGTTTGGGTAACTTCAATAAACAATACATTGGGACATAATGCAGTTTACATTTTATATTGACCGTACCCAACACTTAGACTGGCTGCTGCCCAACACACTCTCGAACAGTATTAAATCCCTGTTCTGTATCAGCTCAATCATGCTGGCATGCATGTTGTTCCTGCCTGTTTATTGTTGAGACATGTCAGCTTGTATTTCATAGACTAGTTGCAGAGGCTAGTGGTGATTTTATTAGGACAGTCGCCATAATCCTAAGGTAAAGTCATAAAATGTTGTAAATCAGCTGTGCATCTGGGGAGAATGTAGCCCAAGCAGGACAGAGAAGGCATGGTAAGTGCAGTGGGACAGAGGAGGCAGTGTACAGAAAAGCGAAATTATCTCTCTCATCTCAAGCCAGGTCTGTTATAAAAAAAAAGAAAAACATTAATTGGTAAAATAAATGATGTGATACTATCACATTATTTATTACGGCAATTAGTGTTGTTGTTTTTTACCAAACCTGGCTTGAGAGTAAAGGTAATAACTAACTGTTGGAGTAAATAATGTGCACTGTTGTAGGGTGGAGTGGCAGGCAGTCAGCCCATGGGGGAGGGGAGCTGGTGGAAGTAAGGTTTCAATCAGTTTTCAGCTCTCAACTTTTGGCTTTCTTCACATAAACGAAAAAAAACTTGATACACAATAGTAAATACATAAGAACAGTGTCAGTGGCTCAGTAGGTAGCACAAATGCTTCTGAGGCCGGAAGATCAGAGGACTGAGGGTTCAGTTCCCACATCTGGTACTTGGGTTAATATCCCAATACTGACACTGTAGTGCAGCATGAGGGGGGGTGCTACACATCTGAGGTGCCGTCTTTCTGATGAGACGTTAAACCGAGGTCCCATCTGCCTAGATTTGTGGTAGTTCAGGTGGATGCTAAAGATCCCATGGCACTTATCGAAAAAGAGTAGGGGAAATTTTTATTAGGAACCAAAAACAGAATACAGAAAAATATAAACATTCAACAAACAACTGAGATCCATCCTTATATAATGCACATTTGAAAAAGGAAAAAAGAACATACTATCCCACCCATCCAATATCATGCCATAAATAGTGACCTACATCAGATCCTAAAGTTCGAAGTTCATTATCATAGAATTTATCCAGTTCATTTTGGATCTGAAAAAAAATGTCTTGCAGTTGAATCACTTTACTCTGAAGAACTCTTCAACACCTGGCTTGCCAGATGGACCATTTAATACAGGCCAAAAAAACAAAAACTGTACTTCTGTGCCATTTATTCCATTCTATCAGGATCTGGCCTGAAACTAATTTATTATAAGACATATGACAAAAGAGTGGTTCTCCCCACCAATGTACTAGTGCATGCCAAAAATTTTGTGTATGAACACATTCAAAAAATAAGTGTTGAATGGTTTCAAATTGTCCCTGACAGGTCTGCGTTTGACATATCCCATCAACCAACTGTTTGTGTTTATGATTATTTTTAACATTAAGTTTTTGGTGTCCACAGAGCCAAATCATATCTCGCATCTTATTAGGGATTCTAGGTTCTATTATGCTAGTCAATAACAAGTCAGTAGTAATAGCCTCAGAAACCTGAAATACTGTAGAGGTTCTTCAAAATAACAAGAAGTAACAATAGAATTATGAAAATATTTCCTCTCATGAGTAATGAACCAACTAAGTTCAACTTTCCACATTCTAATATATTTTAAAGTGTACCTCACATAAATAGGGAGTTGTTTTTTCTGAAGGATGCCATTTGCCCCTTCCCCAAGCCATTAAGAAAGGTTCACCCCATAATGTCATACACGTGTCCCATCGAATCAGCATTTAATAACATAGGTCTAATAGAACTACAAAAGAAATTACCAAAGAAATAAACAAGAGGTTGTATCATACCAAGTCCACCAGACTTCCAGGGTCTGTAAGTATGACCCTCTTCACAGGGTTCAGTCGACTACCCCAAAGTAGCTGAAAGAAAAGACTCATGATTTTTGCATGCATACTATATGGTAAAGGGAAAACGAGAGAGACATACAGAAATATTGGTGCTATATATGATCTAAAAAGAATCACCCGTTTCTTCCTTGTCATCTTCCAAGACTGCCATTTAATCACTTTTTGATAAGCTACATCATAAACTGTACCCAAATTTAACTGTAAAGCTTCCTAAGAACCGTAATAAATACCAAGTAACTTCAGAGTACTAGTAACTACAGGAATAACAAAAGAGTCTATCTGTAAGGCTGTACCCAACACCAGTAAGCTGTTTTTATTATAATTAATCCTAATGCCTGTACTATCCTGCAAATTCTGCAGGATTGGGAGGATTCTCTTACCTGAGTCTAAATCTGCCACTGAAAAAACACAGTCATCTGCATAGCCAAAACTTTCTGAAAAGTAGATCCTTCTAAAGTTACAATAGCCAAGATGCTGACAGCAGATTCAACCAATCGTAACAAGGGATCCAATCCAAACACAAACAATAGGGGACTCAAAGGACATCCCTGCTGAACCTCAACCTGAAATTGTACAGGAAAGCCCATATGTCAGTTAATAAGAGGGGTGACCTGTGCTGCCACATACAATGTTTTCAGTAAATCAAGGAACAAATCTGGAATTTCATAATGGTGTAATACAGCCCAGATGTGTTCATGACATATAGCGTCAAATGCCTTTTCTTGATCTAATGATAGAAGATAACCAGACAGTTTGTGCTGTAGCCCTTGATCTATAAATTCTCTAAGATAAATAAGATAGTGAATAATGTTTCTACCAGGGACAGCACAAGTTTGTGTGGAAATCAATAATTTATGAGCAACTTTGGAAAGTCTGTGCAATAAAATATTAGCCAAAATCTTGTAATCGGAAGTTGACAGACTCAGTGGTCTCCAGTTTTGCAAGATTTTTGGATCTGCCCTTTTATACAAAAAAAAAAACATAATTTCATTATACATACTAGGTGCCAGTCTATTTTCAGACCAAATAGCTTCATACACAGAATGCAACCACGGAAGTAATAGATCTGTGTAGGATTTATAAAATTCATTAGGGATGCCATCAATACTTGGCATTGTACGAACTGATAATTTACTAACGGCCAGTTTGATTTCTCCAGTAGTAGGTGGAGTCATCAATTCCTCAGTTTCTGTTGTCAACAAGGAGGAAATAACCATATCTTGAAAAAACAAAGGTGAAAGATCAGAGACAGGTTTTTGAAATGTATCTTTGACATAATTCTGTAAAACCTGATGTAAACCTCTAACTTCTTGTACAATTATCCCATCTGAATCCAATAATGCAGTCATGCCAAATCTATGAGGTTCCTGTGTGGAAAGGTCATAAGGATTGACCTGTTTACATGTGCCCATAACCAAATATTTCTGTTGGTACATACAGTATATCTGTCTTCCTTTTCCTTAAGGAAGTCAATCATTTTTTCCTAATTGCCTTAAATTGTTGGCACACAGCACCAGATGAAGAGGTTACCTGAGACAGAAGTTTTAAATGTTGGGCCCTGTATCCTAAATGTGTTAAATAAGCATCCCTGGCCTTAGTCCTAGAAATTGGTAAAATTAAAAATTTCAAATCGAGTTTAGTATCTTCCCACCAGTCTATAGGGCTATCATATAAAAAACAAAGGGCAGAACGTGCTGAAAAAAAGGATTGTACCTGTGAATAAGTAATGTTATCTTGTAACAAAGATATATTCAGCTTCCAGTAGGCACGTCCCATCTGGAGCCTTTGATAAGGGCCTATCAGTATCTTAACTATCATATGGTCAGTAGTTTCTAATGGCAACACCATAACCCCCAAACAAGTTATTCTTTCAGATAGAAACCAAAAATCTATATGAGAAGATAAGGTTCCCTTAAAAAAAGTATGTACTGGGAGTAAGCATAATAAATTACATACATCTATCAAATGATTACGTTTTAGTATGTCCAAAAGTGAATTGGTATCACAATATACTTTCTGTAATTTCCTTCTCCAGTCCCTGGGGGCAAGGCCACAATTAAAATCGACTCCCCACAATACAAGTTTAGATGTATGCAGATAAGGGCCAATGCATTGAAAAAGAGACGACCTATCTGCTTTCAGCTGTGGAGCATAAATATTAATGAGGTGATATACGCAGTTAGAGAGCATTACATCCACTAGTATAGCTCAGCCAGGAAAAATATCTAAGACTTGTAAGACTCGAGTAGTGACATTATAAAACAAGATACCTAGACCATCACAAACATCCTCACCCAAAGACCAAAAGCAAGCACCCCAACTCCAATCTTTTTCTGCTTCCCTCAAATCTCGTAATGAATGTAGTCTAGTATCTTGCAACAGAATGATATTACCCTTACTTTCTCTCAAGCTGGCAAAAATAACTAGTCTCTTTCTTTTAGATTTAATACTGTTAACATTAACAGTGAGAAAGGAGATACCTTCTGCCAGGAAGGGAAAGCAGAAAAAAAAACAATTACTTAACACTGTAGTCATCTTCACTTTCTTTTTTTCTGCTTTTTTGGTTTAGACTTATCCCTATTTCCCACATCAGGGGTAGGCTGTATGTGTGAGGAAGTAACTGGAGAAATATCGGAATCCATACCATCTTCATCACCTTCTTGGTCTAGCAGAGGGGCAAAAGAATTTTGAACAGGGACTAAATCATGTTCATTAGGCTGCTGTAAACTGTCTGAATCTGATTTATTAGCTTTTGGACTAGTCACCCTTTGAAATGGAACATCCGTCTGTACACCAGGAGGAGCATGCAAGTAACCTCCATACCCTCCGTAAATGTGCAGGTTCTATCACTTGGGTTGCCATTCACAAAAGGTAATACAGATACGGATCGCGGGGTTCAATATTTTCTGGGGAGACAGGAATAAGAACAGTATCCACCCCATCTGTATCAGGTTTGTGAGGGTCCGGGTGGGAAATTTCCATTTCATCTTGGACCTCCTCCCTTCCTTTTTCAGGTGTTACTGGAGAAGTATTATACTGAGGTTGAGAGTCTAGGGTAGTAGGGCAAGATTGTAGGAACAAGTCCTGCACTTTTTGTTTTTCCTTCTGGGCATTAGCCACATGTACATCCTGCTCTGCACGGAGCGTGGGATCAGTCTGATTATGTGAGGCCTAGGAACAGGACCAAAATGTATGTCCTTGCTCATTGCAGAGGTTACATTTCATAGGCCTTCTACAATGATCACCAACACGACCTAAATCCCCACAAAGACAGCATTTTTGTTGATCACATACATTACTCAGGTGACCCAAAGCTCCACATTTATAACAAGCCCTGGGCTGGCCAGGGTAAAACAACACTCCCCTATCCCGTCTCCCTCTAAAAAAGTTAGGTAAGTGTTTCGTAAGGCCATTTTCAAGATGTAAATCAATCAGATAATGCCAACCCTCAGTCCAGGGGTGTTCATCATCAAGTATTGGTTCAGGTTGCCCTTTTACAGTACAATGTTGTTGTAACCAGTAGGTAATGTCAGCAACATTAACTCCCTCATTATGAAATAAAACAGTAATTTTCTTTGAAACTGGTTTCGTCAGGGGGATAGCCAGAAATGCTTTCCACAAAGGAGTGTTTTTAAGTGCTTGAAACTGCTTCCAAAACCTTTCCAGTCCAACAGGGTGCTTAAAGCTTACATCAAAGATAGGGTCCCCAGGCACATGTATTAAAGCATATATTTCATATGCATAAAACTTCATACTACCCTTCAAAAGTTTCACGTCCCACAAAATGTCTGTTAGGGACTTCCGCCATAGGCCCTCTGAATTTTAATTGGACCGCATTTCGTCTGGCAACAGGTTCGGATAATAAACCAAAAGTAGCAGGAAACAATTGTTCTTTCACCTTATCATGCCACACTGTGGAAGAGGTCTGTTGAACAGAGGTTGAGGGAGAGGAGTCTGCACCAGTATGTAATTGCTGCTCAACAAGGACCTGCTGACCATCAGACTGGGGGGGGTACCTCAACATGTAGAGTATCCTCATCCTCTAATCTTCTAATATCTTTCAAGAGGAAATCTTGGGCAGTATTAGAAGGTTCCTGAACTTCCTCTATCGGGGAACACTGTCCTGGCATTATAAGGAACACTTCAAAATCATTAGTGGGGCTGAAAGAAGGTCGTACCTGTTCCCACACTCCAGACAGATCATTAACATTTGCATCCCAGCGCTTTCCGTCCAAAGACTTAACCCACCCAGCTGCTTCTAGTGCTGTTGCAACTCATTTGGCAGGGGCCTCAGTCTCCCTAGATGAAAAGTATAATGCCGAAGAGGAAAGAGCAGAAAAGGGGGCAGTTGGAATAGCTGTAGGGGATCCCCAACCTTTACTTACATGGCCCAGGCCCATAGAACTCCCACTACTACCCCTTTTACCTCTCGGTGAGAGTCCGATATTGAAGAGCCCCACATTAGAGCCCAAAGCCAAGTCCTTTGTATTAATTTGGTCTGATTCCTGAAAAATGGTCACAGCCAACCCATAGGAGATATTGAGGGCAGTGTAGTGCTATCGGATTGCAGAGAAGACTCACCTGAATCGATCTGACTCTCTTCTTGTAAAGGGGAAGAACAATGCGACAATATAGAGGAGTCCATAGACACAGGTTCCTTGCCAGGTACCTCCTCCTCAGCAGAGTCCAGCACAGCAGAGGACCATTCTACTTCCTGTTCCTGTACAAGAGGAAGATCATCCTGTTGGTGCCTGAGCTCCTGCAGCAAATGGTTCCTTGCTATCAGGAACTGCCACTCCATGTCATCAACCTGCAGTCGAATTGCTGCAGCATCGCAAGCAGGACCTCCTTCGGTTGCCTCCGGAGACTTACCTCGGAAGGTAGTAACATCTTCAGGTACACTGCTCATATCATTGGTATACATATCGTTGTCATGTTCCAAATCCATATTCGCCATAAGGATCACTCCATTGGAAGGGGACTGAGGAGGTGATCTGCACCTCAGCCTCCCACACGTCCACTCTCTCAGCCATCCACCAGCACACTGCCAACTCCCAATGGAAGTGCAGTGCCCTCCAGTGAAAAGAGTAGGGGAATTTCCCCGGTGTCCTGGCCAGATTTCTCCCATTCACTAAAAATACCACTAACAGCTTAATCTGGTTCAGTTACAGTTGCTTGCATCTGTATCCCCCCCCCCGCCCGTCGCCCCTGAAAAGGGGCTTTAGGCCCAGTGGGCTTACCAGGTCAACAAAATTCAGTAAATAATTAAATACAATAAATACATTAATTGTTAAACTGATACATCACAGTAAAAAAACTGTTGTTAATCACAGTATAAAGAAACTCCAAAAAGCTGTCCCCAACTCATTGACTGCCTGCCACTCCACCCGACGACAACAGTGCACATTATTTACTGCAGAAGTTACTTATTGTGGCATTGTTTATTACAGTAGTTTGTGTGTGTTTCTTTTTTATAACAGACCTAGCTTGAGAAAAGACTAGAGATAATTCTTATCTGAGCTGCCTCCTCCATCCTGCTTCGGCTCTGCTCCCCCTAATGCACGCTGCTTTACATCATTTAATTAATTTACCTGTTACAGACTGCAGTTTCAGTATAGAGATATATATGTGCTGTAAGAACAATATTTTGCAAACAGGTTAACCTACTTTAAACATAAACAATGACCCCCTATGTTACCACTATGGAGAAATTTTATCTGGCTCCGTCTTGACTCTGTCTATGTGCCCCCCCCCCCCATGCTCACCTCTGAGTAATTACCAATGCTAGGTGCTTACAAGGTAAAGCAAAATTGAAAACTTCTCCGAGTCTGGTCTTCTGCCACGAAACTGTGGCTTGTCTTCTCTCTCCTATGCTTGCCTCACTTACTGGCTTTTCAATTTAGCTAACAGATTAGCACAGAGCTGTGAGTGATTTTCAATATAGCAGGTGACTGTTCATTCAGCTTTGAATGGGAAGTGGTAACATTTATCCTGTGCAGTAGTTAACATTTCTAGGAACCATATGTTTTCTGCTTTTTACTACTTACAGACACTGATGCCTGGGCTGCTTGAATAAAACTTGTGTTGTACTGCTTGTCACTTGCTCAGGAATGGTCTGAAATGGATGTGGTGGAATGCGTGAACAGCCTAGTCAAACTGCTACCAACGGGGACCCGAGTGCAGAGTGTCTGAAAAATTACACAGACACACAGAGTGAAACAAGTGGCTATGCTAACAAATTACTTAATGACAACAAATTCAACACTTTCTTTCTCTGATGTAACAGGGCACGAAAATTGTCACACACGGTGACTGAAGTCAGTGTCTTAACTCTCAAAGGAGGAGAAGGAACCTGAGGAGTCAACATGGGAGTTCAGCTTCAACTCAGTTTAACAGAATTTGTCCAGAGTTATGCCCAATATTTATATTCTTCCTCAGCTCCATCAACTTCAGTTGGGTCTGAACGAATGGCAGCATTGGCAAGTGAAGTGTCAAAGTTTCCCACTTTCCTTAGAGTGTAAGTCTGCAGCAGCTTGAGAAGGTGCTGGACGGGGAGGGAGGAATGCGACACGCTCTTAGCATTTCTATTGGCTTGCTGACTTTACACAACAGTCAATCATGTGTAAAGCTGGCAGCTAGACTCCTCCAACCCCCTAAATGTTACTGTGGGCGGGCAGCTACATCAAGTCCAATTCTGTGTGCTCTGGGCACCGGGTGGCTCATGGCTGCTGAATCTGACTACTGCATTATAAGTTTTTCATTGGGATTTGGGTCTTGCCATGTGCCCACCGCTTCCAGCCCCTTGTTGGTGCCCCAAGGGGCCACATGCCTCACATGTGCCAAACACCGGTACTGGATCACTCCTGCGAGAGAGAGACACACACACAGTACAGAATGATAGCGCTTTCTGTCTGTGCTTCTTGAGGGGAGCCCTGACATTTTTCTGCCATCCTGAGAGAGTGTATGAGAGAGAGACAGAGTTCTTAAAAGTTGCTGCACTCTTCTCTATCAGTGCATCTCTCTCTCTCTCTCTCTCTCTCTCTCTCACTCTCTCTCTGCAGACAGCAGCATGTTGACCCATGTTGTGCAGTGCCAGCACCAAAAGTGGAAAGATCTAAAGGTTAGTTGGTGCAGGGTGAGAAACATGTATTCAAGGATAATAAAGACAATTCGCAGTGCCCCTCTAGTCCAGAGCGAGCAGCCTTCCTCAATGTGTGTGCCAGAGAGACAGAGAGAGAGAGAGAGAGTATCACAGATGGCAGAGAGAGAGAGAAAGAGAGCGAATCAGGTGCTGACAATCGGCACACCAAGCAACATGAGTGGGGCATGTGTGTCTGTGTGTCTCTGTCTTTCTGTTGTTCCCCGCTGGTCTGTCATGGTACAGTAAAACAGCAATGCAGTAGCCACTAGTCAGGGCACAGTAAATGGCAGAGACACAGTGAGGTTCAGGAGTTGTTGCCAGTGCAGGAGATGTTGTTCCTGGCAGATCCTTGGGGAAACAGTGTTCCCAGTGTGTGCTGATCACAGACTGTGTCAGAAAGTTAGCGCCAAAGTGTGTGGCATGCAGATGACTTGCTGCTGGGATGTTGAGTAAGTCTCAGTCTCCTGCAGGCAGCACTTACTATGGCTGGCACTTTCCTTGTTCCTTCAACAGCATTGTTTTGCAGAGACAGTTAGTTGGCTCTGTCCTTGGTGGAGCAGCGGTGTCGCTAACGCACACTCCGGTCACATGGAAATAGGAATTGAAAAAATAAATTAAAAAAAAATTAATGAAACACACACTAACTCTCATCCCATGTGACCATAGCTCCCCGTGTTTGCTACAAATGTAACCAATTCATCTTGCAAATCAAAGGACCTAAACCCTCTCTTATTGGAGATGCTTCTGTCATTTGAAGTGCATGACTATTCAGCCCACCCAGCAGAGAGTTGCATCAGGACCACACCAAGTAGTCATTGGTGTAGACTGCTGAGCCCATTTCGAGCCCCTAGTTTTGTGTACTGCAACAGGCTCGACAGCAACACACACCCCAAAATCCCCTATTGCCACAATAAGTTGGCATGTGCTTGCACGCAAGAAATGTAAAAATGAAAAATGTAACTAGTACATTGAGAGACAAGAACAAGAGAAAGAACAGGAAGAGAATGATCAAGCACAGACTAAGTCAGACACACCCAAACAAACTCTCAAGAAATTTGTGCCAATGAAAGTCATGGAGTTCTTGGAAATCTTGTATTGGCAAATGATGTCATGGTTGCAATGGTAGAAGTTGAGGCTGCAATGGAAGATGGATGATTGTAATTTAAATTTATGTAACATTGAGAAAAAAAATGAACACTGAGTAAAGAGCAGTTTGGAACTAGTAGGAGTTTACTTATGTATGCCATCTGTTTAAACATAAGAAAGTAAATACAATTACCCAAAGGTACCCATGTCTTATGAGGTGATTGCACGCACAGTTCTGACTGAACACAGTATTGGTGGATAGACTTTGCACCATTTGTTCTTGTTGTCAGTTGAACATTGCAAAATTGAAAAGTACAGTATCTACATTTGTCATGTGATGTAGCATCAGAACTGAGGGATACATTCAAAAAGCTGAAACTCTTGATTGTGGATGAAGTGAGCATTATCAAATGTCAAGCTTGCTCTCATTCACCAAAGGCCAGATGAGGTGATAGGTAAACATCAGGATATTTCATGTGATACATCTGCTCCCTTTCCCTGACCCTTGTGCCAGTCCTGGGGTCAGGGATGACCTCTGTTACAGCCAACTGCACTTAGCAGGTCTCAGTCCCACACAGGACAACACAAGTGGCTCCAGTCATGATGATTGAGGTGCCAGGGTTTGACTCCCAGCCTGGGATCCTGACATTTTGCTACTGGCTGCTATTTCTGCCAGTCCCCACTACTGCAATCCTGGGACACTGGACAGTGAAAATCACTTGGGTAGGCTGGTGGAGGTAACAGCAGGGAACCATGAGCATATAAGTTTAGCTTCTGAGGAATATACGCATCATCATTTTTTGGGGGGGATGGTAAAGAGCACAGAAACTGTTTCAATTGTACTGGTCAGAACAGTTTCCTGGCTGATGGCTTTTGGCGTTAGGGCTTGGAGATCACCTGCCAGAAAGAGACAGATGGCAGGAGGGACAACAATATAGCCCATAATAAACAAAAACACTTCAGTCATGCAGAGAGGTAAATAAAATGTGTTAAACTTTGTTTGTGATTTTGTAAAACACCAGACTGAATTAGGTGATGCATTCTCTGCGTGAGTACAGAAAGTTGCAGGGTACAGAGCAGACAAAGTTCACAATAAATACAAGGTACAATGAACAAATAAAAAAATGGATAAGATTAGACACAACTGCAGTGCAAATTGTTTGTTAAATGCTGGCGGAGCCTTGAGCAGAAGGAAGGACTGTTACCAACATCAATGAGACCAGCAGGTACTAAATTGCATGGGACAATATCCCTAAAGGTCAATGCCTCTAACATGAGGTAATTTTTCTGAAGGGGAGCCTGAAGGTAACACTGAACTGGGAACGAGTCTCCTGCTGGTTGGATGAGCATTAGAAGAGCTCAATAATGTAAGATGGGACTTTTCTGAGTGTCATCTTGTGGAAGAACATGGTCAGCCTATAGGTGAGGTGATCCTCCAAGGATGAGCAGTAAGTCAAGGAATACAGATGGCAGTGGTGGGTGCTGAAAGGCAGGCCAGTAAGGAGACAGCATACACTACTGTACACAGTGTATGCCTTGGAGAGGATTCTGGCAGGGCAGACACATATAGCAAGGAACCATAATCAACTAAAGGGAACAGGAGGCTATGGACAAGTAGTCTCTTTATTTCTTTTAATATGGCAAAGACAACCTTGTCTCATCTATACTTCTTTTAACAGATTGTTGACATGGGTGTCAACATTTAGGAAGATGTCCAAGTGCAGACTTAGGTATTCCAACTCTGAAACATGCTCCTCCTCAGTATCACACAAATTAAATAGGTAGAAGGTGTCACTGGCAGGTTTTTGTGTGCCCCCACCCCAAGAAAACCATGGATTTAGTTTTATTTGGTATTGAGGACTAACCTATTCTTTACAAACCAGTCCTAGAGTAGGTCAAAATTCCTACTGAATAGTATTGTTCAAGGATACCTGGTCCTTGCCCATACTGAAGATGACAGTGCAATCAGCATAAATGATTGTTTCTGTTTATGGGCAAGCATTTCGTAGCATGTTCAAAAACATGGAGAAAAGCAGAGGACCAAGAATAGAGCCCTGGGGAACCCCACAACAGATCTGATGGAAGTCTGAGAGGCAGTTGTCAACTGCAGTGCTATGAAACCCATTGGACAGATAATGTTTGTACCAGTTGGAGACATTGGGGAAGAACTGAGGGAGAAAAGAGCCTGGATCAGTAGTTTCATGTTTTCAAGGCTGAATGCTTTGGTGAGGACCCCTAACACAGAAGCTATGAAATTACTTGAGTCTACTGCTTCGAGAACGAATTCTGTGAACCTCACTGAGGCAGTCTCCATGTTGTGTAGAGGGCAGAAGCCACGTTGGGCATGGGTCAACAGACTGTTTTGCTGGATGTACTCAGAAGTCTGTTCAAAGACTATCATTTTGAAGACTTTTGACAGGGGAGCCAAAAGAGAGATTGGGCAGTAGTTGACCAGAACCTTGTTGGCTAAAGTGACTAAGCAGTAGTCAATATTAGTGGGATCAAGCACAGATTTGGGGTTGGAGTAGCTCAAGTATTTGGCCACCTAATCAACAGAGAGGTCTTTAAATAAAATTTGCAAGAGGGGCTGCAGGTCAAGGTAACTGGCAACTGCTGGGGAGAACTTTCTGTACTTACTGAGGTCACCAAAGAAGTCATTGAGCAGGGAAGAAATGGCCTTAGGGTCACAAGTAACACCATCTTTGCCTTCTGTGGCCCAGGATTTTTTTACACAGATTACACAGACTTGTGACAGTAGAAAAGGACCACACCAGCTCATCTTGTCTGCCCTTTACACCCTTCCCTGCGCCCCCCTCCTTTTTACCAGCTCTGGACTTTCTCTCCTCCTCCTCCCAACCCCATATGTCTGTACCATGCTCTCTTGAATCCTCCCACCGATTCAGAACACACCACCTCCTCTGGAAGCTTGTTCCAGGCCTCCACCACCCTCTCCATGAAGAACTGCCCCTGACATTGCCTCTGTATTTCCCCCTTCTAATTTGAGTCTATGTCCCCTTGTGTTTGCTCCCTCCTTTTTGAACAAGCTCCCCTCCTTCACCTTATTTATCCCCTTCAAGTACTTAAAAGTCTCAATCATGTCCCCTCACTCCCTTCTAGTCTCTAGTGGGTACAGATTTAGCTTCCTCCATCTCTGCTGATACGGTTTGCCTTGCATCCCACACCCCATCTTTGTTGCTCTTCTCTAAACCCTCTCCATCATCTCATTATCCCTACGTAGGTGTGGTCTCCAGAACTGCACTCTGTACTCCAGGTGCTGCCTCACCATAGTTCTGTACAGTGGCATGAGCACCTACCTCCTCCTGCTAGTAAGGCCCCTTGCAATGCAGGCTAACTCACCATTTGCCTTACCCACCACCTTACTGCACTGGTTCCCCATCTTAAGATTCCTCGATATAATAATCCCCAGGTCCCTCTCCTTTTCTCTTTCATTGATTTCCTCCCCCACAAGGAAGCAAGATGTTTCATGTTTTTCTGCCCCAGGTGCATCATAGCACACTTTTTCGCATTAAATTTGAGTTGCCAGGTTTCCAACCACTTTTCCAGATTCTCCAGGTCTCACCTCATGGCCTCCACTACTCTTTGTGAGTCTACTGTATTACAGACCTTTGTACTGTCCATGAATAGGCACACCCTACCCTCCAGTCCCTCTGCTAGATCCCTAATATAGATGTTAAAGAGCATTGGTCGCAGTACTGACCGATGAGGTACCCTGCTGAACAATACCTGTTCCCGAGAATGTACCCAATTTACCACCACTGTTTGACACCTTCCTGCCAGCCAGTTTTCCACCCACCTAGTAATTCTCTGGCCCACCCCAGGCTCTCCAGCTTGTTTACCAGCCTTCTGTGTGGGACAGTGTCAAAGGCCTTCCTGAAGTCCTTATAGGCCATGTCCACCGCCCCGCCCTGGTCCACTACCTGCATCACCCAATCGAAAAACTCTATCAGGTTAGTCTGACATGACCTTCCATTTATGAACCCATGCTGCCTTTCATCTTGCATATCATTGTCCACCAGGTATTCCACCACCCTTTCCTTCAGCGATGTCTCCATTACCTTCCCCACCAACAAGGTGAGACTGACAGGGTGGTAGTTTTTGACCTCTTCCTTGCTTCCCACTTATGTCGTGCAACCACCTCCCCACCTCCACCCTCTTTCAGTCCCTGGGCACCACCCCTGTGTCCATGGACAAGTTGAACAGTCTTGTCAGAGGTGATGCCAGCTCCTCCCTCAGCTCCCTGAGTACCCTTGAGAGCAAGCCATCTGGCTCCATTGCCTTATTCACACTTAGTCTGCCCAATTCTTCGCTTACTCTATCTAATGTGAACTCCACAGAATCCAGTTGCCTGCAGTTTTCTCCCTTTCCCTCCTGCACTGGCCCTCTACCCTTGCCTTCTTTCATGAAGTAGTTGTTTAATGCCTCCTCTTTTTGAAGTCCCCCTCCAGTTTTGTTCCACCCTCCCCTCTCAACCTCCTTATTACCTGTTGTGCTTCTTTTCTCTCTCCCACATACCTAAAATAGGTTTTATCTCCTCTCCAGCCAGGTTTGCTATCCTCTCCTCAGTCCCCCTTTAGCCCTCCTTATCTTTTGCTCTGCCTCACTCCTCTTTTCCCTATATGCCTCCCTATCCTCATTCCTTTGTGTCTTCCTGTACCTCCTGAATGCCCTGTTTTTTCCATAACCATCCCCGCCACCTCTCTTGGTAACCAAAGAGGTCTCCTTTTTCTTCTGTTTTTTCTGATTTGCCTGATTATACATCAGCAGCCTTTAGCATCCCTCCCTTAATAGCTGCCCATAATTTCTCCACATCTTCCATATCCCCCAACCTTGACATTTTTTCCCCAGTTACCCTCCTCATCCTGTTAAGGTCTGCCTTCCTGAAGTCCATTACCCTAGTTCTCATCCTGTTTCTTTCCCTGCCTGTTTTTACTCTGAACCTAACAGCTCTGTAGTCACTTGTGTCTATTTCTTCCCCCACCTCCACTTCCACCTCCTCCACACTGTCCCCATTAGTGAGGACTACGTCAAACAGGTTCCCCCCAGTGGGCTTCCTAACCCGTTGTTGCAGAAAAATGCCTTGTAGTGCCTCTAAGATCCCTCTGCTCCTAGTTGTTACTGCTGTTGGGTCTCTCCATCGATGTTAGGGAGGCTTAGGTCTCCCACTAGTAGAATTTCCACTTTTTTTGCCATTTTTGTTACTGATTGTAATAGCTTTTCATTACCCACTTCCCCCTGCGTAGGGGTCTGTAAACTACCCCAACTCTCAATTGTTCCCCTTTTCTTTTGTCTAAAGTGACTGGTAATTGCCAAGTGGAGCGCAGAAACAACAGTGTGGTAATGGGGGGCAGGGCAACAACAGCATGCGCCGAAACAGTGACCGCACAGAGTGGCTGAACAACAATAAAAAGTTGAAGCACACAGCAGGTCTGCATGGGTGAACACCCATGCAGAGACACTGAGCACAGCAACCCAGACAGGGTGACAGGCAGTAGGGTGAGCATAGGCAGGAGTCCACGGCCACACACCAAGTGGCATACACACCTGAGCCCCAAGCCCAAAACACAGAAGCGGCACAGCCCGACACAACAACATTGTCAATGTACAGATGAAGACCAGCCCCACCCTGGGACCCAGAGCCACTACACCTACCTCCGTGAGCTGTCACACAACTTCACCTTCCATGTGTCACTAACCATGGCTGTGTGGTAGGTGTGCACCGTGCCCTGCTGCCCATGGATCGCCTACTGACACTGACCATCTGAGCCTACATGCCATGGGCTATGGGTTGGCTCCTTGCCCAGCAGTCGAGCAGTGCCACCCAGTACGGGTGCCCACTCCTCCTTCCCTCTTCCCCATAGTCATTTTTTTGCCACTTGCGCCCCTTCCTCTCGCCATTGGGCATTCACCCATTCTGAGTGTTCTCCCTGTGTGTGCATTCACCACTGCTGTGTGCTTGCCCTTCCCGTGGTCGCCGACGGTCGGTCGTTCTATGGGGACTTGCACATGCGGGGTTGCCCACATCACATAAATCCAAAGTGACCCACATTATCTCCCTTTCCCCTTCCTCTTCCAGCCTTTCTGTGGCTCCAATTTCTTTGTTAATGTATAATGCCACCCCTCCTCTCCTTTTCCCTGCCCTGTCTTTCCTAAACAATCGGTAACCAGGTATGATTGTTTCCCAAGCATGTTGCTCCTTCCACTAAGTCTCATACACTGCTACTATGTTGAGACCCTCATCCACCATGGTGGCCTCCAGCTCCCCTAGTTTATTCCCCAAGCTCCTGGCATTGGCTTCCAGACCCCTACACCATGTAGCCCCCCCTTCCCTATCCTCCCCTTTCAATCCACCCTGTTTCTGCCTGTTTCCCTCATTTCTACTTCATCCTGGGGGGAGGCTGACAGCCTCTCAATTCTTTTACCTGTTTGGGTGGCCCTGACTTTAACCTCTCCCCCTCGATTTAGTTTAAATTTAACTTCCTTACTATAAAGTGGTCCATTTTACTCTTAAGTACAGCTTCCCTTCTGAGCTCAGGTGCAGCCTATCAGGGGCATACAGCCCCTCTTCTTCCCATGTTGAACCCCAGATGCATATCAATCTGAACCCCACCTGCCAACCCCATCCTTTCAGCCATGCTTTGTATTCCTTTATCTTTTCCTTCCTCGGTGTGCTTGCTCTTCGTACAGGCAACACCCCCGAAACGGAGGAAAACCATGTTGCTGCAGAACCTAGCAAGCTCCTTGAAAGGTGCCTTTTCCTCTATCAGTCTGTTCTTCTCCAGGTCATTGGTACCAACCTAGGTGAAACACCAGGTGCATCCTCTCATCTTGATGCTTGCCCCAAGAAGGTATATCGTGCCTCACCTTAAGCGCTGTCATTCCTGGCATGCACTGAACCCATTCTATATATTTGATAGATATGGATCTACTGACAAGCTTGTTAATGTTGTCCCTCTGTTTTTTTCAGGTCCCCTTGGTCCAAGGTCTTTTATGTGGTTAATTACAACTTTTCACATTACTGACTTGCAGCTGTATGGGGGTTATATTCTTGCAGATGGGCATGGTCCTCTTTTATAAATTGTAGCCATTTTTTGTCTCTGACTCTGAAATTCTCAAGGATCTCCTTGGAGTCCAAGTTCTGTTTGTTACCCCACATTCTGAGATTTTTAAGGGGGTAGAGGTGATCACAGATGCTAGTGATAATTTGGCAAAAGCTATTGCAGGCAGAGTCTATATCCACACTGTTATATAGGTAAGATCAGTTGTTGGAATATACAGTAACTTCTTGCTATAACAAACAGACTGGGAGCCATAACTCAGGTTTGTTACAGCTCCCTGTTTGTTATAATGAGGGACGCTGAAAAAACAAACAAAAAAAAACAGAACAAGGCAGATTGACTCCTGAAGGCAATTGTTGTACTAACATACTCCAGTTCCATAACATATAACCTTACTTATTGCAGGCACATTTTTGTTTTCAACATAACTTTAACTTGACTGATTTTTGCTGGTCACTGTATGTTAATTTTTAATTCTGTCTACAGTGCTTTACGTAGTGCCCCTCCCGGCACAGCTGCTTTTCCCCCAAAGTAAAGAGATAAATACACTCAAAGGAGAAAACAGAGAATGTGCACATTGTATATGTTGAACAGTACAACAAAATAAATCAAGGAAATAAGATTTTATATCTTGCAAAACTCAGCATGTTCTTAAGGTGAATACAGGACTTTCCGTAATGCCCTCCCCCCCATCCTCGTGGCTGCTTTTCCTTAGCTTTACACTTCTTTACTATTTCCTGACTACTGACTTGGAACAGATTCTGTGCAGCATTATTCTCCTGCCTTCAGCCTGCTCTCTCAATAGATTACAGTGTTTAACTTACTTTTGCAGGAGACAGGGGAGTGATCAGAAATAATCCAGTGTGCGTGTGCACTATTCTCAGTACCTTCTGCTGTACCAGTCTCTACGTGTCTGCTGTCTTTATATCTCTCTATTTCTCTAACTAATCAGACAGCAGGAAATGGACTATGCTACTATGATCTGTGTGCATTGTAGGCACCAATTTGTGTATAGGGAGATTTTTTTCTGCGCTGTACAAGAGAGCTTAAAAACTGTAAAAACAGCTGACCATAGTCAGGAGCCACAGGAACCATTTGTTATAACTGAGAATTCAGTATAACGAGGTTCGGTATAGAGAGGGGCTACTGGAATGCAGAGTGTAGAACCTCAAGGTTTATGTCACCAAGCTGTCTAGAGCTGATGCAGTGAGGTTCATCCTATGATAATTTAGCAGACCACTCACAAAATACTGGGCTATGGTTGATAGTAATAACGAGGAGTACTCCAGAGTTTGACACTGCAAACAAGTCGAGGATGGATTTGTAACTTGTTTTACAGCTAGCTCTTGTGGTGTCACTAGTAATTTGTGTTAGGCCTCGGTTTATAAAGAGGTCTTTAGCGTCATCAGCTTGGTTGGTGGACCAGTTCACATTAAAGTTGCCAAGGAGGAACCTTTCTCTGCTTTTCAGCAGTGATAGGCAGGACTCAGAGATAGCAGTCAAGCCCACAGCAACAAGGCCTTGGGGATGTAAACAGCACTGACTGTAGGGATTTTGTCTTGGCCAGGACATCTAGTGAAAGGAAATCACAAGGGACTGTGGTTGATGGGGAGGGAGTCTCAATGATCTTTGATATTACATAAACAACTAATGGAATGAGATCAAAAGATGAGATTAAAAAATGTTTACTAGCTGAGCATAAAATTATCATGCTTATATTTGCTGGTAAGAAGGTATATAAAGTGAAGGAATGGGTTTGAATAGCAACCCCTTATGAAGACGTTTTTGTGAGATGAAGCACAGGGCTATTCCCATTCTCCTGACTGCCTCAGTACCTTTGGATGTTACTCTGAAGAGTTACTCATGGTTTGCACTTGAATGTTTGCACCTTAACAAATGTAACTTGCAAGTGCAATAAAATATGGAAAAATACAAAACTGATCTGCTGTTGACCTGGATGTGTGCCTGGTTTTTGCAAGTATAGAGGTCTAGATTTCCTTAACAAGCATCACTTTGAGTACAAAGATTTGCTGAATGAACTAAGGAAACAGATTTAGTGAGTCCATTTAATTTTCTCCTCTAAGCACACTGCTGTCTCTAGACTGTTTTGAGAAAACAGAAAACAATAAAGTGTATTTACTTAGTTAAAGGAGAACTGCAATAAATCTCTATATTATTTTCCCAGTAGATGCTTTTTTTCATATATCTTAGCCATTTCTGATATTGTTCCATCTTTACTAGTCTTTTAGCAAACACAGTGAGAGTTTTTGATGTACACTGTGCTGGTCAGTACCATTTTAGAACTGTACTGTATGTGTAGTTTATGCCCCTTTTGGGCCACAGAGTTCCAAAGCAGAACATGAATACATTGTGAAAAAACAGGGTAAGATCTGTAACCATGACATAATGTAAATCATACAGTCTAAAAATGATACTGCCTACCAGAGTGTAAAGCAGAAACACCCAGTGAATCTACTAAAACGTCAGAACAGATGGAATAAAAACTGAATGTGAACCAATATTAGAAACAAGGCTTCCACAGAAAACACATGCTTACAGATTCAAGGCAGTTCTCCTTTAATAAGAGATGGTGATTACCATAGCTGCAAACAGCAAGTCTGGCAGTGAATGAACATTTCAGCGAAGTTGGCATGAGTGAAGAATTCCCCTTCAACTTAATCAGAACTGTGGTGGCCTCATAGGACACGAAGTGAGTTAAATCACAGGAATGCAGAAACTAGCACTAATGAGATGTCAGGAAATACCCAGTTAGTCAATCAGTTCAGAAGACTAGAACAACTTAAACCCACAGAAGTCAATGTTTGGTACAATAAAGAAGTTTACAAAAATATAAGACCAAGAAATGGGCACAACATGGACTATGAATTGTGAAAATGCCAACAGTTGAAATTAAGTAATTTCACATACAGGAAGAATGGTTAGTCATTTTAGGTGAACTGTCAAATAGACTGGTTGATGTGGATACAAAAAGATCGACTGAAATATGAAGACATGACTTTAGAACTAGAAGAGGTTCAAAACGTTCTAGAATTCTTTAAATATATACTAACGTTTAATAAATTAAATTAGAAGTTCCCAAAAATCTAACCTGATATAAGATTGAAATTAAAGAAAAGAAAGGAAACTTAAGAGAGATGAAAAAGATCATATGGAAAGGAAAGTTGTGAACTGGGGTCAACAAGAGCACTTCAGATTGAAAACTAGAGGAAGCTCAAGAGGAAGATGATATAGAAAATAAAATAAAATAAATCAATCAAAAGCAAGAATAGTGATAAAGGACTCCAATGGAAGTGTCATCAATGACTCTTTTCAGGAGACTAATATAACCTTTAAAGAACCTCAGATTCGTAGGTAGGTCTCCATCAGTCAGGAGTGGTGACTCCACCCCCCCTCCCCATCAACACTGGTGTCCCTCAAGGTTTGATGCTTGGACCTATTCTTTTCTCCATTTTTCTGAAGGGCTTACCTGCTGCCTGCTCAACAGCTGATATCCACATGTACGTGGAAGATATTGTCTTGTACACCTCCAGTACCTCCCCCACTGATGTTGTGGCAACTGGCCTCCAGTTGGCTTTCAATAATGTCCAGAGTTGGTTTTGCACAAATAAACTGTTCCTCAATGCCAAAAAGACAGTCTCCTTGACTTTTGGCACCAGGCAGAGGTTAGTCAGGCTTACAGTCCTCCTTACCTTTCACACCCTTGAGGGTCCCCTTTGCAAGATGTCTCCAGTTTTCAATGTCTAGGGCTCTAGCTAGACAGGAACCTAGATTTTGCTGCACATGTGGATGCTATCCACAAAAAAACTACATCCCAAACTTGATGCTCTCTACAGACACCATGGCTGCATCCCCCTTCAAACCCACCGTGAGACTATCCACAAGATGATCCTCCGAATCTTTCACTTTGGAGGTGTAGTTTACAGTGTTGCTCCTAAGTCCACCCTCTCTGGACTGGACACCCTTTTCAACTCCTTCTGTCACTTTGCCCTAAACTGTCCCCCACATACATATCCCTGTGACCTTTTCTCTGCCCTCTCCTTCCCTCTTCTTGGGGATAGGCTCCTAGCCCAATGTGCCTCATTAGTTGGAAAGTTCTGGCTTGGCTCCCTTCCACCATACCTAACTGCTTTCCACTCTGCCCCCTTCTCCCACCTACACCCTCTGTAACTCCCCTTATAGGGCTGTTGCCCTCCCTGCCTGTACTTCAACTTCAGATGGGCTGCCTTCTGCTACCATTTCCCAAATATCTGGAACTCCCTCCCTCTAAATAGCCACTCTGTCCCATCCTCTAACTCACTGTCCTATCTTCTCCATAACCACATTTTCCCTTCCTGCTCTTGAACACATGCCTTTCCCTTCTACTTATTTCTATTAATTCTTCAACTTCTACCCCACCTAATCCCTTACCCTCCTCCCTATGTTTTTTTCTTTCCCCTTTTTTATTCTATATCACACTCCCCTCCAGTTCCTCCACCTCCTTAGACAGACTCTTCCCCATGTACTGGGTAAGTGGTCTTTGTGTTGTTTACTCAGTTGTGTGGTTCTGCCCTTGAGTATCATAGTTGCCGTCCTTTATCATGCAGTGAATATATTGTGTTCTTAGCATCACTGACTTTCAGTGTATGTCAATACAATTGCTTATTAGCTGAAATTTGATTTTGTTTATTGCCCTTTGTGTTTTAATTTTTGTCTTATTTACAATTTTCCTGTTTATTTTAGCTCTTTGTCTATCATACTTCATATTCTGACTGTATCCCATTTTCCCCTTTCCCCTAGGACACATCTAGAAACAAGCTATTGTAGCTTGGTATGTCTTACCTGGTGAACTTTTTTCAAATAAATAAATAAATAAAATGAGTAAAACAGAAAAATAACAAAGCCAGTTTGACAAATCAATGGAAAAAGAAAAAAAATAATACATGTAAAATAGCAAAAACAGAAAACATGGATGGGTGGAACACAAAAGCAGAAAAGAGAGAAGAAGTCAACCATGACTATGATGCAGCAACCAGACAACACAATAGTAAACATGTCAAAAAGGTCATTGACAGTTGCAGAAACAAGCCTTTTACAAAACGGTCTACACTTTATGACAACCCACTCCATGGGCAGATTTCAGCTTGAAACAGAATTGTGGAAATACAATTAAAGCATTAACATTTGTCACAATCAAATCAGAGTGAAATAAAGAATGATGTTACTAGGATACCAGAGTGGGACATATAAATGGAAATCTTGGGTGATCAGTGTTTGAACCTTAATGTAGCTGCTGAAGTTCTGTTGGATGAAGCACTCCATCAATTAGAGAATTAGATGTCTATAACTGGACTGCTCAGCAAAAACAGCTTGAGGGAAGCAATGTTTCAAGCCACATCTGTCTTTGACCCTCTCAATCTCAAAAGCACATATATCTTAACTTTTGAGAAAGTGGTAATGAATGAGATTAGTAATACATTTTCTACTCCAAAGTAGGTTTAATGCAAATGTAACATGGGAAGTGCAGAGAGCACTTCAAGTAATCCACACCTGGGATGACATCATCGAAAAATTAAACAAGGGTGGTGATGTAGTGATTCGGCCCATCGATATGTACCATTCAGAAGCTGTGAAACAACTACGAACTGATAAGTTTTACAGTTACTTGAACAAAAACCCAATAAATTATTTATAGTCATCTTTAGAAAGCTTTTTGAATTTGTCATTATAGAAGGGATGGAATAATAAATATGAATATGAGTATCTAAGAATGCCTACACCAGCAACTCCGACATTTTGAATGTTGCTAAAGATATATAAGAGTAATAGAGGTTCTCCCTGATGCCTGAGAGTGTCTGGGATAAAGTTTGTGACAGATACATTATTGGGCTTTTTGAGCTTCTTTTTGAAAGACCTACTATTAAATATCTATTGAGTCTAAGAGACACATAGATGTATTATGTTGACTAGACTCTGTAATCTGGCAGGAAAATGTTCTATGGGTCACTGCTGATATAGAAACCTTGTGTACCTCAACTGGAAAGGATTGTGAGCTTACAGCAATTAAAAACATTTTGCTAGACATTGACCTAGAAGGGGTGATCAACAAAGAGTCTTTGTTAATGAGTCTAAAGCTAGTACTCAAAACATACTTCTTCATGTTCAATGATAAGTATTACTATTAGTGCCAAGTTACAGTGATGGGTATGGTGTTAGTGTCATCATACGCTCATTTAGTGCTCAGTCAGGTGGAAGAAAATTTCACCAAAGCCGAAAAAAAAATATCTTTGCAAATCATCTGGTAAAGTATTTACACTTTATCAATGATATTTTAAGTATCTGGTGAGGTTCTGCCTCAGAAGCAAAGGGTTTTATTTTGTGGCTAAATGAAAACAAGTGGTGATTTCAATTCATAACAAATGTACAAAATGAAAAAAGCTGAATTTCTACATCTAACATCAACAGCAGTGAACAATAGGCTAGAAACAGAGGATTTCAGAAGAAAAAAATGTAGGAACTTCATCTCATCTAGTGTCTATTGCCCACCCTAAGACGCAAATAGACTTGATCCTGTTTGGGCAGTTTCTGCATTTATGTAGGAACTGCTCAGACTCAGATAGGTTCCAAGAACAATCAATGTGCTAGCTGCACTCTCGAGCAGACTTAAATAGACCAGGTGATCTGTTTCTGCTGGCACATTCGTATGTTCATACGTTCATATAATGGTTCTTATGAAAGAGACATTTAAATACCACAAGGGAATAAACAGAATTCAGGCTGGCAGCATCTTTCAAAACAGGACATGTACAAGAACCAGTGGTCACAATATGAGGCTAGAAGGAGGAAGATGCAGGGGCAATGTGGGGAAGTATTTTTTTCACACAAAGGGTGGTGGATGCATGGAACAGCCTACCTGAGGAACTTGTAGGGGCAAAGCAGTAGGTGAATTCAAGAATACATTGGACAGACAAAGACAACATTAGTGGTAGGAAGGAGGAGGTAGGCTACAGATCAAATAGGATCTGGAGTTTATACAGTAGGTAGGGAAATGGACAGGCTAGGTGTGCCGGGTGGTCCTTATCTGCCACCAAATTCTATATTTCTATGTTTCTATGTTATATATAGATTCCAACAAAGAGGTTTTTCTTTAGACCATCTGATGGATTTGGTTAAAAGACCAGAAAATACAGAAAGCATAGAATTGTTGCAACCAAGAAATAAAAAACGTAAATCAAGAGAAAATAGTTTTTGTTACAAAGTTTAACCCAATGTCAAGTAAGGTAGTGAGAACTGTTTGTGAAAACTGGAACATTTTGGCTACTGATCAAATAATGAAAGGCACTACAGGTGAATCACTTTAGGTAGCATATTCCAGAGGGAAAAACCTAGGAGACTTAATTTGTAGTATTCATTTTACAATGCCTAAGTCACATTCAAATCTAGTGCAGTTAACTAGCAAACCACTGACTTAGTGTTTTTTATTATGAACATACAAATTTGCCAGCAGATACAGGCCTTATGGTCCATTTAGTTTGCTTGACTGTGCAGTTCCTGCCACCTTGCCCCCCGTACTATTTTTCCTCCTGTTTTACTCAAACCCACCTCCCTGTCCACTCCTGGTTTAAACCCTCCCCATGATCCTATCCTACCCTCTCTTGAAGCTGCCTATTGTCCTCAGTGATACCACTTCCTCTGGCAACACATTCCATCCTGTGACCACCTTTTCACTGAAACAGTGCTTCCACATTTCTCTCCTGAACCAGTCTCCTTCCAATTTCAGACTATGTTCCCCGATTTCCCTCCCACCTTTTAATTTGAAAATGCTCTCTGTACTCACTCTGTTTATGCCCTTGAGGTATCTGAAGGTCTCAATCATATTCTTCCTCTCCCTTCTATCCTCCAGGGAATACAAATCAAATCAGAGTTTATTGTTGTTTGGTCATAGACCATTACAAATGTACATACAAACAAATCGCATTCAGATAATTAGCAACCATAATGATAATGTGTTCATCCTCTGTTGTAACCATGATATTCAATAGAGTTTCTCCATCTAAAGTGCCCATTTCTGCCCACAGTGGATGAAGCCAGTATACCCTAGGCTTGTTATACCAGCAGTAAGTGGAAATTACATGATTTATATCCCTTTTCTCACTATATTTACACTCACATACTTTTGCATCACTGTATTTTTATTATATCTTGCTTTTAGGACATTACTATTAAAGAGTTTGAATCTGTATACTGTGTACAATTTCCTTAATTTAATACCCGTTAGGACCTCCAAATAATATCTGATCCTAATAATGCTATCATTTTTAACTAACCAAGGTGCAATTTTGAGACCTGCTCTGATTTCTGTATCTTTTTGTTTATTATGGTTACATATTTTTCTTAGATAGTATGATTTGTATGTTTTACTTATAGTAATATCAGCCTCTGCATATTGTCTTAAAAAGTACAGGCCATACCCATGCAGCACCCTGTACAATTTTTTGAGCCAAGTGGATTGTGTACATCCTAATTGTAACAATGTGCTTGTCTCCACCAAACACTGATCAGGCAGCCTTGCAGATTCCATCCTGGTAAATTTAGTCCAGCAATTAATGTATCTGGAAACCATGTATGAATCTAGACTGGTAATCCCAAGCACAGCTCTAACCAGAGCAATGAGGGATAGCTTTACTAACACCGAGAAGTGAGCGGTAAAGTCTATTTAATGGTACATTACTTCTAACGGTCTTATATTCACTGTGCTCCAAATCTCGCATTGATAAAGTGCCAGAGCAACATATTTGGCATTTATTGCTTTTAACATGGGAACAACTGTGTTTCTCCCAAACCTATCATTAAACTTATTTAAAGCTCAAGCCGTTTGTCTGAGTTTTGTTGCCTGGGTATTTATGTGCTTGCCCCATATTCCACTGTTAACAAATATTAATCTCAAGTATACATGAGAATTAACTCTTTTAATTTTCTTATCTCCCACATATCAAGTCTTACCTATATTCTTTGAGCCAAAAATTATAACCTGGTTCTTAGCTTCATAAATTGTTAAATTAGACTCCTGAGAAACTCTATTTAGAATATTTAATTTGGGGGGGGGGGCCCAGACTGTGATAGGGCAATGATGGCCAAATCATTGGCATAAGCCAAAGCAGGACAATGACAACTATTAACCAGTGGCGAGTCTGTTTTGGAAGCCATAAGTTGTGTCAATAGAGAAACTATATAATCACAAAAAAAGTGTCAGAACAATGACAAATCCCTGCCTGACACCTTTGTTAGTTCATATTTTGCTAGGCAAGTGGCCCTGAGCCCCGTCTGATTTTATTCAGGTTTCACTATACAGCTTCCTTATAATACTAATTAACAAGGGCCGAACGCCCATTTTATACATTAATTGTCATAGTTTGGCCCTCAGAATATTGTTGAATGCTGCACTAAAATCTATGAATGAAATGTAGAGTTTTTGCTTCCTTAAGGAAACGTATTTTCTAAGCAAATGTACTAAAACAAAACCATTATCAGTTGTGCTGTATTCAGCCCGAAAACCTGCTAGAAGCTCTGCAAGACCCTTTAATTTCTTTATGTGCTCTAGCAATATATTCAATACAGTATAATCTCTGAGAACATTTTACACTGAATGTCTAATGGACAGTACATATTTGGGTCAGCTTTATCCCCCTTCTTGAAAATAGAGATAATTATGGTGCCTTTCCATGATGATGGCAGGTCATTATTCACAGTACACAAGTTATAATAATGAGTTAAAATATCCAACCATATAAAAGGAGCTGCCAAATAAACCTCAGGGAGAATTAAATCCAGGCCCGGAGTCTTCTTTCTTTTTAGACTAGCTTTTGCAAGATATACTTAATTGTGTGCAAAAGTTTGAAATGTTGTCCACCTAATATACTTTTCCCAACTAGGCACATATTCTACACTATCAGGGTCAAAGAATAAGCTTAAATAGTGTGTAATTCACTGGGCAGTGAAATAAAGGTGTCTAACTGTTGTTTACTGCTGTTAGTGCCCCTAGCAACAAAGAGCCAGAACAACGATCATTCTTCTAAATAATCTCTAGCATTCAGTTCAATTGATTGAGATGGAACTCCTTCTGCTTTATTTTTAGTAAGGCCTAATATTCTTTCCTTGTTTTACTAAGAAATTTCAATGTTTCTTTATTTGTATCTATTTTTGTTTCCCATATAACTTGTTTGAGGTCTTTCTTGCACTCCTGGCACTCTTTATCAAACCAGGTAACAGGGCCTGTATTCAACACTCTTTTTGTGTTTGTGCAGGACAGACACTCCCTAATACTCATGCAACATTCTGTTAAAATGTTATCCATTGCTGTTTTCCATCTAGAGGAATTAATTCCAGTTTTTGCTTCGTCTTTTGTACTATCGGCATTATCTTCAGAATATATCTGTCATTCCATTTAATTTGCTTTAGATTCCTGACGTCAAAGCCATCTAGTTCATTAATAAAATTGGTGTTAAGCTTTCCCCACTGCAGGCTAAGAGGAAAGTGATCACTTTCACTTCCAACTTCTGTTTTCATGGTCAGCCATACATCCACGGGGCCAGTCCAAAAACAGTAGTCAACAATGGAGGCACCCCTAGCAATAAAATATGTAAAGTTGCCACCTTTGTCTCCTGCTAGTCTACCATTTATTCTTGCTAAATTATAAGTAGCAAGTACTTCTAGTAGTTTGCTTCCTGAAGAATTTATTCTTTGGTCTAATGAGAATTTATTAAACTGACTGAGATCCCCATGTAACTGTGCAGGAACATCATTGTCTACATAGACATCAAATTTACCTATTATTGCACTAAAATCTCCGCACATTAAAATATTTTCACATGCTTTCCTACCCCAACAGTTGTGGATTGCTGTATTGAGTTCTTCCCACATAGATATGCTATAATGTTTAGAATTTTTTGGGGGAATGTATATATTAAATATGCAGCAAGACAGGTCAGGTGATTGTAACAGAAAAGCCTACACAAATGAAGTACTAAAAATAGGTTGCATGGCGAGATCTTTAGAAATCTTTATCCACATAATAAATCCACCTGAGAGTCTACCTGATTTAGCAAGTCTGGTCCCAAGCACCTGGTAACAACTGTACCTATTGAGTGAAACATCCATATCAGTTGTGTGCCAGGTTTCCTGTAAACATATAACCTGATATTTACAAACACATTTTTTCTAGTCCTCACCTACAAACTTAGAATTTAATCCTGCTATATTCCAAGAAAGTGCAGAAGTACTTAACCTCCTCTGTCCTGATACATCTAAAGACAGATCATGTCAGGAATGTTGTTCTTGCAATACTGCTAATCTGTTTTCTAGATCAATATCAAAAACCTGATTCTGTAAAGTTGCCTGTTTACAAGGCAATACTGTACTTCTAATAGTACAGGAGGAGCTAACATCAATTTATGAATCAATCTCCTCCCTAGGCCCACTATCTGTTATATAGAGCCGTCTTTCGGATGAGACGTTAAACCGAGGTCCCATCTTCCTGGATTGGTGGTAGTTCAGGTGGATGTTAAAGATCCCATGGTACTTATCAAAAAGAGTAGGGGAATTTCCCCGGTGTCCTGGTCAAATTTCCCTCATTCACTAGAAATACCACCAACAGCTTAATCTGGTTCAAGGTTTGTTGGCATTCATCTGTATCCCCCTCTCCCGGGTCATGTCTGAAAATAGGCAGGATTTGTCTAGTGCACTTACCCAGTCAACAAAAACTAAATAAATAAAATAGAGACCCATTTTGTTAAGTAAGGCTATGTGTTTCTTTAAACTATTATAGATATCCAGGGAATACATACTGAGCTCTCACAGTCTCTCCTCATAAGGTTTATCTACCAATCCCAGGATCATTTTCATTCACCACCATTACCTCAGAGGTTGCGAAGAAAGCACAGCAGTTGGACCACAGTGGGCTCAGGGAGGGTAAGGGTGGTGGAACAGAGGCACACGCAGTCAGTTGTTCCACTCCACAATCCATACACCATTCTGGGAGAGCATAGTTCCCCTATGGATGCACCCGCAGAGGAGACTAAGGAGGCTGCAGACAACTGTCACAAGGGAGGCCCTCAAGAAGGAAGCAGAGGGCACCACAGGGAAAGGAAGCAGCTCCTGGTGGGGGACTCCATTATTAGGGGATAGAACTGAGGGAGCAGGGAAAACTGAAGCAAGGTGCCTGCCTGGTGCCATGGCTTGAGGACAGGAAGCGATCCTTAGGATCAATAAGAACAGTTGCATGAGTTCGAACTGGACATCATTGTCCACTAGGGACAAATGACTTGGCTCATTATGAGATTAGAGCAGTGCAGAAGGACTTTGTAGAGTTGTTGGGGCCCAAGACAAGTAACACATACAGTATCCTTCTCAGAGGTGCTGCCTGTCAGTGGCATGGGTGAGGCGAGGGTACTTTGCACCATGCAGTTTAACGAATGGTTGAAAAAATGGTGTGGAGCACAGGGGTTTGGCTTCATTGGGGACTGGGGTTCCACCTGGAGGGACACCAGCCTATACTGGCAGGATGGTCTGCATCTGTCCAGGGAGGGAACAAGTCTTTTGGGCAATCGGTTAAATGCTTCATTGGCAAGCTTTTAAACTAGTCAAGGGGGGAGGCACTGATAAGCAGCAGGAAAATCCCAGCTTCCCCCTACAAAACAGGGTGCTAAATGAGAAAAAGATCAAGGTAGAAGGGTCAGTGGGGGATGCTGCTACAGAAGGTAAAGCCATCAAAAAATGGAGAGCAATGAGTTCCAATGCCCGTAGTCTGGGTAACAAGCTTCCTGAATTAGTGGCCTTGATGAAGGAGGAACATCTGGATATCGTGGCAGTCACAGAAACATGGTACACACAGAACCATGACTGTGACGTAAACATACTAGTATACACTATCTACAGGAGGGACAGGGAGGGTAAAAGAGGAGGAGGAGGAGTAGCTCTCTACATAAGGGAAGGAATCAAAGCAACAGAACCAAAGGGTAAACAGGGAGGAGAAGAAGCACTGTGGGTCAATTTGGAGGCAGGCAATGGCACCACAATCTGCACAGGGGTTGTATACAGGCCCCCCTCACAGGGGGAGGAAATGGACAAGGAAATGATAGAAAGTATACTTAGAATAGCAGAAAAAAGGGAGATATTGCTGATGGGTGATCTGAATATGCCAGATGTTAACTGGAGTACAGTTGCAGCAGCCACTTCTAAAAGTGGGATTGTTCTAGATGCCCTACAGGGGGCATGCCTTAGACAACTAGTATTGGAACCCACTCGAGAGGGAACAATCTTAGACCTGGTTCTCTCAAATGGAGATGGAGAGAGGATCACAGATGTAGAAGTGGGTAGCCATCTGGGAACTAGCAACCATCGAACAGTGTGATTCACAGTAAACACAGCAATAGGGTCAAGCCATACAAAGACAACAGTACTGGACTTCAGGAGGGTTGACTTTGCCAAAATGGGTGAGTGCCTAAGAAATGCACTAGCAAATAGGCAGGAAGGGGGGGGTGGAAGAACAATAGGGAATAATAAAAACTGCCATCACAGAGGTAACAAGCTTTTGTGTGAAGCAAATAAACAAAACAAAATGATGTAAGAAACCACTATGGTTCTCAAAGGAGGTGGCAGTGAAAGTGCAAGAGAAAAAGAAAGCATTCAGAAAGTACAAGGAATCACAGAAGGAGCAGGACAGAGAATTGTATCAGTTAAACCAAAAGGAAGCTGGGAAGGCAGTCAGAACAGCAAAGGCCCGGAATAGAGGAAAAGATAGCCAACTCAGTTAAGAAGGGGGATAAAACCTTTTTTAAGTACATCAGGGAGCGAAGGAAGACCAAGGGAGGGATAGTGAGGCTTAATAAAGGGGATGGGGGTGGGCAGAGGGTGGCTGTGAAAAGGCAAAGATATTAAACACATATTTTTGCACAGTATTTACAGATGAAGAGGAGGAGGTACCTAAAACAAACAATAGAAACACTCTGGATACAGAAGTTGATACCAGCCCATTTACAGAAGAAAAGGTTCTGAAAGAACTCTTAAAACTGAAGGTGGACAAAGCAATGGGGCCTGATGGGATTCATCCCAGAATTCTAAAAGAACTAAGGTTAGAACTAGTGACACCACTGACTACCCTCTTTAACAAATCATGGGAGGATGGGGTGGTACCTGAGGACTGGAGGAGGACAGATGTGATTCCCTTCACAAAAGTGGGAGCAGGGCAGAAGCAGGAAACTACAGACCTGCTAGTTTAACCTCAGTGATAGGGAAAATGATGGAATCACTTCTGAAGGAAATAATTGTCGAGTACCTAGAGGTCAGAGGGGCACAGGACCCAAGAAAGCATGGATTCACAGTGGGAAGGTCATGCCAGACGAATCTAATAGATTTATTTGACTGGGTGACCAAAGTAGTAGATCAGGAAGGGGCTGTGGACATGGCCTACCTAGACTTTAGCAAGGCATTTGACACAGTCCCACACAAAAGATTAATATACAAGTTAGCCAGCCTAGGAGTGAGTCCCAAGATGATAGCCTGGGTAAAGAACTGGCTGGAGAATAGGACACAGAGGGTAATAGTAAATGGAGTCCACTCTGAAGAAAGGGGGGTTACTAGTGGGGTACCACAGGGTTCAGTACTAGGACCGGTCCTCTTCAATGTCTTTATAAGTGACATTGCAGAGGGACTGGAAGGAAAAGTATGTCTCTTTGCAGATGACACAAAGATCTGCAACAGAGTTGATGAACAAGGTGGGGTGGAAAGGATGAGAAGGGACTTGGCAAGGGTAGAGGAATGGTCAAATGTATGGCAGCTTAGATTCAGTGCTAAGAAGTGCAAGGTAATGCACCTGGGAAACAAAAACCCAGGGGAAGAGTACACAATAGGGGGTGAGATACTAACAACAACAAAAATGGAAAGGGACCTGGGGGTAGTCATATCAGATGACTTAAAGGTGGGCAAGCAATGGAGAGGGCAGTAAGGAGGGCTGGGGATACTGGGATGCATAGGGAGAGGCATCAGCAGTAGAAAACAGGAAGTTGTTATCCCTCTGTACAGACAGCTGGTGAGACCCCATCTGGAGTACTGTGTGCAGTTCTCGAGACCCAGTCTCTGCAAGGACATAGACAAGATGGAAGCTGTCCAGAGGAGGGCAACCAAAATGGTTCAGGGTCTGCACCAGAAGACATGTGAAGAGAGACTAAAGGAGCTTAACATGTATAGCCACGAGGAAAGGAGGGAGAGTGGGGATAGGATAGAAACTTTCAAGTACCTCAAGGGAATCAACAAAGTCCAAAAGGGTAGCATCTTTCAAAAAAAGAGGAGTTCAAGAACAAGGGGGCACAATTTGAAGATGGGGAGGGTTGCTCAGAGTTAATGTAAGGAAGTATTTTTTCACAGAGAGGGTTGTGGATGCATGGAATGGCCTTCCGGAGGAGGTTGTGGAGTCAAAAACAGTGGTTGAATTCAAGCATGCATGGGACAGTCATAAGGCGATTCTAGGGGTTGGGGGTAGAAAGAAATAGGCTGCTGGTTAACTAGGATCTGAAGCTTATCCATTAGGTAGGGAAATGAGCAGACTGGATGGGCCAAGTGGCCCTTATCTGCAGTCAAATTCTATGTTTCTATGTTTCTATTGCCCTGCGCTGCACCCCCTACAGTAGCTTGATATCCTTCTTCCAATAGGGGCCCCAGTACTGCACACAGTACTCCAAGTGTGGCCTCACCAGGGACCTCTACAGGGGCAGGATGACTTCCCCTCTCCTAGAAGTAATTCCCCTTGTGATACACCTCAGCATTCTGTTGGCTTTTGCCACAGCCTTCTTGCACTGTGCTGAGTGGTGCATTTCCCCTGTTACCAGTATGCCCAGATCCTTCTACTCTTTAGACATGGATAACTGCACTCCTCCCAACCAGTAGCTATTTCCGGGGTTCTTGTCTCCTAAGTGCATGACTTTGCACTTCTTAGCATTAAACCCAAGTTGTCATGTGTTCGACCATCCCTCCAGTCTTGCTAAGTCCTCCTGGAGTACTTTGCCTCTTTCTCCCCATCCACCTCGGCACAGATCTTAGTGTTATCCATGAAGAGGCTCATCTTACTTTTTATCCCGTCTGAAATGTCAGCTACGAACATGTTAAACAGTGCTGGTCCCAATACTGAACCCTTGGCGACTCCATTTGTTACCTCTTGGGGCTCTGATAATTCATCCCCCACTACTACCATCTGCTGCATATCCTGTAACCAGCTTTTGAACCATTTAACCATTTTCTTGCCTGCTCCCAGTTTACTTAATTTGCTGATCAGCCTACCATGAGGCAACAAGTCAAAGGCCTTGCTGAAGTCCAGGTAAAGGACGTCCACCACATGACCCTTGTTCATGGCCCTCGTCACCCAATCAAAAAAGTCCACTAGGTTCATCTGGCAGGATCTGCCTGAGACAAACTCATGCTGCTTGCCATCCTGGAGACCATTATCCTTCAGAAATCTTGGTAGCCTTTCCTTGAGGATTGTCTCCATTAGCTTTCTTACAATTGCAGTAAGGCTCACTGGTCTATAGTTCCCTGGTTCATCCCTGGGCCCACGTTTATGGAGGGTCATCACATGATTCACCCTCCAATCCAGCATGCACCCCATATCCAGACAGGTTCTGAACAGGTCTGCCAGCAGCCTCACCAGGACCTCTGCCAGCTCTCTCAGGACTCTAGGATTAACTCCAACAGACCCTAGTACCTTATCTACCCTCAGGGACGTAAGGCCTTCTTACACCCTTTCCTCTGTGATTTCCCGATCTGTGACTTCCTTGACCCCCACTCCCACCCCACCCTTCCCTTAGATAGGGGCCCTTCCTCTCCCTGGTGAATACTGCCTGCTCTGCTCCCTTTTCCAACCAACCACTGCCTTTCTTGGTCCTAACAATCTGTTCCTTAGTCTTTCTTTTCTCCCGTATGTGCCTGAAGAAATCCTTTTCACCTACTGTGATCCCCTGTGCTAGATTCAGTTCTCTTGATGCCGTGGCTGCTCTTACTAGTCTACTCACCTCCCTGGATTTCCTCATGTACTTCTCCCTGTGATCTTCTATGTTGGATATTTTAAAGATTCTAAAGGCAGACTACTTTTCCCTCATCCTCTCCCCTACCTCCACCTTCATCCAGCTTGGCTTCTTGGTCCTGGCTTTCTTACTCTGGCTCATTACACATGCACTAGTGGCCTCAACCAAGCCCAGCTTGATGATCACCCATTTTAACTCAGTGTCCATGGTAGGGCAGATGCTAGCTATGTTCCCTTCTAGTATATTACTCATCCTGCCAAAGTCTGCTCTTTTGAAGTCCAGCACCTTAGTCTTTATAGTCATTGCCTGTTTTCCTAGATTGAGTGTGAACTACACTGTGTGGTGATCGCTTCCCACCAGGGGATGTTCCACCCCAGCATCTTTGACTAGTTCTCTATCTGCCAGCTCCAGGTTGAGAATGATCCCTTCCCTAGTTGGCTCGGGGCTAGATCGTTTAGTTTAATGGCCCCGACCCAGTGGAATTCTCTACCTCATCAGGTGCGAAATTGCCCGACTGTCCAAAGCTTTAAAGGAACTTTGAAGACACATCTTTTTAGTATAGCTTTTAATGATTTATGTTAGTTTTAATCTTGCTTATTTATTGTTTTATGTACTGTACAGGCGCTTTGGTTATAAGAAAAGCGCCTCATACAAATAAAGAATGAATGAATGAATGAGTTACCTTCTGTGCCAGGAAGCCATCCTGGAAGGCTTCCAGGAGGATATGCTCCCTGGCACACAAGGTAGCTGGGATGTTCCAATCCACACCTGGTAGACTGAAGTCTCCAACCACCAAGTAATTTATTGCTGCAGTATTAGCTGCAGTAACTGCTCAGTTTGCAAGTATGCTCACATAAGGAAATATATCCAAAGGCGTGGTGATGGTAAACAGTATGAAATCCCCCATCTGTTAACTTGCCCAATCAGTTTTGTAATATATGTAGTTTGTTGTGACTGTGGGTTAAGATATGTGGACAAAATATGAGCAGCAAAAATAAAGATACAATAACATGCACGATTAGCTACTAATGAAGGATGTGGCTGTGTAATTGAGAAGTCACTTGAAAATATAGAAAATGGGGATACATTGACATTTAAATTCATGGTAGTGGATTATATCCCAAAACATGAAAGGGTTGGGGGGGGTTAGAACACTAAAATTGGAACAAAAAGAATGTGACTGGATCTTTAGGTTAAACTGACGGAATCTGAATGGCTTAAATGAAGTTGTAAATATGACCTTGTTTTCACAGAAAACAAATTGTTGGATATTAATGTTTTTATTATTGTATTTAATTATAATAGGAGTGGTGAATGTGAATGCAGCTATAACAGAGTCATAAAAGTCATTTGAGAGAGAACCCTAGATGTTTGAATTGAGAACTTAAGACATGCCGACACTGTGGTGAATTGTGATTATCATTCTTACAGTCTTTGCCAAAACCAAATTGAATCATGTTCCCCAAACTACTGCATAAATGTTTTGCAGAGGGGCTAGAAGGGAAGGGAAGGGAAGCCTTTTTGCAGATGACACTAAGATCTGCAATAGGGTAGACACTCCAGATGGGGTGGAAAAATTAGAAGAGAGTTCGACGAATTGGAGGAGTGATAAATAGTGTGGGTGCTTAAATTCAATACAAAAAAAGTGCAAAGTCATGCACTTGGACCACAGGAATCCTGGAAGGGAATGCAAATTGGGGAAGGGGGAGATACCAACAACAACAAAACTGGAAAGGGACCTGGGGGTAAACATAGTGGATGACCTGAAAGTGGCCAAGCAATGTGAAAAGGCAGTGGGGAGAGGGGGCAAAGGGATGCTGAGGTGCATAGGGAGGGGCAGCATCAGTGGAAAACCAGAGGTGGTGATGCCACTGTACAGACAGTTAATCAGGCCACATCTGGAATACTGTGTTCAGTTCTGGAGACCGCATCTCTGGAAGGACATTGAAAGAATGGAGGCAATCCAGAGAAGGGCAACAACAATGGTGAATGCACCAGAAAACATATGAGGAAAGACTGAAAAAACTCAATATGTATACCCTGGAGGAATGGAGTGAGAGGGGAATATAACAGAGACATTCAAGTACCTCAGGGGAACAAACAAGGACCAGGAGGGCAGCATCTTTCAAAAAAAGAGATGTGCAAGAACAAAGGGTCACAATATGAGGCTACGGGGAGACTCAGGGGTAATGTGAGGAAGTATTTCTTCACAGAAAAGGTTGTGGATACATGGAACAGCCTCCCAGCAGAAATCATAGAGGCTAAAATGATTGGTGAGTTCAGGAATGCATGGGATAGATTTAAAGCAGCAGTACAACGAAATTGGACAAAAAATTTGACCATACCTTTTTTCACTATAAATATTCCAGACGTCTTCCAGTTTTATTTGGTGGTAAAATTTTCTAATTTCACCAAAATTTGAGTATGTTATAAATGTTTTAATTAAATTTTTTCTCAAGAAAAAAAGATGACCACCACATTTTGCATAGACATAGCATTGTAGATCTGGCAAGGGTTAGGATCAAAAAATTAAAAAAGGCTTATTTTGCACAGCACAGGAGGTACCTAGACAAGTACATTTGACATGTATGCTAATATATTTCTTAACTGTAGCTGAAACTAGAATCTTTAGAAAAACATATTTCATTACACTGCTGCTTTAAGGCAACTCTAGTGATAGGCAAGAGAGGTTAAGCTGCTGATTATTTAGGATCTGGAGTTTAAGTAGGTAGGGAAATGGGCAGACTAGGCGGGCCAGGGTATCATTATCTGCCATCAAAATCTATGTTTTTTTGTTGGTGATTATAAAGATTGGTTATGATTATGGCACTTGACACTGTTAGAATAGTTATAATGTATTCTATTCACTTCTGCATGAGGTATACTATATGTAACTAGTTTTCTGAAATATGATTGGATATACAGTACAAGTCACATTAAGCAGTTTCTTGGGTTGTTTAATGTGTGCAGTGTCCAGTGGGCTGCTTTACCATGAAAGACCTTTGTCTAAGACTGTTGCAACAGTGTCTCTCTCTTTTTTTGACTGTGCTATCACTTTCTTTTTCCAGGCTGGCCACCTGCAAAAATGTCCTTTCTCTCTCTCTCTCTCTCACTCTCTGTCACTATTTTGTTTCAGGTCTCATCGAGTAAACAAGCTCCACTAGCCCCCCCCCCCCATTTTTGCTTAGCAGCCTTAGAGAAGACTAGGGCTGAAATATGCCTCTGTGTGCTCTGGGATCACTATAATATAAATAAAGGCAATGTACAGTATGATAATAGAAAGCAGAGTGGGCACAGGGCAGGTGCAGTTTTACTTCTTCTTCTATGCCCCTGCTCTCGCTTCTCCAGTATTTCTTAGGAGTTAATACAATATTGGAGAAACCCCCCTTTAGTCCTCTTGGCCCTGCCTGACAGTCCCTGCGTACTATAATTTTAAATAAAATGAGCTTTGTTACCATTGTTATGCTACAGGGCTTTGCAGCACAAAATGGACTGTGTGGGGTTGTTTGTATCCAGCCACTGTGTGGCAAATTCCATGCAAGTGTTGCCTGTTTTAAAAAATACTCTGTCCCCCAAAGAATGTTGTTGTAAAGGAAAAACTCCTCTCTGAGTCCAGGTATACCTCTTAAGCAAAAAGAAAAAGAAGTTTTTTTCTGCCTACCTGGACCGGGAGGAATTTGCAATGCCACAACTGCTGGTTAGCATAGCTTGTTTGCGACAGAATGAAGCCGGCTTCTGCAGTGTGTGAAAATTATCAAAGATGCTCCGTATCTCTCACACAGTGCTCTGTGATGTTTACAGCATTGAAGATCGTTGGAAAAGAGCACTACAGAGAGTGTAAGAATGGGAGCAAAGGTGGAAAAATAAATAAAAATGCTTGCTCCGTCCCATTCTCTTCATCTACAAAAAGCTTCTCTTGTAAAAGGATAGAATTCACATGCAGAAGGCCCTGAAAATAAAATAAAAGGCAAGATAGACATAATAATGAGTAGTGAGACAGCAATTTCTAAGAGTGTGTCCCAGTGCTGTAGTTTGCCTGCAGAACAAACACTGAATCATTGTCTAAACAACTAAAACATGAATGCACATGAAATACAAATCATAGCAGAGGGAAAAAGAAAGTGTGTGCAAGAAACTGCATGTTACAAAAGGGCACATAAATAAATAGAACAAAGTTACCTGTTTTTTACAATGTTGCTCAAACTCTGCTGTAGCTGTTAGGGTTTCCCACACTGCCCTCCATTGTCAGTATAGGAGCCAGCTGGCCCTGATTGGTGCATTATTATACAATGGAGAGCTGAATTGGGGGAGCCTGACTCTAGAACATATAAAACACTGCAAACATAAGTTATTGTTGAATTCTGCACTACCCAAACAGTTTGTGCTAGTACAAAATGTTATTTTGTGATAACTAGATGTAAAAATAATGCTATTTGAAGAAATAAACCATATTTTGCTTGGAATGGGCAGTGCTTGGTGCGTTCACCTGGTTGCACCCAGGTATAAAAGGGTTCAACTTGGAGATCAGATCAGATTAGTTTTTGGGTCAGTAAAGTACTGACCTTGGTTTGGTTTGAGTAAGGTTTTTTCGCATTTCAAACCTGTACTACAGAGGCTTGGGATAGCTTCCCAGCCTGTGGATTACTGGCAGGAGTATTACATTTTGCTTTTGCAGTTTATACTGTGGACTGTGCTGAAGCTTGTACAGCTGTTGAATTTTTTTTTTATTTTCATTTTATTTGTTGTGCCAGTTCACCTTTTTTTTTGTGTGTTGTATAATAAAACTATGCTTGGTATAATTTTTTTTTCACCTCTACGTGGTTGTTAGTGTCCATCATTTCCCACAACATCACACTTGGTGTCAGAAGTGGAATTGTGCTGGAGTATCCATGTTTTTGGTACCCCAGTAGGATATTGACTGATATCTGGGTGGACACTGTGTATGCAGCCAGTGAAGTCGGAGGGCCAGAAGAGATCTACAGGTGTCCTGACCTGGGCCATGGCGGACAGGCTTGGGGAGAAGACACTTACAGGCCTTGCGGATATAAGACAAAGTGCTGCTAAGCCCGAACTGGACAACAGTGTGCACAAGACAGGGGAGGACATTTCAGATGCGCCCAATGGAGAATCTTCATGAGTTGTTGAGATTAATGTGCATCAAACAGTTTGAAATGGAAAAACAGCGGGAAACTTACCACCGACAAAAGGAACAGAGGTGGTCAGACACTCTCAGGGCCATCCAAACCCTGGGAGCTACCCAGCCACCATGAGTCACCGACTTTCCTAAGGACATTAAGATCATGAAAACTGAGTGAGTCTGATGACATCAAGGCTTACTTGACAACCTTTGAGAGGGTGGCAAGGGCTTGCAGCTGGCCTAGTGAGCAATGGGTGATCCAGTTGGTGCCCTGTCTAACCAGAAAATCCCAGGTGGCCTACAGCCATATGGACAGTTTCCAGGCCAAAAACTGTGACTGTCGACCAGTAGATTCTCAGGAGGTATGACATCAGTGCTGAGACATACAGACAGAGGTTTCAGACTGACTGATTTCAGACCATGGATGCCTATCGAGAAGCCTTTGTCCTGTTCAAGGAATTCTGCTACAAATGACTACAGCCCGACCTAAAGACCAAGAAGCAGATACTGGAGACAATCATCATGGAGCAGTTTATCAAAGTGATTCCACAGGATGTGCAGGTGTGGGTGAGGCAGCATCATCCGAGTCAGCGGAGAAGGCTATCAAATTGGCAGAGGACTGCTTCACTGCATGCCCCAGTTGGCAGAAGGGACATTCCAGGACTAACTCCAGCTCCAACCAGGCAATGGTAAGACCTCCGTCTACTACCCAAGCTTCTGGGGGCTATAAGAACTTTAAGTCTGGGAAGACATTTCCTCCCGATATTATCTGTAGGGAGTGTCAGGGCAAGGGACTTGGTTCCATGTCCATAATAGTGATTGCAAAACAGCGATCGCTATTATGGTGAGTGTATATCACCAAAAAGCAAATCAGCGATATACACTTCCAGGCAACCCAACTTCCAGAAAACTAAAAAGTGTTTTTGTGGGGGGCTGTGCTCCCTGTGCCACCCTCACAGATGGCTTTGCCCCCACGCGCCCTGAAATTAGACTCTCAACTCCAGGGGGTGCATGTCAGGGAGGGGGAAAAATCCAGATTCTGTGAAAAAAATTTCCATACTCATGGCCCCAGCCCTGAACCCAGTACCTGCTGCACCAGAGATAGCCACCCACACCACATGGCTAGCTTGGTGGCAGCAGGCAGACCAGTCCCCTAAAACCCCTTCCCTGTCCCTTCCACTCCCCTCACAATCCCCCCCTTCCAGTCGCCCTTCCCTACTCTTGCTTTAGTGTAGGGTTGCTACCCTTGCAGGGTAGCCCACAGGGAATGAGCTGAATATGAGTTCCCGTTTTGATGGTTGTCCATATTCAGTCATTATCCTCAATGGATACCAGGGACATATTGCAAGATTTTGCCCAAAGAAAAAACCTGAGTCTACACATTTAGATTTGGCAAACTGGGGTCAGTATATAATACCTGTAAAGATTGGGGAAATGAAAGTGACTGGGCTCATTGACTCGGTAGCAGACAAACACTAGTAAGATCCAACTTAATAAAGGGTGGTGATAGTAGAGGCCCCAAAACTGGTGTTGTCTGTATCCATGGTGACACGCACTACAACCCCTTCACCACAGTAGACCTCCAGATTCAAGAGACTGGCCAAAAGATAAATATTGGACTAGTTCCCCATCTACCAGTCCCAGTTATATTTGGTCATGACCATCCAGACTTTGAAATATTTTGGGCTAATTCTACCAACATTAGCGCAGTCAACACCCGAGCCTAGGTTAAGAAGGAGGGACAATTATCGCACATCTTTCCCTTTGAAGAGGAGGTGTATGAGTCCCCAGGGAAAACCAGAAAGTCTAAAATGTCCAAAAGACTTGAAAAATATCTACAGACTAAAAAGCATATGAACTCTGAACTGGATATGTTAGAGGTTGTTAAAACATGTGATTTGAGTAATGATCAACAGAATGATGTAACTTTTAAATCTTTTTTCTTACAGGTAAACCAAAATGAAGATCTGAATGGGCCAAAGTACATCATAAAAGGGGTTTACTGTACAGATAATGTGCAAATCATGTGACTGAGGAGGTGGTGGAACAACTGCTAGTACCCAAAAAGTATAGGCCCCAGTTACTACACTTGGCCCATGATATCCCCCTTGCCGGTCACTTAAGAAGGGACCGTAGACTAAGCAGACTCCTCAATTTGTTTTACTTGCCTGGTATTCATGACAAAGTGGCAGAATACTGTCGCAGATGTGAGGAGTGCCAGGAAGTGGCTAGCATTGGAAAATAAGAGAAGGTACCTTTATAGTCACTTCCTTTCATCACCACCCCACTTGACAGAATAGCCATGGATACTGTGGGTCCCCTACAGAAAAGCTCGAGAGGAAATAGGTTTGTCCTGGTCATCTGTGATTATGCCATCAACTACCCAGAGGCCATCCCTCTATGAACCATCATGGCCAACAAAGTTGCAGATGAACTAGCTGAACTTTTCAGTAGGGTGGATATCCCTAGGGATCTCCTAACTGACTGAGGAAGCAACTTTTGTTCCAAGTTACTTAAAGAGTTATACCAACCCTAGGGACAGTGGTTATTTGTACCTCCCCCTATCACCTGCAAACAGACAGTTTGGTTGAGCGGTTCAACCAAACCATGAAAAAGATACTTAGAAAGTTTGTGCAGGATGAGGGTATGGCCTGAGACTAATATCTGCCCTTCCTGATGTTTTCATATTGGGAGGTACCAAAGGCATCCACAGGTTTCTCGACTTTTGAGTTACTGTTTGACAGGAACCCTCAAGGCCCCCTGCCTGTCATAAAAGAATACTGGGAGGATGGGAAGGACATAGGCCTTACGAACACCCTAGAATACATGGCCCAGTTAAGGCTAAGGCTGATTAAGTAAATTTTGACAGCGCTTCAGCAGAATGCCGAGAAACAGGTGACTCAAAAAGTTCACTATGACCAGGGAGTGGGGAATAAATCCTTCAAGCCTGGGGATAAAGTCTTGTTGCTGCTACCATCCTCAGACAACAAATTAACTATGAAATGGCAGGGCCCTTATACTACCAATAAACAAACTGGATCAGTAAATTATGAAACTGATCTACCAGACAGGAGGCATAAGAGAAGGATTTACCATGCCAACCTCCTGAAGCTATGGCATGAGAGACCTGACTCTATAATGTATGTGTACCCTAACCAACCTGATAGTGAGCTGGAAGTAGCCTATCAGAGGTTAGAGAAGCAAGGAGAGTTGAAAGACCTAACTATAATCCTACTTTGGAACCCCAAGAACAAAGGGACCTGGAAAAGGTACTGCTTCAATTCCAACAAACCTTCACCATTATACCCAGGAAGGCTTGTGGAATTGAGCATCACATTGAGATCACCCAGAGCACCTCGATTAGGTAGAAGCCATACAGACTGCCTGAAAAGGTATGGGGGGATGTCATTAAAGAAGTAAGGAAGATGAACCAGTTTTGGGTGATAAAACCTTCCAACAGTGAGTGGGCCTTCCCTATTGTTGTGGTGGAGAAGAAAGAAGGGGGCATAAGACTCTGCCTAGATTTAAGAAAACTAAACACCATTTCCAAGTTTGATAGATGTCAAAGGCCAGCATTGGCGATATCATGGACAGAACTGGGAATGAGCAGTTTATCACCACCCTGGATATAACTAAGGGCTATTGGCAGATCCCTTTAGACAGAACATCAGGGGACAAGACTGCCTTTAGCACCCCAATTGGGCTATACCAATTTGTGACTATGCCTTTTGGCTTACATGAAGCGCCCGCCACATTCCAGCACTTCATGGGCCAGACCATGAAACATCATATGGCCTATTGCACTGCCTATCTGAACAATGAGCCATGTGGGAGACCAAGTACCTGGGGTTCCTGTTAGGGAATGGCCAGATTAAACCTGACATTGGGTGGGTGGATGAGGTAGCCAATAGCCCATGCCCTATTACCAAAAAGCACATAAGATCTTTCTTGGGGTTGGTTGGCCGGGTACTACAGGTGCTTTGTGCCAAATTTTGCTTCCCTAACCAGTCCTCTGATATACCACACGAAGAAAAGAAATCCAACCAAGGTCAAATGGACCCCAGACTGTGATGAAGTGTTCTGTGCCATAAAACCAATTTTATGTTCTTCTTCTGTATTGAGAAGCCCTATTACCTTGCCATTTATAATGCAGACAAACACTTCTGACACTGGCATTGTGGCAGTGATGTCTCGAATAATTGAAGGGGAAGAGCATCCCATAATTTTCTTTAGCAGTAAGCTGCATGAAAGGGAAACCAGGTACTCTATGATTGAAAAAGAGTGTCTTGCAGTAAAGTGGGCTATTGAATCTCTGAAATGTTATCTGTGGGTTTCTGAATTCCAACTGATCACAGATCATAACCCATTTTGTTGGTCGCAGGTCATGAAGGATAAAAATCTGCATATAATGAGATAGTACCTGGCCCTCCAGCTGTATAGGTTTACTGTAAGGCACTGTCTGGGAACCGCGGTTTTGGGCAGACTAAGAAAATAAGACAGCACAATCAGACCTCGGGGTAATGAATAGTGCTGGTGATTAAGAGGGAAACCTCTTGATCTCACTCTCTTTTTTTTTGTTTGTAATTGTTTACTTGGGACCCTGAGGTGGCGCTTTTGGCGTGGGCGGGTGAAAGCTCCATGTCTTCTTGTGAGAGATCTGATATCACTGTGCCTGAATTTGCAATGTCCCCACAATAGTATGAGTAGGAAACCTGGACTGTAAACAGTAGGGATTAGAAAATCCCTCCATTTCCTCGTAGGTGGGGAGGTATGTGTCACGGTGGCTGCTTTACAATGAGTGACCTCTGTCCGAGACTGCTGCAACAGCATCTCTCTCTCTTTTTCTGACTGTGCTATCCCTTTCTGTTTGTAGGCTGGCCACCTGGAAAAATTTCCTCTCTCTCTCTCTCTGTCCCTATTTTTTTTTTAGGACTCATCGGATAAACAAGCTCCACTTCCCCCCCCCCCTCCTGTTTTTCCTTAGCAGCCTTAGAGGTGACTAGGACTGAAATATGCCTCTGTGTACTCTGGGAGCACTATAATATAAATAAAAGTAATGTACAGTATGATATTAGTAAGGAGAGGGGGCACAGGGCAGGTGCTATTTTGCTACTTATTCTGTGCCCCGCACAGTTACACCATCTCTCACTTCTCCCGTATTTCTTGGGAGTTCATATAATATTGAAGAAACCCCCCTTTAGTGCTCTTGTCCCTGCCTGATGGTCCCTGCATACCATATTTATAAATAAAATGTGCTTTGTTCCCGTTGTTATGTTACAGGGCTTTGCAACACGAAATGTATTGGGCAGGGTCATTTGTATCCGGCCACTGTGCGGCAAATTCCCAGCAAGTGTTTGCCATATTAAAAAGTATACCTCTTAAGCTAAAAGAAACAAAGTTTCTTTGTGCCTACCTGGATCGGGAAGAATTTGCAATGCCACAACCGCTGGTTAGCATAGCGTGTTTGTGAGAGAACAGAGCCGGCTTCTGCACTGTGTGAAAATCATTGCAAGCTGCTCTGTATCTCTTGCACAGCATTCTGCAGTGTTTACAGCATTGAAAACATTGGAAAGGAGCACTACAGATAGTGTGAGAATGGGGGCAAAGGTGGAAAAATAGAAATAATTGCTGCCTTCCACTCTCCTCTTTTACAAAAAGCACCTCTTGTAAAACAATGTATTGTGCATGCAGAAAGCCCTGAAAATAAAATAAAAGGCAAGATAGACGTAGTAATGAGTAGTGAGACAGCACTTTCTAAGGGTGTGCCCCAGTGCTGTAGTTTGCCTGCAGAGCAAACGGTGAGTCATTGCCCAAACAACTAAAACATGAATGCACATGAAATGCAAATCATAGGAGAGAGAAAAAGAAAGTGTGCGCAAGAAATTGCATGTTACAAAAGATCACTTAAATAATATAGAACAACGTTACCTGGTTTTTACACTGTTGCTCAGACTCTGCTGTGGTTGCTAGGGTCTCCCATACTGCCCTCCAGTGTTGGTATAGGAGCCAGCTGGCCCTGACTGCTGCATTATTATACACTGGACAGCTGAGTGGGAGAAGCCTGACTCTAGAACATACAAAACTTTGCAAATATAAGGTATTGTTGAATTCTGCACTACCCAAACAGTTTGTGCTAGTACAAAATGGTGATGTGCAGTAACTAGAAGTAAAAACAATGCTATTTGATGAAATAGATCATATTCTGCTTGGAATGAGCAGTTCTTGGTGTGATCACCCAGTTGCACCCATATATAAAAGGGGCTCAACCTGGAAATCAGATCAGATTTGTTCTTGGGTCAGTAGGGTACTGACCTTGGTTTGGTTTGAATAAGGTTTGCTTGCATTTGAAACCTGTACTATGGAGGCTTGGAATAGCTTCCCAGCCTGTGGATTACTAGAAGGAGTACTACAGTTTCGCTTTTGCAGTTTATACTGTGGACTGTGCTGAAGCTTGTACAGCTGTTGAATTTTTTTTTTTCATTTTCATTTTATTTGTCGCACCAGTTCACCTTTTTCTTTGTGTGCTGTATAATAAAACTATGCTTGGTGTTATTTTTTTTTTCACTTCTACGTGGTTGTTAATGTCCATCTTTTCCCACAACCTTACATGCACTACTCATTGCACTGCATTAATAAAAGTTAGCTAATGATTTGTCTCACACTGCTTCTCAGCTTCAGCTTACTTTGCAGCTCTCTGAAAACTTTTATCAATGCAGTGCAATGAACAGTGCACACATTAAGCAACGTATTGAAAAACGCATAACCAGTGAGTTGATGCCTGATTTCACTACTGCAGTGTACAGTATAAATCTGCTTAATTCAGTTCATAGTTGTCATTTTAATTTGGAAAAACTGGATTCCAGATGCCCTAACTCATTACCTGTGAGCTCGACCACTTATCATCACAGTCCCAATGCCCATGTGCAGTCATAAAGGGAAAAGCTGCCCCCCAAACTGATGCTGCATTTGTTTATGCATGAGTTCTGAAATTTCTTCGACCCCTAATATTTTTATATATTTTGAAACAAGGCATAATTCTGCTATTATATTACCTGAATATGAACAAGAGCCTTGTAACCCTTAAACAGAAAGATAAGAAACTGCTACATTTTTGACTTCCACCATGTGCGTGAAGAGGGCCTTGGAAAGCCCATTCAATAACCTGGCTACTGTGTTCTGCACCAGCTGCAGCCACCATAGGACACCTCCACTCACCCCAGGGTACAAAGCATTACAGTAGTCAAGCACTGATGTGACAAACGCATGTATGAGTGATGGCAGATCTTCAGGCAGAATCAAGACTTTTGTCCGGGCAATGTTTCTGAAATGGTAAAAGCCACTCTGGACTACAATAAACATTTGGGGCTCAAATGTGGGTCTCTCATTCAGAATAACCCCCAGATTCTTCCCTTTAGCAGATGTCTCCAATCTAGGGAAGCCAAGCACAATGCCAGTCTCCTCCATGGTGGCCTCTGCACCCCAGCTCTGATGAGGCTCTGCCACTAGTGCCTCCATCTCATCTGGGTTGAGTCATAGCCAGCGTGATGACATCCAGCACTGAATCTCAGCTAGGCACAAATTTAACACATCAACTGCATCTGGTGTCCCAGCACAAATTACAAATATAATGGGGTATCATCAGCAGAGCAATGAAAACCAGGTTGTACCATCTAATGATCCCTCCATGGGTTAGCACGTACACCATGAACAACATAGGTGAGAGGATTGATCCCTGAGGCACACAACAGAGTAGGGGATTTTGGAGTGAAGTGAAATTTCTCATCCCCATCCTCTGCATCGTATATCTGAGGAAGGACTCAAACCAGCAGATGACTGTGCCAGTGAGTCCACAGTACTTCCTGAGATAATCCAACAGAAGCCCATGGTCCACAATATCAAAAGCTGTTGAGAGATTGAGAAGGAAGAGAACTGACCAATCTCCCACTATCTTTCACCCTAAGAAAGTCATTGTGCACCATACCCAATGCATTCTCAGCATTTTACCTCAACCTAAACCCAGACTGGAGAGGTTCATAAAGGTCAAAGGTCGTGAGGTGTTCCTCAAGTTGTAGCATCACCATCTTTTCAATAACCTTCCCCAAAAAGGGGAGGTTAGAGACAGGCCTATAATTCCCCAAGCAGTCTGGGTCCAAGGATGGTTTCTTAAGGAGAGGCCTAGCCAGCGCATTTTTCCATGCACTTGGAAATGGTCCTCTCTAAAAGGGAACATTGAACTAACTTGGAGAACACTGGCCCCAGAAACCCCACGTACCTAACCAAAAGGCATGTTGGGCCTGGGTTCAGCTCACAAAATGTGGGCCACAACCCCAACTCACCCCACAATCCTCTTCCACCAAAACTGGCCTAAACTCTTCCCAGGCAAGGAGAAGGCATCCACTCGTGACCTTCTTAATCTTGCCAGGTTATGTCAACCTGGTTTGGGAAATCCCAGACCGAACTGAGGACACCCAATCAGAGAAAAAACAAGTAAACTCTTCAGAACAAGCAGATGAATTTACTGTCACCCGTATCCCTTCAGCCTTTCTCTCCTATTCTGCCAATTTTATTTCATCATCTTATATTTTGTTAGTGAGTCATGTGTTGGACAGGGCAGTGATATCACAGTTAGACTCTTTAACCTACACTTCAAACTGATCTTTTTTCTGATAATGCTCTGAAAGTGCAGATGCACTACTCTGACATCAGATTTGGAGGAGGGGCTCCTCTCTGGGAGCGGGGTCCAGGGTGAGAGTGGGTGTACCCAGAAATGAGAAGTAAAAGCAGGATCAATCGTTTGTGTCTGGGGTGGCTCTGTGATCTTTTGATAGGGGACCTGTGGGAAACAGTGTCCCAAATACAAGTAGTGTGAGTGTTGGTTAGGTCAAACAAGCCTTTCCAGTACACTAAATTCTCAATGAACAACCTCAGGTGGTAGGGGTCATGAGTGGGTGTGGAAAGTCAGCCAATCCCATTATTCGGGTCATCAGGTAGAGTGATACAGCCTCTATCCAGGGATGTAAGCTCATAAACAAATTGGGGTCACCCTGAAGGGTCAGAGGTTAAGTAGCATGATAGCTACTAATCACAGTAAAGCATGTAGGAAGGGTTAGGAAGGAATACATTTTCTCTGTCTAGTAGGCCCCAGCTAGAGGTGAGTGGGGTATGTGGCAGGGGAAAGAGACGCACAGCACTACCTGATGAAGTAGGGACAGCAGTCTTTTAAAATCAGGAGGCAGTAGTTTCAATCCAGGGCATGGGGTCACCCAGAAAGGGGCAGCAGGATGGGGCCTGTAACAGCAGTAGTTTAAAAACAGGAGGTAGTTGCCACCCAAATAGGGTCATTGGCAGAGAAACTGTAACGGCAGTCTAATGCAACCAGGAGGTAGCGGCCACCCAGATAGGGGCAGCAGCAGGAACCTGTAACAGCAGTCATTATAGACCAGGAGGTAGTGGTCACCCAGATAAGCACAGCAGTAGGCATTCTGTAACAGTAGGTGTTAACAACCAGGAGGTAGCGGCCACCCAGTCAGGGGCAACAGAAGAGAACCAGAAGCAGAGGAACTTTAACGCCAGGCTATTTGAGCAGCAGCAGGGCAACTAATACAAGGAACATTACAATTAGAGGGTAGCTGCCTCCCAGATAGGTGCAGCTACAGGGAACAGTAATGGAGACAACCATTTAGACAAACACTGAAATATAGTCCATGGGCTCCCCCTTCCCCTACCCTAACCCCTGATCTAAAGAGTCTGGTCTTTCACAGTAGTAGCCACAGTACTTACAGTTCTTCCCTGAAACAGGTCAGCAACATAACCTCCCCTAGTTCCATCTGTTCCTGCTGACTCTGTCCCTCCATTCCTGCTGTCCCACTCATGCTGCTTCCATGCACACTAACCCTCATCGGGTGAAGTAGCCTTTTGTGTGTCCTGAGCTCCACCTTGGATGCTCCTGATTGGTGCACCTAAGTTCTGGGAGAGCTCCTGATTAGTGGGAGCTCCCAGGAAGTGGATTGGCCAAATCGCTGGTGGAAAGCAGGGTCTGATTGGTCAAGATGTAAAACTGGAAGGTGTCTGTGTGATGGCAGGCTGGGAGTCTCAGAAAGCAAGCTGAAGGTCAACAAGCTGCTCAGTGGCTGTGGTTATGGTGGGAGGTGAAATGACATCTGTCTTGACAGCAGGCATGTGGCCCAACTGGTGGCAGCTGCCTGGCAAGATGGATTGCAGCAGTGTATTGGGCAGCCTTTTGAGTGTATTGGGCTCTGCCTCGGATGCTCTGTACTGGTATGATTAGGTCCTGGGAGAGCCTCCTGATTATGAGGGGTTTCAAGCACTGGTCAAGTGGCTAGTGAGGAGCAGGGCTTGTTTGGTCAATACATGAAACAGGAGGGTGTCCACCGGAAGGCTGGCTGGGGGTCTAAGAATATGAACCACAGGTCAGCAAGCTGATTGGTGGCTCCTGCCATAGTGGGAGGTGAGGCAGCATCCTTCTGGGCAGGGGGCATGCAGGCCAACAGGTGGTGGCAGCCTGGCAATGGTAAATTAAAGCAGTGTGGTTGGGCAGTCTTTTGAGTGTCCAAGACTCCAGCTGGGATGCTCCTGACTGATGCACTTAGGTCCTAGGGATAGCCTCCTGAATGGAAAAGGCTCCCAGTAAACTGAATGGTTGAGCATCTGGCGAGAAGCTGGGCCTGAATGATCAGAGCATGAAACTGAAGAGTGTCCATGGGAAAGCAGGCTTGGGGTCTGAGTATGTGAGCTTATTCATAGCTCCAACTATAGTGTAAAGTGAGACAGCATCTGTCTGGGCAGCCAGTATGTGGCCCAAACAGTGTCAGTGTGCTGGCAGCAATCATGGGTGTGGGTACCACTGGACACCAGGGATTCATTAAAGGAATTCTACAAGGGAACATGCAGCCTCTCATGAGGGATGGCTCAGTGCAGCTCCACACAATGCCTTTCTACAGTTATGTGCAGCAGAATTGAGTGGAATCCTAATAGGCCCATAATGATAAGCAAATGGCCCCTTAGTGCACTGCATTCCCTTTGGGCTTATTAGCATGGACTGTGACTGGACATGGCTCACAGGAGCAATGGTGCTATCCCATTTAGAACAAACTTTCTCTATTCCCTCCTATGGCCCATATTCCTCGCTGAATTATTGTACTACTGTACACAGTATTTTAGTTTTAAATTGATTTCCTATTATCCAGTACACTTTTTACAGCACTCCCAGCCATGACTTGAGGGTTAAAGAGAAATCTTCTGATAGGCTAATGCATAAACACAGCTTTTTTTGGAATCCAATCCTGTCACCACCCTTTCCTCAATCTTTCCTCAGTTGAATTTGTGCATCACTCTAGGATGGTCGCATTCCCTTTGGCTCTGTGCCAGTTGTTTGTCAGTATAGGCAAGAACCAAAGTTTTATAAATTTTTTGAGTTTGTTTGTAAGTATGCTGTGTTACCTTGGAATGTGCATTTTTTTACCACTATTGTTCAAAATGCAGTGTTTTAAATGATTTGTTGCTTTCCATGAAAGTCTCTTTTGTTCCTATTCTTCACTCCCTTGGTAGTTGCGATTCCTGTTCTCACTGTGGTTCAATGAATATGTTTTGGTTTGGTAGTTTTGGGCTGGTTACCTATATTTCCATTGAAAGCAGTGAATGTTAAGGTAATTGCATGTGTTTTTGCACCTTCTGAGTGCATCTGAGAATTGTTTGCATAATTTTATTCACATTGAGGTGTGAGACCTGGCTCAAAAATATTAGAATTACAGTTTGTGGCATTACACTAACTGTGTAAGATTAAGTTTGACTGTGTAAACTGTATTGCAAGTTGAGTTAAATAAAATTGAAAGTTGTCTTTTTAGTGCTAATAAAAGATTACACTCCAGATGTCTGGTTCTTTTGAAAGCTGCTGAATGGCAAGAAGAAAAGTGATGTAGAAAAGGGGCATCGTTGAAGTCAGAAAAGGGCAATTTTAAAAAGAACAAGTACTACTGTATTAGACATTACAACACTAGTTTCCCTCTAGTGAACCCCAAACCTGAGAAGTAATGCAAAAGAGTTTTAACTACTGTCAAGTCTGAAGCAGGAGGTGGAGTCTCTGTGCCTCCTTATGCAATAAGAACTTTTTATGTTTAATTTGAGAACACCAACTGAAGCAGTACAGTGCAGTGGTTGAAGAGCAGTGAGCTGCAGACCTACAATAGTTATAGGTTTGAATCCCACAGCCACCACTTGCATACTGTGTGAGCATGAGCAAGTCACTTAACTTCCCTGTATTCCCAGGACCCACCTGGAGACAAGCCTCAGCTTAGTGTGTTTTTTCTGACCAAACGTTAAATAAATAAATAAATAAATGCAGAAAGAAATACAGGAAGGAAGGAAGGAAGGAAGTCCAACTGAAACTCAAGCAAACTAGACCATAAGGATCAAGAGAGAATAAAGTTTGCCTGCTTACAAATATTTTCATTTTAAGCGCACAAAACTATCCAAATTCTCCTTTTTTTAAAACAGTACTGTACATAGTAACTTCTCCAGAATAATTTTTTTCTAGCTTCAGAAAATGTATCATACAAAATAGAGGATACTGTATTACATGCATAGCATTAAATGATTTTTATCAAGTTTTACTTAACCTTTCATTAAAAATTGACTATTTGACAAAGAAAGACTATGCATGGGGACTTAATGCTCTCCTGCTAAGAGACTCCCACATTGTTGCTAGAATAACAGATGAACTAAGCCACACTTGGCACAATCCTCTGCTCCACTTTTGAGGGGGAGAGCACCCTCTACCGAGGGATATATGTGATAACGGTGATTGCAGAATAGCGATCACCATTACGGAACATGGAAATCACTGAAAAAGTATTTCAGTGATGCAGTTCCTAGCACACAGCAAAAGGGTGCTGGGGACTTAGATTTTACATGAAAATGCAGGGGACTGTGCACCCGCACCCCCCCACTTAAGGATTCTCAACTCCAGGGGGGTGCATGTCGGGGGGGTGCAAAACCCAAAAAAATAAATTTGGGCCTGGTGCAACAAAACGCACCCACACCCGGACCCGAACCCAGCACCATTCATGCCCCAGCCCTGAACCCACCCACCACACCACACCATGGGAGCAGCTCGGTAGCTCACCATGGCACCACCCTTAACAATCCCTCCCTCACCTCTCACCCCACGCTTAGTGTGCTCGCTCCCCCTCCCGCATGTGTATACACATAGCAACAAGATGTTGCTATAGTCGCGCACCCCCATCCTGTCACCCGCCCTCCCTCATTGTTGTGGTGTAAGGCATTGCGATTGAGTCACCTTTTCGGTAGGTGCCCAATCACAGTCACCGAACTCACTGGATACCTTTATGGAGTCATGCTCTGCCAGCGATCCACTCCCCTTCCTCAGCACAGGGGGGCATCTGTTACCAAGCCATGCTTGGTCGGCAATCCAGACTGCCTCCCTCTGGAGAGGGGAAATCCTTTACTGTGCTATGCTCAGCCATCAATCCTGTCTACCCCCCTCCCTAGAGGGGTCATCTTTCACCAAGCAAAAACACTTTTTTACTATAAAATACATTGCTGCCTTAAGTATGCTCAGGATCTGAATCCATGGTTTCCAAAATTTGTGAGAAGAGATGGAGAAGAACAACTTTGCTAACTGTTAATTTCTACATGGTTCCAAAAATAATGGTCCCTCTCTTTTTATGCTATTTTAGACCAATAGCAGAAAGGAGAATTTGAGCAATGACAAAATCCTCCAAGACGCTAGATCAGATGAGTATTATTTTATTTTTATTTTAACCTTTCTGTTATATTTTCTCCCTAAAGAATTATGTCTCCTTTGTGACGCCAACACTATTCTTATTTTATAAGTACAACTGGATGTTACCAGAAGACTCCCACACCAGACTCTCTTGGGTTCAGGTAAGAGATCCTCAGTTTATTAACTATGCTAGGTGGATCAACTGCAACAGTACAGCCATGTCCGCTACACATTGTTCACTTTTATTTATTTTTTATTATAAAATATTTTATTATTGTTTTTGATGAAAGACATATGGAAAAAGAACATATAACTATTGTCAACATATTCGAAAAATAACATTGGTTTGGAGTACATATCATTTGCTTCAACGCCTTGTATAATTCCTAGCAGTTTAGGCACAGTGCCTAACTGAGCCATTCATTACATTTACAGTCACTAGGTATGTCTATTACATTTGTTCACATCAATATGTTGTGTTAAACATTGACTAGCTGCTGTGGCCCTTTATACCTCCAGAGGTACATTAAGCTTAGAAATATAAACCTTTCCCAGCTTCTAGCAAACAGAACTCAATCTTGGGGATTACATACCCTAACAAAAATCACAGGTGCCCCCCTCCTGCAAGTGCTCCTGATAGGGAGATTATCAGGGGGTCTCTGCTCATGGGGAGGGGCTAGTAGTGTCTGAGTGTTGCCTCTTTTGTACAGAAGGGTTGCCAGGCTGTGGTATGGGAACTGAGCAAAGGTGAAATTGTGTAAGTTTATTTTTTAAATGCCAATACTGGGAATTCAAGCTCAATGCCAGTGTTCACTTTTTTAATGCCAACACCAGAAGTCAATCTTTAGTGTTACCAGTTACTTTTTTTAAAGATAACAATGGACAATAGAATCCTATCTCTGGTGTTCATTTGTATTTTCTTCTAATGCAGACACCTGAATTCCAGCTTGAGTATTGACTTTTGCTTTTGTTTTAAATGGTCAACTGACCAGACTGGAAGGTATTAAATCAGAGGACTGGTGTCAAAGTGTAGTGTTGGTGTGGCCAAAATGTATTTATTTCATTTATTTATTTGAATTTTGGTGACCAGGTTGGCCCACTGAGACAAAAAAAGTCTCTTTCTCAGGGTTGACCTGGAATTAGTAATAGTTGGTAGAAGAGAACATAATATTCATCATTTACAGAAAGCATATCAATTAATATTCATTCAAGGTACAATGCTATTAGTTACATACATTAAGTAAATTAAATTTCACAATATTTACAGAGTAATAGACAAAGCAGCATGTAATTACAAATAATGTACACCAAGGACCTAGAGGTCATGGAGTGCAGCTGGAATAAATAGCTTTATATTTATAGAGAGTTAGACAAAAAAAGCAGCAAGTAATAATTTATATAAGGCACACTGAGTGGGCAATAGGTCAGCAATTTCATTGGCAAGGTGTTAATACCCAGGAGAAGGCATTGACCCTCTTTTTAAACTGTACACCATCATGAAGGGAAGTTTGAAGCGTAAAATGTATTTTGGTTTTCTGATTGGAGGGTACTAGTAGTCGGTATGTCAGCTAAAGTGAAGGGATTACTGATTCAACTTTCCAGTTCTGCATCAGAGCTACTGTTGTTCAGACTGTAGGCAGAAGCAGGATCCCACTGCTAATGACATGTTGCAACTCAGCTTGGCTATCGTCTGTAAATAATTTACAAAACAAACTATTGTCTGCAAAAGCAGACCCTTTAGACATCCTTACAGAAATTGGAGGCGATGTGTTCTGCTGAGAAATGGGGAATCACAGGTTCAAACCACACTAGACCCAAATATTTATTGTGCAGCCTTGAGTATGTCACTCACCATCCAAGTTCTCCAGTACAGGGCTGGCATGCCAGCCCCTCCCCCCCCCCCAGTCAGTGGATGCTATGAGGTTTAGTGGATATAGCACTGCTGGGAACCAGGAAATTGCAAATTCAAACCCTACAACAGCCAAATACACAACTGTGTGATACTAAACAAGTCACTTCACCACACCCCCAATGCTGCACTTCACCCAGACTTGCACTGGAAATTAGATGTTGCATTTTAGCTGGTTTACTCTAGGTAAACACATTCTAAAAGAAAAAAAGAGATGAAAGCAGGACTTCATTGTAAATGAGACGCTGCAAATGTTTTATTTTAGTATCTGACCACACCAAAGGGGATATTAATGTAACTGTGAGCAAGTCACATAACCTTCCAGAGCTCTGGTCCACTGAGCTATGGAAATGATTAGAAGTAGGAGTCTACTAGAAATATCTAAACAAAGAATAAAGAAGTATGTGTCACAATTTACACTGCTAACATACGCTGCTGCCATAACCTCCTAGAGCTTTAGTATGCTATTGGACTATCCTGTTTAAATAAACTGTAAAAATTAGAAAACATTGCCAATGACCTGCCCTGCCTTTCTCTGCAAGCAGTGTAGTCTAGTGGTTAGAGCAACATTAGTTACAGGAAGATTGTTGGTCAGCACCTGTACTACTAGAGCTGCTGTGCTGCACACTTCTTTCAAACCTCAGCCCCACATTAACAACACCACCACTACTACTGCTCCTGAAGCTCCAGTGTGGCATTTGTATCACCCTGCCAGCCTACCCCCACAAACCTTGGCAGCACCACTACTTACTGGGGCTGTGCTGCAGCACCCACATTTGTGTTATAAAAAGATACAATCGAATGTCAATGGCATCAGCCGATATCTTTTATGTATGGGGTGTATCAGATGCCCTCTATCAAGCTCTCACTTCCCAGTATTATTAGGAGCAGTAATTGATGCATGAATAAACTGTCAATTATTTGCACCAAAAAACACTGTGGGGGGGGGGGTTCAATGGCTCGCTTCCAGTTTTTGGACATGAGTGGCAAAATCCATCTCAAGAGTTAGACCACAAAAAGTTGGTCTAACTCCCGGAACAGAATTCAGCACTTGCGTCCACAAAATGGGCACAATTCCCACAGCTTTGATAGAAATTGCCATAAACTGTGGGAATCTTTGCAAATGTTTTTGACTAGGATGCAGAAATCTGGACACATCTGTCTGGATGCAGCACACGTCCAAAATATGGACCTAAGTGTTGCATCCACTGGTGTGAAAGTCCCACCTACTGTGGTTAAAGTATATGGCTGCATACAGTATTAGCTAGAGATTACATTAAAAATGCTAGTGGTGTCTTTCACATGCACACTCAAAATATAAAATTACTTAGAAGAGAGGAAAAGGCCTGTTGCTTTATACTTTTTTGGTTTGTAAATTTGGAATTGCTGGGCTGAATAGAAAATCTCAAACAGCTTGAGGCCCAAATCAGATATTATCCTGAAAGATAATTTCACAGTGTTAACTCCTAGTCAATCAAATTATATATTCCTCTTATGAATAGAAAGTCTTCAATTCATTACTGTTTAAAGCAAACAATTCTTCTGATAAACTGAAACTTTTAAAAGAACTTATGGTTGTTTCTCTGTAAATCACTTGCTCAAAAAAATGATTTTTATAGAGCAACTACTGCACAGTATGAGTGTCTCTCCACTTCACACTATAGTGAACTAAAAAGGAAAGAGGAAATGAAACTTGGGGGATTTCTGAACAAGAGATATCATACAACTCGGTTTCTTTGCACAGTATGCCTGTCTTAAAAAAGGACCTTTGTTACTTGCTTTTTATAGGCAATAAATCACTTGGAGGTCAAATCCATTATGTGTCTGCTGCTACTAACCATTAAAGATTTCAAAACCTTTTAATTTCATACTTCAATACAGTGTATCTCTAAGTCTATGCTGGCAAGGCTGGACCCTCCCAATTAGGTTTTCTTTTTTTATTAATTTAGTATACTTTATGAAAGCAAAATGAACATTACATCAAACACAAGCCAAGACAACATAGTACACAACACAACCAATAAACATACCCAGTGCAACTGAACAAGAACATCAACCCACAACCCCTGATCACCTACCCTTTGGGTGCTGCACTCCACTTTTTCTGTTTCTTTGCCCTGAGTTATCAAGTTCACATACACCACTGTGATTATTACTCTGCTCTGGGTTGATCATTACTAAAGAATTTCTGTCTCTTTCACTATGCCCTAGTGGTCTTCAGCTTCTGGACCAACACTCTCCCAGACTATTTATCCTCTAGCTTCAAACTTTTCACAACCCGTCTATTGTTCATAGACATTATAACCCTCACTCCTTTCTTATTCCTGGATGTTGTTTGTTGATTGGACAATTGGCATTCTCTCAGAGACCTTATGCCTTCTAGAGTTCCCTTTGTCCTCTTCTTCAGTCCTCTACCTCATACTGATATCTAAAGAGGCAAGCCTAAGATTTGTGTTTTACTACCTCTTTCTACTCCCCTCCTTTTAGTCTGTCTGCCTAATGGCTTGCCATGCCCCTGGTTATGCCCACCCACCCCTATTTTGGTTACTGTGAGCTCCCCTACCTCTTTAATTTGATCCTGTTTTCCTCTTTTATGCTGTCCTGTCCAAGCCTTTGGCCCTGATCGTGTAATTTAACTGCAAATATTATTTACTACATATAGCACTGCTCTTTTACTCATCTGTTTGATGGATTGTTGCATAATGATACATGTTTAACTGCTTTTATTTGTTTGTACTTACTGTTAATTTATTGTCATAGCTAACCCATATGTACTATCTCCCGGAAGACACACCATGAAACAATTTATTTATAGCTCATTGTGACTTTCCTGGCCATCCTAATCTTTAATTTAAGCACAGAACAGTGTATCACAGTAAGGTACTCCATTACTCCAGTTCCCTCTTAATGCAGTATGATTCAAGGTACCACATTAGCTAAAATGGTACCTTAATATTCTGACTCAACACAGTAAGGGAACAGTTCAAGTAATTAGGTACTTTCAATAATGCAGACGTAATTTGGAAGCGTTATAATGCAGTATCCTAATGTGGTAACCATTTCTGTGGTAAAACAGAAGATTAGGATGGTTACTACTTTAAATAAATAAATGACTATCTGAGAATTTTGGATATTCTGTCCTCTTCTCCACCATATCTCACATTTGAAAACCACAGTGAAATGCTATCTTAACAGGTCTGTACCAGGCATGATCATAGCCCTCTAAACCTCCCATCCCTCCAAATGTAGAAAGTCACACTTCAAAATGTGGAATTGACCCTCAAAAAGTGGAACAAAAATGCAAAATGTGGGACACTTCATCAAATCTTTAATGTAGATTCTCAGAACACTACAGAAACGTGCTTTCATGTTCACAAAGTTAGCTGTTACTTAAAAAGTACGGTTTTTAAATTCATTGTTAAGGATGTTTGCTTTAAAATCTGAACATTAAATGTAGCACACATCCTCTCAGTGTGGATCAAGGGTCTTTTTAGAGGTAAAATGTGGAATTGTTCCTCACAGTGTGGTGCAGCTGAGAGATATGAGCACGATACTATACTAAAGCTTTTGCCTGTTGCTTAAAACCAGGAAGAGGATGATTCAGTAACTTGTACTCCCCAGAGTTGACTTTGGGGACATAGTCTACATGATAATGAGTCAGTGGCTTGCTGACTTCTCAAAACTGATTGAACTTTATGAATGGTTTGTAACTGAACCAGTACTGGAAAGACAATTCTCATGTTTGGCAGCAATAGTAGAGAAAAATATTTAGAAGCCTTAAAACAACTTTTTGATAGCATTTAAACTCAGTCTTAACGAAGTTACTTACCCAATTTAAATCATGTTTAACTTGTCTTTGACACTGGTAAAATTCCAGAAATATAGGGCATTACTTGTGTAGTACTTTTCTTTAAGGGTGGTGATATTAATATCCACTCAAATTACTACCCTATGTTCTTTCACTTTATTCAAGGCCTTTGGGAGGATAGTGAATAAAAAAGCTATTGCAATATCTGAATGAATATGAGATTCAGGCCTGGAACAACTTAACTTCTGGAAAAACCTTAGTACCAGTTCCACTTTGTTGAATACACCAGGCGACTTAATGAGACCTTGGGTAGAAAGAAACTAGTAGGTTCAATATATGTAGAGCTGACAAAGGCGTTTGATCTGGTAGACCATAGTCTACTTTGAATAAAATTGCTCCCACTGGGTTTGTGAATAGATACTGTCACTTAGTTTAGTGATTATCTGAGTCCAACAATCCAAGCTGTAAAATGTAAGAAGGTAATGTCTAATGAAAGGTAAGTTTCTATAGGTGTCCCCTGGGGGTTAATACTTAGATCCCTGAGGGACACCTACAGAAACCTCTTTTTCATTAGCCACACTTGGACATCTGTTATTTAGCCTGTTACTGAACCAAGCACCCTTAGTGTGTCAGTCATCCCACATTTTTCCATATGCTGATGACTCAAGTCATCTTCATGAGTGATAAAAGCCCTGATCACTTAAGGCAGAATCTCCAACTAGACTTTAATTCAATACAGAATTGGTTCTGTCAAAATCTGCTAGTGATGAGTGAAAAGAAAAAGTGTATGCTGTCTGCTACTCATAGTGAACTGAATTCCTCACATGCCCTAAACATTTGCACTTTATCTGGTTCTGCCCATGAACATGTGAACAACTTAAATTCATTGGGATGTTCCTTGACAGAACACTGTCATTTGCCAACAATATAGACTTCTTGGTTAAGGATATTAACAATCTAATTGTCTTTCTCTACAAAAAAAAAAAAAAAATCATAGAGAAACATCCTGTCTGAAAATAAGAAAAAAAACTCAGTTCAGAATTTGATCCTTAGAAACATCGGCCATGGTACTTGTGGTCTATAGCTCAGCAGTGATAAGGTGTTGTCCAGAGTTAAAAGCCTTTTGAACAGGGCATCTCTTTTAGTGTTGAATCTTAAGCTTGATGCCTACACCAGTGTTCTGTATGGTACTACTAAAGGATTAAATTTCAACTTAAGGGACCAATTCCATACTAGCTATCCTCAGCTTGTTTACTTCAGGGCTAAAGTCCAAATTCAGATTTTTTGATAAAAATATTCAGCTTGGGGTATGGCACATAACTCTTTATTATTGCTACTAAGGAACTCTGAAGTTGGTCAGACTGCCTTCTCCTATATATTTGCTAAATCCTGGAATGTCTCAACTGACTTGTTAAAGGGATATAAAAAAATGTTAGTTATCATATTGGTCATTATAAAAAAGATGAACAAAATGGATGATTTGATGCATTTTATAGGACCAACAAATAATTTTAACAAAATGTTTAAGCTTTTGAACTCACGGAGTACTTCATCAGAAACATGGCAGATAAGGAAATACATCACTTTAAATACTCAGAACAGAATTAGTAAAAACCTTCACATGTGGATTGGACATCTTAGCAGATAATAATATTTAAAACAGAGACCGAAACCAGGGATAAAAAGTCAGTCCTAGGGAACTTCGTTAGGCGTAAATCACAAATTCCAGCAAAATGGAATGCATATGACAGCTGAAATCTATAAATTATGAAATCCTAATTACCTGAAAAGAACAATAGTGTATGTGTGTGTGTCTGTGTGTGGTCAGCACAGCAGTATATATGTGTATGAATCTGAGATGAGAAAAACACAGTTGGAATTCAGATTGTGTAATATGTCACAAAACCAAGGTCAATATTCACAACACAATTAAATGTATTAAGAAGACAAATAAATTTAACCTCATACGGTCGTCTGTCATGTACATTCCTGAAATGTCCCATGAGAACCAGGACACAGATGTCAGAAATGGAGTGATCAGATTGAGAGAAATGTCCCAATTGTTTTACAGTATTTTTCATTTTAATGTCATGTCTATGTGAGTTCATTTGGGTTTGAAGGCATTGTCCAGTTCCCTTCACATAAACAGTATGTGGACATTTCTTGCATTGGATGTAATAAACAATGTTCTTAGATGTACATGTATAATTCACCTGTATCTTGAATTGTTTGTATTGGGGGATGTTGATAGAATCTGAGATGGAAATGTACTCACATGTCTTACATTTAGGACTATTACAAAGTTTAGTACCACCTAGTGTGCTGTTGTATAAGTATTCTCCTGACCAGCAGGTTAGATACATTAGGTGGCTTTTTGAGAAAACTGACATAGCTGTGGAATGTGCCATGCTTATGCCAACAGAGCAACTACTACAATATAAGGAAAAGACCACCACAAAACTAGAAACCCTTTGTTGTTACATACAGTCCTGGTCTGGAGCCCCTATATAAAATCAATAAGGACCTCCAACCAAAATTCAGTGAGGATGACACCTTGAAATGTATCTTCCAAGAACTACCTTTACTGTCTTTCAAACAGCCACCTAAGTTATCTAACCTGATTGTCTGGAACAAACTTACACCTGACCAAAACAACAGCACACTAGGTGGCACTAAACTTAGCAATGGTTCTAAATGTAAGACTTGTGAGTACATTTTCACCTCAGATTCTAGCAACATCCCCCCAAAGTGAGTACATTTCCACCTCAGATTCTAGCCACATCCCCCAAACAAATAATTCAAGATACAGGGGAATTATACAAGTGCATCTAAGAGCATTATTACATCTAATGCAAGAAATGTCCACATACAGGTTATATGGGGGAACCCAACAACACATTTTAACCTGAATGAACTCACATATAAATAATATTCAACTAAAAAATACTGTAAAACCAGTGAGAGAACATTTTCCTCAGTCTGATCACTCCATTTCTAACCTCTCTGTCCTGATTCTCAAGGGGCATTTCAGGAATGCACATAAGAGGTAAGCATATGAGATTAAATTTATTTATCTTCTTAATATATTTAATTGTGATATGAATATGGACCTTGGTTTTATGATCCATGACACAATCTGAACTCCAACTGCTTTTTTCTTGTCTCAGATTCATATATGCAGACATACTGCTGTGTTGACCACACACACACACACACACACACACACTGTTATTCTTTTCAAGAAAATTAGGGATTTGATAATTTATAGATTTCTGCTGTCATATATATTCCATTTTGTTAGAATTTGTGATTTACATATAATTAAGATCCCTAGGACCAGCTTTTATATCTGGTATCAGTCTCTGTTTTAAATATTATTATTTATTTAGCTTTTGTTGACCGGGTAAGTGCACTTGACAAATCCTGCCTATTTTCAGGCACGACCCGGGGGAGCGGGATACAGATGAATGCCAACTGACCTTGAACCAGATTAAGCTGCTGGTGGTATTTTTAGTGAATGAGGGAAATTTGGCCAGGACACCAGGGAAATTCCCTTACTCTTTTTCGATAAGTGCCATGGGATCTTTAATATCCACCTGAACTACCACCAATCCAGGCAGATGGGACCTCGGTTTAACGTCTCATCCGAAAGACGGCACCTCAGAAATGCAGCACCCCTCTCATGCTGCATTACAGTGTCAGTATTGGGATATTAACCCAAGTGCCAGATGTGGGAACTGAACCCACAGCGCTCTGATCTCCCGGCCTCAGAGGCGAGTGTGCTACCTACTGAGCCACTGACACTGACATTATCTGCTAAGATGTCCAATCCGCATGTGAAGGTTTTTACTAATTCTGCTCTGAGTATTTAAAGTGATATCTTTCGATAAAGGAAAACTACACCCTAATATATTGTAAATTTTATCTGTGTCCCTGGCAACAGACAACTCTTTTCCAGTAGCTGATGGGGATATACATGTTTGCTTTACTTTGTCTTCACTGTTTATGCTAGTCCCTTGTAACTATTCTGGGGGGGGGGGCGGCATTTTATGGTTGTTGAAATCTCATTGTCCACTAGAGCTGCATTAGCATATGAGAACATGATGTCAAATCACCCATTTATACCATGTATCTCAATGCTGAAAGTACAAACATCCTGAAAAAAAAGCTCTGTGGAAACACAAATTGAAAGCAATTTACTGGGAAAACCCTGTATTACAACTCAGACAATTTGCAAAGCTAACTTAATGTAACTGTAGTAGTTCACACCTTGCTGTGTCTAGTTTTGTTGAAACCTAATTAAGCAGACAAACATACTGTAGAGTCTAAAGGGTGCTTTCACATCATTTTCTTATGTGCTAATGAAACTATCAGGGACAGTGGGAATTCAACAATAAGAAATTGGAGACCCCAGGATAGTTACAGGGACTAGTATGAACAGTGAAAATAAACTAAAGCAATCACATGCATCCCTAACAGCTACAGGAAAAAGAGTTGTCTTTTAATATGGAAACAAAATTTACAAAACATGAGGGTGTAATTTACTTTTAACTGCTGTGTTCCCAATGAAGGACTCTGAGTCAGAAAGCTTAAACATTTCTTAAGCATTTTTTGTTGGTCCAAAAAAAGATATCAAACCACCCATTTTTTTATCTTTTTGTTAAAGGAATGTGACTCCATCTTCTCTTTTTTTTTTACCTTGTGTTAGTTACCTGGACACTCCAGCAGGCCCCCATCTGAATTGATCCCTCCATCCCCGTCAGTCAACTTCCCCGGGATTCTCCTTCTCCACTGGTGTCCTGCCACAAGACCTGGCTAAAGGTGCCCTGTCATTAGTGAGGGGCCTGTGAAGGACCGGGCCATCACTGTACCACAGTCTGAGGTTGTTTTCTCCATTTTCACCCTTGGAGCCTACACATGTGCAATGATACAATGTACATGTTCCACATCCACTGAAATACCCTGGCAGCTGGGCATGGGATCACTTCCCTTGCTGTCTCAGGTTGCAGTCACCAAGATTCTTCTACATGGCAGTCAAGTCATGGGACAGACACCCCCCAGACCTTTCCCCCAAAGGAGGAGATCTGTCCTATGGATGCTCACTCCTCCCTCTTCAGACAGCTCGTGAGTGACCAGGTCCATTCCTGAACCCAGGTCACCAATAAAGTAGGCAATTAATGCCTCAGCCCACCATGCCACTGGGCTGGCTCTTTCTCATGTTTGAGAAATCAGTTACTGGGTGTACTTAATGCTTTGAAAACCTGAAACTGCTTCTATTCTCTATTGACTTCTGACAATGTAGCCCTTATATTGCTCTGTATGCTATTATGTTTTTGTTAGACTTGCACTTTTGTATTCCCATATTAAGTAATTTATGCTTATAAAATAGCAAGGACAAATCTAGAACATTTTATTGGCTAAGAGACATCACTTGACAGTGCATTGAATCTCTATGAAAACATGTTCAGGTGCCGAATCCCATTTACCTCCTCAAAAAAACTACTTAGAGCCATTTTATAAGTATAGTAAGCCCCTCCAGGGTGTGCATCATAGAATTTGAATGTACAGCCAGGGGGACTAAGGGCAATCAGCCTTCAATCTCATGCTTTACTGCACCCTGGGGTGTGCGATAGAATCCTATAAAGTACACCCTGCTGTGGCTTATTTCTTTCATGACCATAAATCCTTTGAAAATAGGTTCTTGTCTAAAGGATTTTATGTGAAATATAAAAAAAAACTGAAACTCGATCTAATCAGGTGAAATGGGTATACAGAGAAGCTGGGCTAGTGGATCTGCATTTCCATTATGGTTAGCATACAAAGTGGTTAGTGGTGGCACATGTGTAAATGTTATATTTGCTCTTACAGTATGTTAATGCCTTGGCACATGCTCCACAGATAACTTGTTCATCTGATTAACCATATCCAGGGTACATTTGCACTGCCTTAGTTTTTCAGGATAATGTTTGGTTATCTAGGACCCATGATCAATATCAGGAGGTCTACTATCTATTCAAAAGATGCCCGGATACCTTGATGTAATTTTAGTCCAAGGTGTGTTTAATCGCAATGTGCAATGATGCATATTTGTCTTATCCTAATAAATCATCAGGATTATTTGGTGCTATAGCACCCAAATGATCCATTATGAGTCACTAGTGGAGAGAATAGGAAGATATAATTTCTGGATAGCAAGAATCTTCTCTACTAAAAGTATCCATACATGTCATACCTAGTGCAGAGCTCCAATTATCTGTATTATCCCTCCAACCAAAAAGCATGAAACCCAACAATATGCAGGAAGTCTCATAGGTTATCTGAGCATTTTGCATGCCTGACTTTGCAAAGTATTCCCATTTCTATGTATGGCTAGCATTTCATGCCTAAGGTCAGAAAGAAGCTGAACTGAATAGACCTAGTCACAGTTGCACTGGATAACCTGACATGCTAATTTTTTTACTCACTTAAGTTTTCAAATATTTTCATGGTCTAGATTACAGACCAAGACAATAGTAAAGCCAAAACTATAGTTTAGATGGCACGTCTGAATATACTGTGTAACATATCAATTCTGCAGCAGTTTGATAGCTTTTTTTCACAAATTTTACTTACAGTATATGGTGAGACCAGGTTAGTTTATGTAAAGATTATACAGCAATAAGTTGTGCAGTAAGACAAATCACACTGCATGCCCCCGGAGGCTTAGCTCAATTATCTGTGTCTATAATACATCTTATTTTCAGTCTTGTTTCCTATTTACTGAGAGGTTATCAATATATTTGTTGTTTGGCTGAAATTTATGCTCTCCATTCTGAGATCATTGTTATCCGTGCTTTACTCACAACCAGTGTTAAACATTTTTTATGAAGTCCCATTTTACTCTTTATCCATTTTCATTTGAAAGGAGTTTACATATGTTTTTATTTTATTTGTTGAAATGTTTTACCAGAAAGGCACATTGAGCAACAAGTCACTCTTCTCCTGGTGAAACCTAGGGGGAAGGGGTATATTAGGAATAAGAAATTAAACATCCAAGTTAAAAGTTCAACATTAACATACAGTTGTAAGGCAGATGTTACAAACAATGTTACACCAGTGTTGTACATGATTGGTAGAAAGAGTGGACAATAATAAGTGCTGGCTTAATAAATAAACAAGTGCTTATGTGAAAGAAAAGGGGGGGAAAGAGAGACAGTGGTGAGGTGGGTGGAGAAGGGGAAGAGTTGTATCCCTGGAGACCACTTCTGGATGTGAGGAACCCTGCAAGGGGGCTGGTGGGACCAGACTGAAGGGGATAAGGAAGTGTCCCAGAGAGACCCCTTCAGGATGGTGGGGGAAGGGAGTAGATGAGTGACACAAGCCCCTTTAGGGAATAGGAGAGGGACCCATGGAGACCATTTGGGGTCCCTTACATTTTGTGAGAAATCAAGGGAGGCCAGTAAGGGGGAGCATTTTTTGGGAAGGGGAGGAGAGCTAGGAATTTGGGTGACTGTGTACAGGGTAAAATGAAGGTGATGGTAGAGGAGTAGGGTTTGTCCAGGGCTTAGAGGAGGGAGTTAGGGAGGGACATGGCAGGAGCAGCTAGGAGCAAGGTAATTATTGTGGGCAGAGCTGATGGAATAGGCAGAGGATGAGTACCAGATTTGGGGGAGATTTCACATTTTTGGAAGTGGGTGAGAGTTACCAGAATGGCCAATTTGGGTGGATCTGCGGGGGACTACCAGGGTGCGAGAATTGGTTGATCTATGGGAATGCAAAGGTGGGGGGGGTGTTATAAAGAAGGAGGTGAGGTAGGAAGGGAGCTCACCCAACCAGTGCTTGGAGGTGAATTTAACACAGTGGGAGAGGCACCTACTTGCAAGAGAGGGAAAGGATAGGGCATGATAAAGATCTCAGTGGTGGGTGTGAGGGTGAGCATCCAAGACAAAGAGGCAGAAGGAATTGAAGAGGGTGTCCAGTCTGGCCAGGGGTGACTTAGGGGCAGCACCATAGACTATGTCACAGTAGTCAAAAATGGGCAGTACCATCTTCTGAACAATTCATGTCTTGCCATAGGAGGGATGCAACTACAGTCCTGAAAGGGCATCAAGCTTGAGACACAGTTATTTTCTGGATGGCATCAATATGTCCAGAGAAGTTTAGATGTTGGTCCAGTCAAACACCTAAGTATCTGAAGGAGGATGTGTCCTCGAGTAAAGTCCCATCAAGGGTGTGGAAAATGGGTAGAGAGGGAAGCATTGAGAGTCTCTGCCTTGTGCCAGTGGTCATGGAGATGTTAACTCTGCAGCTATATCAAGCTCCCTGGCTCCATCTTCTAGCAGTGCAATAGTGCACAGTTCATTGTTGTGTAGCATGATGGTCAGCTGAGTGCTTTCAATCACCTTGGAAGTGCAGTAAGATCTGTCTGTTCTCACACATGGAACAGATTATTTATTACACTTATAAAATGCTGAAAAATGTCTGAAACTGACACTTTAAATTTGGCTGAGAGACAGACACGAGCTAAGACAACTCTTACTGCATGGTCGCACAGGGCAGTTCAGCAAATCACATTCTTCCTTTCCTCACTGCCATTTTATAATAGTTACATATCCCAAAATAGAAAACTCTTGAGCAGGATACTACTACTAAAGAAAAGTCAAAATAAAGGGTTTATATGCCTGATTTTTAAAAGTGTGGATTGAGATGCACTTGTGAGCTGTGTCTGCATCTGCACATTTGTGTCTTTGTCCACCATACAAAAATATCCATGTTTGCAAAGAAAGCCAGGATGTGTAGCAATTTGTATAATGCAAATTATGCAGATTTAGTTTGCACCATCTGATGGCACAAATGCTGCTTTTAGTTGGATGCAAATGTTTTCTAAATTTAAATACAGATAGAACATCTAAATAGACTGTGTAATAGTTTGTATGAATGTCCACCTTGAAAATAAAAACAGGCAGGCTCTTAAGGCCCGTTTACACAGACAAGTCTGTGCCATCATTGGTGGTGTAGAACAACCAGATTGGTACCGTTGTACCAGTATGAACGGCTCTCTTTTTCCAAATTTGCATTCCGAGGTGGTGTGAGTGTGATCCCTCTTTTTTTCTGGGATTACGTTGTGTTTTTGCAGTTTTCTTTGGCTGTCTGAACAGTTGCACCACCTACATCAAATCACAGACTTCTCCCATCTTGCACTGCTGATAGTTTTGCAAGCTGCCCTTCTGTTGGACTGGGAAGTGAACCAAAAGCCCTTTCATACTGATTTTGAAATGTTTAACTATCTGACTGATCATTAATATTTTGTAGGTAAAACTAAAATATAAAAAGGCCATAACAAAAAATGGAAGGTGATGAGTACCAATGCCCACAGTTTGTGTAACAAGCTCCCTGAACTAGTGCCCTTGATGGAAGAGGGATGCCTAGTTATTGTGGCAGTCACTGAAACGTGGTACACAGAGAACCATGACTGGGATGTCAGCATACCAGGATACACAATCTACAGGAGGGACAGGGTAGGTAAAAGAGGAGGAGAAGTAGCTCTCTATATAAGGGAAGGGATTAAAGCAACAGAACTAAAGGGTAAACAGGAAGTTAATGAGTTGCTGTGGGTCACCCGGAGACAGGAAATGGCACCACAATTCACATGGGGGTTGTGTACAGACCCCCATCTCAGGGTGAGGAAATGGACAAGGAAACGATAGAAGGCATCCTTAAAATGACGGAAAATGGAGAGATATTGTTGATGGGAGACCTGAATATGCTAGATGTTAACTGGAGTACCTTTGTTGCAGGCACATCCAAGATCAGGGTCATTCTTGATGCCCTACAGGGGGCATGCCTCAGACAGCCAGTGCTGGAACTCACTCTGGAGGGAGCAATCTTAGACCTGGTACTCTCAAATGGGGAAGGAGACAGGATCTCAGATTGAGAAGTGGGTAGCCATCTGGGAACAAGTGACCACCAAACAGTGTGGTTCACAATAAACACAGCCATAAAATCAAGCCATACAAAAACAAGAGTATTGTACTTTAGGAAGGCTGACTTTGGGAAAATGAGAGAGTGCCTCAGAAAAGCACTAGCAAATAGGCAAGAAGGAGGGGTGGAGGAACAACGGGGAATAATCAAAACAGCCATCGCAGAGGCAACAAGCCTTTGTGTGAAGCAGATCAACAAAACAAAGGAAAAAAACGCTATGGTTCTCAAAAGAGGTGGAAGGGAAGGTTAAGGAGAAAAGGATAGCATTCAGGAAATACAAGGAAACACAGAAGGAGCAGGACAGAGAACTTTATCAGTTAAAACAGAAGGAGGCAGTGAAGGCAGTCAGTATAACAAAGGCACAAACTGAGGAAAAGATAGTCAACTCTGTTAAGAAGGGGGATAAAACCTTTTATAGGCACATTAGGGAGTAAAGAAAGACCAAGGGAGGGATACAGAGACTTAATAAAGGGGAGGAAATGTGGGCAGGGAGTGACAGTGGAAAAGCAGGAATACTGAATTGAATATTTCTGCTCAGTATTCACAACAGAAGAGGAGGGGGAGGTATCTAAACCAAACAAGAGAAACACTCTGAATAGGGGGGTTGATCCCAGTTCATTCACAGAAGAAAGGGGTTTGAACAAACTCTTGAAACTGAGAGTGGACAAAGCAATGGGGCCTGATGGGATCACCCAAGAATTCTAAAAGAACTAAGGGTAGAACTAGTAACCCAACTGACTACTCTCTTTAACAAATCATGGGAGGATGGGGTGGTACCTGAGGACTGGAGGAGGGCAAATGTGATTCCACTTCATAAAAGTGGGTGCAGGGCAGAGGCAGGAAACTACAGACCAGTTAGTTTGACCTCAGTGGTAGGAAAAATGATAGAATGAAGGAATTGTTGAATACCTTGAGGCCAGTGGGGCACCAGGACCCAAGACAGCATGGTTTCACAGCAGGAAGGTCATGTCAGATGACCCCAATAGATTTCTTTGACTGGGTGACCAAAGTAGTAGACCAGGGAGGGGCTGTGGATATGGCCTACCTAGATGTTAGCAAGGCATTTGACACAGTGTCACGCAAAAGATTAATATACAAGTTAGCCAGCCTTGGAGTGGGTCCCAAGGTGGTAGCCTGGATAAAAAACTGGCTGGACAACAGGACCCAAAGGGTAACAGTAAACGAAGTCCACAGTGAAGAAAGGAGAGTAACTAGCAGGGTACCACAGGGGTCGGTACTGGGACCAGTCCTCTTTAATGACTTTATAAGAGACATTGGAGAGCACCTGGAAGGAAAAGTATGTCTCTTTGCAGAGGACACAAAAATATGCAACAGGGTTGATACACAAGGTGGGGTGGAAAGGATGAAAAGGGACTTGGCGAGGTTGGAGGAATGGTCAAATATATGGCAGCTCAGATTCAATGTAAAGAAGTGCAAGGTAATGCATATGGGAAACAAAAACCCAGGGGAAGAGTACACAATGGGGGGTGAATTAATAACAACAACAAAAATAAAAAGACACCTAGGAGTAATTATATCAGATGACCTAAAGGTGGGCAAGCAATGAGATAAGGCAGTAAGGAGGGTTGGTGGGATACTGGGATGCATAGGGAGAGGCATCAACAGTAGAAAACAGGAAGTTGTTATCCCTCTGTACAGACAGTTGGTAAGACCCCCATCTGGAGTACTGCATGCAATTCTGGAGACCCCATCTCCACAAAGACATAGACAGAGGAGGCTGTTCAGAGGAGGGCAACCAAAATGGTGGAGGGTCTGCACCAGAAGACATTCGAGGACAGACTAAAGCAGCTTAGTTTGTATACTCTCAAGGAAAGGAGGGAGAGGGGGGACATGATAGAAACTTTCAAGTATCTCAAGGGAATTAACAAAGTACAAGAGGGTAGCATATTTCAGAAGAAGAGATGTGCAAGAACAAGGGGACACAATTTGAAGATAGAGGGGGGATGACTCAGAGGTAATGTTAGAAAGTATTTTTTCACAGAGAGGGTTGTGGATGCACGGAACAGCCTTCCTGAAGAGGTTGTGGATTCAGGAACAGTGGAGAATTCAATAATCCATGGGACAAACATAAAGGCAATTCTAGTGGGGGGGGGGTAGGAGGAAATTGGCTGTTGATAAACTAGAATCTGCAGCTTATCCATCAGTTAGGGAAAAGGGCAGACTAGGTAGGCCAAGTGGTCCTTATCTGCAGTCAAATTCTATGTTTCTATGATGACTTAAATCAACCTTAATGTGGGCAAATGCTATTATTTATGATGGTTTCACAAAGTTTGGAGGTTGCTGATCCTGACAACATGACAACTAACCTGGTGAGCTACTAATTTTTGTTTGTTAGTAGCTCGCAGGTTAATAATGTTGTGCCAGATCGCTAACCTCAAACTCACAAAAACCATAAGTGATTAATAACGTTTGCCCACGATAAAGTGATTTAAAGTCATCAGTTTTACCTGAGAAATATTAATGATCAGTTGGATAGTTAAACATTTCAAAACAACACTGCATGGCCAGCCGCTTGCTGCTGATCACAGGCTATGACATGGGCATGTCGCACACAGAATGCCATGACCCTCCACCTCAGAGCAGCACTGAAAATGCTGGAAAGAAAAAAAACAAACGAAACATCAGTAGACACTGATGCCATGTGACCACTGCTATGCAGTGTTTCAAAAAATCATGCTGGGTCGATTCGGCCGGCGCCATTGTGGCAACTCGTAGTGTGAACAAGCCTTCAGTGACTTTCATTAGAAATCATTCTAAATACTTGTTTTTTTATGCAATATTTTTAGATTCTCCTAAACCACTTTGCCCAATTGATTGTACCACTTAATTCTTTAAATACAAGCCATGTCCAATGCCAAATATCTTTGCTTGCTTGATTTTGCTGTGTAATTGTGGGGCATAGATAATTCAGTAGTTAAAATTAACAAGTTAAAAATGTGTGAAATTGTCATGATTTGGAAATAAAGAGGTTCACACATAATGTTATTGTTTTCTTAGATTATGTGTCCAAATTTTCAAAATCGTATTTGTATTCATTCAGCATAAGCATATGACAGGCGCTTATTATCAAATATGACCCAAAACATGATTTTGTGGAATGAAAATGATGTCTGCCATGTTGATGAGGTGGGGTAAAAAACAAGACTATGTTAAAAATATCAGTTCAAAATCAAAAACAAAAGGCAATGTTCTGAGGAAACATTGAAAAACATCGATGTATGTTGATAACATTGTTTTTTAATATCCAGGCCACATATTTTCAACACCCTCTGTTTATTACAACACCTGAGAAATCCTGTGAACATGACAAGTGTAATTTATGAAATTCTGCCCAAAATGATACCTGTCATGTTTATGAGGTAGGGCAGAAAATGGCTATGTTGAAAATATGTTGTCAAACTCTCAAAAAAGAGCAAAATTATGAGTAAACATTGAAAAATGGAAACCTTTCTTCATAAATGTGTTGTTTTTGAAATTTTGATCTCAAGCTTCAAGCATAGTCTTTTTATTAGCCACCTTATGATCAAGACAGGTAAAACTTTTTAAATGCTGTCTGAAAGGTGATTTTGCAGAGTGACTCGAGTATCTTGAATCAAGCAGGTTACAAGAGCTGAGGCAGCAAGAATTCATGGCGGGCAAATCATGACAAACAAATCTGATAGATTTCTTTGACAAAGTGACCAAAGAAATAGATTAGGATGGGGTGGAGGATGTGGCCCACCTAGACTTCAGTAAGACTTTTGACGTTGTTCCACATAGGAGACTCATAAGGTAAGTGGGCAGCTTAGGAGTGGATCCTAAGGGGGCAAACTGGGCAAAAAAATGTTTCTGTGAGAGGTAACAGAGGGTGGTGGTGGTGGTGGTAAACAGAGCTCATGTCAAAGAAGGGAGGATGACCAGCAGAGTGTCTCTAGGCTCAGTATTGGGAATGAGCCTCTTTAATGGGTTTATAAGTGATATTGCAGATGAGCTGGAAAGTCTGCCTCTTTGTGGATGACCCCAAACCCTGTAATAGTGTGGACACCCTGGTGGTATTTGTGGAAATAATTTGCAGAGACCTAAGAAAACCCATGGAGCAGTCAAGGACATGGCAGCTGGTGAAAAAGTGCAAAATCAATCACTTAGGGCATAGAAACCTAGATGCAGAGCACAAAATAGGAGAAGTGGTATTGACTTTCTCCAGTCAGGAAAGGGACCTGGAGGTAATCATAGCTGATGACCTTAAGGTGGCAAGGCAGTGCAACAAGGCAGTTGGTAGGGCCAGTAAGATGTTGAGGTGCACTGGGAGGGGTATCACCAGCAAAATGATGGAGGTGGCTTTGCCACTGTACAGATCACTGGTGAAACCCCACCTGGAGTACTCTGTCCAGTTCTGGAGACCACATCTTCAGAAGGACACAGACAGAGCTGAAGCTGTCCAGAGGAGGGCCACTAAAATTGTGCATGATCTGCATCAGAGGCCCTTTGAGGAGAGACTAAAGGATCTTAAAATGAACACACAGAATGAGAGGGGGTATATGATACAGACCTATAAATACCTCATTGTGATTAATAAGGTACAGAAGGGGAGTATTTTTCAGAAGAAAAGACACATAAGAACAAGGGATGTGCAATAAAGCTGAAGGGAGATAAACTCATGAGAGATGTGAGGAAGTGCTTTTCCTGGAAAGCAGGGTGGAAGCCTAGAACAGTATTCCAGCAAAGGTGGTGGGACAAAAACAGTGATGTGAGTCAAAAATGCAGGGGATAGGCATAATGGAATATTAGTGGAAAACAGGGGGAGCCTGAGATTAAGTAGGATCTGCAATGACATTACAGGCAGGGGGAAAATGAGCAGACTGGCTTGTCCTAGAGGTCATTTTCTGCCATCTAGTTCTATGTTTCTATGTTTCTTTTCTTCAGGTTACAGTGGGGGAAAAAAAGAAAACATTGATAGGAGGTTTTTTTTTCTGGTACCTGGCACTGGGGACTATGCACCCCAGTGTCGGTGTGTTGTTTGGTGACAACAAGGATCCCCCCCCAAGTGTCACTGACTGTCACTGGGGAGATGGTTTGTTGTTAGCTGGCATGGGGGGGTTAGGTCCTTGTATGTTGGAGAATGGCAGACGTGTTGTTTGTTTGTGCCAGGAGCTGGGCATCCCAGTGTTGTGGACTGTGGGAAAGGAGTGTGCTTTAGTAGCACAAGGGATTGGGCACTTCAGTGATGGATGACGGAGGAGGAGAAGTTGTTGTATGGTCACTAGGGGCTTGGCATCCTGGTGTGGTGGATTGTTGGGGGTGTTGCTTGCTGGCATGGGGAGCTTGGCACCATGGTGTCAGAATGTTAGCTGGGATGTTGTTAGCTGCCCTTTCCCTCACTGCTGCCATTTGCTTCTGGTGTTTGGTAGAATCATAGAATCATAGAAATCTGATGGCAGAAAAGGACCCCACTGGCCCATCTAGTCTGCCCCTTACCACACCTACTCATGACCTTTGTCAAGGAAGCTCCCCTTCCCCCCACCGGTCAACCCTTATGTCCGTCCCATGCCCTCTTGAATCCCTCCACCATTTTGGCCCCCACTACCTCCTCAGGTAGTTTGTTCCAGGACTCCACCACCCTCTCCATGAAGTAACACTCCCTCACATTGCCCCTAAATCTTCCTCCTACTAATCTTAGGCTATGACCTCTTGTTTTAGCAGTCACTTTCCTTGTGAATAAGCTCCCCTCCCTCACCTTATTAATCTCCTTCATGTACTTAAATGTTTCTATCATGTCTCCCTTCTCCCTTCTACTTTCCAATGAATACAGATCCAATTCCCTCCACCTCACCTCATACCACTTCCTATGCATACTGTGCACCATCTTGGTTGCCCTTCTCTGAACTCTTTCTATCCCATCTGTATCCTTGCATAGGTGAGATCTCCAGAACTGGACCCCACACTCCAGTTTAGATTTGGGATTCTGAAGCTATGAGAGATGGAGGATGGCAAGTTCCCCAAAGCCCTCTCAGAGCTTAGCCCAGTAACAATACATTTGCTAGTCTTTGACAAGCAAGCATGAAAATAACACCAATAATCGTAAAGAGTGGCAGAACCCATGTTGATTTGTGTTTGGTTCTGTCATGTCCCTCCTCCTCTCCACACTCAGTATTTGATATTCATTTGGGGTTCTAGTTTCAGATGCAGAGATTATGGATGCAAGGCATATACTGTAATATGTTCTTATGTGACAAAGTTCATGTATGTTTGAAAATATTGGAGAAAAAAGACAAATTAAATTCACTATTCCTTCCCTTCCCTTCCTTTTTGACCATGAATATGGATAAACAGTGCCTAACATTGGATCTATGCAGGCCGCAGCAGTGCTACTAAGGATATAGTGACAGAAGTAGACTTGTATAGTCATCAAGACTGTCCTCAACTATTTAGTGTTATTACCCAGTTTTATTAATCTGCAACATGTATTTGTCTAAATTCCTTTTAAGCATTATTTATTAGTGCTATCAATCATTGACTATTGGAGGGCATGTCATATGCTCAAAACTCTCTGTGTAAAAAAAGTGACTATATGCTTCACTCTTAAAGGGGTTAACCTGTATTCCAATTGAGTAATGGCAATCTTGACTATAAGTCTTGGGCTGGCTGGTTGTCAGTGATAATTGATTAGTTGGATCGGGCTTTTGGTGGGGGAGGTAAGGGAGAGCTATGGAGAGGATGGTGATTACAATTTCTTTTGGAGGTTGAAGCAGTGGGTAGGAGTGGTAGCAGTTAACTTGGTAAAAGGAGTGTCGAGGTGTTATTTGCGGGGTATGCTCCATTACAATTCCCTCCTGATCACAAATGTGGTAAATATGAGAAACCTTGCATTTAGTGAATAGGTGGTGAAGCATTAAGTAATGATTTTGCATGGCACTAATGTCCTCCAACTGCTGACGTCCAGCTTCATCCAAAGTGATTCCAGTCCCTCCTTTGCAGACTCCTAGCTTCTCCCAAGTTATTATAATCCCTGCTGGTGACATTCTCCCTTCCTTACTGTAATTCCAGTCTTTTCCTCCTCCACACAGCTGCTGATGAAGTGAGCTGTGAAGATATAAGAAAAGAAAAGGGTTGTGTATTTATATATAATGATGATGGGATAAATTAGAGGATGAGCATCTCAGTTGTTTGAATACTAGGAATCAGACTTTCAAAGTACATCCACTAGATGGTAAGGCAGTTCTTTTCCTATTTGGCTACCTGTTGTTATTTTCACCAAAATGGAGAGGCAGGAGGCATGATTGGAGAAAGGAACCAGTTTATTCAGCAATGGACCACAGGGTAGGGAACAGGAGAAAAAATGGGGGTAACAACAACATTAAATACTACTTCTGATATCTTACTAATGCCCCGAGGCTTTATACTATGACCCTAATCTCCTATATGAGGAGGACTGTATAATGAATCAGCTGTAACAACTACGCTTTAAGAACATCCTATCTATACTCCCTGTAAGAGGGTAACTTTATAGCAAGATTAACAAAATGATCAACTGGCTGTAACAGCTATGCTGTAAGAGTGTCCTAACTAGACTCCCTGTAAGACGGTAACTTTTTAGAAAGATTAACAAAATGATCAACTGGTTGTAACAGCTACGCTGTAAGAGCATCTTATTCCTAATCCCTCTTCAGACTTCTATAACAACCCTGAGGTGCACCTCTAACTGTTACCTGGAGTATTCCACACTACCAGTCATCTATATACTATAGGAAGAGTCTATACATATAGCAGATGGCAGTTTGTGCACATTTACGTTTTCTCTGTCATTGAGAAGAAAATGTAAAGTAGCTCAACTGGCTTTCCAGTGCTATTCTGAGAACCTTTTTGGGAAACTAAGGGATGCAGAGAGGATTTTAACAGACAGAGTTCTTTGCCACACCCAACCTCTCTAGGGTCGCCGGAATACAAGCACAGGATCAATATTTCTTTGGCTAGGAATCACTGAGGGCCACCAAAATGGGAACACAAAAAATCCAGCTGCAGGCCGCTTCTGGACTGCCTGGAGAAGGGGAAACAATGCAAACCACCCAGCCACAATCCACTTCTGGATTGCCAGGTGAAGGATTTGATGTGAACCACCCAGCCACAGCCTGCTTCTGGACTACCAGATGAGAAGAAGAAGAAAATCACTCTGCCACAGCCCACTTCTGGACTGCTGGATAAAGAAGAATGATGCAGACTCCACTGGATACAGAAGCCTAGATAAGGAAGTCTCTGGATGTCGGAGTATGATGGTCTTCTGGGCCCCAAGGCTAGACGAGCCAAGGACACACACAAAACAACAAACTGTACGTTGTACTGTGACAAAGTTTGGGGTCCAAGGCTGGACGAGCCAAGGGCACACTTAAAACAACAAACAGAGCATCACTCGGAGAACCGGTTACTGACGATTCAGACGGTACTGGGATTTGGACATCAAAATAAGAAAACAGATGGCAGATTCTGCACTGGGCCAAACAGTACTTGGGGAACTGAAAGAGGACAATAATAATAAACAGGATGATGCAACTTGAAATGAATGAGGCATGATTCTTCATGGAATTGCTTTTAGCTGCTTCGGGGATACACTGGAAGATGATTCCTTAAGAACTGATGAAGACTGACAGGGTTGTACCAGGATGAAGTGACTCTGAAGATTGTTGAAGACTTATTCAGATACTTTCTAGCACCAAAATGCTAGCACAGAACAATGCAAGACAGTTATGGTGCTTAGTAATGTTTGTAGGAGGAATAGCAATGTAATAAATGTCACAGTTCCTAATGTAGTGGTCAACTGTATGGTCTCAATGTTCTGACCACAGTAAATAAACAGGCACTTTTATTCTTCTGGGTGAACCCTAGCATTCAGTGGACCTAACTACGAGGGGTCCCTCTCGCTAAATCAGGTTCTACTGTTATTGTGGATATACTACAGTTGAGGGTAGGCTTTCTACAAGTCTATAATCTCTGATGTCTGACCAGGCCCCTTTTACACTTGTGGGTCTACGTGGCTAGCTAGGCTCCTATCGCACATGGGTTTGATTATGCTGCTGGGCCCCTATAACATCTGTGGGCCTAAATGGCTAGTTATGGGTCATAGGACTTGTGTTGCCCCTTTAAGTGGCTGTGATCTTCCCTTTGACCAGGCCTCTTTAACACCTGTGGGCCTAATTTTGGCTTTTTTAAGATCTGATCCTAGTCACTCGCTTTAACAGCAATGGTGGGCCTAACATGTCCCTTTAAGATCTGGGCCTAGTCACCCTGTTTAACACCTGTGGGCCTAACTTGCCCCTTTAAGGTCTGAGCCTAGTCGCTCTCTTTAACAGTACTGGTGGTCTAACTTGGCTGAGCCCCTTTCAGTCTCTGGGCCTTTTGTGGCTGGACCCCTTTAAATTCTCATTTGGGCCTTGCTGCTGGGCCTATTTGGCTGGGCCCCCTTTTAATACTGATCCTGGACTAGGCCTCTTTAAATCTTGTGGTCTGTTACCCCTGTAAATACTGGGCCTTTACTAGGCCTGAGGAACTGTGGGCCGAGTTGCCCTTTTAAGAACCATGTGCCTATGCGTGCCCTTTTAAGAACCGTGGGCCTATACTTGCTCTTCTAACAGGTACCTGAGTCTCTGGTGTTGTCTGGGTCCCTTTAAATCTTAGGCCTGACCGGGGCCTTGCTGCCACTCTTTTTCTTCTGCCCCACCTTGTTCCACCCCGTAATAAATATTTATGGCCCTTCTGCGGCCTTGCTGTACTAACTTCACCCCTTGGGTGTCACCGTGCACAATGAATATTTAAATGAGTGGTCCCCTCCTTCACTTTGCGTCTAGTGCACAACTTTTAATAAATAACTAAACAGTTCTATTGCTGTTAGTGGTGGTCAGCACTTTACTGGTGTGCTGCTGCCAGCTCACCACTCAGACTGGGATGTAGGGAGCTGGATCGGAAGGTGGGAGGTGTTTCTGGTAGAGGGAGGGCTTCAGACATGACTGGGACAGCTTGGAGCCTTGCCAGGACTTCAAGATGGCCCAAACTCTTCCAGAATGTGGCTCTTCAACATCATCACCAAGAGGAACTGGAGAAACTATTTAAAATGTAAAAAAAATTAAATGAGGCACCAAGCCCTTTCTGGGAGAATGGTCAACTTTTTTTCTTTTCTTCTCGGGCTTCAATGGCACCACCGACTGCACCACACAGCAGGAAGCAGTCTTCAGCAGCTGGAGGCAGAAGAGGTACACAGACAAGCCCTCAGGGATGGCTTCAACCTATGAGGTAAGCCTTCTCTTGTCCCTCCACGCGTTCTGCATCCTCTCTCCTCAACAGCCACCAGGATCTCTAACAACTTTTTTCTTTTTGAAAACTAGCAGTCTTAAGTTCTGGATTTTTGCATTAAAATGCTGTGTATGTGCAGCTCAGCACAGCATTCTATCCTGGGCACATTGTTTACTTTTGCTGGCATAGCAACCTGGCTTGCATGATTTATTCTGTGCTCTGGGCATGTTTGCTGGGGTATACTGGAGAAACTGGGGACTACTGGGAACTGCTGGGGAACCCCAACTTTGGAGTATTACACTGACATCAACCATCAAAAATGAGATTCCAGTTCCAACAACCTCTACTCAGCTGTGGACACTGACATCAGATTGCAAACTCATCCCAGCTATTGTCACCCACCTTACCCCTAAGTGATCCCAGTTTCCATCAAGCTGCAGATACCTACCTTTCTCCAAAGCTACTTCAACCTCCTTGGCAGGATGAGGGTGCCCTGCCACAGGAAAGAGGTTGGCAGACATTGGTGATTGTGAGACTGCAATGAAAGCTCTCCCCCCCCCCCATCATGATGCGGTTAATGTGAATAAAGGATACACTTTAATCTAGTCTATTGATTATTTAGCATCAACCACACTACCATAGGATCTAGTAGCTGGCCCCACTGATGGTCAGACATCTACCCCATTTTCCATTTCCCTGTACTTTCCTGTTCTCCAGTCTTCCCGTGGCCTTGCTTCTTTTCTGTACTTCTGCATCTTTTTCCAAATTTTATTGTGTATCTTCTCTGGTAGGGCCCCCAGATGAAACAGACATAACAGACTGTGGCAGAGTACAGAAGGGTTTATGTTTCAAAATTAGCAAGACTGTGTCAATGCTGAATGTTTGCTTGTATATATGCAGTGTAGCTGTTGGTGTGTTGTTGCAGTGCAATTGAAACACTTATTTTTGAGGGGGTCCCAGAGTGTCAAACACCACAGCAGAGTTGATACGAGCAGTAATAAAAATCTGTATACCTTGTGCAATGGCCAAGGCAATCCTCCAACAATACATGCAACCCACATATGACTGGATTACACTCCTTCATTGAAATATCATACCTCTGTGGTAGGGGAAGTGATGGAGTCACTTCTGAAGGAAAGAATAGTTGAGTACCTAGAGGTCAGTGGAGCACAGGATCCAAGGCAGCATGGGTTCACAGTGGGAAGGTCATGTCAGATGAATCTAATAGATTTCTTTGACTGGGTGACCAAAGTAGTAGACCAGGGAGGGGCTGTGGACATAGCCTACCTAGACTTTAGCAAGGCATTTGACACAGTCCACACAAAAGATTGATAGTCAAATTAACCAGCCTGGAGTGGGTCCCAGGGTGGTAGCCTAGAGTAAAACATTGGCTGGACAACAGGACACAGAAGGTAATTGTAAATGGAGTTCACTCTGAAGAAAGGGCAGATTACTAGTGGGGTACTGCAGGGTTCAATATGGGTCCAGTCCTTTTTAATGTCTTCATCAGTGACATTGCAGAGGGACTGGAAGGAAAAGTATGCCTTTTGCAGATGACACAAAGATCTGCAACAGGGTTGATACACAAGGAGGCATGGAAAGGATGAAAGGGACTTGGCAAGGTTGGAGGAATGGTCAGACATATGGCAGCTAGGATTCAATGCAAAAAAGTGCAAAATAATGCACCTGGGAAACAAGAACCCAGGGGAAGAATACACAATGGGTGGGGAGGTAGTAACAACAACAAAACAGGAAAGGGACCTGGGGGTAATCATATCAGATGACCTTAAGGTTAGCAAGCAATGTGAGAAAGGCAGTAGGGAGGGCCGGGGGTATACTGGGATGTATAGGGAGAGGCATCAGCAGCAGAAAACAGGAAGTTGTTATCCCTCTGTACAGACAGTTGGTGAGACCCCATCCGAATACTGTGTCCAGTTCTGGAGACCCCATCTCCATGAAGGACATAGACAGGATAGAGGCAGTCCAGAGGAGGGCAACTAAAATTGTGCAGGGTCTACAAGAGAGCCGTATGAGGAGAGCCTAAAGGAGCTTAATATGTATACCGTTGAGGAAGAAGGGAGAGGGGGACATGATAGAAACTTTCAAGTACCTCAAGGGAATCAACAAAGTCCAAGCGGGCATCTTTCAGAAAAGAGACTTGCAAGAACAAGGGGACACAATTTAAAGATAGAAGGAGGCGGTTCAGGAGGGGCAATGTGAGGAAGTATTATTTGACAGACAGGGTAGTGGATGCATGGAACAGCCTTCCTGAGGAAGTTGTGGGGTCTAAAACTGTGGGAGAATTCAAGAATGCATGGGACAGACATAAGGCAATTCTTGTGGGGGGCAGGAAGATAAAGGCTGTTGGTTAACTAGGATCTGCGGCCTATCCTGTAGGTAGGGAAATGGGCAGACTAGATGGGCCTCGCGGTCCTTATCTGCCGTCAAAGTCTATGTTTCTATGTTTCTATGTTTGGGGCCCCAGATATATGTCATTTACAGAGCTAGCAAAAAATATTTTTTTGAATTGGAAAATAAATAAATATTACATTTGTAAAGTATCCATCAGCTGTTAATGATCCCTTCCCCAGCAAGAGATTTTAGAACAAAGGAAGGGGCTTTTTGCATTAAACCTTTATTTTGAGTACAGCCACCATGCTTCCCTGAAGCTCTGTAATAAGGTCTGGAACAACAGAGTTTGATTACGGAGACAAAATAGGCCAACCCCCAGGTTTCCTCATTCCTCGAGTGGGGGTTGTGTTTATTCAGTCAAAGCTAATAAGTAAAACCTAGAAAAACTGAAATATACAGGATGAATTCCTAAACAGACTAAATATATACATGGTGCTGTCAGTTAGAAGACTAACTGCTAAAGTAATAAATCAGATTCGTTCTATGTCTACAATGTTAGCCAGAGATAACACTCACAAGTAGTCATAAATAAAGTATTTTTATTATACTCACAGCCAAGCAGGATAATAACTCACAGATAAGGGTGACTTGCCAGTCTATTTGTATGTACAAAGCTTCTAGAAAGCGAGAAACTGGCAAGACAGTGTTTTATATACTAAGATAAGAACTAGCTTACTGATCCCCAAAACCATATGTATTGGTTCTGAACTACAAACAGTGTTACACAATACATTCTCTATTGGATAATTACTTAGGAGACAGAATACTAATGAGTATAAGAAATAATGCTTCTACAGCATAAAACTTAGACAAAGAGACATGCTGACACTTCCAATCTACATGTCTGCCTTACACCAAAGTGTGGTCCCGATCTGTCAGTCGCTGGCTGGCCATGGCAGGGTGAGGAGGGCTGTGCCAGTCTTCGGCATGGGTCAGGTTGGGGGTGCAGGAAGGGGGTCTGCCTACTGGGGTGGGGGACCTCTGCACTATGGAAACTTGTTCTGCTAGGGACTATACACCACACAGGGATCCTGGTCCTAGTTCAATTATAGAATGTACATCGAACCAGGATCCTGGACCGGTAGTGCCTGTTTATTATGCTACAATTGGGGTTCGGGGCTTGGGGATGGGGTGGGGGGGTCAGGTGGGCACTACACTAGAGAAAACAGGGGGTTGCAACTGTTATTATATAGATTGGGAAATGGGTTAGGGTGGGGGGTATTACACTATGGAAAAGGGGGTTGATGACTGTTTTTATATAAATCAAGGAACGTGGCTGGGTGGAGGGGCACTTCACAGCAGAAAAGGAGGTTGATGACTGTCTTTCTATAGATCGTCGAATGGGGCTGGGTGAGGGGGCAGTACATTATGCAAAAGGGGGTTGATGACTTACTCTATAGATCAGGGAAATGAGGCTGGGTGGGGGTACACTACACAGTGGGAGAGGGCATGGTTGATGGGGTATGGGGCACTACACAGTGGGAGGGGACATTATTAATGGGGCATGGAGGGGCACTACACACAAGAAGGGGGCATGGTTGATGGGGTATTGGGGGACACTACACAGTGGGAGGGGGATTTCCTTCTTCCAATGGTGCACATTGGAACGGGGCTTGGGGGGGTTGCCACTGGGCTGTGATGGCTGGCAGGCTGCTGTGCTCCTGTGTGCAGTACAGCAACCTGCCTGTGGATGGCCAGCAGTTAGGCTTGCTTTTAACATGCCTAACTTTGTGCCGCTCATCTCCTGCACTTGGGTGGCCTATCTCTGCTGAATATCCCATTGTGCTGGATATTCATGGACATGCCCCCTCCACTTGGGCAGCAAACCTTAACTTTGGGCAATGGGCCATCTCAATTTGGGCCGTTCATCTCCCTCCTTTGAATATGGGAGTTTGGAGCATCTTTTGAGATGAGTGGCTCATCTCCATTTGTTCTAGAGATGCACCGCTCATCTGTTTTGAAAATGTAGGCCTCAGTCTTCTTATGACCCCACCTCATGAACAATGGCAGAGAAATTTTTCGACTCTCACCCGAAAGGTGATTTCACACAGGGATGTGAAATCATGTTCTGGGATGTAAAAAAGAAAAACATTCTGACCAGAATTAAAAAAATGTCAGCTGTCACATTCATGAGGTGCTGTAATGATTTGGCTATGTTGTAAATTTGAGGTAAAAATATTGAAAATTACCAAAGTTACAAGCCTGCATTCTCAAAACTCAATGTAGGCTCATAACTTTATTGTTTTTTAATGTTTTACACCAAATTTTCAACATAGTCTTCTTATGACTCCACCTCATGAAAAAGGGAAGAGAAAATGTTCAACTCCTGCTCAAAAGGTGAAGTCATGCGGGGACCTCAAAATCCCCTTTCGGGACAGATCTGCCTAATGACAGTTCAAGTGTTCATGAGGTAGAGTCCAATAGAAGGCATGTTGAAAATGTGGGCCAAAAATATGCAAAAATGCCCAGGTTATGCCACTAAGTTGAAAAACCCTTTGAAATACATTGAACCGCATACGTGTTTCTTCAGTTCATGGTCTGGCTTTGAAGAGTGAAGACATTTCTGTGGTACAGAGAGGATAACGGCATTGGACTCCTGATTGGTAAGTAAGGGCTTGGGGTGGGGGGGTGCTGAGTGGGAGGGTCACGTGGGAGGGATCTAATGGCTGCAAAAGACATTGATGGACAGTTTTCTTTTTACAGCGTTTAAAGAAAAATAAAGAAACCTAAAGATTCTGGATAACGACACTGGAGGATTGGGCACCCCCAGTGCCACTCATCTGTTTCTGGAGGGGGGGCACCGAGAGGGAGGGTCAGGTGGGGAAATATATATAAAAATGGAGAAGTCCTGATCAGGACACTGTGGGAGTGGGCACCCCAGTGTCACTCTTATGTTTCTGGGGGGAGGTTGTGGGGTGGTGGATGCTGAGAGGAAGAGTTGGGTGGGGGGAATGTATAAATTAATTTAAAAAAAATTGTCACCATCCTGATCATGACACTGGTGGATTGGGCACCCCCATTGTGACTCTTATGTTTCTGAGGGGGTGGTTGCTGACAGGGAGGTTCAGGTGGGGGGATATCTCTAATTTTAAAGAAAAAAATATCGGTGGTCACAGCAAATGCCACACTCCACTGTGTCTAAGATGTCCACCGCACTGTATTGCACATGCACGACTACTAGAGAATGTGCAGTATAGTGCAGCAACCATCTTGTACACAGTGGAGTGTGCCATTTTCTGCCATGGCCACCATTTGTTTTTTCTTTAAAATTACAGCTATCCCCCCACATGACCCTCCCTCTCAGCACCCACCACCCACCCCACCCCAAAAACATAAGAGTGATACTGTGGTGGCCCAACCTCCCAGTTTTAATCAGGACAGCACTATTTTTTTTTTCTTTTAAATAAAAAATAGAGCAGTGAAAGTGGAATGGTCCACGGAAGCAGAGATGTCTGGGGTGCAACTCCAACAGGTTGTTCGGTTGGAAGGAATGCGGAGTCCTTTTTTGATAGCAAGACGTCTGCAGGGCTCTGCCCACTGCAGCCCTAAAAAAATGCAAGCAACTGAAGCTGTCTTAAAGAAGAACTACGCCCTCATATAATTTAAATTTCATTTGTTTCCATGCCAAAAGACAACTCCTTTCCTGTAGCTGTTAGGGCTATATGTGTTACCTTTAGTTTGTTTTCACTGCTCATGGTAGCCCCCCTGTGACTGCCCTGGGGGTCTCCATTTCATGGTTGCTGAAATCTCGTTGTTCATGAGAACTGCATTAGTATATGAGAACATGATGACAGATCAACCATTTATATCATGTATCTTTATGCTGAAAGAACAAATACCCTGCACAAACTCTCTGGAAACACATAAACTGAATGAAGTTTAAAGGAAAAACCCCTGTATTACAACTCTGATAGTTTGCAAACCTCACCGAAGATAAAAGTGGCATTTCATACCTTCTTGCAGCTTTTTTCTTTGAAGACTAATTAAGCAGATAGGTATACTAGGGACTTTAAAAATTGATTACACATCATGTTCTCATATGCTAATGCAGCTCTCAGGGACAATGAGATTTCAACCACCACCACATGGAGTCTCTCAGAACAGTTACAGGGCCTAGTATAAAGTGTGAAAACAGACTAAGGCAAGTGTATGCATCTCTAACAGCTACATGAAAAGAGTTATCTGTTGACATGGAAAAAATTAAAAATGAAAAGATATGAGGGTGTAGTTTTCCTTTAAGGCCAGTTTACATGGCTACTTTTACACTGCAGCAACTCAAGCACTCAGGTTGCTGCAGTGCAAAGACATCTTTGTGGACACTTACCTAATCACAGTTAGTCAGTCCTTAAACCTCTCCCCCAACTGCCGCAGAGTCAGGGACATGTTTGGTAATGACTGGTGTAAGCAGCCATGTGAAAAGGCTGCACCACTCATTCAGACTCACTGGGGATACTTCCAGCATTCTTCTCTGCAATCCCAGAAGGAAATGGTGCTATCCCATGCACACTCAGGCCCAATCAGTAATTTTTTATATAGCAAACTTTGCTTGACACCATCCGGAGCATGGCAGTTATGGGGCAGGAATTTTAGATGATTTATTTCAGAAACCACTAAACCACATATTATGAAACCATTAGAAAATGCATAGCTTTCATAATGCACAGTTTAGTGACTGTTGAAATGAATAATCTGAATTTGCCTCTGAAGAAATGAGTTTCTCGGACAGTTGCTGCTTGTAGAGGCCTATTGGGGAGGATACATTTGCTTTCTGTTTTCTCCAAATATGCATTCCCTTTTCTCCCAGTTTACTGGTGCCACAACTCTCCTTCCTGTTTTGTCAGTGGGTCCATGTTTGAAGAAGAGTCATCTCTGATATTACCAGGTAGCTGACCACAACCCCAGACTAGCAGCTGCTCTCCAGTGTGGCTTGCACCAGTGATCAGTGGGACTATGTAGCCATGACTTAGAATCAGCTCAGGATGTCAGGGCAGCACTGGAGTGGACCACAATGTAGAGTGGAGCTACTGTGTGAACATGCCATTACTCTCTAGAGATGTCCAACATGACCAGCAGAAGCTATTCCATGTGACCATGAAACACTTGTTTACCAGTAGTCTCATTTTGAGCAAACTTCACCTTGTTGTACCCAGATCATGGGTAAAATTACGGCTGAAGTTGCCAAAGGCAAATTTCCTATTAAATAGAAAAAACCTGCAAAGTTTTCCACAAAAGCAAATTTGGAAAATTCACTTTAACTTTGCTGGCAAATTAAATTTTTGCAACATTTCTAGTTGCTATTCACTATACCGGAACTAGAACAGACGTAGGGGGTGGAAGGGTTATCATTCACTACATTAGGATGGCAATTGAGTGGGGGGGGCAGCACACAGAGGGAGGTGGTGGGAGGGTTGTCATTCAAAATACTGGGATTGTAACAGAGGGTGAGGGACCAGCATACATAGGGAGGCAGAAGGAAGGTTTTCATTTACTTTACCAAGACAGGAATGAAGGGTGGGATGGGACAGCATGCAGAGGAAGGCAGTGGGAAGGTTGTCTTTCACTACACCAGGACAAAATTGAGGGTGGGAGGGACAGCAAGTGAGGGAGTCAGCAAAAGGGTTGTCATTTAATATACCAGTATGGGAAAGGAGGGTGAGGAAGCTTGCATGCAGAGGGAGTCAGCGGGAGGGTTGTCATTTACAATACTGGGACAGGAACAGAGGGAGAGGGTGGGACAGCATGCAGTGGGAAGCAGCAGAAGGGTTGTCATTCACAATACAGGGAAGGGAACGGAGGCCAAAGGCAGGACAGCATGTAGACGGAGGAAGCAGGAGGGTTGCAATTCACTATACTAAGATGGGAATGGAGGGTGGGGTGGGACAGCAAACAGAGAAAGCAGCAGGAGGCTTGTAAGTTATTATACTGGGACCTGAATGGAGGGTGGGGATGGCATAGCATGCAGAGGGGGACACTGGTAGGGTTGCCATTCACTATACTGGGTTGGGAACTGAGGGATCGGGTGGGACAGCACACAGAAGGAGACATTGGTTGCATTGTCTTTCATTACACCAGGGCAGGAATGGAGGGTGGTGATATGACAACATGCAGAAGGAAGCAGGGGAGGGTTGTCCTTGGTGGGGGTGGGACAGCATGCAGAAGAAGCAACAGGAGAGTTGTCATTTACTGCTCCATGTGATAATGGCAAGTAATAAATGGTGAGCATCACTACAGCAATTCTGTAAGGGTGAATACAATTACGGTGCCCATAATAAATGGTGACTGACATTAACAGCAAATCTTCACCCTATACGCAGTGCACACCAGTGAAACAAGGCACAAATCCTAGGGACCTTTTCTGTGACTGGGGTGCTCTGCCCCCCACTCCCCCACTCTCCCCTCGGACACCCCGCTATCTCTAGGATTCCAACTCTAAGGTGCTCTTTGACACTAGGGTAGGTTAGCATCTCGGAATTGCCAGTTTCATCCTGTTGCCATTAATTATCAGTTGCCGTAATTGTGTTATTATGCCATCGCCATTATGGAATCGCCCAAATGCCTTTGCTCTCCTGGCATGCTACCATCATTTACTACATGGGGACTTGAACAGAGGTAAGAAAGCAGACAGCAGACAGAGTGAGGCTTCAGAAGGGTTGTCATCATTCACTATACAGGGTTGGGAAAGTAGGGTGGGGGAGGGATAGCACGCAGAAGGAGGCAGCAGGAAGGTTGTCATTCACTATACCAGGAAGGGAACAGAGGGTGATAAGGGGACAGCACGCTGATGGAGGCAGTGAGAGGGTTGTAATTCACTATACCGTGATTGGGAATGAAGGGGGAGGTGGGACAGCATGTAGATGGAGGCAGCAAGAGGGTTATTATTTATATATTGGGATGGCATGGAGATGGAGGATGGGGTTGAGAAGATAGAATGTAGAGGGAGGCAGCAAGAGGGCTGCCCTTCATTATCCTAGGATGGGAATGGGGATGGTGGGAGAGTATGCAAATGGAGGCAGAGGAAGGGTTGTCTTTCAATAAATGTGGACAGGAACAGAGAGTGGAGGAGGTACAGCACACCGAGGGAGACAGCCAGAGATTTGTCATTTACTGTGCTTAGACAGGAATGGAGGGGAAGGGGTGGGACATTAGTCATCGAGAGGCATCAGCAGGGTTGTCTTTCACTATACATGGGTGGGAACAGACAATGGCGGTGGGACAGCATGTTGAAGGAGGCAGTGGGAGTGTTGTGGTTTACTGTACCAAGATGGGAATGGACGGGGTAGTGGAACAGCATGCAGAGGGAGCCAGCGAGAAGGTTGTCATTCACTATACTGGGAGGGGAATGGAGGCCGTGGAGAGGGGCAACACACAGAGGGAGGCAGCAGCAGCAGTGTTGTTCATCATTATACTGGGATGGGAATGGAGGGCAGGGGTGGGACAGCATGCAGAGAGAGGTAGTGGGAGAGTTGCCCTTCAATATACTGGGACAGGAACAGAGGGCGTGGTGGTATAACATGCAGAGTGAGTCAGTGGTAGGGTTGCTGTCATTATACTGGGATGGGAATAGAGGGTTAGGTTGGGACAGCATGCAGAGGTTGACAGTAGGAGGGTTGTCATTTACTATACTGGGAGGGGAACAGAGGGGTTGGACAGCACACAGAGTGAGGCGGGGGGGTTGTCCTTCATTATAATTTGATGGGAATGGTGGGGGGGTGGCACAGCACACAGAGGGAGGCAGTAATAAGGTTGCATTCCTTATACCATATGGGAATGGAGGGTAGGGTGGGACAGCACGCAGAGGGTGGCAGAGAGACGATTGTCATTTACTATACTGGGAGGGGAATGAGGGGGGGACAACACACAGACTGAGGCAGGGAAGGATTGTCCTTCATTATACTGAGATGGGACTGGAGGGCGGTGGTGGGACAGCACACAGAGGGAGGCAGCAGGAGGTTATCATTTACTACACTGGGATGGGAACGAAGGGTGGGGGTGGGACTACAGACAAAAGAAGAACAACATGCAGAGGGTAGCAGTAGGAGGGTTGTCATTTACTATCTCGGGATGTGAATGGGAGGGGTGGGACAGAACACAGAGGGAGACAGGGGGAGGATTGTCCTTCATTATACTGGAACTGGAATGGAGGGCAGGAGTGGGACAGCATGCAGAGGGAGACAGCAATAGGGTCACCCTTCATAATATTGGGATAGGAATGAATGGTGGGAGCAGAACAGCATGCAGAGGAAGGCAGCAGAAGGGTTTCCATTTACTACACTAGAATGGAAATGGAGGGTGGAGGCTGGATAGCATGCAGAGGAAGGCGGTGGGAGGGTCCTCATTCACTACACTAGTAGGGGAATGGAGGGTGAGGATGGAAGAACACGCAGAAGGAGTAAGCAGGAGCATTGTCCTTCATTATACCAGGACTGGATTAGAAGGTGAGGTTCAGACAGCACATAGAGGAAGGCAACAGGAGGATTCTCATTTTGTATACCAGGATTGGAATGGAGGTTGGGGGTTGGACAGCACACAGAGGGAAGCAGCGGAAAGGTTATCATTCACTATAGTGTGATGGGAATGGAGGGCAGGAGTGGGACAGAATGCAAAGAGAGGCAGTGGAAGAGTTGTCATTTAGTACAATCGGACTTGAACCGAGGTGGGACAGTATGCAGAAGGAGGCTGTGGGTGTGTTGTCATTAACTGAACAGGGCTGGCAACATAAGATGAGAGTGAGACAGCACATGAAGGGAGGCAGCGGAAGGGTTGTCATTCATTATACTGCAATGGGAATGAAGGTTGGGGGTGGATGAGCACAGAGGTGGAGGCAACTGGAGGATTATCATGTACTTTACCGGAACAAGATCAGAGGGTGGGGTTGAGACAGCATGTAGAGCGAGGCAGTGGGAGGGGTTGTCTCTCATTATAATTGGATGGGAATGGAGGGCAGGGTGGAGCAGCATGCAGAAGGAGGCAGAGGAAGGGTTGTCCTTCAATACATAGGGATGGGAAGGGGGAGTAAGGAAGGGACAGCAAGCAGAGGGAGGTGGCCGGAGGGTTGTCATTTACTATACTGAGATGGGAATGGAGGGTGGTGGTGGGACAGCAGGCAGAGGAGGGAGTGAGAGGGTTGTCTTTCACTATACATGGATGGGAATGGAGGGTGGAGGTGGTACAGCATGTAGAGTGAGGCAGCAGTAAGGCCGACCTTCATTGTACTAGGATGGGAATGGAAAGCAGGGGTGGGACAGTACACAGAGGGAGGCAGCAGGACAGTTGCTCTTCAATATACTGAGTCTGGAAAGGAGGGGGGGGTGGAATAGTACACAGATGGAGTCATCAGTAGGGTTGCCCTTCATTACACCAGGATGGGAACGGAGGATGGGGTGGGACAGCACACAGAGGGAGGCAGGGGGTGCATTGTACTTCATTATACTGGGATGGGAGTGTAGGGCAGGGGTTGGACAGCAAACTGAGGGAGGCAGCAGTAGGGTTATCCTTCATTATACTAGGATGGGAATGGAGGGTGAGGGTGGGACAGCACACAGAGCGAGGTTTCAGGAGGGTTGTCATATATCATACCAGGAGAGGAATGGAGGCGGGAGTGGGACAGATGCCGAAGGTGGCAGCAGGAGGGTTGTCATTTCCTATACCAGGAGGGGAACATGGGGTGGGACAGCACACAGAGAGAGGCAGAGAAAGGATTGTCCTTCATTATACCAAGAAAGGAATGGAAGGTAGGGTGGGACAGCACATAGAGGAAGGCAGCAGGAGGGTTGTCACTTACTATACCGGGAGGGGAACAGGGGGTGGGACAGCACATGGACAGAGGCATGGGGAGGAATGTCTTTCATTATGCCATGACAGGAATGGAGGGTAGAGGTGGAAGAGCATGTAGAGGGAGGCAGCCAGAGGGTTGCCATTTACTATACTGTGATGGGAATGGAGGTTGGGGGTGCAAAAGCACAGAGTAAGGAAGTGGTAGAGCTGTCATTCATTATAGTGGGAGGTTATGAAGGGTGGGGGTGAAACAGCACACAGTGGAAGGCAGCAGCAGTGTAGTCCTTCATTGCATCAGGATGAGAACAGAGGGAATGGGTGAGACAGCAAACAAAGTCAGTCAGTGGGAGGGCTGTATTTCATTATAGCAGGATGGGAATGGAGGGTGGGTGTGGAACAGCATGCAGAGGAAGGCAGCAGGAGGGTTGTTCTTCAATATACTGGGACTGGAACAGAAGGTAGGGGTAAGACAGCATGCAGATGAAGTTTGTGGTAGGGTGGTCCTTCATTATATTGGGATGGGAACATAGTATGGGAGCTGGATAGCATGCAAATGGAGGCAGTGGGATTGCTGTCATTTATTACACTGATTAGGAACAGATAGTGGGGGTGGGAAGCATGTAGAGGAGGGACTGATAAAGGGTTCATTAACTACACCAGGACAGGAATGGAGGGTGGGAGGGTGGGAAAGCATCCAGTGGGAGGGTGGTCCTTTGCTACACTGGGACTTGAACAGGGGTGGGAGTGGGACAACATGCAGCAGAAGCATTTTGCTTTTTGTATTGCGGAATGGAAATGTTGCCAATCAGCTGCTTGCTGGGCGACATCATACAGATAAAAGCAAAGAGACACCCTGTGATATGGGTGGCTGTTTTCTTTGAACTGCAAGAGGTTTCCACCTAGCAAGTACAGAAGAGTACCATGATCCGCTTAGCTGATCACTGGCCTGTCATTGTCAAGTCCACTGCAAGTTGTCCTGCACTGGACCAGGAGTGACACACCTTTCAAACCAACCACAGTATCATAGCAATATGTTCATTTTTCATAAGTGCAAGCAAACATAAAAAGAAAGAGACAGAAGAATGTCTGGAAGTGATTCCCTATGTAGGGAAAAAAGGATTGGTGTGCAGTTTCTCTTGTTTCCCTTATTTCCTACTGCTGTTACAGAGGAGCAGGAGAATCCAGTTTAAATTTTTTATTTGTACCTGCTTGCCAGCAGCAAGGGGACTGGTGTGAAGAACACCAAAGCTTTTTGCCTTGTACTGTGTTTGCTTCTTTGGCAGACTAGTGAGTCCAAAGATTTTTACTGTATGCGGATTGTTTGGTATCTGGGAGACTGAAATGCCAATACTGGGGTTTACAGCATCCCCTCATTCCTGACTGGACCATAGCTGACAAAATGTTTGGATGGATGGGAAGTACAGTTTAGAGGATACCACACTTAGGATTACTCCCAATAATTAGCTAGCCAGGCATTGCTTTCGTGCAGCTGATTCCACAAGCATCTTTCTCTTTAAACTCTGGAAGGGACAAAAATAAAAGAAACTGCTAGGGAGCCTTTTCAGTTATGAGAATGGAGCATGACATTTCAGAAAAATTTGAATATTCTCTTCCCCTGCACCACTGATGCAAAAGCAAATCATCAGAGATGCAGGAGAGAATTGGAAAAGGGAGCCATGCACCCCTGATTGGTATACTGCCAGCCCTTGGCAAACACTTAGGGTCCTGTCCTTTCCAAAGCTCCATGAGGGAGCAATTGTATAAATGAGAAAGTAGGAACACTTGGATATTAAAATGAAAAGGTACTAAGGGACCAGAGAGCTCCAAAAATAGAGATTTTGAAATTAAGTGTTTTTTCTTTTGGATTGTGCTACACAGTAGTCGTACCCAGTAGGGAGAGAAAAAATGTCATGAAGCCATGTGCATCACAATGGTGTTTGGCCTACGCCATTAGCTGTAGAAGGCTAGAAAGAATGCTGAGCTTTACAACTCATAAAGGAAATGCAGTTGCATAAAATAAAAAAAAAATAAAAAATACATAAATAAATAAATAAAACCAGTGCTGGCTAGCTCTGAAGATGTTCGTGCCTTGTGCAGATGCTGGTTTCAGGCTAGTACCAGGCTAAGTTATGATTCACGAAACACTGCATATAAGCAGTTAAGCTGGGTTAACCAAACACACTCGGCCCTCATCAGAATAGTGCTTCTTTTCAGAGGTACTGCATGAGGGGTATGCTGTCTACCATGAGACTTATAAGAGTAAATCAGTATCTTCTAATGTTTAGATATTTGTATATTAGAAAGCACTACACTGTTTAGAACGTTGCTTTATAAATAAAGATACAAACCTCTCTACAAAGAAAATAGGTAATTTCCAACTGGTTAAATGACCTATTCTATTATATGCTCTTGTTCTATGGTACAAAATGATATAAACAAATATATATCTATATATATATATATATATCTATATATATATATATATATATATATATATATATATATTTGAAACTCAGAGGTGAACTAGTGAGGCATAATGTTCCGAACACAAACTCTAAAGTACAGCCACTTACAATGTGCCTGCCTTATTTGTCCCTTTTTATGGCTGCATAGCATCAGAGTTATGCTGACATTATTCTATGTATTGCTTTAATGGGTCTCTAGGCATGTGGCTTTCTCTCCCCTCATGTTTCTCAGAACGGCTGCACTGGATTGCAAAATAAAATAAAATAAAATAAGGAAAAATAAATATGCAACATAAGGCAATCTTACAGTGGCTAAAGTGCACATTAATAGCAAGCAATAAGGCTCGATCAGCTCTCTTATTGTGTGGGAGGTGCCTATCTCGTAAGGGTGTGGTTGCGGCTGGATACGAATGGACAGCATTTTGTTTGCTCCACATTTCTGCCCAGCGGAATTGACTCACATATCGTTCTGCAGGAATCAGTATGCTTTCTGTCTCCCACCCCTGAACTTGACTGCAAGTTTTAATGATTCAATAAAGTAAAAAATAAACAAAAAATCAATATTGACAGGTAAACTTTGTTGTGTCAGTGTGAGTGCTCTCAGCTCTGTCCCAATCTGTATTCTGTAGTCATTATTCAGCTCCAATCATTTTCGGCTTGCCACTGCTGTAAAAAAAATATATCTTTTTTTAGCTCAGCCTCGACCTTCTCCAGTAACATCAGAGGATGACCTCAGGGTTTAAGCGGAAACTGTGACACAAGCTATTCAGTGGCAGGAGTTTGTTTTAACTTAAAGAGATAGTCTTTCTTAAAGTTCCTGATAGTGCTCTTGTTAATAGTGCCCTTATGAAACTCCCTGATTTCAACATACAAATCCCCCTTCCCCTGAACCTTCTTTCTTTCACTTTCTGAACAAACTGTCTCATAACATTTAAATAATGCATGTTAAAAAATATAACTTGACAAAAGCACAGAACTCTGTCTCTCCCTCGCTGAGGAAACTCCCCGAGTTCAACATACAGATCTCCCCCTCTCCTTCACTCTGTCACTTTCTCAACTGTGTATTTAAATAACATATGTTAAAAAAATATAGCTTTGACAAGAACTCTCCCAAACCTTCTCTGTCACTTTCTGAACTGTGTCTTATAAAGTTTAACACAGAATTCATTAGTTGCCATATTAGTCCTTATAAGAAGAGATCCAGAAACAAATGGTATAATACCTTTTATTGGTCCAATAAAAGGTATAGTACCATTTGTTTCCGGATCACTCATAACATTTTAGTAATGTATGTTAAAACAAGCATTTGCCAATGCCGAATGTTTGCTTGCTGGCATTGGCAGTGGTAGTGTAGAAGTTACAGAGCTGCGTAATAGGAATGGCAGTGAAGTATTGAACTGAAGTCAACCCCACCACCACCCTGTAGAGAGTGACAGGCATTGGGGTGTGCATTTGGGTCATCAGGCATAACGGCCACGCCATTTCACCACACCCCACCCTGCAGACACTGACAAGTGTCACGGTGTTCCTTGGGGTCTTTGGCCCTTATGCGCACCTCATTTCATTAGGAAATATGGTGAGTTGGGTGCAATATAGGAGAATGGGGTGAAGTTTGGGGCCAAAGAGTCCAAGGCATACCTCAATGCCTCTCACTGACTGCATGGTGTGGAATGGTATGAGCATCACAGGCAAGAATCCCAAGTCACACCCCTGATGCCTGTCATTCTCTACAGGGTTGGGCGTTATGGTTGGAAACCCTAATACCTCAGGCATTCGTTGGTATTTTCACTCCAAATTTTCAACATGTTTTTGTGACCCCACCTCATGAACAGGGGAATATCAGTTTGTTAGCGAGCTGCTTATGCACAGTGACTACGACTTTCAGCACCACAGGTGCAAAACATTCGAACAGGATGTAAAAATGACAGCTGTACTGTTCATGGGAGGTGTAAAAATGGCAATGTTGCAAATCTGTAGTAAAAATATTTAAAAAAATGGTGAAATCAATGCTACATAGAAACTGTGCAGCGTCTACCTGTAATATAATTAGGTTGGGGATTTTTTACAGCAGATTGTCAACTCAGGCATTTTGGTGCCTCCGATCATGAACAGTGTCACTGTGATTTTATCTGTGCCAAACAATGATTTCCCACAGTGACCACGCATCTCTGCACTGAAAGTGTGAAAACACACTTCAGCCATGTTGTGAAAAATGACAGCTGTACTGTTCATAAGGAAGTGTGGAAAAATGCCACTGGTGAAAATCTGGACTGAAAATATTACAAAGTCATGAACTAACGAGGGTGCGTGGAAACTGCACAATGCTCACTCATAACACAGTCATTTTATGGACTTTTGTCACCAAATTTTCAACATAGCCATTTTAAGACCTCTGCTCATGAACAGTGTAACTGTGATTTTCTTAATCTGTCCTAAACATTGTTTTCGCACACCAACAGCACCATTGTGCGCTACATGTACGAAAACACATTTTGGCGACATGAAAAATTGCAGCTGTACTGTTCATAAGGAAGTGTAATAAAATGGCAATGTTGAAAATCTGGAGTGAAAATATTAAATTTGCAAACTTACGAGCATGCATAGGAACTGTGCAACGCACGCTCGTAAAACAGTCATTTTTAGGAATTTTTTCACCAAATTTTCAACATAGCCATTTTAAGACCTCTGATCATGAACAGTGTCACTGTGATTTTCTTAATTGTGTCCCATACATTGATTTATACACCGACCTGCGCCATTGTGCGCTACGATGGTCGAAACACATTTTAGGTGAGATGTGAAAATGACAGCTATGCTACTCATAAGAAGGTGGGTAAAATGGCAATGTTGAAAATCTGAATGAAAATATTGAAAATTCGCTAACTTACGAGCGTGCGTAGGAACTGTACAACGCACGCTCGTAAAACAGTCATTTTTTGGAATTTTTTCACCAAATTTTCAATATAGCCATTTTAAGACCTTTGCTCATAAACAGTGTCACTGTGATTTTCTTAATTTATCCTGTACATTAATTTCGCACACAGACTACGCCATTGTGCGCTACATGGGCAGAAACACATTTTGGGTGAGATGTGAAAAATGACAGCTATACTACTCATAAGAAGGTGTGGCAAAATGTCAATGTTGGAAATCTGGAGTGAAAATATTGAAAATTCGCAAACTTACGAGCATGCATAGGAACTGTACAATGCACTCTCATAAAACATTCATTTTTGGGAATTTTTTCACCAAATTTTCAAAATGGCCATTTTAACACCTCATCTCATGAACAGTGTCACTGTGATTTTCTTAATTTGTCCTGTACATTGATTTCGCACACCGACTGCGCCATTGTGTGCTACATGGGCGGAAACACATTTTGGGTGTGATGTGAAACATGACAGCTGTACTACTCATAAGAAGGTGTGGTAAAATGGCAATTTTGAAAATCTGGAATGAAAATATTGAAAATTCGCGAACTTACGAGCGTGCGTAGGAACTGCACAATGCACGCTCATAAAACATTCATTTTTTGGAACTTTGGCACCAAATTTTCAACATGGGGTTTATGGGACCTCTTCTCTTGAATGTTGTCACTGTCATGGTGTTATTCAGGCCCGACGGGTGATTTCATGCAGTGACTGTGCAGTGACTGCGAAATCACCCTTCGGGCCTGAATAACGCCATGACAGTGACATCATTCATGAGAAGGGGTCCCAAAAACCCCATGTTGAAAATCTGGTGCAAAAATTCCCAAAAATGTCTGAGATATGCAACAAAGTTGAAACCCCCCTATCTAGCCCATTATACAGCTGACCGGCATTTCCTCAGTTCTCGGTCGGCTTTGAAGAGTGCAGACATGTTCCTGGTCCACGAAGATCATCGGCGCCGAGGTCAGAGGTAAGTATGGGGTGAGGGGTGTGGGGAGGCAGGGTGCGCCAGTGGGTGGTCTTGGAGTTGTGGGGGGGGCCAAGCGAGACTACGGGGACCATTTTTCTTTACTGGTTAAAAAAGAAAAAGGACAACGGAATGTTTGCCACACTGGGGTGGGCTCCCAGCATGGCACAAGGATGGTTGGGGGCATTCAGCCAGCGGGGGATTGGGCACCCTCATCGGCTAAGCATTGACTGCCACGCTGGGTGGGCTCCCAGCTTGGCACTTACTACTCGGGGTGAGGACCGTGGAGCCAATGGGGATTGGGCACCCCATCGGCTATATACATTGAATTGCCATGCTGGGGTGGGCACCAGCATGGAATTCTGGAAGGCTTTGGGGGGATGGGGGAACATACAGCACAGCCGACGGATTGGGCGTACCCTGCTGGCTATACAGTGGCGCTCAGGGCGACACGCCTTGGGCGTGTGTGTGGTGGGGGAGCTCTGCATGAGCAGGTGATATCTTATCGCTGCTCACTCCATAACTCCCCCTTTGAACTGTATGCCACTGCATTTTGGAGCTTGTCATAGACAGCTCCAGCATGCATTGGCTTACAGGGGCCGCGCCTGCAAACACACTGACTGAATTGGAGGAGGAGGTGACACACCTCCAAAATCTCCGATGATGGCAATATGTTTCTTGCACATGCGTGCAAGCAAACATAAAAATGTAACTTTCACAGAAGCACAAAACTCTTTCTTTCTTTCTCTCTCTCTCTCTCTCCCCCTGAAGAAACTCCCCAATTTCAACATTCAGATCTCCCCCTCCCCAGAACCTTCTCTCTTTGTCACTTTCTCAACTAACTGTGTCTCATAACATTTAAATAATGTATGTTAAAAATTATAATTTTGACAAAAACTCCCCCGAACCTTCTCTCTGTCACTTTCGCAACTAACTGTCTCATAACATTTAAATAAAGTATGTTAAAAAACATAACTTTGACAAAAGCACAAAATTCCATATTTTTGTTAAAGATAATGAATATTTAGATATTGATGAAGCAGCAGTACAACAATTCATCATTAGCAGGGTAACTGCTAATGATTCTGAATGTGGTGAAACTGATTGAAGGCGACAGCTCCATGAATTCCAGTAAAACAGATTATGTGCCTGTTACCCCTGCCAGAATGACTAAAAAAGAATAATTGTTTAAGCCCTGTATATAATGTTGAGTGGGGTTACAATTAAATTTAGTAATTTAATTTTGGAAATAAAAATAACATAAAAAAAGTATTTCCTGCGTTGTGAGTTTTAGCAAATGAGATGGTAGTAATTAAGTATACCTACAGAAACTTAAATATGAAAGGGTTTATTATAGCAGTGTGTCAGAAGGTATACACATTTTATGCATGGTATTTCAAAATGCACCTGTGTGTTTCTTACTAATTTCACAAGCCAACTATGTCACCCGTTTTACATGGGAGGTCATGGAGGTCAAAGGAAGCTGATATGCTCCTAACATACAGATCTCCCCCTTCTGAGGAAACTCCCCAAGTTCAACATACCATACAGATCTGCCCCTCCACAGAAAGTAGCATCTTAATCAGACCTCAGAAACCTAGTTAGCTTATGAAATTAGCAAGAAACCCACAAGTACATTTTGAAATACCATGCACAAAATAGGTATGCCTTCTGATACAAAAACATAATAAACACTTACATATTTGAGTTTCTATATGTATACTTAATTGATGCCATCTCCTTATTCTAGTTCATATTTATTTGACCTTCTCCTCCTATATGTTCATTTTTCCATTTTTCACCCCCCCACCAACACCCTGCCATCTGGCCCGCAAGCTGTGGTGCCACACAGATCACTCCCAACTTTTTCTATTTTTTCTTCTATTTCTGTCTTGCATTGTTCATCATTGCACTATCCATACTGGATTGCTCTACATGCACTCTGATCTCCAGAGTCTGTGGATTTCACCACCGATCTGATACTGTATCAGATCTTTCAATATGCTGTGGATCGTAATCTTTCATTTAGTGGCCAGTCGTGGTGGTGAAAGGAGTAAATGTGCCAGTTCCTGGATGAATGGGGGGCTGTTGCAACTGGAAATGGTGGGTGCATGGACTCCAAATACTGTAGAACCACTAATAATTGTGCAAAGTTTACTTTGCGCTCTACATCTGATGCACAGTGTCGCACCCTCAAATTTTTGCGGGTAAAGCTCTTTAAATCTGACTTCAGATTAAGCTGATCTTGCGCACGTTCACCGCACAATCTTCCTGTACTGAAGTTGTATTACTGCACGATTACTGCTGTTAGCATTTCTCTGGTTAGGTGGCTAAACTCACCCACTGCTAAGGGAACGAGAAAGAGAGACTTCACTGCTCTCCAGACTTTTGACATAGATGCCGATGTATTAGCGGCGACAGCTGGCATCTCTAACCTGATGGCGGAGTCTGTTTCCTTGGAGCTTGCTGTTGCCTCCCCCCCACCTAATGAAATGTCATTCTCAATATACAGTGTATCCTCCTGAAGTTAGATTTGATGTGGGCAAGTATTCATGTGATCATGGCGTCATGAATGCTTTTCAGTACTATGAGGCACAGTACAAAAAGAAAATCAATGAAAGCACTGTGTGTACCTTTAAACGGGACTACTTGGCTAAGCTAAAAACAGACCCTGACCCAGAGAAACTAGTCCGTGAGCTGCCAATAAAATCTAGAGGATGTCCACGTCTCTTGCTTGCAGACATTGAATGTGAACTAAAAAACATTATAAAATCATTAAGATCAGAATGAACTGTCATAAACAGAAGGTTGGTAATAGCTATTGCGACTGGTATAGTTAAAGACAAAAGCCCTGAACTTCTAATTGAGAATGGAGGCAGTCTCTGTTTCACTAGGCAGTGGTTCTGGCTGTTTCTCAATAGAATGGGATACAGCAAAAGAAAGGGCACGAAAGCTGCCTGAAAAACACCAGTAGATTTTGACTCCCTCAAGTCTGGTTTTCTGCACCGTATATCCACTGCTTCCCATCAGGAACTGATACCCCCAGAGTTAGTCTTAAATCTTGACCAGACTGGTGTCAACCTTGTCCCATGTTCTGAGTGGACAATGGAAACTGTTGGCAAGAAACAAGTTGAACTTACTGGTTTGGGTGACAAATGCCAAGTTATAGTTGTACTTTGCTGTACTCTGTCTGGCCACTTTCTACCACCACAATTGATCTTTCTGGGTCACCCTGCTCAATGCCACCCTGTGTACAAGTTCCCCACTGATTGGCATGAAACACATACGGAAAACCACTGGGCAAACTCGGAACAATAATACAGTTTGTGGATTCTGTAATCGTCCCTTATGTGGATTCAATAAAATAAAAAATCAGCTTCCCAGTGAGCAGCGTTCTCTTCTAATTTTGGATCTATTTAGGGGCCACATTACAGATGATGTTATAAAATGTATGGAAAGGAACAACATTATCCCTGTTTATGTGCCCGTTTCCTGCACTGACCAATTGCAGCCTTTGGACATCTTGGTTAACAACGTGTTCAAAGATGAGCTAAAAATACACTTCACAGACTCGTATGCATCTGAAGTTGCAAAGAAGCTTCAAGAGCGTAGTGGCAGTGAGCTCAGTAAGCTTGACATTGACCTTAGAACAAAAAACATAAAGAATCACCATGCTCAGTGGCTAGTAAGCAGCTACAACAAATTGTATGCAAGAAGTGATGACTGTAGGCAAGGATTCAAGCCCACACCGACTGTCCAAATGGTAAGATCACACAGCTCACACAGTTAATGTATGCCCGTATCATTCGCAATACTCAACCCCTCATTTTGTGTTCATTTACTGTATTTCAGAAGAAGAAGAAAACATTGAAGGCAACAATACAGCTGTTCCTGCTCCTGCTGTGAAGTGATAGCAGAAGCCATACGAGCATCACGATTAGAAACAGCACTTGTAGCAGCACCTTTAACTTACTCATATAAAATGTATGTAATTTTTTTTTCACCAGCACTGAATAAAGAGAACTGTTTGCAGTTTAACTCACCAAGCAAACCATGGTTGTTTTTATTGTAAAGTCCTCGGAGAAATTATTGTATCAAAAAACAAATAGATTGGCAGAAGACACCAGGAGAAAGGACTGCTGTGTGACTGAACTTCTCTGCTGGGACTATATTGCCCTCCTTCCTTCCCCTCCACCCAAAGCTAGTTCTATTTTTATAGGCACAGGATTTGACTGACAACAGGAACTTCCTGTTTAGGGGCAGGAAGTGAGTGATCACAGAACCACCAAGGACCCACCATCCTAGAAGGGCAAGAGTAGCTCTCCGGCCCCCTCTAGCTGCTGGATGTCTGCCTCTGAGCAAGTAAATGGTCTACTGAGAAATATAGGATATTCTTGTCTCAGAACAGGACAATCAGGAGCTTAAAGGGCACACAGGCAGAAAGTAAGGAGAGAGAGAAAAAAAAACAGAGGAAAGAGTAAGATTGCACACAGTTAAGGGGCCAGAAATAAGACATGATTGGAGTGGTGCAGTGCAGTGGCTGTGGAGCAGCAGTCTTCCGGGAGATGTTCTGGAGGATGCGGTGTTGTCCCATCTGCAGGCACCTCTCTGGGCTGAGGGAGGAGGTTGCTCACTCCAGGCTGAGTTGGCCAGGATTTGTGGGACCTCCTCTTCCATCCAGGGACCACCAGTGCCACTGCCGTTGCCTCAGAGGTTGCCAAGAAAGAGGAGCGGTTGGACCACAGTGGGCTCAGGGAGGGTGAGGGTGGTAGAACAGAGGCACATCCCTCCAGTTGTACCTCTCCACAATTCCTATGCCATTCTGGCAAAGTGTGGTTCCTCTATGGAGGCACCCACAGTGGAGACCAAGGAGGATGCTGGGAACCTCCACAAGGAGACCCACAGGAGGGTGGCAGGGGACCCTGCAGGGGAAGGAAACAACTCCTGGTGGGGGACTCCATTGTTAGAAGGTAGAACTGGGGAGGAAGGGAGAGGGAGGTAGGTGCCTGCCTGGCGCCATGGCTTGGAGGGACAGGGCGAATCCTCAGGATTGCCAGAGCAGCTGCACAGGGAGGGAGCTGGATGTCATTGTCCACCTAGGAACAAATGACCTGGCTAAGAAAGGGATTAGAGAAGTGCAGGAAGAATTGTGGAATTGGGAGGGCCTTAGTCAAGAAAGACGCAGTAACCTTCTCGGAGGTGCTACCCATCTATGGCATAGGAGAGGCTAGGGTGTTCTGCACCATAGGATTCAATCAGTGGTTGAAAAACTGGTGTGGAGCTCAGAGATTTGGCTTCATTGGGGACTGGGGGTCCACCTGGAGTGATGCAAGCCTATACTGGCATGATGGGCTGCATCTGTCCGGGAGGGGAACCAGGATCCTATGTGATAGGTTTAAATGCTTCATTGGCAAGCTTTTAAACAAGCCAAGGGGGGAGGCACTGGAAAGGAGCAGGAAAATCCTAGCCCCCCCAAATAAGCATGGTAGTAAGTGCGGCAAACACCAACCTAGAGGTGTCGATAGGGAGAAGGGCAGGGGTAAATGGAGAAAGTGACAAAGGCAAGAAGGACAGGGATAGGACAAAAGGGGCTAGGCCATCAGGAAATGGAGGTAGTGGTACCAATGCCCGTAGTCTGGCAACAAGCTCCCTGAGCTGATGGCCTTAATGGAAGAGGGATGCCTGGATATCGTAGCAGTAACAGAAACATGGTACACAGAGAACCATGACTGGGATGTTAACATACCAGGGTACATAACCTACAAGAGAGACAGGCAGGGGAGAAGAGGGGGAGGAGTAGCTCTCTATGTAAAGGAAGGGATAAAAGCAACTGAACAAAAGAGTAAACAGGGAGGAGAGGAGGCACTGTGGGTCACCTTGGAGGCTGGAAAGGGCACCACAATCCACACAAGGGTTGTGTACAGACCCCCATGTCAGGGGGAAGGAATGGACAAGGATATGATAGAAGGCATTCTTAGAATGGCAGAGAAAGGGGAGATACTGTTGATGGGAGACCTGAATATGCCAGATGTTAACTGGAGCACATTTGCTGCAGCCACATCCAAGAGCAGGGCCATTCTTGATGCCCTACAGGTGGCAGGCATTAGACAGCTAGTTTCGGAACCCACTTGTCAGGGAGCAATCTTAGATCTCGTGATCTCAAGCGGGGCAGTGAGAGGATCTCAGATCTAGAAAGTGGGTTGCCATCTGGGGACAAGTGACCATCAAACGGTGTGGTTCACGTTAAACTCAGCTACAGAGTCAAGCCATACAAAAGTGAGGGTACTGGACTTTAGGAGGGCTGACTTTGGCAAGATGGGAGAGTGCCTCAGAAAAGCACTAGCAAACAGGCTAGAAGGAGATGTGGAGCAACAATGGGAATTATCAAAACTGCCATCACAGAGGCAACAAGCCTTCTGTGAAGCAAATAAACAAATCAAAACGAAAGAAAAAGCCACTATGGTTTCTCAAGAGGTGGCTGTGAAAGTCAGGAAGAAAAGATAGCATTCCGGAAGTATAAGGAAACACAGAAGGAGCAGAACAGAGAGCTGTACCAGTTAGGCAGAAGGAAGCAGGAGGAAGTCAGAATAGCAAAGGCCCAAACTGAGGAAAAGATAGCCAACTCAGTTAAGAAGGGGGATAAAACCTTTTATAGGTACATCAGCAGCATAGAAAGACAAGGAGGATAGTGAGGCTGAATAGAATGAACGGTGGGTGGCAGAGGGGACAGTGAAAAGCAGGAATACTGAACGAATATTTCTGCTCGGTATTCACAAAAGAGGAGGGGGAAGTGCCTAATCCAATTAACAGAAGCACTCTTGATAGGGGGGTCGATTCCAGTCCTTTCACAGAAGAAAGGGTTCTGCAAGAACTCCTAAAACTGAAGGTGGACAAAGCAATGGGTCCTGATGAAATTCACCCCAGAATTCTAAAAGAATTAAGGGAGGAACTAGTGAAACCACTGGCTACTCTTTTTAATAAATCATGGGAGGATGGTGTGGTACCCAAGGACTGGAGGAAGGCAGATGTGATTCCCCTTCACAAAAGTGGGACCAAGACAGAGGCAGGAAACTACAGACCTGTCAGTCTGACCTCTGTGGTAGGGAAAGTGATGGAGTCACTTCTGAAGGAAAGAATAGTTGAGTACCTAGAGGCCAGTGGAGCACAGGACCCAAGGCAGCATGGGTTCACAGTGGGAAGGTCATGTCAGACGAATCTAATAGATTTCTTTGACTGGGTGACCAAGGTAGTAGACCAGGGAGGGGCTGTGGACATGGCCTACCTAGACTTTAGCAAGGCATTTGACACAGTCCCACACAAAAGATTAATAGTCAAATTAACCAGCCTGGGAGTGGGACCCAGGGTGGTAGCCTGGGTAAAACATTGCTGGACAACAGGACACAGAAGGTAATTGTAAATGGAGTCCACTTGAAGAAAGGGGTTACTAGTGGGGTACCGCAGGGTTCAGTATTGGGTCCAGTCCTTTTTAATGTCTTCATCAGTGACATTGCAGAGGGACTGGAAGGAAAAGTATGCCTTTTTGCAGATGACACAAAGATCTGCAACAGGGTTGATACACAAGGAGGCGTAGAAAGGATGAAAAGGGACTTGGCAAGGTTGGAGGAATGGTCAGAAGTATGGCAGCTAGGATTCAATGTAAAGAAGTGCAAAATAATGCACCTGGGAAACAAGAACCCAGGGGAAGAATACACAATGGGTGGGGAGGTAGTAACAACAACAAAATAGGAAAGGGACCTGGGGGTAATCATATCAGATGACCTTAAGGTTAACAAGCAATGTGAGAAGGCAGTAGGGAGGGCTGGGGGTATACTGGGATGTATAGGGAGAGGCATCAGCAGCAGAAAACAGGAAGTTGTTATCCCTCTGTACAGACAGTTGGTGAGACCCCATCTGGAGTACTGCATCCAGTTCTGGAGACCCCATCTCCGCAAGGACATAGACAGGTTTGAGGCAGTCCAGAGGAGGGCAACTAAAATGGTGCAGGGTCTGCAAGAGAAGCCGTACGAGGAGAGACTAAAGGAGCTTAATATGTATACCCTTGAGGAAGGGGGGACATGATAGAAACTTTTAAGTACCTCAGTGGAATCAACAAAGTCCAAGAGGTAGCATCTTTCAGAAAAGAGACTTGCAAGAACAAGGGACACAATTTAAAAGATAGAAGGAGAGGCGGTTCAGGGGCAATGTGAGGAAGTATTATTTCACAGAGAGGGTAGTGGATGCATGGAACAGCCTTCCTGAAGAGGTTGTGGGGTCTAAAACTGTGGGAGAATTCAAGAATGCATGGGACAGACATAAGGCAATTCTTGTGGGGGGTAGGAAGAAATAGGCTGTTGGTTAACTAGGATCTGTGGCCTATCCTGTAGGTAGGGAAATGGGCAGACTAGATGGGCCTAGCGGTCCTTATCTGCCGTCAAAGTCTATGTTTCTATGTTTCTATGTTTCAAATGATATGCGGAAGTGAAATCTGACCGACCACGTGGTCCCAACAGCAGAATCGCATACAAGCATTTAATCCCATGATTACACCTCGGTAGCGTTGTCAGTGACTGTGCAATTCCTGATACCAGAACAAACGAAAGTCAAACAAATTCATTCAAGGTAGGATCGACCACAGGCATACTGAAACTATTGAAACTATTGATAACAAAGTACTCTTTACTGAGATTCAAAACAAAATAAAGAAACTAAAAAAAAGGCGAGTAAAACGAGTGGCACAACTACTATCTCTAAATGATTGCTGTAAATATATATTCGCTGACCATATCTGACAAGCGAATATAGCGATAATATATTTACAGCAAACATTTCGAGTTCTACAATAATAGGAGTGTATATGTGTATATATATATATAGATATATATGGAAAAGTTATGCAGGTTCATGGTGCACTTGTCCTGATACAGGTATGTGGTGGGATTCAAACTAGATGTTCTTAGAAAGTTATTCTTTTTTGTATGGGATTCAAAATTTCTGCCACATAGCTTCTAGACATTGGTGATAGACAGTACTCATTACTGTTTACAAGGATGGCATCTACAAAACAAGTTCCTACTAAACTCCCAGAAACCCATAGCCATGCTTTTTGGCTCCCCAGATAAACTCAAATCCTGTGCCATGGCCTTTTCAGTCCTATGTCTTGATGGATCACCATTGGAATCTGTTGACTCTTTTAGGTATCTAGGAGTTACACTTGACCCTTCTCTGGATTTTAACCAGCACATTGCTGCTACCTGTAAGATGGCAAACACCAAACTGGGAAATCAGGTCCCCCCCTCAATGATGCTGCTCAGCTTGCTATCGCACAACATGTTCTCCTTCTCTGTCTTATGTATTGTTCTCTGGCTTACCTGAATGCTTGCAAATGAGCCTTCCAGAAGTGGAGCATGTGCTAAAGCAGCATATGCAGATTTGACCTCTCTGCTCGCAGGCTAACTCATCATTGTCAGCTCTACTCCAGACTGGGCTAGCTCTCCCCGTCATCATATAGACTCCAGTCTGCTGGCTGCCTGATTGATAATATAATTAGAACGTAGACCCAAGAGTACCTCTCAAGGCTGCTTACCCATTCTACCCAAGCCTATCCCCATAGGTCGTCATTACAAACTCCTTTTGAAATACTTAGGTGTCTCACCAAAAAGGGTGAACTCTCCTTTGCAACATTTGCCCTTTACATTTGAAACTCCCTGCTCCAACAGGTCAAACTCTCCAAATCCCACCAGACCTTCAAACTGGGATTTCGCACCCACCTACTTGATTCTAATATCTGCTCCTGCACTGAAACTTGAGACTTACTTCTAGTTGTTTTCCTCCCTCCATGTCACTTACCATTCTCTGCATTTCTGTTACCTGCCAGTCCTTACTTCCCTCACTAATCCTATTGTTATAACTGTTATTGTTTTTCAATACTTGTTGGCTGATTTCCTTTAGTACTTTTAGTCTTGTGCAAGTAGTTAATGTAATTAATCTGGTTGCTTGGCTCTGTAGAATTGGCTTGCTCTTAGTCTGTAAACATTGCTTCTTTTTTTGCTCTCTTTCATGCTGTGCCATGAACAATGTCACTCCTGTTTGTACCTTGTTTCTCCTGTTGTATACTCTCCTGGGTCATGCCAGAATATAGGCAATACTCTTGTCTAGTGCATTTATCCGGTAATCAAAAACTAAATAAATAAATGCAGCATGAATGTTTGATTCTATGGTAGAATGCTGCTGGGTGTATGGCTAAAATTTCATGTGATGGCACAGATGATATTAAATGATGAGCATGGAAGAACTACTTAAGCAACAGACCATGACAGGGTGTGAGTTATGTAAGCAATAATACCTGACGGGGTGGGCAATATTGGGGAATACCGGACTGCCAAGGTGTGTAATGAGGCCCAACGCTGCAGGCGGAGGGCCTTATAGCCCCTGGGCGGTCCAGTATTCCACAATATCGCCCACCCTGCAGGGTATTATTGTGCTTAGAAAATGGGCTAGTGTATATTATGTATGTTTGACAAAAAGAATATAAAATCTTAGGTTTTAATTTATTTTATAGTAAAATAGTTCCTCTGCCACTTCTGTTTCTCTGCCTTTGGAGTTGATTGTTATGGTTACCCGACCCTCCACACACACACACACACACACACACACACACACACACACACACAGAGCAAGTCAGCAAGGATGGTTAGTTTGTGGGGGGATCAACTGAGTGTTTGAGCAGACTGTAGTGGGTATGTTGGGGGAGACACAGAGTAAATCACTCTGGTGATTGTAGTTCACTACTCAAGCTGCATCTTACTACTGCAGCATGAACATGCGAAGTACTGAACTACAACACCTATAATGCCTCAACACCTATTCTGCACTGCTCATCCTGGGAGTCGGGTGGCATTTTGCATCCTGAAAATGCCGAAACGCAAGAAGTTCTGCATAGTGTTTTTTTTGTTTTTTTTGAATGATCAGGGGGATTACGTGGTGAACATCGTAACTGTGGAGCAAGGGCAGAGAACTTGGTGTGAGTGTGGTGTCTGTGAAGATATGCCAGAGGTCTTGGCGCAATCCAGAGTGTGTCCGTGTATGTCAACCTTCAATTTTTTTAAATGTGTTTCTATATGTGCTCAGTAAGCAGCAGTTGTGTGATTATAGCCGGAGTCTACGGTTTTGATAAATGGGCTGGGACCCATTATGTGAAGCTGACAGCAGTGATGGCGAGCGGGAAGGTAGCGACAGAAAAAAATGGTGGTATTTTAAAACTGAATATTCTGTGGTCACACTACTCTTAGAACATTATCAGGCAACAGGCACTGGGACTCATTATTTTCCGGTCTCTGATGCCTGATACCGGACTGGCTGGTTGGTGGCTTTAGCCAATCAGAATTGAGATTTCTCTGTGCCCATTTTCTAAGCTGGGATTTACTCACGCCTGGTGTGGTTTGGTCATGAGGCTGCAGGACAAGTTTGTTTATCCAGAGAGGGCATTACAAGCAGTACAGGGGTGGAGAATTATCCCTATTAAAGGTTTAGTCTTTATAACTTCTAACTCTCAAATATATGATCCCTGCATTTAAAACCAACATTTTGACTATACCAAGCTTCTAGTTGATCTGTTCTGTATTATGAAAAGCCAGGTGCAAAGCTCTAAAAATGTTTATATGAACATATGAAAAAACACATTTGCTAGCAAAAGAAGGTCATACAATCTAGCAAATCTGCCAGATGCAAAGCCCACTGTCCCCCTCCCTTTTAACTTCAACCTTCCCCTTTATCTTGTCCCATGGCCTCTTGAATCCACCGACTGTCTTCTTATTTGTGACCTCGGCCAGAAGCTCATTCCAGCTTGTCACCATGCATTACATAAAGAAGTTTCTCTTGATCTCCTTCTTAAACCTCTCCTTTTCCAGTTTATAACTGTGCCCCTTCAAGTGAATATTTTTCTAGGGTTAAAGAGGTTGCCTAAATCCAGTCTGTTAATACCATTAAAGAAGTTGAAGGTTTCCATTGTTTTTCTCTCCCATCTCTCTTCCGGTGAGTACAAAGTAAGGGTATGAATATGCAAGTGGATAAGAGATTGGAGCATGTAACACTCTCTTGGACAGGCTATTTACACCATAGCATAGCACACCATTAGAAAGGGAGGTCAATACAGCATTGCTGCTGATTGAGTGGGATCTGAACATAACAGTGAAAGATTACCTGTCTTTATTTGGTAGGGCTCCCTCAGAATTCCAAACGTAGGTAACCAGCTTGGCTTGCTGTTGATGAGCTGAGCCTTAGTTTGAGGTTTTCAATTTGTTTTTTGTGTGTTTGTGCCACAATAGAGCTACTCCTTGCAAATAAAACCATACAAATCAGGTGTGTTGCATCATATTCCTTTGCCTGTAATCTTCTGTTAAACACACACAGTTACATATGGTGGCAGTGGTGAGATACCCGGTGAACATTCAGGTGGAAGGGGAACATGCCACGTAGAGTGAGTTAGGGTGCCCAAAGGGGCAACTGGAATAATGATAAATACAAAGACATGGAAGACATGCCCCTACTTTGGAAAGAGGCTGCAGGTTATTGAGGCTGCCAAAAAGGTGGTTGACAGAGTCAAGATGACAAAGGCTGGTGTACAGATTAGATGTCAAATGGAAGTATACATTGACTGTCTGACTGGGATGTCTGTGATGCAGAACATAACTGAATCTTTTGAGGACTAAGTAGCTTACTGACAGACATCAGGAGGTCAAGAGACACAGTTGCGATGTCCCATGGCAGAAGGAGTAACAACAGAAAAAATGGCCATCGTATGAAACTCTCAATCACGTACAAAATATTTAGAGTACCCATACTGGACAGGATGCGACACAAACTGAAACTAGACAGACAGCCATGGCAGTAGCATAGAGGATGTTATTATTTGATGCAGCATCAATGGTTCCTGAGGCATCAGAGGCTGAGGATTTGCCAAATACTGTGATGGAGATTGATTGTAATGATTTCTTGATAGGGCCCATATCTATTGAAGAGGGCAGTATGGACATTTCCATAGAGAAAAGCTGCTTAATGAAGATGCCAGTGCCTGAGCTGAATGAACTTGGAAGAACTGATGCAAAGTTGCCTGAACTGGTAAAGCTATATCAGAGCCTGCCCCCTGAACTTTTTAAGGACTGGGGTCCATGTGTCCAGAGGCATGGAGTCTGGGGGAGGCATGGCAGCATTGCAGAGGACAGCAGCAAAGAGTTCTACCTAAGTCCAGCAAGGACTGATTCTGTTTCCCAAGAGAGGGACCCCATGGTTAAAGAAGACTTGAGTAAGTGTCATGCTACTGATAAGAAAATCTGAAAGTTGTATGCTTGTATTCCAACAGTTGATAATGTTCCTGTCTTTGATGCAGAAGTAGATAATTCTTACCATTTCTATGTAATAGAGGAGGATGTTATATACTGGTGACACATGCAAATTAAACAAAGGGAGAAACAGTTGGTGGTGCCAGATATGTTTCACATATCAGTAATACACATTGCACATTCTAACGCTGAGAAAGAGCTGTCCTCTGCAATGCTGCCATGCCTCTTCCAGACTTCATGCCTCTGGACCCCAGTCCTTAAAAAGTTCAGGGGGCAGACTCTGATATAGCTTTACCAGTTCAGGCAACTTTGCATCAGTTCATCCAAGCTCATTCAGCTCAGGCACTCCCCTGTATCTGTCTAGACCTCATTGCTGTCCAAAGAGCGCGTGACGCAGCCTGGAAGTTCTATAAAAGGACAAAGCTTCATAAAGATTATGAGGCCTACCAGGCCCTCAGAAACAAGTGCATGAAAGCTACTCATTTGGCTAAGGCCGGGTACTTCAGCTCTACCTTTAATTCTAATATAAACAATCCATCCAAATTTTGGAAAATAATTCACTCACTTTTCTCCCTACAGGCTCCATCTCCTTCCCCCTCCTCAAAATAAACAATAATGTCATCACTGACCACCCAAGCGTTGCTGCAGCTTTCAACTCCCACTTTACCTCATGTGCTGATGCTCTTCTAGGCTCCCTTCCAAACACAAATCAGTTGCCAACCACCTCTACCGGAAGTCCACCTGCCCCATAACACAGTTTTTCCTTCTCTAAAATCCTGCCATCTGATATGCTGACAGCCTTGGAAGCCTTAAACCCAAACAAAGGTAGCTTCCCTGATGGACTGGTCCCCAAGTTACTAAACTTGTCTGCTGCAGCCATTACTCCCCCACTGTCTGCTCTTCTTAATCTATCATTTCAACTAGCTGACATTCCTCTAGGGTGGAAACATGCAATAGTCCTCCCACTCCCAAAGGGAGGTGACACCTCCTTCCCTGGAAATTACCACCTTAAATCACTCCTCCCAATGTTAGCTAAACTACAGGAACAACTAGTCCTAGCCCAGCTGTCCTCATACCTATCTGACATCAACTTCTTCACCCAATACGAATCTGGATTCAGAAAACATCACTCTACTACCTCCTCACTACTCCGAATCACTGAGACGATCCTGACAGGCATGGATTGCGGTCACATCACTACTGCCATTTTTATTGATCTTGCTAAAACTTTTGACACCATTTCCCACTCCCTCCTACTCTGCTCCATCTCAGCTGCGGGGTTGTCTGAGCATGCCATAAAATGGTTCAATGGGTACCTAAACGACCATTCTCAATCAGTAAAAATATCTGACTACATCTCTCCTCCTTTACCCATATGTACTGGTATCCCCCAGGGGTCCATACTAGGCCCTGATCCTCTTCTCCATTTTCCTAAATGATCTTCCGTCTGTCTGCACTTCATCTTCTATTCATATGTATGCTGATGATGCAGTTCTTTTCTCCTCAGGGCCATCGCCCTTGGATGTTGCCTCCAGGCTTCAAAGTGACTTCAATAATGTCCAGAAATGGTTTCACTCTCACCAACTCATCCTAAATGCAAAAAAAAAAAAACAGTGATCATGACATTTGGCGTGAGACAGAAACTGTCAAGGCTCCCATCTGTCCCCGTCTTCACTACTCTTGATGGTGCAACTTTAGATGCCACGACATCCTTCAGGTATCTGGGTGTATGGCTGGACCAACATCTCACTTTCTCGGACCATATTGATGCTATAATGAAAAAACTTTGCCCCAAACTCAGCGCGTTATTCAGAAACTGCTCCTGCCTCCCGACTCGGGCAAGGCGTGAACCGATCCAAAAAATGATCCTCCCTATCATTGATTACTGTGATATCGTCTACTGCTCTTCTCCTGCCACCTCCTTAGCAAACCTGGATACACTTTTCAACTCCTTCTGTCGGTTTGCCCTGGATGCTCCTCCCTTGACCCATCACTGTCACTTGTATCATGCTTTAGCCTTCCCTTCCCTAGCCAATAGGGGACTGCACTACTGTGCAAATTTCATCTCTAAGTTCTGGCTTGGCACACTCCCTCCTTATCTCACTTTCTCACTCTCCTCCCCACCCACACCACTTCATCTTTTAAGATCCCATGACCACAGAACTCTGGTAGTCCCCCAGAGATCTACCTCAATTGGCCAATCCTCCTTCTCTTACCGGCTCCCTAAACTGTGGAATGCTCTTACTTCACAAATCTGTTCCTCCTCCTCCCAAGGCTCTTTAAACAAAACACTATATAATTTCTTCTCTGTAAACTGCACCTGCCCCTAGCTCCCCCCCTCCTAGTCCCTCACCCTCCTCCCCGTTAGTAATTTCATACCCTCATCGCTGGTCCGACTAGACTTTTTTTCCTCCATCTTGTCTTTAATAGTATTCTCTATCAATCTCTCTCTCTCTCTCTGGTACAGCTCCTTTGTTGCAACATTATTAGTTTCCCTCTCATTGTTTTTGTCTTGTTTTTATAATAGTCCTCATATTTTAAGCCTCTAGACAAGTTTGGAATACCTTAGCCACTATTTTGGCTCACCCTCTAGGTTATAGAATAGGCTGAATCCTTGTCTACCTTGTAAATACCCATGCCTTTATGCTTGTTAAGCTTTGCTTTATATGCCTTTGTGAAAACTGCTTCTGTGTTATTGTGTGTACTCTTGTACTCCATGCCATTGTATGCTTGTAATCCATGTCTTAATGCTTTTTATTTAAACTGCTTTTGTGCTATTGCATGTACTCTATAATACTATGTAACTCCCCTACCCGCTCCCATAGGTCGTACTGGAATACGAGCAACTTGTTGTTCAGTGTACCTTACCTGGTGAAACTTTTCAATAAATAATAAATAAATAAATTTAAGGAGCTAGGGAAAGCTGGGAATGCTACTGACCAATGCTATTTTCCTGTTGTATACAGTGTAAACAGGGGGCAAGGTCCTTCAAATCTGCTCTGCTTGCCAACATCTTCTAATGAATAGTTTTCTTTGTCATGCATTTTAGAATTAATATCTTAATTTGTACTTACGTGTTTAGTGATTATATTTTTATAAATGAAGCAACTCTAATCTTTCTTTCATTGTAATAATTGCCCACTTTTTATTTATATCAGTAGAATGAGGAACTCTTTTAAAATAGGGTGAGTCTAAATGTTAATCTTTGTGGGTGCTCAAATAGACAATTGCTTTGTAGAGCATATGTTTCCACTCCTAAACTGCAAACTTTCTGATTCTGCCATGCTTTAATGCTCTTGTAGTGGAAAACAGTTTGTTTTGATATGCAAATTTGTTATGCAAATTGATTGTTGCTATGGTTCGTCGTTGTCCTTTGAAGTTCAGCAACTTATTGAACTTTGTCTTAATGAGCAATTCTTGAGCTGGGTTCATGAGAGTAAAATTTAATGAATTGATGAATGCCCCTGAACCATTTATGAACATTCATCAAAGTCCTTGAGTTGAACTTCACTTCACTTGCATAGCACAGGTGTTATGAAGCTGTTCATACAGTGTCTTTAGGTCGTCCTTTTAGCCAGATGATAATTATGAAGTTGCCAAGAATCATCACAAGTTTTTAGACTAGCAATTAGCTCAGCTGAGACCAAGGGGAGGTAGGAACATTTAATACATATTTTCTGAAGCATGTCCCATATTAATCCCAGACAGTAGTGAATTTGGCAAGAAAATATCAGAAGGCATCATCAATATCCACAGATGACAAAGGATCAGTCTTTGCTAAGGCCAACCAGCAAGAGTGACAGGTTAACAATTGAATGACCAGAGCTAGATAATCAGAGAGAGTGGGTGGGGGTGGAGGGCCTTGGGGACAATGGAGGTTGCAGATAATATGCTGTACTTTGTAAGGTTCGATCCCAGACTTGCAAGATCCCAGGTTTACAAAGCCAAAAATGGGGGAAGGGTGGCTCTTTATGTAAGGGAAAACATGAAAGCTATAGAAAAGTAGGGGGAGCTGGGAGGAGCAGAGGTACTGTGGGTCACCCTGGAGACATGGAAGAGGCACGTTATTTGCACAGAAGTCATCTACAGTCCTCTGGCACAGGAGGAGAGGTAGATAAGGATATGTTGGAAGAAATCCAAAGAATGGCAGGCAAGGGAGTGGTATTGCTGGTGGGGGATTTAAATCTACTGGACATGGATTGAAGCCTCCCAGCTGCTGCAATAGGTAGAAGTAGGGACATCCTGGACTCCCTGGGGGGGGTGTTCCTCAGACAACTAGTCAATGAATCCACTCATGGGGAGGGGCAATACTGGACCTGGTACTGAAAAAAGAGACAATGTTGCTGACATCAGGTGGGTAGCCACTTGCAGACCAGTGATCACTGTGTGGTGTGGTTCAATATAAGAACTGGGCCAGAATCAAACTACACTAAAACAAGGGTCCTGCACTTCAGGAGGGATGATTTTAAGAAAATGGAAGAATGCCTCAGGGACATCTTAGCAGGGATAGGAAAACTGGATGGAGTCAAGGAAGAGTAGGCAAAAATAAAGGAGGGCATCGAGAAGACAACAAACCTCTGTGTCAGGCAGGTTAACAAGGGCAAGAGAAAAAAGAGACCACTATGGTTCTCTTAAGAAGTAGTGGAGAAAGTAAGGGCAACAAAGCTAACGTTTAGAAGATACAGGACAGCACAGAAGGAGGATGATAGGGAGAGATATCAGGAGAAACAAAGGGAGGCAGGGAAAGCAGTGAGGAGTGCAAAGGTGAAAACAGAGAAGAATATTACCAAGTCAGCAAAAAAGGTGAATAAAACATTATTTAGGTATATAAGCAAAAATACAAAGACCAAAGGAGTGATATTAAGGCTAAAAGGGGAAGGAGGGGTTTGTGTGGAAGAGGACCAAAACAGAGCAGACATATTGAACAAATACTTCTCTTCAGTATTTTCAGAGGAAGAGGTAGGTGACAGGCCACAGATAAGGGACAATGGCATTAAAGGAAGGGAAGTGGACACTAGTCCTTTTTACAGAGAAGAGAGTCCTCAAGTAACTTGCACAGCTAAAAGTGGACAAGGCAATGGGGCATGACAAGGTACACACTATGTTATTGAAGGAGCTCAAGGAGGTGCTGGCTGCACCTCTGACAGTACTCTTCAACTTATAACTAGATATGGGGGAAGTTCCAGGGGACTGAAGGAGTGCAGATGCAGTCCCACTTCACAAAAGTGGTAACAGGGAGGAGGCAGGAAATTGCAGATCTGTCAGCCTGAGTTCAGTGGTGGGCAAAGTAATGGAATCACTATTGAAGGATAGGATTGGAGAATACCTTGTGACCAGTGGATTACAGGATCCAAGGCAGCTGGGTTTCACAGGGGGAAGATCTTGCCACACAAACCTGATCAAGTTTGTTGACACCCACCTGGTGAAATGGATCATGGTAGAGCGGTGCATGTGGCCTACCTGGATTTCAGTAAGGCCTTTTGACACCATTCCACACAGAAGATTGATGAGCAAGCTGAGCTGCCTAGGAGTGGGTCCAAAAGTACTAAAATGGGTAAGAGGTTGACTAGGCAACATGACTCAGAAGGTGGTGGTAAATGGTGCTCACTCTGAAGAAGGCAAGGTTGATCAGCAGGGTACCACTGTGGTCAGTACTAGGCACTGTCCTCTTCAATGTCTTTATTAGTGATATTCCAGGAGGGCTGGATGGGAAAGTATGCCTGTTCTTGGATGACACAAAAATCTACAACAGATTGGGCACATGGGGGGCGGGGTGTGTGAAAAATTAAGGGATGATCTGAAAAAGCTGGAAGACTAGTCAAGGGCTTGGCAACTGGGTTTCAGAGCAACAAGGTGCAAAGTCATGTACCTGGGGCACAGAAATCTGGGGGCAATGTATCAATTGGGTGGGGAGGTACTGGCAACTACAAAACAGGAAAAGTACCTGGGGGGTAATCATTTCTGATAACCTGAAGGTAGCAAAGCAGTGGGATAAGGCAGTGGGGAAAGCTAGCAGGATGTTCAGGTGCACAGGAAGGGGTATCACCAGCAGAAAGAGGGAGGTAGAATTACCCCTGTATAGATCAATGGTGGGGCTTCACCTCGAACACTGTGTCCAGTTCTGGAGGCCCAGTCTCTGAAAGGACATAGACAGGGTGGAGGTGGTACAGAAGAATGCAACCAAAATGGTGCAGGGCCTGCATCAAAAGCCTCTATGAGAAAAGACTTAAGGAGTTAAATATGTACTCTCTAGACGAAAGATGGGAAAGGGGGAACATGACAGAAACATTCAAATGCATCACAAGTATTAATAAGGTACATGAAGATAGTATGATACAAAGAAAAAGATGCTCGAGGGCAAGGGGGCATGCTATGAAGCTGAAGTGGGGGAGACTAAGAGGAGATGTGAGGAAATACTTCTTCACAGAAATGGTGGTGGACTCCTGGAGCAGCATCCCAGCAGAGACAGTGGGTGCTTAAACAGTAACAGGATACAAGCATGCATGGGACAGATGCAAGGGGACCTTAGAAATAAGGCGGGGGGGGGGACCGGAGATCAAGTAGGGTCTGTGGTGGCACTCTAGGTACTAGAAATAGGTCAGACTAGGTGGGCTGAGAGGTCCTTATCTGCCAGCAACTTCTATGTTCCTGTAGTTCTATGTTTAGTTCCCAATGATGTAACATTTTTTCAGAGAGGTCTTGCTTTTACCTAATTTTTCAAATGGGGCTGAAGAACAGGAAAAGTTAAATGACTTTCCCAATGTCATATGGTGGCATGGGGCAGTAACTTTATTACAGTATGTAAGATAAGCATTCAGTGATTTGTGGCATTTCTTTTAAACAATTGTGACACACCTCAAAAAGGACATTAACCTGCTAGAGAAGGTCCAGAGGAGTGCTACAAAGATGATAGCCAGTCAGCAGGGTAAGGCATGTGAGGAGAGGTTGAGGGCACTGAACATGTACTCCCTGGAAGACAGAAGAGAGAGAGAGAGAGAGAGAGAGGGGACATGATTGGGACCTTCAAGTACTTTGAAAGGGATAAATAAGGTTGATAAGGAGAGTCACTTGAAGCTGAGTGGCAACCATAACATGAGGGGGAACAGTCTTAAGCTGGCGGGAGGGAGGTTTAGGAGGGAGGTCAGGAAGCACTTCTTCACATAGAGGCTGGTGGACACTTGAAATGCATTGCCAAAAGAGGTAATCTCATTGAAGACAGTGGGCAGCTTTAAGAGAGGCTGGGATAGGCATGGGGACAGTAAGGATCATGGGTAGGGAGGATGGGAGGAGTGGGGAGGGAGGACAAGGACATTAGCTCAAGCTGTGGACCCTGGAATACATGCAGACTTGATAGACCAAATGACCTTTTTCTGCTGGCTTCTTTGTATGTTCGTATGTTTAATATTTTAAAGGAGCACAATTTAGTTGGTGAAACATTTGATAATGTTTTAAACAGTGATGTACAATATATGTGATATTTTCTTAAACAGCATCATTTTTGATTCCTTCAAACATTTTTAAATCCTTTATTACTAGTTTAGTAATTGATGACTAAACTTCAGTCAATAAGATCTCCACCTGTGCTTTGTAGAAACACAGAAAATGACAGATGAAAAGGACCTTTGGACCATCTTTTCTGCCTGTAAACCCTAACCCTAATCTACCCTGAGACCTTGTGTCTATACTGGTTATTTGCTGGTCCTCCCACCTCCCATGTTTGTTGCCTTATGACTACCCCACTGATCACCATTAAGCCCTGAACTTTGTCCAAACTGTGTTTGAAGTTTCTGATAGTTTTGGCACCCACCAACACAGCCAGCAGGCTGTGCCACAGTTCAACCACTCTCTAAAATAAAACTTCCTCATGTACATCCTGACTCTCCTTCTGACCAGCTTCCTGTCATATTCCCATATCCTAGATTCACTGTTGTTGTTGAATCCTTCCTTGCAGTTTACCTTAGCTCATTTCTTTCAGGAACTTGAAGGTATCTATCGATTCACCCCTTTCCCTTCTGGCCCCTGGCAAGTACATGTTCAGTGCCCTAATGCAGTCTTCGTAAGATCTGTACTACCATGAATTATTTTGATTACTCTGTGCCGCACTGTTTCCTGTCTGTCCTTGTCTTTTCCTTAAAGGGAAGGTTTCCTCAGCCTTTTATTCTGTTGGCCTGTGTAGTTTGTTAGGCATGAGCAATAATTACCTCTTAGAAAATGAGCTTTTCATTTCCTGTCATCTGATTGGCTAGTACCCTTGCCAGAGGGGGTAGATTAACTTTCAATAGATGCCCAGGAAATAAAAAGTACCATCCTATAGTGCCCCTTCACCCACTGAAGTAGCCTAGTGCCCACCTTGCTTTCTAGTTTTTCAGAACCGCTTCATTTGAATTTCAAATCGCCGCCATTTAATTTTCTCGCTTAGTGAGAGACAGAGCTCCCCAGCCATCATAGCACTCATTTTTATGTTTGCTTGCACGCATGTGCAAGAAACATAGTGCCATCATCCGAGTTTTCGGAGGTGTGGCAGCCCTCTTCCAATTCAGGCAGTGTGTTTGCAGGCGCTGCCGCAGTTCTCCAATGCCTGCTGAGCTGTCTATGACAGCCGTCCAAAATGCAGTGGTGTACAGTTGAAAGGGGGAGCTATGCTTCAGTGAGCAGCGATAAGATATCACCTGCTCATGCGCACTCCCCCTACACACACACGCAAGCACGCACGCATACTGAGTGCTCGCCCCCACACACACACTGTGTAGCCGACGGAGGTGCCCAATCTCCCGTCAGCTCCAATGCCCCCCCCAGAGTACAGGGTGCCACGCTGGGAGCCCACCCCAGCGTGGCAACACATGCTATCACCGACAGGGGTGCCCAATCCCCCATCGGCTCCAAGTCCCCACCAACAGCCATCCTTGTGCCACACTGGGAGCCAACCCCAGCATGGCAAATGTCCCGCTTCGTTGTCATTTTAAAGAAAAAACACCTGAAACTCAAAAATGGTCCCTAGTTGTCTCTGCCACCACCCGCTCCCACCCACTGTGTACCCTTCCTCCCCACACCCCCCCTCACCCCACCGCGACGATCTTCGGTGGACCGGGAACACGTCTGCACTCTTCAAAGCTGACTGCAAACTGAGGAAATGCTGGTAAGCGGTATAATGGGATAGTTAGGGTTTTTTAAACTTTGCTTCATATCTCAGGCATTTTTGGGAATTTTTGCACCAAATTTTCAACATGGGTTTTTTTGGGACCCCTTCTCATGAATGATCTCACTGTCATGGCATTAATAGGCCCCGAAGGGTGATTTCGCAGTCACTGTGTGAAATCACCTTTCGGGACCAAGTAACGAAATGACACTGCCACTGTTCATAAGGTGGGCTCTCAAAAAGCCTATGTTGAAAATTTGGTGGAAAATTCCTAAAATGACTGTTTTATTTAGGCGAGCGTTGCGCAGTTCCTACGCACGTTTGTAAGTTCGCGAATTTTCAATGTTTTCACTCCAGATTTTCAACATTGCCATTTTACCACACTTCCTTATGAGCAGTGCAGCTGTCATTTTTCACATCTTGCCCAAAATGTGTTTCCACCCAAGTAGCGCACAATGGCACAGTCGGTGTGCAAAATCCATGTATGGGACATATTAAGGAAATCACAGTGAAACTGTTAATGAGCAGAGGTCTTAAAATGGCTATGTTGAAATTTGGTGAAAAATTCCTAAATGACTGTTTACGAGCTGCTGCGCAGCGTTCCCACAAAGACGCCATAAGTTTTGCATTTTCAATATTTTCACCCAGATTTTCAACATTGCTATTTTATTACACTTCCTTATGAGCAGTGCAGCTGTCATTTTTCACATCTTGCCCAAAATGTGTTTCCACCCATGTAGTGCACAATGGCGCAGTCGGTGTGCGAAATCAATGTATGGGATACAATAAGAAAATCACAGTGACACTGTTCATGAGCAGAGGTCTTAAAATGGCTATGTTGAAAATTTGGTGAAAAAATTCCTAGAAATGACTGTTTTACAAGTGTGCGTTGCGCAGTTCCTACGCATGCTAGTAAGTTTGCGAATTTTCTCTATTTTCACTCCAGATTTTCCATATTGCCATTTTATTACACTTCCTTATGAACAGTACAGCTACCATTTTTCACATGTCACCCAAAATGTGTTTCCGCACATGTAGTGCACAATGGTGCAGTCAGTGTGCGAAAGCAATGTTTGGGACAGATTAAGAAAATCACAGTTACACTGTTCATGAGCAGAGGTCTTAAAATGGCTATGTTGAAAATTTGGTGACAAAAGTCCATAAAATGACTGTGTTACGTGTGAGCATTGCGCAGTTTCCACGCACCCTCGTAAGTTCATGACTTTGTAATATTTTCAGTCCAGATTTTCACCAGTGGCATTTTTCCACACTTCTTTATGAACAGTACAGCTGTCATTTTTCACAACATGGCCAAAATGTGTTTTCACACTTTCAGTACAGAGATGCGTGGTCGCTGTGGGAAATCATTGTTCGGGACAGATAAAGAAAATCACAGTGACACTGTTCATGATCAGAGGTCCCAAAATGCCTGTGTTGACAATCTGCTGTAAAAAATCCCCAAACTAATTACATTACGGGTGTGCGTTGCACAGTTTCTATGCACACTCGTGACTTCACCAGTTTTTTAAATATTTTTACTGCAGATTTGCAACATTGCCATTTTTTACACCTCGCCATGAGCAGTACAGCTGTCATTTTTCACATCCTGTTCGGAATGTGTTTTTGCACCTGTGATGCTAAATGATGTAGTCGCTGTGCATAAGCAACTTTCGGCTAACAAACTGATATTGCCACTGTTCATGAGGTGGGGGTCACAAAAAACACATATTCAAAATTTGGAGTGAAAATACCAACGAATGCCTGAGGTGTTAGGGTTTCCAACCATAACACCCCACCCTGTAGAGAATGACAGGCATCAGGGGTGTGACTTGGGATTCTTGCCTGTGATGCTCATACCATTCCACACCCTGCAGCCAGTGAGAGGCATTGAGGTATGCCTTGGACTCTTCGGCCCCAAAGTTCACCCCATTTTCCTATACCACACCCATCTCGCCGTATTTCCTGATGGAATGGGGTGCACATAAGGGCCAAAGACCCCAAGGCACACCGTGACACTTGTCAGTGTCTGCAGGGTAGGGTGTGGTGAAATGGCATGGCCGTTATGCCTGATGACCCAAAGGCACACCCCAATGCCTGTCACTCTCTGCATGGTAGTGGTGGGGTTGGCTTCAGTTCAATACTTCACTGCCATTTCTGTTATGCAGCTCTGTAACTTCTACACTACCAATGCCAATGCCAGCAAGCAAACATTCGGCATTGACAAATGCTTGTTTTCTTTTTTTCAATGCTCATTTTTTGTTAACACACTGACACCAGCTCACCACCTTTCCTCCAACCTGTCAGTTTGTAGTAACAAACGAAAACACTCAGATTCTGCTCTATCTCTCACTAAGTGAGAAAATAAAAGCAGTGTGGGCACTAGGATAAAAGTACACTCTTTTCCATAACTCTCACACCGTTACTCTGGGAGAGCAACCATGATCATTTCTCAAGTCTCTACTTGGCCACCTCCTCACTCACAAAAATAATGCCACATTAGAGCTGTACCAATGGAAGCAGACTGTGGCAACAAAGTGGTTCACCCTTTTCATCACTGTCACACTCCCTCCCAACTGTATCCCCATCTCTCGCTTTCCCATGGCTTGTACCCCCGTAACCCAGTGTAGTCACAACAAAGTGTTTCCCTTAAAATAAATCAGTTGTGGTGTTAACCTTATAAAGCACCACACTGATCACCGGCGACACTTCCGATGTCCCTCCAAGTACTGCTCGCACGGTCCTCCGCCAAACAAATCCCAAATAAATCTAAGGAAGAAAGACAAGTAGCTATTCTCTATCAACCGCGCTCATTCCCAGGGGCAGTACTTACTATCTTGAGTCTGGCAGAGCCAATAAAAATACATTAGCACACTTATAATTATAAAACAACAGACCAGAAAGGGAATCGGATCAGGATGAGCCGCTAAATATAAAATCAGCCTGTACCAAGAAAGAACAAGCATTTGTCAATGCTGAATGTTGCTTGCTTCTATGTGCTGTTTAGGTATTTGGAAGTCATTGGAGTGCAAATATTGAAAATTTGCGAACTTACGAGAGTGAGTAGGAACTGCGCAACGCGCGCTCGTAAAACAGTCATTGTTAGGAAATTTTTCACTAAATTTTCAACATAGCCATTTTAAGACCTCTGCTCATGAACAGTGTCACTGTGATTTTGTTAATGTGTCCCATACATTGAGTTTGCACACCGACTGCGCCATTGTGCGCTACATGGGTAGAAACACGTTTTGGGCAGGATGTGAAAAATGACAGCTGTACTTCTCATAAGGAGGTGTGGTAAAATGGCAATGTTGAAAATCTGGAGTGGAAATACTGAAAATTCGCAAACCTACGGCGGTGCATGGGAACTGTGTAACGCACACTCATAAAAGAGTCATTTTTAGGAATTCTTTCACCAAATTTTCAACATTGCCATTTTAAGATCTCTGCTCATGAACAGTGACACTGTGATTTTCTTAATGTGTCCCATACACTGAGTTCGCACACCGACTGCGCCATTGAGCACTACATGGGCAGAAACATGTTTTGGGCAGGATGTGAAAAATGACAGCTGTACTGCTCATGAGGAGGTGTGGTAAAATGGCAATGTTGAAAATCTGAAGTGAAAATATTAAAATTTGTGAACTTACAAGCCTACGTAGGAACTGCGCAACGCACGCTCGTAAAACAGTCATTTTTAGGAATCTTTTCACCAAATTTTCAACATAGCCATTTTAAGACCTCTGCTCATGAACAGTGTCACTGTGATTTTCTTAATTTGTCCCGTACATTGATTTCACACACCGACTGCGCCATTCTGCTCTACAAGGGCGGAAACACATTTTGGGTGAGATGTGAAAAATGACAGCTGTACTGCTCATAGAAGAAGTGTGGTAAAATGGCAATGTTGAAAATCTGGGTAAGAAAATATTGAAATTTCGCGAACTTACGAGCCTCGTAGGAACTGCATGCACACCACATAATAAAACAGTCAATTTTTGATTTTGATCAATTTTTCAACATGGATTGTGATTCTTCATGAATGATGTCACTGTCATGGTGGATCAGTCCGGGCGGTGATTTCACAGTCACTGCATGAAATCACTCTCGGCCCGAATAATGCCATGACAGTGACATCATTCATGAGAAGGGGTCCAAAACCCCATGTTGAAAATTTGGTGCAAAAATTCTCAAAAATGCCTGAGATATGCAATAAAGTGAACCACCCTCATCTAGCCCATTATACAGCTTACCGGCATTTCCTCAGTTCGCGGTGTTTTTTGAAGAGCGCAGACGTGTTCCCGTCCACCAAGATCGCCGCCAGAGTCCAGAGGTAAGTATGGGGTGAGGGGGTGTGGGGAGGCTGGGTGCGCAGGGTGGGTGCAGGTTGCGGAAGGGGGTCGAGACGCCATGGGACAGTTTTTGGTTTATAGGTTTTAAAAAAAAAAAGATGTCGTGGGACATTTGCCACGCTGGGGTGGAGCCTCAGCGTGCACAAGGATGGGGGGCTGTTCTGGCGACGGGGATTGGGCACCCTGGCCGGGGCAGTGATTGATTGCCACGCTGGGGTGGGCTCCCAGCGTGGCACCAACTACTGGTGGGGGGGACGGGGACGACGCAGCTCAGCCGACGGGGATTGGGCACCCCGTCGGCTACACAGTACCTGCGGGGGCGCGCATGCCTACGTGTGGGGGGGAGCTACACTTCTTATCGCTGCTCACTGAAGCGTAGCTCCCCCTTTCACCTGTATGTACTGCATTTTGGAGTGTGTCATAGACAGCTCCAAAATGCATTGGCTTACAGGGACCGCGCCTGCCAGCTCACTGACTGAATTGGAGGAGGAGGAGGTGACACACCTCCGAAATCTCCGATGATGGCACTATGTTTCTTGCACATGCGTGCAAGCAACATAAAAATGATACGCGGCAACACTTTCTGGTAATCCACTTCCAATGTTTAGTTGTCTGCTCACCTCGCAGCCCGCTACTACCTATCCACCAACCACTACCACCTCTCTTCAATTCCACAAATCCTTGAATGAATTAAAAAAAAAAAAGCCTCTGAACAATGTCAAGCCCTCTGTGTGTGTTGGGGGCATGACAACAGCTCCTGCTCACAACTACAGAGGCTCAGCAGACAGAGGGACTATTTTATTACAAAATAACTGAATCAGCTGAAAGGTTTAGCATTTAAACTTAAAAATATATTTTTTAAAATTAATTTAATACAGTGGCCCATTTTCTAAGTGCAATAATACCCTCCAGGGTGGGCGGTATGGTCAATACCGGACCTTCCAGGGGCTATAAGGCCCTCCGCCTGCGGTGTCGGACCTCATTACACCCCTGGGCGGTCCAGTATTGCTCAATTCCACACACCCTGTGAGGTATTATTGCTTGCATATGCACCCTCTTAACTTCCTCAGGATTTAAACATAAATGAAGGTACTTAAAGAAGTAGCACACCCTAATATCTTGTAAATGCTATTTGTTTCTTTGTCAACAGACAACTCTTTTTGCATAGCTACTGGGCATATATGTGTTTCCTGTAGTTTATTTTCACTGTTCATATCAGTTCCTGCAGCTCTCCTGGCGGTCTCCATTTTCTGATTGTTGAAATTTCATTATGCCTGGAGCTGCATTAGCATATGAGAATATGAGTCAGTACTCTTTAGACTCCACAGTACCCCTATCTGCTTAATTAAAGTTTGACAAAGCAAGTTGCAGGAGGTGTGAAATACCATATTTACCTTCAGTTCACTTTACAAACTGTCTCAGATTTAAAGCAGTTTTTTTTTCCTTTAAATTGGATTCGATCTGTGTTTCTAGAGAGTTTTTTCAGGTTGTATGTACCTTAAGCAAAGAGATACATGGTATAAATGGGTGCTGTGATATCATGTTCTCATATGCTAATGCAGTTCTCAGAGACAATGAGATTTCAACAGCTGGACAATGGAGACACCCAGGCTAGTTACAGGGTTTCATAGATTTCATAGGTTTACTCAAGCTCAAATAGACTCATGTTCTTAATGCTTGCCAATTCATATTTTTAGAATCTTAATGTCCCATCCCCACAAAATGTGTCTAATCTTGATTTGAATATATCCATATTTGAACTATCCACCACCTCAGATGGAAGATTGTTCCATGATGTAACCACTCTCTGGCTAAACCGGTTCCTAGGGGCTAGTATGAAGAGTAAAAACTAATTAAAACAAATACATATATCCTCGACAGCTATGCAAAAAGATGTATCTGTTGACATGGAAATAAATAACATTTTCAAGATCTGAGGGTCTACTGCTTCTTTTTGTCTGCTGTGAAAATCTGCTTGACTCCATTGCAAAGGTCATGACCTGACTCATGTAAGGCATCCTGGAATTTTATGATGTTGGAGCTAAAGCCTGCAGTAGTTTTACAGTATTAGTCTGTGCTTTTGCTTTCCTCTGCAATCTCTATGTTGTTACTGTATCTTATGCTGACCATGAATCTTTTCAAGGCAAAGGAAGTTACTTGCTGTTTTCTATAGCTTACCGTGTATATGAGTTAGAAATAATTGTTTTTAGAGTACACAGTGACTTCAAAAGACATGAAACAGAACTGAATGAGGGTATAACTTCTGCGGGCATGTGTAGATACACATTAACACCTATGATGCCTTGCATGAGTTAGGTTATGATTTTTGCAATGGTGACAAGCAGGTTTACACACCAGGGCAAAACAGAGTGAAGCAGCCTCATTTACATTAGGGAAATGCAAAATAGGAAATCATTGTTCATGCCTACAAACTACATGGGTATACATAAACTAGGTTGAGGATACTTTCTTTTTAAGTGAGGACACCAGAACTGGGCATAGTTTGCATATTTTTACTTGAGAAAAAAACAGCAGGAAGGAGGCACAGGTGTGAACCCAGCACAGCCAACCTAAGCTGGGCTCAGCAAAAATGTTAAAGTGAGATTAAAATAGAAGCAGAGCTTTCAGCACACGTGTCTTCCTAAGTATCTACTTGTTGTTTAAGTACCACTTTTTGAATATTTGAATATCTTTTAGTTAAGAAGAGACATGGCAGTGGAGGAGGGGTGGTATCTATAGCCAAACCAGGAGGATTCAGCAGAAGCTCTGTATGACACTGAAAAAGAAATAGAGTTTTCATCAGAACTCTCTTCGTGGGTGTCTACTTATTATTTGTAAGTACTTCTGTTTGTATATAACAATTAGATGTTTTTGGTGCAGATTTAGCCACTGCTTAGTTTAAGCACCCTCTGGGAGCTTACTAGTTAACTTTGGTTGCTTAGCCCAATTAGGCTGGTTGCTAGGTGTAGCTAGGCAGGTAGAGTTAGTGGTGCTATTTTGTCTGGATGTAGGCTTGCTTGCCGACTGCAGTTGGGGTCTATCTCAGAGGGTCAAGGCAGGGCCGGGGTGGGCCGCTTGCCATCCCGGCCCTCCTCCCTTGAAGACCCGTGTATGGAGTAGGGGAGCTGTTTGGGCTGGTAGAGAGTGAGATCAGAAGAAGACCTATGGAGCACAAGTTTCATGGTCTATCAGTGCAGTATGGGAGCTGGAGCCCATAGAAGTAAGCAGAGGGAGGCCCACCAAGTGATCTTCAGCACCTTGGTAGGGTAAGCACCGATGGGGGCCCTGTAGTCTAAGTAGCCTCGCATGTGGGTGAGTGCAACCTGTGGGTCATTGTGTGTCCTGTGAGTGGGTCTGCTTGGGCAGTTTGGGCCTGGGGTGCAGTTCAAAGGTGGCAGCCTGGACTATTTTGGGTGTAGTGGTGGCAGCACTACCCCATTTCCCCTGACAGGTCGCCGCTACAGTGTTGGGACCCTTAAGTTGGGCAGCCCGTGGAGGCAGGGAAAGGTCCATTTGGAGAATGGTTGGTTGGGACCCCAGTGGGGTGGAGGATCTGTCCAGGTGCTCTGTGTGGCATAAGCAGCAGATCCCTGGGTGAAGACAGTCCAGAAATTGAAATCAATGCATGAGCGGATGTGCTGTTGTTTTCCAGAAGAGGATACAGAATTCCCTGAGAAGCCATTCTAGGCATGTGGCATCAATGATTGGCTATCCAGAAGGTCTTTGGTGGTTTGGTTCTTGATAAAGAACGCCAATTTCACTGTGTAAGACCTTGAAGTAGAGAAAATGCTCAAGGTATTGTGAGATCCCCCCCCCCAGTGGAGAAAGTCTAAAGTAAGGCTAAGTTTGGGACTGAGACAGTAGAAATGTCACATGCTGTCATAGTCCCCAGTATATGCCCAATTTTGGGAATCAGAAAAAGAAAAGTAAGCAAGTGCCTGTGTAAAGATTACAGTGAAAAGAAGTAATTTGAAATGGAAGTGCTGTTAAGTACTGACTACCTCTTAGTGTGGCCTGGTTTGGCCCACTGTATTGTTGCTATCAGGAATGTAGCCTTTTCAGCTCAAGGGAAAGTCTGCATGCAGTAAAGTGGTCTGTTGTTAAAAGAGACTGTTGCAGAACAAATGTCAGGTACCTACATGTAAAGTAACCCTACTGTGAATTGTTTACCATCATACTCCATGGAGTGACTGTTTCTGTTTTTTATCAGCTGTTTACTAAATGGGATCCCCTGTTTTTTGCACTTCTGGTGTTTGTCTTGTTTATTGGAGAAACTGTTTTGCTGCTAAAAGAAGTTTGCCTTTAGTGCCAGCCACTGGAGTATTCCAATGTGTGATCCCAAAGAACCACTGCACCATTGAGGAGGTCGGTGAGCGGCCTACGTGGTGAAGACTATCTACAAAGGCCTACAGGCAAAGATGGCAAGGCCAGGCAGGTGAAGGTCTGCATCATCCCGGCAGGTACCATCCCTGCAGCATTTGGCAGACTTGGGGAGCCCCTGATGGAGATAATCCATCATCAGCATCACCCGAGGAAATCCAGGTACTGTTTTTCCTGTCTTATTTCTTGGACTGTGTTTTCTTGGTTTGTACAGTGCCCCCTCTCACCAAGTTACCATCTGATTTTTGCACAGTAAAACATTGTGCAATTTTAGAATTCCAGTGGGGACTAGATGGGCCAGGCAAGATGTGCTGGGGCCGCTGCCCTGCTAGAATTACCAACGCTGCCACTAGGCTTCATGAACTTTGCTCCTTTACAGACCTCCTAGTTCCTGCCACTGCAGCAAGATGCTGTAGGGAGGTCTGAATTACTAGGAGGCAAGGGATCTGCAGGGAGCTGAAGGCAGTAGAGGAAGGGGTGGTGAGCTGCAATGAGGTCATCCAGTCCAGGAGACGCCCTGGGTGTAAACGGAGCTGAGAAAGTCACCAGATATGTTTGATCGCCATACCTGGGGTTCCCACTGGACTGAGTGGGCAGGCAGCTAGAGGTCCGGCTGTGCCATCTCATCCTCTTTGGGTGGTGCTTTGCAATGCCAGGTCAATGAGGAACAAGAATGCCATTTTTGTGGACTTAATTTCTGCTGTCAATCTGGCTTGCATGATGGATACCTGGCCCAGTTCTTGCAGCCACCATCCCACCCAGGTACTCTGGGTACTACGTAGTGCAATGCCCGAGGAAGGATCACAGGGAAGGGGGTGTGGCCATTGTTTTCAAGCCAGCTTGGGCTTCATGGTGCTCCCAATTGGTAACACCTGATCTTTTGAGTGTGTTGCTGTGTGTGGGGGCAGAGGTGCAGGTTGCAGGATTCTTCTCATTCACCATCCTCCTGGTGTGGGGGGAGATTTTTTGTAGGAGGTGGTTGACTTCATTGTCGACCAGTTGCTGGAGTCCCCCAGGTGTTTAATCCTGGGGGACTTCAATGCCTGGCTCAACGATGAATCCTCATATTTCAGTTTCTACCTCCTCCAATTGGTGCATTCACTGGGCCTGTCACAAGCAGTTGCTTCTGTGACCAACCAGCATGGCCACACACTTGATATGGTGTTCCAGCTGGATCTTGAGGTCGATAACCTCAAGATTAATCAGGTCATCTGGTCTGATCACTGTACCATGGAGTTCACATTTGGGCCCCCCCAATGGAGATGGTCAGCTTTCACCCTTTAAGGTGCATGCACCCCGAGGGACTGTTGGCACTAGTGGACTTGTCTCGGGTTGACGAGGCATGTGTGCTGGGTTCCGGAGAGGTGGTGGCCACTTATAATAGGGTGGTCTCCAAAGCTCTGGGTGCTCTCGCACCAGTTCATATACAACCCAGATCTTCTCACTTGAGGTCCCCCGGATTTGATGGGGACCTCAAGGTGATGAAGATCAAGGGTTGGAGGTTGGAGCATTGCTGGCGGAAGTCCTGGCTGGAGGCCAATAGGCTGGCACTTCGTGCTCACTATGTAGAGTACCAGGGGGCAATTTCCCATAAGAAGGCATAATTCCTGTCCAGGTAAATTGATGTGGGGAAAAACAGACCATCTCAGCTATTTTGGACTGTAGACAGGCTTCTTCATCCTGCCTGCTTGCAGCTGAGAAAAGTGTTGTCATCCACCTTGTGTGAGGAGTTTGCTCTGTTTTTCTCAGACAGAGTGTCATCCATCTGGTCAGAGATCCCGCCAGGGAGGCAGCTGCCTCACAGTGGTTGGGCTGGGGGTCTTGGAGGCACTCCACCTGTCTGGGATGAGTTTAAGCCAGTGGAGGTGTCTGAAGTGACTAAGGTGATCTTAGAGCTGAAGCATGCCTTTTGTGAACTGGACCCAGCCCCAACACATTTCTTAACAGGATGCGTCAAGGCTGTTGGCCCGGTGTTCACCCAGATTGTTAGGTGTTTGTTGGTGAAGGGGGTCCTCCCTACGGCTGTGAAAGAAGCACTGGTGAGGCCTCTCCTTAAAAAACCTTCCCTTGACCCTGACATCCTGGTGAATTACCATCCTATCTCCAATCTACCCTTTTTGGGAAAGGTTGTTGAGAAGTTAGTGGCACATCAGCATGAGGATCACCCGATGTCCTCGGACATCTATGAGACATTTCAGTCGGGTTTTCTGGCTAGACATAGCACAGAAACAGCTCTAGTGAGGGTGTATAATGATCTGCTCAGGGCTAGAGATATAGGAGACAGGTCAGTTCTTGTTCTCCTCAATCTCTCCTCAGCATTTGACACTGCGGATCATGCTGTGCTTCTTGATTGGTTCTGTGAGTTTTGTGGAATCACTGGTACTGTCGTCAGGTGGTTTGAGTCCTATCTCTCAAACAGGGTGCGGCAGGAAGTGATGGGGAATTTCTCCTTCTCCCCAATGCTCCTGTCTTGTGGAGTACCACAGGGGTCGATCTTTTCGCTGATGCTGTTCACAGTGTACATGCTGCCTCTGGGTGAGATCATTCGACAGTACAGCATGGAGTTCCACTGTTATGCAGATGATACCCAGCTGTACTTGTCTTTTGCCCCCTGAGCATCAGGAGCTGTTGATGTGCTTAATAGCTGTCTGGCTAAAATCAATGACTGGATGGCTTCCAGCTGGTTGAGACTTAACCCAGCCAAGATGGAGGTACTGGTGATACAGCCTGGTCACAGACATGATGGGTTGCCACCTGGGGCTGATTCAGGGCTTTTCCTGGGTTCTGCTCCATTAGTGGCTTCCCTGAGAGTGTGAAATCTGGGCATGATCCTTGATAACATATTGACTTTTGAAGACCTAGTGTCATCTGTTGTTAGTAGTGGGTTTTACCATCTGTGGAACATTGCCCAGATTAAGCCCATCATTCAGTCTGAGGACCTGCTGGTGCTAGTACATGCCTTTGTGACCTCCAGGCTTGACTACTGCAATTCTCTGTACTTTGGGGTCATGGGAGGGACCCTCTGCAGACTTCAGCTAGCGCAGAACATGGTGACCTGGTTACTGAAGGGCCTTTCAAGGTCCAGTCATGTGACCCTGGTCCTGCGGGCTCTGCACTGGCTGCTGGTCAGGTGTATGGTCCTTTGATAGGTGGGTCTTCTCACCTTTGAGGCCACATATGGACTGGGTCCTGGCTACATGTCGGAGCTCTTGACAACTTTGTCCTCTGCTCACTCCCCCCGCTCCTCTTCGAAGGACCTCCTGGGCAGTCCCAGGGTTCGACTCTACTTCAGGAGATTACGCATTCAGTGTCTCTGGGCCAACCCTGTGGAATTCATTACCACCTTTCATCCAGGAGGCCTCCTCAGTCAAGGTGTTGAAGCAGAGGCTGAAGGCCCATCTTTTTGTCCTGGCCTTTCCAGATTTCTGAGTCCATTCTGTGCTAGTCCTTTGCTGTGATAGGCTGATAGCCTTTTTAATTAATTTTAATTTCTTATGCTAGTATTTATACATTATTTTCTTTTTATGATTTATGCTGTTTCTTACTATGCTCTGATATAATTTTTGTTAGGCACCCAGAGCCTCCGGAATTTGGGCGCCCTACAAATAAAATTGCCCAAGATGTGTTACAAATGTGGGCAGCCGGGACACATTAGTAGTGCTTGTGACCAACTTAGATGCATGCTATGTCAAGCTCTAGGACATACTAGTACCCACTATAAGATTGAGGTTATCTCTAATTTTTGTGGAGGGAGGGGACACACTTACACAACATGTGCAGAAGCTGCACATAGCACTACTATGATTGATGCAAAAGAACAGAAGCTCTTGGTGACCGTAACACAAAGGGAGAATAATAAGACGAGGGTAGATTCAAGCATTGGGACATCCCCTCCCAGGCAGAAAGAGATGCAGGGGAAGGACAATAAGGATAGGGCTGAAGACCCAAACCAGGCTTCACTCATCAAGACTAGTGACACCCCCACCCACTAGCAACATTAATACAACATGAGGGGTAAACCAAGTAGACAGATCAGCCGGTCCAAGTGTAGTCCCACTTCTTCAGGTAGAACAGCATCAGGTAGACAGTAACTCAATGCCCCCCTCCAGAACCGCCAGGGGACTAGGGCACAAAATGACTACCAGGTGAAGACAAGCATGGTTTCAGCCTGCACCCAAGGTACCAAAAAGCTCTCTCACACCTGTCACTAACAGATTAGAAGCTTTAACTAAAGCAGATATTTCAAATAATGATTCAGAAGTCTCATCTGTAGACTCTAAAATGCATGATAAGCATTAAGAAATGGATCTTAGTGACACAGAAGGACCAAAACTGCAAAAGAAAAAAGGGAGGAAGAAAATGGTTGTTAAGAAACAAGGGGAGAAGCAGGCAGGAGGGAAACCCAAACTGCCATAAGGCTATATGTGTTTTCCTAAAAACTCCCATTGCAGCAGCCATTGGTCTTGTATTCCACCAATGTAAACAGTATTAAAAACAACCTGAAAAGAGGGGAGGTGTTCTATCATTTAATAGCAAGTGAGCTAGCTATCTTTTTACTGCAAGATACAAGACTGCACACCACGGTGGAACTCCAGAAGACTACTAAAGAATGGGGGACGGGGTCACTTTTTGGTCTTTAGATCTAGAACCTTGCTTGGGGGAAGGGATACATTTTCACAACCTCCAGGTACTAGTATTGAAGTTAGTAGACCTAGTTCTGGGAGAGTCTTGATACTAGATGCCTTCATTAATGGAATTTATTATTGAATAATTAACATATATGCTCCACCAACCAAAGAGGAACACCGAGAACTCTTTAAACAAGTCAGTCCTTACCTCCATTCAGCCCAAGCAGTCATTTGGGATGGAGAGTTTAACTGCAGTCTTAGTACTCAAGATAAAGGATGGCAGACAACCACATCCCAAATATTTTGTGACATGACCCTCTTGAAAACAACTAGCAAATCTCAAAGATGCTTATTATTCACATTATGGAAAAACAGAGACAACTTTTCATAAAGGCAATCTATTCGCAAGGATAGATTTCTTTTTTATTTCCCAAACCCTTCTTATCCAACTAACGTCAGTCACTGCCATGGAATACCTGGATCATAAAATTTTAAAACTTAAAATAGGTCTCTCTGACACCCCATATGGCCCTGGTTACTGGAAGTTAAACTCCTCCTTGTTACAGCAAAGTGAGCTTCAACAAAATATCTTCTACCTCCTGAATTGTAGAAAATCTTTATTCAGTGTTTATGAGACTCCTGCCCAGTGGTGGTCTCACACCAAATACAAACTCAGAAAGTTATTAATAACCTACAGTAAACAAAACAGAACAAATGAATACCTTGCTTACTTACAAAATGGGCAACAGCTACAGCACATTTTAACTCTAGCTCAATCCACTAAGCATAACTTTACAGAACAAATCAGACTTTTTAAGGACCAAATGTCACAATATCAGACAAACAGCTATTCTGAAAATGCAGCAACAACATGGTACAGGAGAGAAATTTGAATCAATTTGCCCCCTTATGAGCAGCCAAGAAAAGAATAAAAAGAAAACAATGTCAGCTGTGCGGGACTGGCAGGGCACGCTTCAGACTACTATGCACAATATTCTGAAAATAGTTTCAGAATATGCAGCAGCCCTCTTTTAGGAGGGTAAACAGTCAGAAAAAAACTACCTAACGTTATTTGATAAATCTGAAACCCCACAAGGACCACCCGACCTGACTGAGGCACAAACTAGGCCTATTGACCAGGTCAAAGTAGCAATGGCAATTTCATCTTCTGCCCTGGGCAGAGCACCCCGGGAAGGATAGTTTAACTCTCAAGCTCTATAAATTAATTGGTTCAGAAATCTCCAGAGAGTTTGCTACAGTGTTTAATTATCTTCTTGAGAATCAGGCAATCCCCTTAGAAATGGCTTCTTGAATTTAGATTTACTCATTTAAAAAAGGAGACAAAACAAACTTAGCCAACTGGAGGCCTATCAGCCTCCTTAACTGTGATTTTAAACTACTAGCCAAAATTTTGAATGCAAGGCTATTAAAAACAGCAGAATACTTGATTTCCCCGACACAATCCAGTATAATACTGGATTGGAACATTACTGACCAACTGATCCTACTCTGGGAAATCTTCTATAGGAATAATGTAACAGACCTAGAAGGATATGTCTTATCACTTGACCAGCAGCAAGCATTCAACAATGTCAATTGTTCCTTTCTCTGGTACACATTAGCTTGATATGGCATTCCCCAAGGTTTTATCTCATGGCTACAAGCCCTTTATAATTCCACCAGTTACTCCAGCAGTAAATGTTTATCTTGGTCCACTAGTCCCCCTGACCAAGGGTGTCAGGCAGGGCTGCCCCAAGTCCCCTCTTATATGTGTTTGGTATTGATCCCCTCCTTAGACTCTTAAACTCAGCTAATATGATCCAGTCTGTTTCACTGAACCAGCACTCCTACCATATACAGCATTAGCCTATATGGATGACTTGGTAATTTTAGCTAAAGATAAATCCTCAGCAGAAGAATCCATTAAACTCTGTACTGAATATGGCACCTGTTCGGGGACAACAATAAATACAGGCAAATGTATCGGGAAGGTATTGGACAGTCACCCTATAACACCAACCCAAATTGCAGGCATCAGGCTCAGTGATGAAGCTTTTAAAATACTTGGGCTAATGTTTGGGTCAGAACATATGGATATTTTGAATTGGGACTTTAAGCTGCAACTAGTAACACAAATTGTCCTGAAATGGAATCAACGGGGGATGAGTAAACAAAAGAGGATTTACTTAATAAAAACATACTTGGTGCCTGTATTTTTATTTATAGCTAATATTTTTCCACCACCAAAATCTAAGGAAACTGCTTTATAAGGCCTCTTTTTCCAAGTCTTCTGGGGAAGTAGGTTGAATCCTATTAGAAAGAACATTATATCTTTCCCTAGATCAAGGGGGGCAGTGGATGGTCAATCCGGTTATTTTTTTCTTTTACCAAGTTTTATTTACTAACATAAAACCCTTAATGGCCAATATTAATGCTCTCTGGAATGGTTTGGTATATGCAATGACCTCAACTTGGTTCACATTGTGGGACAGAGGTGAATTAAGGGTGGTAAGGGCACAGAAAGATGTGCCCTCTTATTTCAGGGATGTATTTGTGAGACTAGAAACCTGGGACATCACAAGCTCAGTGGTAGTCACACAGGGCAAAAAACAAGTTTATGCAAGAGTAATAGGAAGTCATTTTAAGGAGGAAGAGATATTTCCCAAATGTCCAGAGGAATTTGGTCCTTCACTAGAAAAGGTGATTGCAGAGAAAAGGATATGACAGAAATTTAAGGATATCCGATGGCTATGCTGCCATGAGAGGCTCAATGTTAAAGCAGCAGTGCAATGAAGAGTGATTCCTGTCATGAAAAAAAAAGTTGTAATACTGTCCTGTATTGTTGAGCATTCCGATTCACCAAACAATGTTTCATTTTAGTACATATGCCTTATTCAGTTTGTTTTTATCATAAATACCTTATTATTTTGTGCCAAGCAATTACTGTCCACCATGCTTATTTATCTTGAAATCTGTCCCATGATGCATTAATGCTGAAGGGAGAGTTAGTAGTACATGCTCGTTCATGCAATTTTGGCGTGATATTTGAATGACTGTAAACAGTGGGTGAAGTAGGTAAAAGTAATAGCAGTTCAAAACAGGTTGTAATGTTTCAGTGATTATGGACTGAATACAGTAGTAGCCAGGGACAATGCAAGCTATTTCCTGAAATTTCTGTGATATTTCCAGAAATATCTGAAGCTTTTTGCATTTAAACAGTAGGGGCAGCAGAGAGAAACTCTTCAGAAATTTCACCAAATATCTGGAAATAGCTTGCAATGTCTGAGGCTACCACTGTATATTTTAAGTTCTAGTGGTATAGGTATCTTACTGTTACTTTTTAGATCGTAATGAAATGTTTGTTCATACCTCTCGCACCACAGCTGAATGACAGTCGCAACCTGTTTTACCCCATTTCTTACTGCAAGCCAGGGCTGGTGGCAATACCCGTGCAACATGGGCAAGTGCCCAGGTTACTGAAACCAAAAGGGGGCCCACGGGGGACTCCAATCCTCCCCAAAAAAGAAGAGTGCCACACAAGTGATCTGGCTCGCTGGCTCAGCTCTGCTCTCTCACTGCAGTTAGGGGCAATGAGTGAATGAAAGTAAGAGAGCAAGAGCACTGGCTGCCACTGATAAAAGCAAGGCCTGAAAAGTTAATAAGTGGTAGTGGTTAGGCGCCTTGCTCACTTACGTTGTTGCTGACTTTTGCTGTCATTAGTATTGTTTAGAAGACTAACTGCTGCCTTTTTCTCGCAACTTGCTTGCAGCAGTAGAAACATCAGGATCAGGGCAGGCCGATGCAACACAGAAAGATAAGTTTAGTGGTTTTCCCAGACAGTAGTGAGAAAAAGGTTGTAGCTGCATAAAATGTAATAAATAAAACAGACAAACAGACTCCTCAGTTGCTCTGTCGGCAACTCTGATGATGATGGCATGCTTTCTAGTCTCCTGGTGTCCTGATTCACAAGGGAAACAGTAGTGTTCTTTCAAATATTGTGGTGGACAAGGTAGTGATATGAAAAAATAATGTAAAATAATTCAGTCATCCAAATTCATTTGAAATGCAGGGGTTTGGTTCACAGAGGTGCTGCTGATCCGTGGCAATGTTTTTTTTTTTTACTTACTATTTTATGCCCCCTTCTCACTACTCCAGGAACCTCTCTTCAGGGATCCCAAGGTCGTGCACCCAGTAATTCCGCCACGGGTACCTCCATTCCGGGTACCAGCTGCCTGCCCCCATCCTGCCGTGGTTTACCCCCTGGGCGGGGAGGAGAGGGTCCCCACTTACCCTCTCTCACACCTCAAGTATGCGTCGGGAGGTCAGCTGGCCCCATCTCAAGAGCCCGGTTATGGGTTATCTCAGGATGACCGGGTCCCATCTACTGGAACCTGGGGCAGGGTATTTCCATTTTTCTCCCAGCTCTCAGGACGTCTGCTCACAAGGGGGGCCAAGGGGCGACGCACATCAGAACGTGCTGATGCTCAGCTCCCGTCAGACGTCCTCCTTCCCTTACTATGCTGTCTTCGCTGCACCTCCACCTGTGGTCACCCAGGTGGTGGTATCACAGCGGGACCTGCATCCCACCCCACCCGGAGTAGGAGAGCAGCCCATGGGCGTTCAATCCTTCTCCCCCCAGCAGGCCTTCCAGCCACCTGAGTCCGTTCCCAAACCCGGGTCGCTGGCATTGTGAGCGGTAGCCCTACCGCTGCGCTGACGGGCCGGCTGATCCATGGCAATGTTGATGAGTGACTGTGTGAGTGCAGCCATGGATGGGTCCATGTGTGCATCACTTCAGTTATTAAATAACTTATTATGAAGCAATAAGTAAGTTAATACATTCATGATGTGGTCACAGATCAGATGTTTGAGAATTGAACTTGCATGCTGCAGCATAGAGCTGCCCCCTCACCAGTCTTACTTTGATGTCTGCAGTGCTGCGGAGTGAGTGAGAGTGACAAATATTGTTTTTTGGTTGGTAGTCTCACTGGAAGTCAATAGCCCAGGGCCCACAAAAATGTGGAACCTGATCTGCCGCAAGGTAGTTTCCCTGTGCTCCAAAAAATAATGATTTCTGCTGCAGCATGCGAGTGAACACAATTCAGTGAAGATGTCAGTTTGTCAGCTGAGCTACTTGTTGTATTGTTGGTGAGGTGACATAGAAGAAAAAATGCACACCGTGTAAAAAATTGAGACTCGGGCTGCAGCACGCAAGTGAAGCAATTCACTTATGCTGCTGGTTTGTCAGATCACACTTATTATTCTCCCATTCTTGGAGTGAACAGTTTGTAAGATCTGTGGGTTGGACAGCACTGTAAAGCTGTCTAAATATGAACAGTTCGGGAACATTGCATCAGGGTTGATCAGGTGTGACAGAAGCAGCGTCAATGTACTTTATAAATATAGGCACTTCTGATAAATGGAACAGCATCTTAATGTGGAAGAAACAACTGCTACCAGGGTGCCCCAATTTATCTGTTTCCATTGTGAGTTTAAAAAAATAGCACTAAATAAATTCATGTTTCTCTATTATAAACTATTAAAGAATAGGGAGTCTACAGAGAGTGCATGCCGTGAAGGGATGCCACTACATTCATTAATCGAAATAGTAAAGCAACATATAAGATCATTAGAACAGATAAGAATATATATATATATTTTTTTTTTATATGAGTATTTTTTAGGCTTCAGCATGAGAAAGAAATGCAGCTTGTCATCAATTATTTGTAATTATTTTTTGAGATTGAGAGTGGCTGCTATTAGATAGAAATCAATTTAAAAAAGGAAAGAAATAGATACACAGTGTGTTACATTGATTAGGTGGGGAGTAAGCTATATTGAATTAAACCAGAATGAGTACAACACCTACAAATTAATAACATCATATCAAACTGATATCTGCATGCCTACAGAATATACTGGATGCGTGCACACATGTATTTATGTATTGCTTATTTTTCAGATGCACATTCTACTAACTCGCACGATGGGAAAATTATGTGCTGACAAACTTGCAGCATGACTAAACTGCATTCACTAGCATGCTGAGACAATGAATTTGTTATTTGTTATTTGTTACTGCTGCTGTCACACACAGACAAACAATCACGAGCTCAGATGACAAACTTGCAGTGAATTGAGCGCACTCGCATTCTGCAGCTGCAGTAATAGTACTTCATTGTTTTATTTCTACAGTCACCCGCAGTGAAAGAATCATGAGCTCAGCATACAACTGGCAGCATAACTGAATTACGCTCACTCAGATGTTTCAGCTGTAGTAGTTTTTTAAACTTCTGTTGTAACCCACACACGAGCTTAGCTGACAAACTTGAATCATGAATGAAACCCATTGACTATATGCTGAAGCCTGATATTAATAAAATGTTGAAGTCACCACTTCAGTCAGAGCAGCTCTGTGTTGCCACTGTGCCACACATTGACAGCTGTAATAGTAAAGCATATAGTGGCAGAGTGAGATGTAAACTATTTCCTTACATGCTGACGTCTGTTTGGATCCCGAGGGATTGTGTGTGTGTGTGTGTGTGTGTGTGTGTGTGTGTGTGTGTGTGATGGGTTGTACAGCCATGGACCTAACAGCTGAGCCTCTTTGCAGTAACATATTTAGTTATACTTATTGATAGTTAGATGTGGAAGACAGTTGTCCGATTGGGACTATGAAATGACAAAAAAACAATTCATATAAAAATGACAATCGCTCCTGTGAGGAATCCTGTAACTGTTTGCATTGAGACCTGCCTCCTCTCCAGTTATTTTCCAGTTTTCTTCCTTCTTATTGGAATATGTATGTTTTCCATTATGAAGTACTTTTAGGCCCATCTGTGGTCTCATTTGTGGTTTCCTTACTACAGGGAACTCTTTGCTTCTATCCTCACCCCTCTCCACCTCCCCTACCTCTGTATAATCATCCCTACTCCATTTTCTACTCTATCTGCCCCCTTACAATCCCCTTCTCCCATTAACTTATATGTATCCGCTCATGCCCATCCTTGCTCAGTAGATATACTGTGTAATTATTGTCTATTCATACTGAAGTGCTTATACCTTTTGGTTGTTTTTGCTGTTTCTGTTGCCATATACCAACAACTCTCATGTATCCACTTATGGTCACCCCTGCTTGTTCCAGGTAGAATGTGCAAATATTGTCTATATCTACTGGAATGCTGAAAAGTTTGCTGTTTATTTACCTTATACATTCTTCCTTGCCTGTGATTTGATTTTTTAATTGTCCTGTCTCCAACACAATTCTTGTTGACTGTTGCTGCTTGTGAGCTGGCTACTGCTAGGGCTGGAAAACTGGCTACTGTTTGGAAAGAGGGAAAATTGCTGTGAACTGAATACTGCTGGGTGAGGGGGCAATCTGCTTTGGTTATGCTGTTTAGAAATTGTTGGTAGAGGGCTTGTGTAATACTGATGTGAATTATTGCTAGTAGAGGGCTGTAATGCTCAAACCCAAAATGAGGGTAGACTTGGGGGTTGCCAGAGCGGGTATCTTCGGTAGGGTGAGTGGGTGTACAGGGTGCAGGATGGCCATAATATTAAATTGGTCATGGATGTTCAGAGGGTGGCCAGTGTGTTTCCAGTTGGACGGTCTTAGGGAGGAGGTCGAGGGGATCAATAGGAAGCTGGAAGGCAGGAGCATTGGGGAGTGAAGGTGGGGAATAGATCATATGACAGTAGACAAGGCCAAAATGGCATACCCCATGGAACAAGTGGACAAGGACCCCATGGTTACTTTGGAGGTGTGGAGCATGAAACAAGTAATGTACGGAAATCACTCTGTAAGGAGGGGGCTGACCAGAGGGAGCCAAGGAGGGAGGGGAGGACAGGAAAGAGCTAATTGGGGGTAAGTATCAGAATTACTAATCTGTTTAGCCTGCTATATCCGGGAAATGAGGTGGAGGAGGCTGGTAGGAGGGGGAATCAGGTGGAGAGAGGGTTTGGTCAGTAAGCTGAGGGGATGGGGACAGGAGAGGGAGCCAGATCCACTGGAGGAGGGCAGGGAGGGAGGAGGAGGGACATTAGCCTAGGTTGGAGGGAGGTAAGTGGGATGGGGAATGCAGAGTTAGGCCAGGGTTGAAGGTGGCAGGGCTAGGTCGGTCCAGCACACAGATTGAGGAAGTCAGGCAAGGATAGGGTGCGGTAGGGAGTACTCTAGATAGGTCAGCTTTCGAGGTGGGAAAAATCAGAAGAGATGGATAGTAGGGGGAGGAGGGGCAGGAGAAATACAGCAGATGGAGTGCAAAGTGCAGGACTTGAGGGGGGAGGCAAGAAGGGAAGCAGTAGAAGGCTGCCTGGGTGGGGGATCTGAGGATACTGGCTCTGGAAGGTAGTCCAGGGGAGATCTGGGGAGGGGCAACATGTGCCACCCAGGAGGTTGCAGGGTGAGGAGGAAGCTGGAAGCTGCAGGCAGAAGAAAGAGCATGGTAGGGCATGCACAGCCTTGTGACCCCCCAGGCTGGGTGGGGCAGGAGGAGTAAGTTATGGGGTCAATGACAGAAGGATGAACCTGGAAGGAATCAAAAGGGCCAGTAAAGTGGTGGGTGGGTTAAGGGTGATTCTGGTGGGTGATTCCATGACCAGGTGTATTTAGTGGGAATATAAAAGGAATAAACAAGAGCTGATGCCCCAATCTGCATAACTAAGAGCAGTACCAGGAGCAAGATTAACAGGCAGCACCCCCCCCAACTCCCCCATAGGGACAATGTCATCCTAAACTGTGCCTCATGACACATAAAAGTCATGGGGGTGATTATCAGAGTGTCAATGTAAACACTGGTAATGCTTTTTTGCTTATGTGTTTTATGTGGTATTCTGCTATGCAAATGGTCTTTTCATGTGAGCTGATGCTGCAATGTTTTTTTTGTATGATAGAAAATGTCTGAAAAGAGGAAAAGAGGCAGACCACCTGTTTATGCACCTACTACTGCAAAGCAACAAAAAGTACAGCAAGATAGAAATTGATGCGCTGCATCGATTAAATTGGGTGATGCTGCTTCTGCTTGGAAAACATTAAGAGAGGAAAAGAATTTCAAAAATTACAAACAGCTTGCTATGTTTCTTATAATGTTTTATCAGTGAGTCTCACTTACCATGAATATGATGTTTGATTGTTTACCTGTGGTTGTGGATAAATTCACCAATATATGATAACAGATGCCATTAAATGGTAATTTGGCATGTTGTTTTTCTATGTGTATTTTCATATGCATATGTTTAATAGTATCATATGCACATATGCAACACAGTATGTAACTGATTTGTTGACCTGAGGTATGTATCTCAACCAGTATAGTTTGCTAAATAGGCAAAGCCAAAGGTTGAAGTCACACCAACAGGGTAAATAAAATGGGCAAAGAAGTCCCTATGTCCTGATTTGCTGTGACTTGGTTATAGTCATTGTAATAAGACAGTGCCACCACTGGTTAAAAACAAGTCCCTGCCAATGAGGGCAACTCACAGAATTCATAAGCCACCTGTTTTCCTGCTCCTTATCTGGCAACAGATATAACTAAGGTTCTGGCTCCACTTCAGGCCTGTTTGTGTGTCTTTGTTTGTATGCAGTTGATCATTGAAGAATGTTGAATGTATGTATTCCATGTTACCATTTTGTGTGTGCATGTGGTGGGGGGAGAGCTGGGATGCTGCTGGAATAATGCAGAGCTTTGAATTCTTATATTCTATTGAAAACAATAACACAATGTATTGAGTGTGAAGAGAGACTGATGATTGACAGGTGAAAACCATCTGTGGAAGGACTGTTTTACATTATTTAGTAACAGTTTACAATTTTTTTTTGTTGGACTTTGAAAACATTTTGAATTTTTTCCAAACTTACCTATGGGCCCATTTTATATAAGCAAAAAGACATGTCTGGGTGTTGATGGTAATGAGATACCCGCACACCCAGAGGCTGAAGGCACTCAACCTGTTGTATTGTGCCTAACAACGCCTGTGGGTGTGCGGTTATCTCTATACTACCAACACCCAGCCATGTCTTTTCACTTATATAAAGGTTGCCGTAACTCATTATCTGACTTGATGTAGTTCAATATTATAGTTTTCAGTCTTGTAGTAGTCTTTTGTAGGGTGATGGTACAAGGTACACGTTGTGCATTGGATCTGCCAGAGTCTTAGTTACTACTATTTTGTTTTTCCATGGGATGATGCTAAATTAATCATTTCTCTGATTTTGCTTATTGTTAGCTCATCAAAGACTACATGTGGTGAACAAGATATACCATTGGAGAAAAGTGGAAGTGAGTATTTTGAAATGGATGTGTAACGAACACTGCAAAAGTGCATGTTGTAGCGGGGTGGTTGTGAGTTTGTAAAACACAAATGTAATGAAAAAAATTGTTCAAGCAGGTAAGTTTCTATTATGGTAATGAAAAATTTGGCAGAACTGTGGTTTTGGGTTGTCTGGAAGTATACTGCACTACCTGCACAGAGGTTGTCTGTACTGAGCTAATAAGTGATGTATACTATACTTGATGTAATAGTTGATGTTTTGAGATGAAGTGTATTCTTCATTATCCACTTATAAATACATTGTTGTTAACATTGGTGTTTTGAGTTGATACTATGTAGTTCATGTGCTGTACTTTTGCTTAACTTTAAAATGGAAAAGTATGGATGGTAACTGTCATTGTCCATGTTCTAAAAGACAAGTAATTGTTTCATATATATTTTCAGTCTCAAATGAATCGTCATCATCACATTAAATAAGCCCTATGAGCTCACCAATTTCGCCATTTGAAAAATTGCTGGCTCATCTTTCCTCCATGCCTGTTTTGCACTCGTGCTGTGGAAAATATAGAGGATAATGTATGGTCCTCTATCCGTAACAAGTTTGTAAACTCTTCGAGAGGTCGTCATGGCGACGTTTAGAACCTCGAGAGCGAAGCTCAAGAGGTTTAGTCGCCATGACGACCTCGAGAAGAGTTTTCAAACTTGTTACAGATAGAGGACCATACATTGTCTTTTATAGTGTATGGTCCTCTATCTGATGTATTTCAAGTTTGAAATCTCAAAATTACATGTGCAGTTACCCTTAACCATTAGAGAGAAACAATCAGCTGGTACAGTCTGTTAACAAAATTTTTACTTACGTTTTGGTGTGCACAGCAAGGATCGACATCACAAGTGACAATTGAAAAAAATAAACAAACTTTACAGTGTTTTTACTGTTTTCCTTTTTATATAGACATTTTATGTTTTAATTAGTCTATTTCAGTGCGGATGATCCGACGTGCTGCCATGACCTCTGGAGCTGAAGACGTCACCTGCTAGGAGACAAATGAGAGGAACAGTTGGAGTCAAAGTTCAAAGGAAGTGATTTTGTTAGGGAAGGGGTCACGGGAGTTCATATACTCACATTAGATTTAGTCGGTTTCCTCATTACAGTTTGTCTGATGCCCGCCTGCGAGGTAATTTATTATTTTAACGTTTACAGCTCCTTGTTGAAAAATACAGTTGTCGCCAAACAGCTTAAAGTTGGACAGGTCGGACAGCGGGTTGGCGGTACTGAATTTCACTCTCTTCTGGGACTGTGCTTCACTGCAGCTGGTGGATGCAGATGTAGAGGGCTGTGGTAATTGTTGATTTCTGCAGACAAATATCTCGCTGTTTCATTTCTGCTTCTCTGAAGATAGGACACTATAGTTATTTATTGATTGTAGTGATTTATGCCCAGAAACCTGCTGTACTTCATTGGGTGGGATGTTACTATCTACCAGCATCTGGATTGCAGTTTTATGGGTGGAGTGGTTTGTTATGTGCTTGGTTGGTGGTAGTCCTGCCTGAAGCTTCATTTGTCGCATCATAGCTCTTATTTTATTCTCTCCCACTGCCATGGCGCGATACCACTTCGATACTCCTGCCTTGCAATTTACATTTGGGGCTAGATAGAAGGGTGCATCAGCCTGTAACTTTGGTGGTGCCCTTTGACTTTTGTACTCTATGTAGGTGGCAACAGGGCATCGCTGTGGCTCATCCTTGCTTTCATACATTCGGGGCCTGATCGCACGGATGTCCCTGGGGTTCTCACCACTCCTGGTCTTGGTTTGCCTCTCAAAATACTCTAGATAGTGGTGCCCATCTGAGTCATAAAGTAACTGCAAATCACCCCAGCATGGTGCATATTGCTCTGAGAATGCAAGAAGGAAATATAGAGCCATTGTTAAAGAAATCTGTGTTCAGGAGGGCTGTTGCATTTTGACGTCCCAGTGTGCCACTTTGGTATAGCTTGTCAATGTCTGCAGGGGTCAGTGCTTCAACCCTGTTTGGCTTGTTGCCCTTCCCAAGTTTCTTGAGATATTTTTGTTTGGCTGATAAGGTTGCTAGGGTTTGCTTGAAATCGGTGGTGTTGCCGTGGAAAATTGAGTGACTGTAGTTTTCTTTTATTAGGTGCCTGTCTATGCTTCCGATTATACCACGGATGGTACTTGGCTCATACTGGCTGCCGTCACTTCTTTCTACCCCGAAGATGAAGTCTGCTATGTGGTTGTCGAGCTCCAATACAGGCATTTCTGCTATTTTCCGTATCTCGACAGCTTCAGCCAGAAAGCTTTTAAATAGCCGTAAGTCGCTTTGTGTTTTTCTGATTGTTCGCTGGTTTGCTTGCTCTTCAATGAATTTTTCATGATCGTTTAACTCGCGGGAGAAAATAGCAGCCGACATTGTGTGTGTATGCTTTTAAAAACACTCGCTTTACTGTTTAAATTTGAAGTATGAGCAGCTCGCGCTGCAAGCATTTCTGACAAGATTCTATTCTGTTATGCTGCAGTAGCTACGTTCGTGGTGCAGCATAACAACAAGCTACTGCAGCATAACAACTTTTGAGCTTGTATAGATTTTTAGACGTAACAGCATTCTACCATACATTATATGTCTCTAACATGTACGTATGTCAGTCTATCGTGCATGTGAAATTATTGAATATGTGGATAGTATTGCAGTATCATATGATATGGAATGGCTAATGGCAGTATTTGGAGTGTCACAGGTTAACATTTAGCGAGTCAAATAAATATGGTGGTCCGGCAACTTTGAAAGCTGTTACTCTTATTTGTTGGCAATATTTCTGTATAGCAATTGATTAAAGGTTGCTCTATTAAATGATGGACTACTGTTCCCTAGCAACAGTAGGTTTACCACCTAGCAATAATCCTAACTATCAGCACTTACTGTTGAGAGGGCTGACATTGTTTTTTTAGGTATTGGGTTTAAGTCATACAGTACTTTTAGTACAGTTAGGCACCATACTCTATACATCATAGTGGATGGGCAATTGTATGGAAAACCAGTGTATTGTGCCACCTTAAGAATATGATTTTCATGTATCTCTACAGTTCTGCTCTTGGGGTAACATGGAATCAGAACCCCTTAATGTGACCACATGGTGGTTGAACAAAAAGTTGATGACCAGCCATACTATATGTAAGTGGCGTGAAATAATACACAGACTATCAAATAGATGAGCATACAGTAGTAATGTCATCTGTAAAAGAGATTGTTTGGGATGGGTAGTAGTGGTCTCAGTGAGAAAAAAAATACTAACTTTACTGACTTTCAGGTCTGACACTACTGTTGAAGATATTGAAATTGAAGACAACATACCAGAAGTTGAAGAATCCAACTGTGACTCTTCTTATATTGCATTGCCTGAAAGCTGAGTGCTATTTCAGTACTATACTGACTTAAAAACTCAAAGTTAAGTTGATGCTTTACTTGACTGTTATTTCATGTAACATGTAATATTTTGTAGTGATTCAGAGATGGATGAATATATTGAATATGAACCTCTGATAACAGATGAATGTGATGTACAGCCAGACAACATTATATCACATGCCAGAGCATTCATGGAAAATAGTGAATTTCACCCGATGAAAGCAGGAATCATTTATGAAAAATGCCTTCTAACTTTAGTTCTTAAAGCTTTTTGGTCATGTGACACAAGAGGATGTCATAGAGAAGTAGATTTCACAGTTAACAGGATTGGGACTGCTTTTCAGATTAAAATTAGATGCAGCAGAGGCCACACAAGGTATTGGTACTCACAACCTCTGCTGAAATGAATGACAGTAGGAAACTTCAGGTTGTCTGCCAGTATAACGTTGTCAGGAAACAATTATGCAAAAGTAGCACTGCTGCTTAATTTTATGAACATGTTGCCTGTTTGTAAGATAGTATTCCATGCTGTCCAGAGACATTGGGTGGGATATTCAAAAGGGTAACCCACCAATATGCCCCGGTGTGATATTCAAATGGACATGTTGCGCAGCGTGACTCCTGATGCGCCAGGGTGCATTGATAATGTATGCAGCGCAAGTGCAGGGGGCATGTCCATGCATATGCAGCACATCCCGATAGTCAGCCTGGATATGTGGCGCATATGCTGGCACAACCCCACCTTGCACCACTCAGGGGAGTGCAAAGATGTGCCTGGTAAATCCAGGAATAAGTCCTGGCCACCCACAGGTGAGCTGCTGTATTGCAAGGTGCAACATGGCAGCTGCCTGCTGTGGGAGGCCACCCACCCACTCAGGACACAGTCCACATGCCCCCTGCCCAGGGAGTGGTGTGCCCCACCCTTGCTCGTTCGTGCGCATATATGAATGTAAGCCTTGGTGGTCTAGTGGACAGCTATCCATTGCCCTATCATGAACATATGTTACAATAATCCCTGCTGGTCCAGTGGACTGCTATCCATTGTCCAGTTGTGGGCATATGTTACAATAATCCCTGTTGGTCCAGTGGACCGATCCCCATTGCCTGATCGAAGGTGTAAGTTAAGACTCCCTGGTGGTCCAATAGACACCCCCCCTGAGCCCAATCAAGGGTGGAATGATCAAAGGACACCCTGGTGGTCCAGTGGTACCCCACTTCCCAGCTGCCCACTGAGTCCCCTGCCACCCTGCTCCCCCCCAGTCAGCAGCGGGTGGCAGCACCCCACCCACAAGTTGCCCAGCTGCCCGCCAACTGACAGCATACAGTAGGGTCTGTACGCCTATTAGTTCTCTGTGTGGGCCAATGGGCATGCAGACCATGCTGTACTATACAGGCCTGGAATGGGAATGGTTCAGTCACATATCGGGCTTGTGTAGTATAGTATGGTCTGCATGTCCATTGGCCCATGCAGTGGACCAATAGGCGTACAGACCCTACTGTATGCTGTCAGTTGGCGGGTGGCTTGTGAGCGGGGTACTGCCACCCGCTGCTGACAGGGGGGTGCAGCCTGGCGGGGGACTCAGTAGGTGGGTGGTGAGGGGGTACCACTGGACCATCATGGTGTCCTCTGTTCATTCCACCCATGATTGGGCACTTGGGGGGGGTTCCACTGGACCACCAGGGTATTTATCAACCCATGTCTGTGATCGGACGCTAGACAGCGGTCCACTGGACCACCAGGGAGTGTCAACGTATGCTCTCGATCGGTCGATGTGGACACTGGACCACCAGGGATTGATTTTACACATGCCCATGATCAGGCGAATGGGAGCAGAGCCCACCAAGGGGCAGCAGGGCACTGGTCCCCAATGGCTGCAGCCTGGCAGGGGGCCAGGTGCAAGTCAACGGGGATGGGTGCACTGCATGCAAATGGAGCCATAATGACATGCAAATGGATCCATTTGTGCCTTGCATGCATTATGGCCTCATTTGCATGCCCATGACTGAATATCGCAGTTGCTGCACGTAGCACAACCGCACTTGCACTGGCGCAGCCCCCTGCTCCCCTTCTGCCACTTGCACTGGTGCAGTGCCACTGCACTGTGCACAGTGCATGCACCCTCAGTGCCATATTCAATGGTGCTGAGCCGTGGATATCACCTAGTCCAATAGTTCTAAGACCTTGTCACAGTGAGCCTCCCCAAATCCATGGAAAAGATTTTGAGCCTCCCCAAAATTGAAATAATCTTGGGCCTCCCCAAAGAAAAATAACATACTGTACTTTGCGAAGTACACCATGAATAAATTGAAACCCCTTTGAGTACTTGGCTCACATTCAGTTCTTTGTCTTATACTGACGTGGAACCTTTGAAAAAGAGCTCCTGTGTTCAAAGGTGTAACCTGAATAACAAATAAGTAAAATAAACAAATATTATCATTCAACTTATTGTAACCTCCCCACAGGCCAACCTACATACTCTGCTATTTTCATTCTTGAACCATTGTTACCCCTTGTTGCAGTACCTTCATGGGTCAGACTACTTTCTATGTTTCCCTCTATAGAAATGACTTTCCTACATACTTTGCTCTCCCATCCTTCCCTGCTCCGAAGCAACTTTTCAGGGATTACTTTGCTCCTTCCTGCTATTGCTGTTAGCACTTCTATGCTCAACCCTTCTATTTGGGCTATTCTGCCATCAAGCTACAAATTGATCAATTACCATCACTCATTATTAGTTTATTGTTCATATTTATTTGCACTATTGTTCATTGTGTATTTCTTGATTGTTTTGCAGTTATCTTTTGAAATGTATTCACTCCCTACCCTTCCCTGGGTACACGAAATTAGGCTCATTCACCTTCCTTGTCTCCTATTAGTAAATAAATACATTAAATTCACCTACTATTATCCTTTTTGAGTTTGCATCATCTCTTCAGAAAAAATACATAAAACTCAACCTTTAAATACAGTACTTTTTCAAGACTTGCTTGAGCCTCCCCTGGAACAGGTTGGGGCCTCCCAAGGGAGGCTGGCCTCACCATTTGAGAACCCCTGACCTAGTCCATTCCTTGGCTCAGCCCAGTTGCACTGCGCCCAGGCTTGCACCCCTGCCTGGCACAGTCTCAATATCCCACCCATTATGTTTATCCATCGGTAAATGCATACTGGGATAATATGCTGGCTAGCTTATTATCAAATCTTTACCAAGATGTCATAGTAATGGGTGACAGTAGGAATGATAGTCCCGGTCATTCTGCAAAATATCAGACTTACACAGTCATGGAGTACAACTCTAAACAGATCATAGATATTCAAATAGTTGACGTTTGGGAAGCATCAGGTAAATCAACAAACATGGAGGTTCTGGTATTTGACCGTAGTCTGAAGAATATGATTGGAAAAGGAGTTATGATCAAGGAGGTCGTTACGGATTCCCATGTTCAAATATTGTCACTGTTGAGTATGTGAAATTGCTGTGCCTAATTATTCGTGCAGTGTACACAGTTCTGACTGTTTGTGAAATATTTCACACTACGTAGAGAATAATGATGGGTCTTTGGTTCAGAGCTACACTGTAAACACTTTGAGATGTTGCCATGGTATCACAGTAAACCTTGAGATCAAAGTTCGAGAGGGTTTCAGATGTCATTGCAACCTCAACTAGTGTTTTCAGCGCAATTGCTAACTATAGACCATAGATTATATTTTATGCTGTATATGTTACTAAGATTGCATAAACAAGGGTTGACTTATTTTAGTGAATAACTTTAAAGAACATTGACAGTTGTGTATAATTCATTTTGTTAGATAATTCAGTGTTGTGTGCATACCATTTTGTTATAACATTGCTATGACATACTGAAGAAGGGTTAACAAAATGATGTCATAATGATGGCATAACATGATTATAATTACTGGTGACCCCCTTTAACACACACATAGAAGAGCCACATTTCAAATGCCGTAATAACTGGTAGAACCAGTTATTACGGCGTTCAAAAAGCACCTTACTTGCACTGTCCTCGTGCCTGCCAGTTTCTGTTTCTTTGCAGTGCAGCATGTCTGAGTGGGATTCCTTCAAATAAAAACCAGAAAATGTAGATAAACTCAAACCCTTTTTCAAAAACCCTGTCCCTTGTAGCAGTTAACACAGTTTTACTTATTTATTTTGTCTTAAAGCTGCCAAGTACAGACCAAGGAGAGCGAGTGACTCGGTGACTTCAGAAAACGACATTCAAGCATAAGCGAGTGTTTCTATGACAACACTTGCTAACACTTGAATGTCATTTTCTGAAGCTGCCCAATCACTTGCTCTCCCTCAATCTGTCTTGAGCTTTAATAAAATAAATTCTAAAACTAAGTTAACTGCTACAAAAGGACAAATTTGAAAAAAGGACTAAGTTGTCTACATTTAGGTTTTGAACAAACACTGCTTGGTCATGCTACTGTACCTTGCACCAGCAATTATAAAATAAAGTTATGCAACTGCTGTGTTATGGATTTTTTACACACCCTCAGGTGTGATGACCTCATAAACCTCTCTAGCTTCGCTCTCAATGTTTATGGGTCATCACACCCCTCGGGTGTGTAAAAATAATTCCATACCACACAGTTGCATAACCATTATTCTCTATGTAATCTGCTTGATTTCAGTTAATAATAAGGACTTCCCATACATTATCAGGTTGTAATCTGCTTCTTTTCAGATTATAAAAAGGACTCCATAAACATTATAACACTTCTAAGGCATATAAAATGATTAATTCCATTGTGTACAGGAATCACACACTTTCAGTCAACCTACTGTTTGTCATATGATATTGAGTACATTGTTTATTTTATTGTTTATTTAGATCTAGGATTACAATTACCTTTGAGCCAAGGCTGTTTTACAAAGGTTCCACGTCAGGAAACATAAAGTATTCATTCTGTAGTTGAATAGAATGATAAGAAAACAGCAGTTGTTAGTGTTACAGTTTAATTTCTATAACATCTCTTTATCTGTACTGTATTCTAATAGAGAAAAATTATCCAGCAATACAGCATCAGTTAGACCTATGGCATAGAAGTAAGGCAGTGAATAAACGACTTTGAAAGGTAATGTGCTACTGTTAATGCATATTTATTTTGTGGAAACAACTGTTGTTCTAGAGCCTTTCACCCCAAGAAGGACACCACACTCAGTATTGCGTTGGTTGTTCAGTCGGCATAGTATTTATTAAAATTTTGTCATTCAATATTTCATCAATGGTACTGAGTTCCTTTACATGCCATATTTTAAAACATTTATTTTCATATTCTCTTTATTCGAACTATCACAATTTATACAATATTTTCATTGCATTTTTATCACATTTTATATCATATTTTTCTTCCCTCTCCACTCTCCAGATGTAAACCCGAAGGGGTCTTTCTTTCCTGTCCATTTTCTCTTTCAACCCCCATGATGTAAACCTGAGGGGTTATCTCTTTATATCTGGGCCAGGTCCAATTCCTGCCCTCCATTTCCATTCCAGGGTGTCCACACCCTTTTCTCTTGTCTGGGCCAGGTCCAATTCCTGTCCCCCATTTTTATTCCTGGGTGTCCATACCCTTTTCCTCTTACACCCCACCTTGGTGTAACTCCAGAATTTTCCCCCTTCCCCTCCAGAGAATATTTGCTCTCTCATTCTTCCACTAGCCCGTCTCCAGCTTACGTTGGAAGGCAGGCTTCCCCCAGACTCCTTCCTTCCTGCGAAATCCTCAACTCTGCATCCATGTCCCTCTTGATTATTGTGATGACCATTTGTTTACCCCTCTCTACCAGTTGGGCTCTGTTCTATACCATCCATCTATTATTTTACCTGTGTCATCCTGCTATCCTCATTTTCACCCTCCAACCTTGACAATCCTTTTTTTTTTTTGTTGGCCCTTCTCTACGGCCTTTTGTTCTTTGAGCATACCCCCCATCACCATCCTACTGCATCCAACCCACCTGACTCTAGGTTTCTCCCCTCTTGGACTCTCTGGTCATCCCACGTCTGATTAAATATGAGTAACCACAAAACATGCACTTAAGGCACTTGTCCCCAGGTGTACCATAATGCAGTTAGGTTCTGAATTGGTCTGGCGACTTCCATCCTTCAATGGCAATAACAGGGTCCTCAATGTGCCCCTTCTGTGCCCTTCCATTGGATCCATACCTTTTGTTGTTCAAAATCAATTGTTCACCCCCCCCCCCGGCTTCTGTTTGGCCTTTCTCTTGGCACACCATATTCGGAAACGTCTCCCGCTCCAGTACTTCTGTCCTGCGGCCGGTCTCTATAACACATAAACAAATCATGTGAACCATTTGTTTTTATATGCATACTGCCCCCCCCTCACCTGGTCCAGTTTTCTGTGGATAGATGAGACACTTCCTTAGTGATTTCCCCTTTTGATGTTTTTTTTTTTTTTTGCAGCTGGGTGTTCCCCCGTTCTTTCTCAAGCCGTCTTTCAACACCCATTGGGCTTCAGCCTCTGAGGCTGCTCCAATCTTATTACCTGTAATGATTGATTTTCCAGGTTTGCCTCATAGGGCCATGCCCCCCCCTTTTTATTTTTTTTGATTATGATTTCCTCCTGCACCTTCCATAAATTGGGCAATGATCCACTCTCCTGTGCTGTTGTAGTGGAACAGATGGATCCCCTTTATCTCTCCATTCCCTTTTCTTTTTTTTTTTGATATACCAGAATTTTGATCCTTTCTCTGCTCCAGCAGACAGTCCCTCTTGCAACCCTGATCTGAGGCACTCTGCTGATGGGCCTTATGACTCCCCCCCAAATTGCACCCCCTTTGCTTCCCCTGCACCCTACCTTGCACTGTTCACCTTGGATGTCAAGTAGAAAAAACCTGTGGCAGCACCTCCGCCAACTTTTCCAACAACTGTTCCCCTATAGGGTCTCTGCTCCCTGCTCTCCTCCGTCCCCAGCTGCCATCCCGTCATCACCATCTTTTTCATTACACTCCACGATTCTGGCCCAACAATTGGCCGTAGCAGCTTCCACTCCTGAAATGAGGAGAACAAAAATTTTCTTGGATTCCCTAGAAGCAGTGAGAGCAAGAATACAGTTCTGCTCTCCGTCCTGGGCCTCAGCGGCCAAATGCAAGTGGGTAGTGGCAAACTTCCCCAGTCATATGCAACTTATTTCAGATCAGTAGCTTGAACAACCAGTGTGTTTGATCTCCTGTCATTTCAAATCAGCTCCCTCCATCCTCCCTAAGAGTGCTGCTGAATCATCTCTTGCCAGCTGGTACTCTAACACCTGCATGCTCTTCTGAGGCAGAAGTAAAGCTCTACTCCACTTCTGTCTGGTGGTAATGATCAGGGACATCTATATGGCCCCCTCACAGATTTTAATTTCATAACTCCACCCTGTATCCACATAATGCTCAGGTTGGTGCTGCTGTGCTCTCTAATAATCAGCACCTTGAAAATAAAGATTATCTAGCCCACTAGCTTTCCAAGATGATTGTCCTCAACTTCACCCTCCAATCAGCTACCAAAGATCCAAGGTGATGCCTCTTGCCAACACATGTCCTATATCCCTGTTAAGCCTCCCGCCCTTGTCAGCCCCAAGGGCCTTCACAAGTATCTGACAGCTTTAGCAACTAACCTGTGAATGGAGGTGATATTTATTTATTTATTTATTTATTTTTTGTGTGTGTGTCAGGCTGATTGGTTGCTAAAAAGGACCTCTCTCCAAGCTTTATTGTGACCAGCACCCCTAAGAGAACCAGGGCAACTATCACAGTACAGTGGGGCTGTGGACAGGCCCCCAGAAACCTTAATATCTATTGGTAGGGCTGGTACTCCACCACAACGTGGCCCAGGTCATGCCTAAAAATGGTCCTTTGAATCAGTACCTTACCTGATTACCCAGCAGATGCATAAATTAATAAACCCATCACCTCTCTAAGTTAAATAGGCAATGGTAACTAACCTATGCCAGAGACCTTACAAACTTTCTATCCCGTAATGCAGCTGGACTCATGACCCCCTTCATTGACCCCTACTGTTGCCCTGGCTGACCCTGGATACTCCTAAACTGCTCTTCTTCCCGATTGGACTCATGTTAACCAATTCACATATAAAGACTATTTGTTCCTTCTGATTGTAAAGTTCCTGATCTGTCTTACACTCCCAACCACAACCTTGAATAGTCACAAACTCCAGACCAATAATTCTGGATAAATGATCCACCTAGATGCCAGCCTTAAAGGCTAGGTATAAACTCTAAAACACTGCAATGGTACAAAGAACGTGATCTATCACTAATTGCAAAATTACCGCAGCAGATGCTGGCAAACCTCATACACTTCTCAGCATTGGTCCTGTTGGCGTACCTGGCAGAGGGCCTGGTCATGATAATGGCATTGGTACTAGTGCTGGGGTTAGCAGTGACAAGCGGAACCGGTCCTTTTTTTTTTTAATACGTGTGTCCCCTCTTTTAAGGAGTCCCAGTGCTCAAAGAAATAGATAAGGTTAAAAAACCCATCTTTGTTTATCAAACCTGAACATCTGAAAGATACGCTTGGGAACCGACCTGTTCAATGTCCGCCCCTTTTCCCTGGCCCCTGCCTATTTGCAGCCCCCCCATGTCCTGATTACACCTGTGTGTTCGTGCCATGCTTGGTACCTGTTGTCCTTGTATAGCCCTTAAAGAGGACCTTCCTTTTGACTTTCATGCATAAATTACCCCAATTGTATTTCATTATAGTCTGCTGCAGTTAGTTGTCGCATTCTGAGCTGATAAAAAAAACTGCAGGGTGTAACAGGGCTTCTATAGCAAGCCTGGTGTTTCTGCGGAACTAGGGTTGTACTGCTGACATTACAATAGGGCCGAATCAATTTTACAAAAGGAAAAAACATACTGACAAGGCATTTTGATTTTGACACAATGCATTGCTAACAGGGTGTCTTGGGGAAGGGGGAACACAGTATGTATACTGAGTACTGGTAGGTTTTCCTTGCGATATTGTTGCAACTGCATGGTACTGCACAGTGTGAGTCACACCCATGTCCTACAATGATGTCCAGGAGCTAGCAGCCCAGCAGCTAAACATCAGTGGTAAGTGCAGTAGGGCTCACAACAAATCCAAATTTTGTAAGGCAGAGTAAATCTTGGCCAAAAATCACAAATGGACACACCCTTTCAGGTCTAGTACTGCATATAATGACTACCGGCTGTATTTTAATTTTTTTTTTGGCCCATCACTGAGGTTCCTCTTTATCCAGCATTCCATTTCAACCAAGTAGCAACACCTTGACCCCAGTTGAAGTGGCACTATCTGACATAAGGACAGGAATCAGGAGTGAGATGAGTCTCTTTGCAGATGACTCAAAACTGGGGGCAGTGGTGGATGGGGAGGAGGGGAGGGTGGCCCTGCAGGGGGACCTGGAGGCTTTGGAAAGATGGTCTAGAAAGTGGAAGCTGAGGTTTAATGCAGGAAATGCAAGGTACTCCATCTGGGGCCAGAAACCCAGCCAAGTGTACACCCTGGGAAATACTACAAGTCTCAATGGCTGAGAGGGACCTGGGGTGGTGGTGGATGTCAAGATGAACAACTCTGAGACTTGTAGGAGGGCAGCAGCCAAGGCCAACAGGATGCTGGGATGCATCGCTAGGGGATCACCTCCAGAGGGGAAGTGATACTCCCCTGTATAACTGCTTGGTGAGGCCACACCTGGAGTATCATGTGCAGTTCTGGAGGCCACACTTAAAGAGGGACATTAACCTCCTGGAGAGGGGTCCAGAGGAGGGCAACCAAAATGATTTGGGGCTTGGGGACAGGACCTATGAGGAGAGGCTCAAAGAGCTAAATATGTACACTTTGGAAGAGAGAAGGGACCGGGGGGACATGATAGAGGTCTTCAGGTACATGAAGAGGGTAAATAGGGGAGGAACAGTGAGGGTGCTTCGAAGGAAGGAGGAAGGGGCCACTAGAGGGCATGGGTGGAAGCTGGAGGGGGGAAGATTCAGGGGAGAAAGGAGGAGGTGCTACTTCACTGAGAGGGTGGTAGAGCCATGGAATGCACTACCTAGGGGCTGGTGGAGGCAGAGACAGTGGAGGGGTTCAAGAGGGGGTGGGACAGGTACAGGGGAAGGGTTCAGGAAGCAAAATCCAATGCAGCAAGAATATCCGGAACTGGGAAGGGAGAAGCCAGAGAAGGCGAGGGGGACAGCAAGGTCAGCACCCAGGGTGGGGGCTGACCAAACGAGCAGACACGAAAGACCATTAGGCCTATTCTGCTGGCATTTTAGTATGTTAGTACTATTGTCTCCAAAATGTGCCTTGTTCTAAGAAAACCTCAATTTTAAGATCAGTGGTCATGGATAAACTCAACATTTTTATTTTCTAAATTCAAAAATTTTCCAAGGACAAACTTGGGCACTGCCCCCTTAGATACCTTGGAACACAATTATCTTGCCAGCTCTAATGGCCTCATAACCTAAATACTGTGGTGCCTATCCCAGGGCTATGATGATGAGGGACACTGATCATGGCAAACCTTTTGGCTAGAATATCTGCTGTTGTAAACCGAAGACACATGGCTCTTTTTTATTTTATAGTCATAAGCCTTGTGGCTTTGATGCCCATGAATTTTGTGTCCTCTTAATAATGATTAGCCCAATATACTGTAAGTTGGCAGTTGAACCATTCTTACTTTTGCCATAGAAGCCCCCCCAATCTTAAAGCTAGCCCTCTTTACTACCCGTCCCCCTGTAGTATCAGTGCTGAAACCCTATTCCCCAAGCCCCCCGCAATCTTTCTCCAAGTCAAAACAACCCCCCCATGCAGCCGTCATTTTTGCTTCATCATCTACATTGCCTCCAAGTCAGAATGTCACTGCTGTAGGAGCTCCAAGCCCTTTTGCTCTTCTCTCTTTTGTCCACACCCTGCCACAACAATTATCTCAGCCATCTCCTCTCCCCCATTCGTCCCGTATATGGCCATGTGGCAGCGATAGGTCCGGCATTTTTTTCTTTTTTTTTTTTTCATTTACCAACCGCCTCCCTCAATCTCCTTTTTAAAATCCCTTTGTTTCCAAGTCTTATCCATCAACTCTCCTCCTTGACTACCATTCCCTTGTACATGTATTCAAACTGGCGTCTGCCTCGTGGACAGCTTCAAAATGGTGGCTGCCATGCAGCAGTTTGTTTGGGCCCCCTCCGCCCTGCGATCTCCTTTTTAGGAAGCTGCCACTGCAGGTACTCAATCTCTCTTACCCCTCTCATTTTATGCCACCACCGGGACAAGACCATTAAAAATGGATGTTCTCCGGGAGCTCTCTCATCCCCCCCCCCGGCGACCTCTTAACCGTGTCTGCCCATTTTTTTTTGTTTGTTTGTTTGCGCTCCATATCCATAACCCGGTGCCTGGGTGGTCCTTATTGACAACTGTTCCATTAGTCCATTGATTCTATGACCCACTTTTTGTATCCCCGGCTATGCGGTCGTCCCTACCACTAAAAACCCCACACTAACCACTAGCCACATCTTTCTTTTTTTTTTTTGTTATTCAGCCATGTGGTAGCAGTGAGACCGAGCATTTAAAACATTCATACTCAATGAAAAAATGTAACATTGTAATCAGACACAAATGATTCCTTTGAGAAGCAGCACTAATCCAGCTCATAAACAGTTACTAAATAGGTACAACATCCTATGCAGTAGCGATAGTTCAATGTCAAATGCCCACTCGCCAACTCATTTAGTTTCCATAGTCTTGCTACAATGAACATCACCAAATATCCCCACCTCATGTCTCCGTCCTGTATCATGCTTGCCAGGTAAATGGCACCATATGAAACTTCCCTCTCAAACCGGCTCACCGGACTACCGGCATTAGAAACTCCTGACCCTTTGTTCAGGGAAATACGCCGATCTTTTGTGCTCCTTAACAATACTTTATCCTGCCATTCCAGCCCATCTTGGCTTCCAGCTACAAATCTGCTTTTAAACTATATATATATATATATATATATATATATATATATATATATATATATATATATATATATATATATATATATATATACAGTATATCTATCTATATATATAGATATATATATATTTTTTTTGAGTTATCCCCGATACTTGACTAAGAGAAAACCCTGTGCCACTATCATGCAGTTACTAAAGCGACTTCAACCTTAAGAAGAGGGAAGGGGGGTTCACAAGCACCAACACCACCACTACTCCTCGCCACGGGCTCCTCATGGCCCACAAGGTCTCTCTTTTTGCCCTCAGCAAGGCCCCATCTATCGCTGACAACTATCTCAATACTCTAAGTTATAATCATGTCTGAAGAACAGACCTACCATTCCTTCTGTCGTTTTTGCTAAAATCCACAGCTCTGGCCTTACAACCTTCCCTAGATATACATGTATATCTATATAATTCTATAAATATATAAATGTATAAATATATAAACATATATATAATATATATATATATATATATACACACACCATTTTTTTTTAAACTTGCATTACTACAAAAGCCTTCTAATTCCCTGTACTTCCCTAGTCCTTAACTACTGTATATCCTTGACAACAAATGACATGGCTCCTAAAAGCTTGTCTTACCCAACAAAATCTTGTCACAAAAAACCTCAGGAACTCTCTGACTGATGTGCTAAGCAAATAAAAATTTTCCTAGCAGAAGTGAGGGACAGCTTCCTTGTGCAACCCCTTATATCCTTCCTTTTGCCCCACCCCTTTGCTCTCTTTCTCTCTCTCTCTCTCTCTCTCTCTCTCTCTCTCTCTCTCTCTCTCTCTCTCTCTCCCTACAACCTATCTCTGGCTCTCTTTTCTTAATGCCTCATCCCATATTGTGAAGTCACCTTCCTGGAGCCGAGCCCCTCCCCTTCTTTCCCTGGCCCTCCCCTATGACCACTTCTCAAAAACCCTGCCCATTGGTTCCCAGTTCTCCCCCCCTCCCCCATTCTCTGTTCCTCCTTCTAGGTTTCCAGTCCAATAACAATGGAGTCTTTCTTTTTTAGAGACAAACCTTCTTATGCATTCCGATTGTCAACCTTTTATTTATTTCGATGGAAGTGAGAATAATCTGTAGATGTGTGTATCATGTATATAGTAATGCATTTAATTGCATAGATGCAGTTAATGTCAATGTAGATATCAGCTGGGAAGCATCACGAAGATCGTCTACCTCGGCTTCAAGATATAATAAACCACTTCTGGTTTGCATGTAGTAACTGTGAAGGACAACTTGTTCATCTTGTTGTGAGTCATTTTTATCTATTTCAATGGTTTCCTTCAGTTTTCCACCTTGTTCCATAGTTAATTATTTGTAATTGCCTAATACCCTACTAAGCATAATCCTTTAGAAGTATAGTACATTTTTTAAACTTTGACTATTAAAATTAAGCTACAGTATATGCAATGTCATGCTTTACATGCCAGCAGGAATTACCAACAGACGAAGTTGTACAATCATGAGGGACAGCCAAGTGAGTGAATAGCAATAGAATTTGTGTAATATTTTCCTCATATATCCCTTTGCAATAACTACTGTCAATATCAATATTATAGCCACATTATAATCACAATAAGGCACTCCAGGGTATGGGTCGTCCCTGAATAACGTCATACCTAGGGTGGCAGAAGCACTCAGCCTATGACCATGTGCATCAAACCACCCTAGGTGTGACGTTATTTAGCAATGATGCACACCCTATAATGCCTTATTGCTTAAATCTCCTACATGATGAATCTCATTAAACAATTATACTGTTTTTATTTTTTTTCCTATGTATGAAATAGTCAATTTGGAGAGGGTTACTTCATCATGTCGTCAATATGCATTCCTGGGAAATATTTCACCTGGGACAGGTTGATGGTTGTTTACACAGCAACATTGAAGACCATCCAGATGAAAAGAAGTGGCTTGTTCCAAACTCATCATCACATGCTGCTCTACGCACAGTTGTCTATGACGGGTGGCTTGAGGGTAAATTTCAATATTTTACCAATGCCAGGTAAGTAATTGATACTAGTGTACAGTGAACACTTGTTCTGTATAGAATACCATCCCTTTGAAAGTGATTCACTATGTATTCATATTTTTCTTGCAGGTTATAATACCCTTCATTGCAGAATCCATCTTAACCCCGATAGAACAAACATATATGTGGTGTTTACCAGTATTCACTACAGATATGCTATGTGTTCTTTTCTTGGGTGTAAGACATTTGCAACTTTGCCAGTACTGCCTTGTATTTTCCAGAAATGAGTAGTGTTCCAATTGTTTAGTTGCATACGTGCACATGACTGTTACTCTGAGTGACATTATCAGCGTTTATATGTCTCCTAATTTGTCCCGCAGTGTGAATGTCTAGTTGCAAATCTGCTATTATCACATGACAGGATTGATTGTATCATTACATTATCCATATGTATCACAGAATAAAAGTTTTGATTTACTCAGCTTGATCAGTAAGCAGCGTAAGTTATGTGGCTCATGTTGGCCACCATACAATGTTGTATAAAGAAGGACAGCTGTCAGATCAATTATTGATATACACATGTGCTGAGTGACCTCATATTACATCCTAAATTAAGTAAATGAACATAGATCATGTATCTGTCATCTAAGCACTGTATTGGCCTCATATACCATTTGTTCTTCTCTTTGCAGTGAGGTTACGTTTGTTTTGCTGAGCTCAATATAACAGTCAAAACCTATCAGTGGATATGCAGGTATTTCTTATCTTACTGTTAGAATGCACATTTTTCTTAAAACCACTGCTGAGTTGGAGACTTTCAATATTTTAATATTAATGTATGCATCCAAAAGATTTTTGTATGGGTATGTATGCATTTGTGGAACATAGACATAAGTAAGAAATTAACTGTGAATCATCTGAATGTCTACAAACATAGTGTAACATGTATACGACTTCTTTTTAAAATGTGTCTGTTGAAAGCGAAGTTATCAACCATAGCATGGTATCCCGCAAGGTTGCATTTATAGTAGTGGTATCATGCCTTACCTCAATCTATGAAAGTGACTCATGGTTGTGGAGAAAGGGCATCTCCAACAGTTATCATGTGAATTGGTCCATCATGTATTACATTAATGATAGCAAATATTTTTTTTTGCTTTGAAAATAGTTGAAAACACTAACATAATAAAACTACCATTACATATATTGCACCATAACTGTTATGACTCGTCTAGCTGAGCATTAAACAATGATACAATGTTTTTTTTCAAAATCACCACAGTTTACCATTGATATTATCATACATAAGTACGAAGGGTATGAAACATGGAACAAATTAGCTGCAATAGACCACAACAGTCATATTGGATGACAGCCACTGCTGAACAGAGATGGACAAATCAGGTGTGCAACATTACTTATTACTGCATATCTACTATCTAACTAATGCACTCCTCAATAACTATATACTTTCACTGAGAAGTGAAGTTTACTGGTGATATTATTATGATTTTTTACAATATAGGTAGATGACGTGGGTGGGCATCATAAACTTGCATGGCATGATGGAATTTACAGTCCATTCATTCTCTAGGTTGCCAGTCATTGATTTCAGCAGTAAGACATGAATAGGGGATAGATTAACAGTCTGTTCATCCTCCCCTTAGGGGCGTACTGTGGCACTTGGCTCAGCTGAGTTTATTTAAGCAATTTACCATGACAGGGTGTGAGTTATGATACGATTTACAACCCCTGGTGTGTTGTTTGGTCATGAGGCTGCAGGAATGGGGTCGGTTGGGCAAGCTTGGACAAAAAGAACAGGTAACTTTCTGTTGTTTAATGCTCCTTTTGCAGTGGGATACTGAGAGGGGACACCTGCAAAACTATTAAATGAATGGAATTGGCAGGGCACGGTGTTGTCAGGCAGGCAGTCACACTGTGGAATAGCCATCTACGGACAGACCATCGCTACAGTTTTGAAGGAGAGAACTCTAGCGAGGAAGCAGGGTGACAGAACAAAACCTGCCTTTTGAATAAGGCTTACAAAAAGTGAAGCAGTTATTTTATTCAACTGGCAGTTCACTGGTGTGCAGTCTTGTGTCATCTTTCAGTATTGGGGCTACCTTATCCTTTCATGGCTGGAAAGCCTGAGTCAGGTCCAACTTTCTGAGAGAAAAATAAGATTAGACTCTCACTCGCTTGGTCTTTCACTTAGCAAGTAGATAAATTACCATGGGAAATGGTGGCAAAGGCTGGCAGGATCTGAGTCATGGGAGAAACCGCAATGATGAAGTAAGCTGGGCACAAGGATGCTTGGCAGGTCATGAGGCAGGATCAGGCTGGGACTTTTTATTTGGTGGGCATCTATTGAAAGTTAATGTACCCCTGTGGAATGGGTACCAGCCAAACAGATGCCTCCAAATAAAAAGCCCATTTTCTAATACCATTTATATGTACGGTGCTCAATTTAACACACCAGAAAACATTGATGTTGCTGATTATTGAAGGCAGCTAATGATTTTATCGTTAATGATACTAAACTGTTTTCATTTTTTCTCCATAGGTATACCCATCACTACTGAAAGAGAATGAAACAATGGACTGCTGCCGCAATCAAATAACCCAAGAAGTGTGTGTGTGTATATATATATATATATATATATATATATATACACAAAATCACACATGACCCACAATGCAAAGCATCATTGGCTGCATATGCAAATCACCACAGAATATTATGCTGGTTCAACTTTAAGCAGAAATGCATGGTGCCAAAAGGCCTCTCACACAGTTTGCAAAGGGTGCTAACAGAAGACATAGACACATGTTTCATCCTCCCAGGACTCATCTGTATGCCTCATCTGTCTGACACCCCAGTGGAATGAACCAGCTCCCTAAGATAGTCTATCTGGGTATTGTTGTGGTGAACCCAATTAAAACAAAAAACTATTTAAAAGACAAAGAACCTCTGTGCACAAGCACTGAGGCAATGGTTACCCCAAAGGACATTTGGCTGGGAAGCCAAGTTTCAAATAAATACAAAATCACACATGACCCCACAATGCAAGGCATCATCGGCTGCATATGCAAATCACCACAGAATATTATGCTGGTTCAACTTTAAGCAGAAATGCATAGTGCTGAAAGGCCTCTCACACAGTTTGCAAAGGGTGCCAATGGGTTCACCGCAACATAACCCAGATAGACTATCTTAGGGTAGCCGGTTCATTCCACTGGGGTGTCAGACAGACGAGGCATACTGATGAGTCCTGGGAGGATGAAACAAGTGTCTATGTCTTCTGTTGGCACCCTTTGCAGACTGTGTGAGAGGCCTTTAGGCACTATGCATTTCTGCTTAAAGTTGAACCAGCATAATATTCTGTGGTGATTTGCATATGCAGCCCATAATGCTTTGCATTGTGGGGTCATGTGTGATTTTGTATTTCTTTGAAACTTGGCTTCCCAGCCAAATGCCCTTTGGGGTAACAATTGCCTCAGTGCTTGCGCACAGAGGTTCTTTTGTCTTTAAATAGTTTTTTGTTTTAATTGGTTCACTACAACATAACCCAGATAGACTATCTTAGGGTTGCTGGTTTATTCCACTGGGGTGTCAGACAGACGAGGCATACTGATGAGTCCTAGGAGGATGAAACATGTGTCTATGTCTTCTGTTAGCACACTTTGCAAACTGTGCGAGAGGCCTTTTGGCACCATGCATTTCTGCTTAAAGTTGAACCGGTATAATATTCTGTGTCGATTTGCATATGAGGCCCAAGATGCTTTGCATTGTGGGGTCATGTGTGATTTTGTATTTCTTTTTAACTTGGCTTCTCAGACAAATGCCCTTTGGGGTAACCATTGCCTCAGTGCTTGCGCACAGAGGTTCTTTGTCTTTTTTATATATATATATATATATATATATATATATATATATATATATATATAGTGGATACAAAACCACTGTTGGCAATTAAAGAAATTGCACCAATGCACCCTCAAAATATTGCTATAACCACAGCTTGTGTACATCTCCTTGAAGTGGCACAGTTGGTTTTGGAGAAAAAATTGTGTATTGAGAAAATGAAAACCGTGTACGAAATGTAAATTTTTCCTGTCAAATATTCTGACAGTACAATTGAAAGAAGCAGGACACTTGCACAGGTGTCATAAATTGCATCTGATATATGCAGTAACATTCATGATATGAAGATTAGTGGATTGTAATGCCTCATGTACCGTATGAAACATGGACTGTTCAGAGTAATGTTGGACTTAAAACTCTACAGCAATAATAAGAAAAATCCTAGACAGGAAACATAAACTCGATAACACCAACATACTATTTAACCATTACAGTTATGCAGTGAAAAACAGGATATCCAAATATACTTTTCTTTAAAGTGACAGGTTTTATTTAAGTCAATACATTTCACAATAGACCTGTATTACTTTATTTGTAGATATAGTACTGCACTGCATAAGTTGTTAGGTTTTGTTCTTGACAAACTGCTAATATTTAAATTACTAATCTGTAATTGTAAGGAATGCAAATTTTTTTTTGCAACAATGACAGGAATAATTAGTACTGATGCAAATGTAATTGGCCAGTCACATTAATTAATCTGAAAGCTTCGACAAATGACACCCAGAGTCAGTGATAAAAGAATAACTCCAAGCCAGCCTGGTGGGACGAGAAGGATTTTGCATCTGACTGACACTGTTAGCCCACCTCATTTTCACTTTCAGCCTCCTTTCTCCCAGACCTTTGTCTCCACACCTGCCTAGTCCTGTGTGTGTTTTCCCTGACCTCTTGAAATTATCCACTGTATCCATCTATGCCACCCATTTCATCAACTTAGTTCATGGCCTACCACCATTCATGAGAAGTAACCCATCCCTTACATTTTCCCATACCTTCCACCCTCAAGTTTGACTGTGTGGCACTGGTTGATTTGTTTTCACTCAGTCTGAAGATGCTAACACTGTTAGCTTTGTTTATTCCCTTCATACATTTGAAAGTTTCCACCATATCCCCCCTATCCCTTCTCATCTATAACCTATATAGACCAAGCACTCCCACCCTCTCCACATATGGTCTCTCATTTAGCTCCTGGACCATTTTATTCACCCTTATTTGTCCCCCTCTCTAGTCTGTCATTGTCGCCTTGTCAAAATGGCCTCTAGCAATGTACTCCATACTCCAGCTGTGGTCTCACCAGTATCTTATACAGTGGGTAGAAAAAGAGAAATATGGGGAGGGAAGAACCTCGCTATCTGTCCAAGTGAACTTATACCTTGAGAGGAGAAGACCTTAACCACTTCTCATCTGTGGAGATGCAGAGCTTAACATTTCATAATGCTGTTTCGATTCTTTACTTAGTTTTTGAAACCAGTATTTTATTGCCATACTTTGAAGGATGTAATTGCTTTGTGATAACAAAATCAACAATCAGTGTGATATATAAACTTGATAAGATAATTATATGTTTTATACATGCTAAATAATTGTACATGCCATAGCAATAAAACTATTTGCAATGTGGATGTGTGTTGTTGTTATGTAAGATACCAATTTCAACTACTTATTGATAATAGAGGTCTATGATGATTTCATAAGGGCATACACTCATGCTGTTCCATATGGGTATAGGAGAATTTATATATAAGCAAAAAGACATTACGTGACTAGCTCAGGGTCACACAGTATGCAAATGGAGGCTGTGGGATGCAAATCCAGGTCTTGAGATTTGCAACTCAGCCTTAAAACACTATGCTATACTGCCTCTCCCACAGATGTGCAATGCCAGTATTACTGGTATTGCCCCCAAAGGCGTACCTTGCCAATACTACTGCTAATCATACCTCTCAAGTGTCCCTCGTTATGAGGGACATCCCTCATTATACCCCTTAAAATGGCTCTGTCCCTCACCAGTCCCTCATGGAAAAGGTGCTACCCACACAGAGAATGTGTTGTAAATTCAGACTTAAAAGCACAAATTCCTGATATTCTAAAATATTAAATCAAACATTAGAAAAAGGGCTTGAAAAATCCTGGGCTCTGATTGGCTAATAGCCTTGGCAAGGTGGGCAACAGAGCCCAGGTTAGAATAAGTGCCAGCCCCAACTGACCAGATGACTGAAATCATGGGGCAGATAGAATGTTTAAAGTTGATCTTCCACCATTTTTCTCGCCTAGCGGGCGAGTTGGCAACTGACCCCCAGTCTGTCATATCTAATGCAGATCAATTAAATAAATAGCAGGCAAACACACACAAAAAAGTGGAGGAAATGAAAAAGAAGCAGTCGGTCCAATTGGCTCCAAATCCACAAACTGACTTGCGAGACAGTGCTATCTCTGGTAGCACTACTGTGTATGAGACCAGCGGTACTTTCTTCATTTTCCCTACTGCAGATGGATATCCATCTGTGGTATGGAAAACAAAGAAAGTACTGCTCCTGTCACACACAGTAGTGCTGCCAGAGATAGTGCTGTCTTGCTTATGTCATGTGGCGGTATTTTAAAAAAAAAAGTGAAACTGAGTTGTTTCCCCTTCCTGTACCTCAGTAAACATTTTGGCTGCCCTCTAAAAAACAAGTACTAGCCACATGACCCCAAGGCAAAGTGGTATTCTTGTGCCACTTGTAAATTCAAAATGAAGTAGCTTGCTAAGCAGATGACTCAACAAGGCTGCCCGGCCCCTCCCCAGCTAGACAAGTGCTCTATCACACACCCTGTAAAGGCAGACCATAAGTTTACAGGGAAAAGCACATTGCTAAAAGTAAATAAAATATTTTTGGCTACAACACACTGCTACAAGGGGAGAGAGGTACTTGCGGTGGCACCCACTCCAAAGCTGGCTAATGTAGTAGCTCAATCAAACCGGCAACAGCAACCGTCTGCATCTCTGTGGTGCCGAAGTTAACAACGTGCCACCACCACTACTGGGTCTGATTGTCCCCACTCAAGTATTAAAATACTAACCCTGATAAACTCCCCGCCCATTCAAAAAAAAATAAATAAATGGAGCTCCATCACCAAGGAGAAAAAAGAGAGCACAAGGTGTGTGTGTGTGTTGGGGGGGGGCAACAAGAAACTGCAGGAAAACAAATTAAATTGAGTCTCTGTGCCTATGTGTTTCTGTTGGGGTTGGGGGGCAGGTAATGACAAGATACTGCAGAAAAACAAAGAAAATTCACGGTCTCTGTCAACTTACAAAATGAGGCAGTTTTTAAGTACAGTCTTCAGACAGGGCAAAAGTCAAATGCAGCTGGAGGAACTATTTTATTTCAAAAGTTACTTTAAACTTATTTTTCATTAACGTTTTTTAACTATTTTGTGTTTTTTTTACAGTGCCCATTTTCTAAGCTCAATAATTCCCGACAGGGTGGGTGGTATTGTGCTATACCGGACCTTCCAGGGGCTATAATGCCCTCCGCCTGTGGCATCAGGCCTCATTACACCTCTGGGCGGTCTGGAATAGCACAATACTACCCACCCTGTCGGGTATTATCGCTTACTTAACTTTTCACAGTGTTTTGAGCCTGTATCTCCATGTTTGAGGATGGGTCCCTTATTCTGAGGGTCTGTGTCCCTCATTGTCCCTCATTTTGAGTGTCCAAAAATTTCAATGTCCCTCATTTCAGTGACAAAAGGTTGACAGGTATGCTGCTAATATCTCCACAGGGCATTTTTTATTTTGAAGATGAAATCTGTTTGATCCTGCCATTTGTGCTGTATTTTAAACTAGTACCAACATTTTTTATTCTGTTTGTAGAAAGGTTTTCAATTGCCAGATAGAGGTTTTGGACTTCTTCCTCTCAGATATGTTACGCCTTCCCCCCCAATACAACTCTGCATAGTCCCCCAACACAAAAAAATGCATTTTTGATTATACTTATCTGGTGCAATCTGTGTCATGTTTTGAAGTAGGAGTTTCAGTTTTTTCTTTTAAGTAGCGTGACCAAGTGGGTGTAAATGAGGTGGTGGCAGGGAGTGAAATTAAGACACTCTGTAATAATGTACTACACTTATTCGTAAACGTAATACAAAACATAACAGCTAATAAAGACAACAGTTTAGTTTCACTACCAATGTTATTGCCCTTCAACCACACACTCTGGAATAGGTGTTACTTCAGCAGACATATTGCATTAATTTGTCGATTACACAATATGTAAAGAGTCTGAAAGGGCAAGATTATGGAGGCACTCCTTAAGGAAAGGATAGTGCAACACCTGGAATCCATAGGGGCACAGGATCCAAGACAGCATGGGTTTACAAAAGGAAGGTCCTGTCAAACTAATCTCATAGATTTCTTTGACTGGGTAACCAGAGTGGTAGACCAAGGGGGAGCAGTTGATGTCGCCTACCTTGACTTCAGCAAAGCTTTTGACACTGTTCCACATAGAAGATTGATAAATAAGCTGGGTAGGCTCGGGGTGGGTCAGAAGTTGGTCAACTGGGTGGCAAACTGGTTGACGGGCAGAAAACAGAGAGTGGTGGTAAATGGTATACAGTCAGAAGAGATGCAAGTCACAAGTGGGGTACCTCAGGGATCAGTCCTGGGGCCAGTCCTCTTCAACAACTTCATTAGTGACCTTGCAGATGGACTAGAGGGTAAGGCTTGTCTGTTTGCAGATGACACCAAGATCTGCAACAGAGTAGATGATCCAGATGGGGTGGGCAGAATGAGAAGAGATCTGGATAAACTAGCAGAATGGTCAGAAGAGTGGCAACTGGGATTTAATGCAAAGAAGTGCAAAATCATGCACATAGGGAAGAGAAACCCTGAAGCCACCTATAGGCTGGGAGGGGAGTTGCTAGCAGTCACAAAGGAAGAAAGAGGCTTGGGCATCATCATCACTGATGACCTAAAATCATCCAAGCAGACCTCTAAAGCAGTACGTGTAAGGCTAGGGGTTGTTAGGGTGTATTAGTAGGGGTATCACAAGTCGTAAGAGGGAGGTAATAATCCCTCTGTACAAGACACTGGTTGAGCCCCATCTGGAGTACTGTGTGCAGTATTGAGGCCACACCTTCACAAGGACATTAACCAAATTGAGGCAGTCCAGACAAGGGCAACCAAAATGGTGCAGGGACTGCATCAGAAGACATATGGAGGACAGGATTAACGAGCTCAATATGTATACCTTGAGCAAAGGAGGGAGAGAGGTGATATGATCGAGGTATTCAAAACACCTTAAGGGCATAAACAAGGTGAAAGAGTCTAACATGTTTAAATATAAGAAAAATAGCAGGACAAGAGGACACAGCATGAGATTAGAGGGAGGCCGATAAAGGGGAATGTGAGTAAATTCTTTTCACAGAAAGGGTGGTGGATGCATGGAATGGCTTACCACAAGAAGTGGTGGCTATGAATACAGTGCAGGGCTTCAAACAGGCATGGGATAGGCATAAGGGAGCAATACAAATGACTATGAATAGATAGGTCACCGACAGAGCAAAGGCCGAAGGCACATTTATAAGGTATGAAAAGAAATGGGCAGACTGGATGGGCCTTGCGGTCCTTATCTGCCGTCAACTTCTATGTTTCTATGTTAATAAAGTATATACTTAAAAAAAGTTATTGTTGAAAGATCTAAACCACACATCTACATATACACTTTTATGAAACATTACATATGAATAATACAATGATTTGTAAAAATACTTTACACATTAAGCAAAACCTATGCCAATCAGTGTGGCAGAAAGCCAACATATGCACCGTTTGGGTCAGGAAATGTGTCCCTAATCCTCCACACACAGCAGGAGGGTATCACCCTTCTGTTATCACTACCCAGTCTTCCGTGTTGCCACAAAACAAATTGTCTGTATGCAGCAAATCGCATCACACAGTTGTGGTCATTTTGCACATAACCATTCAGCCCAAAAATGTCCTCTCCATATGCCACAGCAATTGCTAATATAGGTTCTGACATGCACAACAGTTTCATTGTACACGTTTATGAAATGCAGCAACTAGAAGCTTTACCACAGCAAACCCATTCCAGAACAGTGGCCGTTTTCTGGCAGTCCCCACATACACACCACAGTGGTTGTGATACAGATGAACACATTGCAGCCAATATTTCATTACTGTCCTCAAGTAAATCCATCACGCCACCAGGACGCTGTAATGCGATTCGTACTGCATACTGCCTCAGTCTATCATTGTCTATATGATGTATCAATTCCTGTGGGTATAAAACATAAATATTTTTTACATTAAACCCTAGATAACACATATATACTTTATCAAATAACAGTTACATATAAGCATAAACAATAGTAAGCCATGGCACAACATGACTAGAGAATAGCACATGTAGTGGTATACTTACAGAACCATAGTCTCCATTACGCGAGACAGCACTGTTTACTGGGGGGGTGGAGGGAAGGGTCATGTTTAACAACTCTGATTGGCTTGTTTGACTTTGTAACTGAGACAGTATATAGAAACCAAGTGTTATACATCATATATCAGAATTTTCGCAAGACCTGTGACAATCTGCCACACATACGGTTGCTCATGAAGTTGTTGGTTCTTGAAGTTCGTGACAATATTCCCAAATGGTATAATAACTGGTTAAGTGACATAATCCAGAGACTAGTAGAAGGTGGAGAGGGAAGGAAGGAGAGGGGGAATAATTTGGTACCACAGAGCTATACACAGAGATCATGCATGGCTTTGTACCTTTCAAAAATGTTTTCATCACTTTTTTAATGTGACAGTGCACACTTGTCTCAGAACAGAATATGTAACAATAAAAACATCCGCATATTTGTGATATTGAAATATCATCACAATGTCAGGCATGCAATATCTCACACCATACAGTTCCTTATTCACACAATATATGGTGTGGCAAATGTGAGCTTAAACAGTAATATTGCTAGCAATAACATAATGGGCACGATTCTCAAAGGGGACTACATTTGATGGGAGGTACGACACACATCAGCTTGCGCCAAAGCCCCGTACACCAGAAACCCTGTACCCCATTCAAGTATAGGAGGCATCTTAGCACATAAGTCCTCACACATGCGGCAACCCTCCCTTGCGGCAAACACATGGAGCATGGAAAAGGTTTGCAGCAATGCAATCCATTCTACACCATACCGTTATGTTATGTGCCCCACAAGTATGTGACCCATATTAGACCCCCCCCCACAGAGAGACCCAATGTGACCTACTAGTCCCATACTTTCAGATACTGCCTCCCTGATACTGGATGTTGTCATCTGTATCATACTGTTCATACCCACAGTGGTGGTTCATAGACCTTCAACCCACCCACCCACCCAACCATTAGTGACCTCAACACCCCCATCCCCAGACAGAAGAGACTGACACATCTCCTCACAAACCTCCACGTCTGGTCCCCATGGGCACTAGTACTTGAGGGGGGATTGTTTGTCAATGGACCACCACTGAGGGTATAGTATATATACATTATGATACAGATAGCAACATCGGGGGTCAGGGTGGGGAGTTTCTATATGTTTGGAATTAGTGGGGCACATCTGGATTTGTGAACATTCTCTTTCATGCTGTGAAACATACAGTACAGTAAGAGGCATCATTTTGCAACAACTATATGAATTTCTTGCTCCTGTGCAGCGAGATCTGTATCATAGCTACTAGCACCAAGTATCAGAAAAGAGGTAGCACTTGCCCCTCGTCTCATTCTCCACCCTCTGCAACCACCACATGTTCTGACCCAGCCACGTCTTCTGCTCATTCCTCACTGGTTTGATTGCAGAATCGGTGCTACCGATCAGTCCACAATGACATTTTGCAAAATTGTTGAAAATGAGTCCTTGCTTGACCTGTAAATGCAGAATGACAAAAAGACAAAGCATGATTACATGAAGTATTACAAAGGAAAAACAAAATATTCCATCCTACCAAGCAGTATTAGAAAAATACACATTTTAAACAATCAACCACCCCAAGGTGTGTGTGTTATGCTGATATTTACCCACGGCTGGTGTGGTTTTTGATGCGTGTGTTTCTTTTTTTTAAATGCCATTTGAGAAATGGAAAATGTTGAATTCATTTGTTCCATGCTACCTTAACAAACACACTCAAAAAATCATAATACATAATACATTTATTTGACATTCTTCAGGGCTCATCTGACATACTTACAATGCCCCACACACAGGACTAAAGTTAAACAGGAACATCAATTATATCTGATGTCAGGAAAGGAGCGGGGAGTTCTCTGGCAAAGTGACAGGAATAGGTGGGGAATTTATCAAGGTCAAAGAAACACCCCCTGTGAAAACTCTGATTAGTACTTCATTTTTTTATTCCATCAAACATAGAGATCTGGGGAGGAAAACAATTGAGCATCCAAGGGCTGCTGTCCATGTCCTGTGTAGGGTCTGGGGCATCCGCTGCACTGCAGCAGTACCTGATTTAAATCTGGACCACTACAGAAGTGGGGACACATGTGAGGGAAAGTTATGTGAGTGTCTGGCTATCTGTGATACAGCTCAGCAAATGTGATAGCCTCAAAAAATCTCTCTTTACAACAAACATGCTAGACCTCAATATGGAGGGTTTTGGGTACTCGGGGACAAACAATGGGATTACATAACCACTATCTTTGATTTTCAATACTGACGGTTGAGAGGGATGGAGGGCGAGAAGCATGCAGGCACACATACTTCACAAGGGGGAGGTAACTGAACCTCACCCACACAGTGATCAAAGATGATTTTATTCAACAGTTGGAAGGGACAGAAACACGTTTAACAAATGTTGGAGGAGACGAGGAGCACATAACACATGTAAGTTGAGGGGTGAACACATCTTAAATAAATGTGAGTTGCATAATATAGTGGAGGGAAGAGAAGCAAATGAAAAACTGTGTGGAGGAAGGTGCCTGCATGAATGGGGGCCTGGCAACCAACTGTATCAACTGCAGGTCTACTCTAGGTGAGGGCTCTGCTGCAGGGAGTGGCCAGCTTGAGAGAATGGGGTTATGGAACAGGAATGAACACAGCCAGTCTGCGGGGGGTAGATGAGAAGATGGGTTCCAGCTGTGAGTGGGTCTGGCTTGCTCACTGCCTGCTAGTCATTGGCATTCACTCCCTTTATAACCTACCAAACCTCCTCTGCAAGAAGGGGGGATTCCAAAATATGGGTGGGGACACGTAGACAGTATGTTCTTTGGAAGTGGGTGCCCTGCTGCAGGAGGAATGATGGCCTGTGTAACATTCCAGTAGTGGGGGGTGAGGGATTAAATCTGGAGGGATGTGAGAAAGTACTTTTTTCACATAAAGAGTTGTGGATGCCTGGACTTTTCTCATATGTCCTTTATCCACTTACGCCTTCTGGGCAGGAAGGAAAATTATGCCTTTTTTCAGATGATACTAAATCTGTAATAGGGTAGATACACAAGAGGAGGTGGAAAAGATGACAAGGGACTTGACAAGGTTGGAGAAATTGTCTAAAGTATGGCAGCTTAGATTCAATGCAAAGTATAGCAAAGCAATGTACCTAGGAAACAAAAATTCAGGGGAAGAGTACACCCCAACTGGAGTACTGCATGCAGTTCTGGAAAACCCCATCTCCACAAGGACATAGACATATACAGGATGTAGGCAGCCAAGAGAAGAGCAACTGAAATGGTGCAGGGTCTGCATCAGAAGCCATATGAAGAGAGACTAAGGGTGCTTAATATGTATACTCTAGAGGAAAGGAGAGGGGGGGCACAAGACAGCAACATTCAAGCCCCTCAGGGGAATCAGTAAAGTCCAAGATAGTAGCATCTTGCAGACAGAGAGATGTACAAGAACAAGAAGACACCATTTCAAGATAGAGGGGGATGGCTCAGGGCCAACATCTGGAAGTATTCTTTCACTGAGAGGGTAGTGGACATATGGAGAAACATTCCAGAGGAAGTAGTGGGGTCAAAAACATTGGGGGGAATTCAAGAAACCATGGGACAGACATAAAGCAATTCTTGTGGGGAGTAGGAAGAAATAGGCTGATGGTTAACTAGGATCCGCAGCTTATCCAAAAGGTAGGTAAATGGGCAGACTGGATGGGCCAAGCTGTCCTTATCTGCCATCAAAGTCTATGTCTCTATGTTCACACCCACTGGTCATTGCAACCCTGTCACCCTCCTCCACGGGACTTACTGTTTGTGCTTTAGAATGACAGGGTGGCTGGTCACTGGAGCAGGGGTTATGAGGCTGGATGTCACCCTGCATCCAGATTAGCGCTAACTCCGGTGCCAATGCTGTGTGTCAGGGGAGCTGTAATTTCTTCATTCTCTATGCCGCAGATGAACAGCAATCTGCAGTATGGAAAATGAGGAAAGTACCACTGCTCTGATACCCACTTGCACTACACTTGCATTCCCGCATGTACTGCCATCATCTGGGATCTGTGGAGAAAACTAAGAAACTGGCCCTGTTCTTGGCTCCCCATGAGGCCTTATACACCTGTGCCAGTTCTACCTTTGTAACCTGCAGTACAACACATGGCTCAGTGATGGTATATCCCCCAACCCATACATAACCTGAAGAGCGGGAGCCAGGCAAACCTAGGCTTCATGAGGGCAACAGCAGAGTCCAAGGTAAGGTGAGGATTAGCTGGTGCTGGAAGGAATCTAGGGAAGCCACAGACAAGTGTGAAGGAAGGCATAAACAAAAAAAATCAAAATTAAGAAAAGTGGTTTGCCCTGTGAATTTGTAGGGAGTACAGGTTCACTTCAAGTGGGCTTTGCAGATTCCGAAACAATACAGGCATGTCGATGGGCTCGATTCAAAGTGAATTCAGACACCACATGAGGCACAGTCTTAGGCTACCCTTTAGGACTCATCCTGTCTAGATGAAAGGTTAGATAAAGGGGTCAACTACCATAGCTTGATGCTCAAACACCCTATGTGCCCATGTGATTACAACAAAAAATGGGTTTTCTAGGACAAAAACCAGAAATTACAGGAGGTACCAGGTTTGAACACTGTCCTAATCAAAAAATTCCATAACCACGGTATACAGACACGGGGATTCCTCTGCAGAATACCCTTGAAGAATTTGATGGAAATCTCCAGTTGAGCAACAGATTTCCTGTCTATAGGTGCATGATAGGCTAATAAGGCTGGCAGAAGTACTTTCCAAGAATACTGCAGCCCTGACTGGGACAATAAGAGAGAATACTCCATGACATTCTGGTTCAGACAGATGAAAGGCTCCTGATAACACACCTGACACCAGATGCTAAAGTGGTTGCACCATAAGCAAATTGGAGGAAAAGGAGAAATTATTTAACCAGGAAAGGCACAGTAATTGCCCTTTGATTAGCCATCTCTAGCTCCATCCTTCCCCTAGTAGACTATGGCATAATTATATATGGCGCCACCTCCGACATAGCCCTGTCCAGCATAAAACGCACTCTCAACAAAGCCTGCAGGCAGGCCACAGACTGTGATCGCCTTACACATACCTGTGACCTCTACCTACAGTCTTCCTGGCTAAATTTCCAGGAGCGATTTCTCTGTCAGTCCTGCCTAATGGCCAAAAAAATACAACTAGTGTTAGCTTCCCCGGGCTGTCTATCGCTCCTTCAAGAGTGCATGCCGACAAGGGCCACTAGAAGCTCTAGCACTTCTACTTTTTGCATCCCCTTTGCAAGGACCACTGCTTGCCAAAGGTCCTTTTCCTACAGGGCCCCCCACTAGATGAACTCCCTCCTGGATGCTGCCCTCAAAATCCCTAGAATAGGGCCGTTTAAGTCAATGCTGTGCACTCATATCCTGTAAAACAGTAACTATGACTGCTAAATCTAAATTACTATTTATAGTTTTGGTCTCTCTGCTACTATCAAAACTCTGTAAATAATATTGTAATAGATTGTTTTTCTCTACCGATGGTGCCCTGAATTTGTTTAGCCCATGGTTGCCTCTGTACAGTATTTTTTCTCTGTGTATGTCCTAACTAATGTCATTGATGCAGAGCCTTTGTAAATGAGTCCCTGACTCAAAGGGTTGTAATTCCTAGACTGAATGCAAAATAAAAAAAAAAAAAAAAATAAAGATAGGGCTTGATTCCAGATGCAACTTGGGAGCACAAAGAAGTTGTGACTTGTGCAGGGTCACACAGTATAAAAGTGGGGGATGTATGATTCAAACCCAGGTCTGCGGCTTAGAGCCTTAAACCACTGCACTATACTGTCGCAGTTTCTCTATTTCTGAGGACATCTGCATGAAAATAATTTTGTCTATGCACAATATCTGCTTTTGCTGCTCATTTACATGGAAAGTTACTACTAGGGGAAGGAGACAGCATAGTACAATGGTTTAAGGCTCTGAGCTGCAAACCAGGAGATGGGGGTTTGAATCCCACAGCCCCCACTTGCATACTGTGTGACCCTGAGCAAGCCACTTAACTTCCTTCTGCTATAAACAATATTTCATCTTATTGTCTGTCCTGGCTAATAATAAAAAAAAAAAAATGGAAAAAATAAAACAATGCTGAGATACTCTATGGGAAAGCGCTGCTGAGCAGCTTATAATCACATGCTCAGTTGAACAGGACTGCTCCATCTGATCAGTGTACTGCTAAACACGCAAAGAACTGGTTGCACTCAATAATGACATACAGCATGTAGGAGTAAATGGATAATTATATTGTGAGCCAGTAACTACTCGCCTGGTTACACTAACTGTACATGTAAAAACAGTGAATGTCTGCTCGAGAAGCATGGGTTACAAATGCAGTCTGCGACTTGGTGGCTCTGTTTCCACTGACTGATGTGAGCTGCTCCCCCCCTCCACAGAACATGGTGAAATATCTTTATTTTTTTTTTAATTGCTGCCTTGTTTTCATATGCAAAACATTTAGTTTACAGCCAATGGCAGCATAAATCCAGCCTTTGAGCAAGCGTATCCTTCAGCGGCCATCATAATTACCAGGTTTTCTCCTTGCCGGTTTTAAAATAGTTGTGGTACTGATCTATTTTTGCTGCTATTTACAGGTTACTAGTTAGAAGGAGGGTGACATTTAGGGGAGGAATGCACATCTCAGATAGGTGATTTTTTTTTCCCTTGGCGCACTGTCACTATCGAGACGGGAGTGCAGATCTCAGTGGAGTTTCAACAGTGGGAGCGCAACAGCTGTGAAGGCAGACAGGCGGTAGTGGACAAATGGTAAGTCAGAAACTACAGAATAGCTTCTAAAGGGTAAAACTTTACTTGTCATGTGGGGGAACTTGGATAACATTGCTAATATTTCCTTTCTCTGCTGATCGCAGTGCTGTCCCTGTACAGCTGTATTGTTTTCATCACAAACACAGCACATAAGAATAATTTCGGGAGAGAGTAATTTTAGAAACTACTATGTGGCAAGGTGATGCCTATTTGCCACATATCAATACATAAAATTACTCTCTTCCAAAATGTTTCTCCCAGTGCAGCTCCATAAGTGCTGTGTATGTGATCAAACCTCAACTGCTGCACAAGGAGAGCACTGCATTACCAATGTCCACCTATGGAACACTTTATCAACAGTCAAAATTTATCTCACAAGATTCAGTATGCCTTGAAATACTCCGTAGCACAAAACTTGATACCAGTAAGTCACTCACTCTGACTCTGAAGTAGTCGTGCTTGAGGCATAACAGTGTGTACTATATTGTGCCATTTTTAATGCTAAGGCTCTTTAAAATCTCAAATGAGAGGACACATAAAGAATAACAATGCAAAGGGCTGTGGGATTAGCCAGATGCATCATGGTAAGCAGCTTCTTGAGCTTTCTACCATGATGCACCTGGTTTACAAATGGCAATCCTGGCGAGGGTCTGTGATGGTTGATTACACAGACTACACACAAATTACACAGAAGTGTGATGGCAGAGAAAGGCCCCATGGCCTGAAGACACTCGACAAGACAATCCAGTGCCATCTGCCACTGAGAGGTAATAAATGAACACTGAAATAGCGATCTTAAACTTTTAACATGCTCTAATCCCCATTTCAGTTCATTGCACTGCTACTTTATGGCAAATCAAAAACACAAGACAATAGAGGAAAGAATATATTCACAGCCCCAGTGTTGCAACCAGTTACAAACTTTAGAGCATTTGTTTTTTTCTTGTACTTATATGTGACAGGGTGGAATAGGACCCTGTCCCAGTTGTTATGGAAAGAGTTTGTATGCATGGATCTGTTTCATTCTCTCCTTTTCTGTCTCTTCTCTGTCTGGTTGTACAATCAAATTTTCCTGTGAGACTTAGGATTTGATCACCCAGACAGTCTCCCAGTTCTTTGCCTCTCACTGTCTCTCAACCTTCCCTTGCTGTTCTGTATTTTTCTACCTTGCATATCTGCTGATATAAAAATATATGTAAATTATTATGTGCAAATATAACTGATATTGGGATCCCTTTGTTTAGAAATGATATAGTGTTAATTTTTGAAATGTGTGTAATTATAATTTGAGATGAATGCAAAAAGCTATTGGAAACTCAAGAGGTTATCTGAGTGCAGGTTTTATGCCTTTTGCAGAAGAGTTGTGAAAAAGGGGCCTCAGTTCTGTGACATTGTGTTCCTGCCAGCACCTGTCTGATACTTACAAGAACACTTTAGAAAAAAAAACAGGATGCTTGTTGGGGGGGTGGAATGACTTACAAGAGGGAGCTGCAATTGTTTGAAAAAAGGACACAGAAATTGAAGGAAAACTCTGATGCATTTTTTTTATTTTGCCTTTGTAAATAGTTATACTTAACAATTTTATTTTTTATGTTACTGCTAGTACAAGTAAATACTCTTGTTGCAAATTTTACAACTGCTCCTGGTTTTTCCTATGCTTTCTGACCTCTGCCTCAATGACAGATGGTGCTAGCAGTGGGATTTTCACCATGCATACTCTAAACCAGGAGTTTTGTGTGTGGCTACTGGACCTAGTACCAGGGAAGCATAGAGAAAGGTACGGATTCTGCAGCAGTACTCCAGGAGTGGTTACCAGAAAAATGACAGCCAAACTAGCAGAGATAGAAGTCCAAGCTGAGAATGTATAGCCAGCACAAGATATGGAAAAAAAGCAGGCAATGACAGAACCTGAAAGCCTGATGGACTTTTTCAAATGGTGGGCTATACAACAAAAAGAGATGGAGAAGTAGAGAGAAAAAAGCTTCAATGTTTAGAAGCGTAGAGAAAAGAAGAGATGCAGTGACAGAAGCAGTGGATTAGAGAAGAGATGCAGCGACAGGAGCAGCGATGGTTGGATGCCTTGCAAGCTATCAAAAGCAGAGGATCTGGCACAGATTCAGATGAGCAACAAAACACAAGCAACTTAAAAGCCATTAAACTTATAAAGTTGTGTCCCTCAGATGATATTGTGGCATACCTGACAACTTTTGAAAGAGTTGCCACAACCTGCCACTGGCCAAAGCAGCAATGGACAATCAGACTGGTACCCAACCTGACAGGGAAAGCCCAACTTGCCTACAGCAATATGGACACTGCACAGTCAGAAAACTGACCTGGTGAATAGTAAAATCCTGAAAAAGTATGGCATCTTAGGAGAGACCTACAGGCAGAGATTTCAATCTCTGAGGTACAACTCAGCCAACAATCCTCGAGAAGCCTTCACCCGACTCAGAGAACTCCTGATAAAATGGCTCCAACCAGAGAGCAAAACAGTCCCACAGATCATCGACACATTTGCCATGGAGCAATTCATTAACATCCTGCCTACAGATGTGCAGCTTTGGGTAAAGGAACACCGACCAGAAAATGGGGAAAAGTCTGTTTCTTTGGCTGAGGACTACCAAATGGCCAGACAGATGCCACAGCAGCGAGGTTACAGCCATGTACTGGTAAGACACTTTTTTTCCCATTTAAACTCCAAGTCTAATAAGAACTCTGGTGGAGGTAACAAGTCTGTGCCCAAAGACATTATTTGCTATAACTGCAATAAGCCAGACCATATTACAAGAAACTGCCATAGTAGGGAGAGTGGCACTGGAGCAGATTAGTCCATGGCAAATTGGGGCAAGTATTTAACAGATGTGAAGGTGGGGGATAAGACTGTAAAGGGACTCACTGATTTGGGAAGCAGACAGACCCTAGTGCATGTTGAAGTGCTAGGAAAACACTATGCAAAAGGACCAGGTATGAAGCTTGGCCAGCTCGTTATGATTATTGTATGATATTTGTAAAAAAAAAATATAGTATGTGATTGTCTCACATAAGACAGCCTGTGCTTCCATGGGTGCCCCTCCCCAGGTTTCAGTGAAGCTACAGGATATGTAAACTGACCAGGAACCAGTTATTTAATTACCTTCCTTCCAGAGGGCATTTTATTATCTTTTACAGCCTGTTGCTGCTTTGAAGTTGAAAACCAAATGTAACTTTGTGAGTCTGCCAGAGGATGAGCCTAATAAACTTTTATGACATTTTAAGAGATACAGGCCATTGATACCAACATGCTGTTAAAAGTGGTAAAACCCTTTGATCTGCCTTGGGAACAGGAACCACACAAGAACAAAGAGAAAATGTTTAATTAAGGAGTCATATTTAGGAAGTGCTTTTCCTTCTGATGTGACATTATTTAACATACCTCCTGCTAGAAAGTCATGTTTGGAATGTTTAATTCTAAAAAAGGAGGAGCTAGATGACTCACCAAGGGGGTGGAGAGATGAGGTTGAAATATATCCTTTTAACTGGGCAAATGTCATATTATTTTGGGACTCTGAGTTCTCTGATCTAATGTAAGCACTTCCAGAGGTAATACCATAGACAGCAAAGGTCTAAATGTATTGAGGTAGGAGTTTTTGCTTTATAATTTTCCCTTGTTCTTTTATGTGATTGTGAGCTCTTTGACATGTTGTTCTGTGTTTACATTTTTCATATTTTTATCATCTTTTAGTAAAGTACCTTTTCTTTGAAAGACTGCCTGGCTGTCTGCCAGAAATAGGCTGTTGGTTAACTAGGATCTGCAGCTTATCCTGTAGGTAGGAAATGGGCAGACTAAGTGGGCCAAGCGGTCCTTATCTGCTGTCAAAGTCTATGTTTCTATGTTTATATGTAAGTTTTTTTTTCCATGTGATGTATAGATGATTAAGTCTGATGACTGTTGAAGGGCTTGATTGTGTTACAAAGATTGGTAAAAGTTAAGAATATACCTAAGGTCTCTTATAGAGTTTTAAGGGTTCATTTTTGGAAGCCTGGCATGGTGCCCCTGGTGAAAGATTGTACCTCAATCCCTGAAGAGAGTATGCATCTGAGTATGTACATTGGGTGTGCTAGCATAAGGTTCACAGTTTGAATCCCTCCAGAACTTGAGACTAAAGGTGATTTGGACTCAAAAGCAGACAGGAGGGTTACACTGTTTGTTACCTGTTCACACTATTGCACTCAGAGGTTGGCACTGTGGGAGCAGAGTGCCTGACCTGCTGAGTGCGTTTGTGACGCCAGGTACTGGTGTCATCTGCATCCACAGAGACACTCAATACTATCCCACCACCCAAGTGACTCTGACCATTAAGGGTGTGTAACAACAAATGAAAGTGGGGATAGTATCTAAGTTACCTGTACCCATGATTATTGGAAATGACTTTCCAGGATTTACTGAGTTAATCAAAGAGGGAGTAAATCCTGATGTTTCAGCAGCAGTGGTGATGAGCTCAGGCAAATAAAATTTCAGATGGTGGGGACTCTTTTCCTTTCAGTGATTTTGATTTGGACTTGTTTGAGCACAGCTCCAAGATCCAGAAATCCAGGAAAGAAAAATGATGCCTGAAGAAACTGTGGCAAGAAATGACTGATAGACATAAGGGGTTAAGAAATGAAAATGTTGAAACTATGCTGATAACTGATTGTGATTTTCTTTCAGAGCAAGCTAATGATGTTTCTCTCCAGGGTTATTTTAAGCAGCTGGGGGTGAAACCAAAGCAAGGTCAACCAATGTTTAAAAAATGTAATGGGTTACTGTACAGAGTTTGGGTTACACCTCAGACACAGGAACAGACAGAACAATTGGTTATACCACAGAAGTGTAGAGCTGAGTTGTTACAGATAGCACATGATAGTCCTATGGCTGGTCACTCACGGAGGGATCGCACCCTTGCCAGATTGCTGTATAGATACTAGTGACTTGGAATTCATGAAGATGTTGCTACCCATTGTAATTCTTTGTACTGAGTGTCATAAAGTAGCCCCAGTTACTAGAAAAGACAAGTTGCACCTGGTGCCCCTACCCTTGATAGATGTGCCTTTTAAGAGAATTGCAATAGATGTGGTTGGTCCTTTAGACAAAAGTAAAAAGGATAATAGATTTATCCTGGTAGTATGTGACTATGTTACTCGATACCCAGCAGCAGTTCCAATGCGTACTGTCACAGCTTCAAAAGTGGCAGCAGAGCTTGCAACAATTTTCAGCGGAGTGGGTATACCTAAAGAAATTATTACTGACCAGGGCAGTAATTTTGGTACTGCATTACTTAAAGAGCTATATAGACTACTAGGTATCACTGCCATATGAACTTCTCCCTATCACCCTTAAACAGATGGTCTTCTTGAGCATTTTAACCAACCCTAAAACGCATGTTAAAAATTTTTGTAAAAGGGGAAGAGAAAGAATGGGACCAATACTTGCCTTATCTACTTTTTGCTTACAGAAAAGTGCCACAGGCATCAACAGGGTTTTCACCATTTGAAATGCTGTGTGGTAGGCAGCCAAAAGGGCCACCGGATGTGATATAAGAAATGTGGGAAGATAACTCCACTCAGAAACAATCTGTAACATCTTATATGTGTACCCTAAGAAAGAAACTGGCAAAGTATGTTGAAATTGTCCATAGTAATCTGGGAGAGGCCCAAAACCAGCAGAAGGTATATTATGACCATGGGGTAAAAGAAAATGCTTTTGACCAGGTGAAAAGGTTTTGCTACTGTTACCCCACTACAGAAAATAAACTGTTAATGAAGTGGTAAGGGCCTTATAAAGTGCTTAGATATACTGACACCGTTAACTACGAGACTGAGACCCCTTACAGGAAAAATCCTACTAAGATATACCATGCTAACCTCCTCAAGAAATGGGTTGAAAAAAATGCCAAAGGCTGCTTTGCTAGTTTTACCAGAAACTGATAAAGAAGATATTGATGTAGCTTATGATAGACTGGAACAAACTATAAATGCTGATGCTGGAAAGGTGAATGTTTCCTTGACCTCAGAACAAACTGTAGACATTCATAATGTGCTAAAGACATTTAACAGTACTTTTACCACAGTACCAGGCCAAACAAAAGGGGTTGAGCACGTAATAGTGCTAAGAAATGCTCACCCTATTAGGCAAAATACATACAGGTTGCCAGAGCGGTTAAGAGCTGACGTAGTTAAGGAAATACAAAAAATGAAAGAATTGGGTATCATTGAAGAGTTGAGGAGTGCTTGGTCATCTCCAATGGTAATTGTAAACAAAAAAGAAGGAGGTGTTAGAATCTGCCTTGATTTTGGGAAACTCAAGTGTCAGAATTTGTCAGTTATCCTATGCCCAGAATAGATGATTTGGTGGACAGACTGGGGAGTCCAAAGTATATCAGTACCCTCGATCTCGCCAAGGGTTACTGGCAAATACCTTTAGCTAAATAATCCAGAGACAAAACTACATTTGCCACTCCTGTTGGATTCTATCAGTTCACCACCATGCCTTTTGGTTTACATGGTGCACCAGCTACATTCCAGTGGTACATGGATGTAATTTTATCACCTCACAATGGTTATTGTGCTGCATATCTGGATGATGTCGGTGTACAGTCCAGACTGGAAGAGCCGCCTGGAACACCTACGAGCAGTTACACAAGCTATCAAAAATGCAGGTATGACTATTAATCCTATCAAATGTGCATTGGGCATGCAGGAAACCAGATATTTGGGCTACGTGTTGGGGAAGGAGAAATTAAACCAGAGGTTTCTAAAATAGAAGCTGTAGCTAACAGTCCTGTCCCTAAAACAAAGAAAGATGTCAGATCATTTTTAGGGCTGGCTGGTTATTATCAGAGATTTGTTCCCAACTTTGCTGAGTTAGCTACTCCCCTCACTGAACTCATGAAAAAATGGTACTGTGAAATGGACCCCAGAGTGTGATGAAGCTTTTCACGCCATTAAGGTTACATTATGGTCAGCCCCTGTTTTAAAAGCCCAGACTTTAAGAAACAATTTTTTTATAAACAGATGCATCAGAGGTAGGCCTAGGTGCAGTCCTGAGTCAAAATATAGATGAGAAAGAATATCCTATTCTGTACATAAGTAGGAAGTTGCATGACAGAGAGAAAAGGTACTCCACCATTGAAAAGGAATGTTTAGCAGCAAAGTGGGCCATGGAGTCCCTTAAGTTTTATTTGCAAGGAAATGACTTTGTACTTATAACATATCACAATCCTCTCTGTTGGCTTAACCAAATGAAATATAAAAATTCCAGAATCACAAGGTGGTACCTGGCACTACAGCCATTTAAATTCAAGGTGATGCACAAATCTGGTAAAGACAATATCAGTGCTGATTTTCTGTCAAGATATGGATCAGGATTTGAGGGTTCTGAAGTTTGAAAACAAATGCATGGGTATGAACTTTACTGTTTGCTGTACTGTTATAGAAAAAAGGATACTGCACATGTGCTTAATTTCTGAAAGTTAGAAACTAATATTAGTAGAGAATTGTTCTGGAAACCTGTTTAATAAAATAGGCTCCCTCTTAAAGAGCGGGGTGTATGTGACATGGTGGAATAGAACACTGTCCCAGTTGTTATGGAAAGAGTTTGAATGCGGGGATCTGTTCTATTCTCTCCTTTTCTGTCTCTTCTCTGTCTGGTTGCACAACCAAATTTTCCTGTGAAACCTAGGATTTGATCACCCAGACAGCCTCACAATTCTTTGTCTTTCACTGTCTTTCAACCTTCCCTTGCTGTTCTGTATTTTTCTCCCTTGCATATCTGCTGATATAAAAATATATGCAAATCATTATGTGGAAATGTAACTGATATTGGGATCCCTTTGTTTAGAAATGATATAGTGTTAATTTTTGAAATGTGTATAATTATAGTTTGAGATGTTTGCAAAAAGCTATTGGAAACTCAAGAGGTTACCTGTGTGCAAGTTTTAAGCCTTTTGCAGAAGAGCTGTGAAAAGGGGGTCTCAGTTCTGGGACATTGTGTTCCTGCCAGCACCTGCCTGATACTTACAAGAATACTTTAGAAAAAAAGGAACAGGATGCTTGTTAAGGAGGAGGTTACATATGAACATATGAACATATGAATGTGCCAGCAGAAACAGACCACCCAGTCCATCTAAGTTTGCTCGAGTGTGCAGCTAGCACCCATAGTTTGCAGCTGCTCCACCCCCCATCATCCCACTGCCACCCCCACCTCCCCCACCCTCACTTTCCCCTGTTCCCTGTCCCATGCCCTTTTAAAGCTGTTCACAGATTTACATGATACCACCCATTCTTGTAGGGTGTTCCATTTTGCTACCACCATCTCTGTGAAATAGTGCCTCCTCATTTCCCTTCTATATCTTCCCCCTCTATTCTTATCCCATGTCCCCTTGTGTCTCTCTACCTTCTTACTTAAAGACCCCATCTGCCCCATCCTTATTGATCCCCCTCAGATACTTGAATGTTTCTATCATGTCCCCCATCCCTCCTATCCTCCAGGGTGTACATATTCAGGTCTCCCTGCCTACTCTCATAGTCTCTCCCCTCCATTCCACATATCATCTTTTTTGCCCTCTTCTGCACCCCCTCCAGTAGCCTCATATCATGCTTTAGGTATGGCCTCCAAACTGCACACAATACTCTAAGTGCGGCCTTACCAGTGACTTGTAGAGAGGCAAGATCACCTCTCTTCACCTGGACAAAAAAAAACTTGCTATGCACCCCAGTATTTTGTTTGCTTTTGCAGCTGCTGTCCTACATTGGGCAGTGTTGTTCATGTCCCCTGTTATCATTACCCCTAGGTGCTTCTCCTCCTCAGTGATCCCCAGCTTAAACCCCCCAGCCAGTATTCTCTCCTTGGGTTATTCACCCCGAAGTGCATAACCTTACACTTCTTTGCATTGAACCCCAGCTGCCACCTCTCTGACCACTCCTCCAGCTTGCTTAGGTCCCCCTGCAGCTGCTTCCATCCTTCCCCTCCATCCACCACTGCTCTGATTTTGGTGTCATCAGAGAACAGACTTACCTTGCCCATCACCCTGTATGCAATGTCTGATATGAAGAACCCAAATAATACAGGCCCCAGTACAGAGCCCTGTGGCACCTCACTCATCAGTGGCCTTGGAGTTGAGAGCTCCCCTCTCACCACCACCCACTGTAGCCTCCCATTCAGCCAGCTTGTAATCCAGTTCATCATTTTGGCCCCTACCCCATGCCAGTTAGCTTCCCCTCAAGCTGGCCATGAGGCACCGCATTGAAGGCCTTGTTGAAGTCCAAGTAAAGAACATCCACTGCATGACCCTTATCCAGCTCATCTGTCACCCAGTCATAATATTATATCAGGTTGGTTTGATAAGATTTCCCTGAAACAAACTCATGCTGCCTGGGTGGAAGGACTTATAAGAGAGAGCTGCAATTGCTTGAAAAAAGCACGCACATAGATTGAAGAATACTCAGATGGACTTTTTTTTGTTTATTTTGCCTTTGTAAATAGTTATACTGAACAATTTTATTTTTTTATGTTACTGCTAGTACAAATAAATACTCTTGTTGCAAATTTTACAACTGCTCCTGGTTTTTCCTATGCTTCCTGATCTGTGCCTCAACATCAATATATTATTGATTTGTGGTCATTTATAGCAAAAGAGGTAGGAGAAAATGTATTTTCTAGAGTAACTTACCCAATATTAATGTATGGGGCCTATACAAAAGAATGGAGCAGGTGGGATGCTGGTACTCTGCATGTTATTTTTGCCATTTTTAAATGGTACATATGGAATGCAAGAAGTATATTTACTCTACTGCAAAAAGAAATTAGCCACATTGAAATATTCAAGAAAGTATTAAGAGAATTAACCAGAATATGTCACACGGAAACAAAAGTAGTGACACAACAATAGCACGATCACATGGAGGGAACCTGTTATGGATCACAGATAATGATGTACCTGTAACATGAATAAGTTTTCTTTCTTTATGTATATTGTAGAATGTGTTTCAACCTTTATTGGATAAAAGTTTTGTATCAACTTGTAATCTTTTTCAGATTGTTTATGTATGATTTCAGTAATAAAAAATTCCCCTCCTCTTTTCAAGAAGTGCTATGGGATCTTTAACATCCACCTGAACTACTACCAGAACAGGCAGATGGAACCTCGGTTTAATGTCTCATCTGAAAGACGAGGATGCTTTGATGACTGTACAATTTCTGTTGACGTGAAACCTTTGCAAATGAGCTTGCAGCTCAAAGGTGTACTCCAAAATAATATTAAAGTAAAATTAAAAAAAAGTTTGTGATCTGTTTGTATATCTTTACTTAGGCAGAAAACAAAAACAATAGTGTTCATTTTCAGTTACAAAATGTGAAAAAAGGCATAAGAAGTTTACAAGATTACCTTCCTGGTCAGCAGGGACTTCTTTTTATCCACTGTTTGTAGTCACCCAGAGCCATGGCTAGAAACAGGGCTTGGCCAATCAGGATGCAGGATTTTCCCTACCCATTTTATAAAGTATGACAATATACATGATTACAGGCACTGAGCAGATGGATTCCAATCAATATGCACTTGGTTTGCAGCATGGCATGGCTGCTGTGATGTCAGTGGGCACTAGGCAGTCATTGGTGAAAAATCTGTTGGCTCTGCCCTGTTGCCCCCAGTCACTACAGCACAGTCTGCGGGACCAGGAGTGAAAAGTTGCTGGCGGCTTCCAGCAACAAAGTGTAGTAGGGATATTACCTTGCATACATTTTTTAAAAGGGGATGTTAGTGAAGAAAGTGGTACCACCCTGGCAAGACCTCTTTCCTTTGTCACTGAAAAACAACCTAATTGAGTTGAATGGGGTTCCTGTTAAATATAATTACCTACTTCCCTTTCTGCTGTCTTCTGTCCCTCTGTCCTGCCCTTCTGCCTTGCTCCCATAATGGCCACTTCAGAATCCCTTCTTTAAGGCTATTTTCCTGCCCTAGTCCCATTTCCATCCCCTCTGGCCTCCTTGGCCCTTTCTTCTGCTTATTGTTTTATTTGGGCCTTTTAGCCCTGGGTGGGTTAAAGCCACATGGCCACTAGGGTGGCCTGTAAAATTTAAGGAATGTGCCCCCTTGACTGTAACTTGGCCTGTACTTTCAAATAAAAAGAATACAATTATTAATTCATTCATTCAGATAGTGGCCAGCCTAGATGGTGTGCAGAGTTTGGGCTGAGAGACATCTTTCACTTTATGTATTTGTTTTGAAACATAGAAACATAGAATTTGATGGCAGTTAAGGACTACTTGGCCCACCCTGTCTGCACAATTTTTTCCTGCCTATCCTATCCTGTCAAAGAAGACCTGTTTGATCTCTGGTTCCCTCCCCCCTTTGCTTCCCAACTAAGATTCCCTTGTGCCTATCACATGCATGCTTAAATCCCATCATAGAAACACAGAAACATAGAATTTGATGGCAGATAAGGACTTCTTGGCCCACCTAGTCTGCCCATTTCCCTACCTAATGGATAAGCTGCAGATCCTAATTAACCAACAGCCTACTTCCTCCTACCCCGCACTAGAATTGCCTTATGTCTGTCCCATGCATTCTTGAATTCCCCCACTGTTTTTAACTCTGTGGCCTCCTCAGGAAGGCTGTTCCATGTATCCACAACCCTCTCTGTGAAGAAATACTTCCTTACATTACCTCTGAGCCATCCCCCTTCTATCTTCACATTGTGCCTCCTTGTTTTTGCACATCTCTTTTTCTGAAAGATACTACCCTCTTGGACTTTGTTGATTCCCTTGAGGTATTTGAAAGTTTCTATCATGTCCCCCCTCTCCCTCCTTTCCTCGAGGCTATACATCGTTAGTTCCTTTAGTCTTTCTTCACTATGTCTTCTGATGCAGACCCTGCATCAGTTTGGTCTCCCTCCTCTGGACAGCCTCCACCCTGTCTATGTCTTCTGGAGATGGTGTCTCCAGAACTGTACACAGTACTCCAGATGTGGTCTTACCAACTGTCTGTACAGAGGGTCAACAACTTCCTGTTTTCTACTGATGATGCCTTTCCTATGCATTCCAGTATCCCCCAGCCCTCCTTACCGCCTTCTCACATTGCTGGCCCACCTTTAGGTCATCTGATGTGACTCTCCCAGGTCCCTTTCCATTTTTGTTGTTGTCAGTATCTCACCCCCCCTGTATACTCTTCCCTGGGTTTTGTTTCCCAAGGTGCATTACTTTGCACTCTTTTGCATTGAATCTAAGCTGCCATACATTTGACCATTCCTCCAACCTTGCCAAGTCCCTCTTCATCCTTTCCACCCCACCTTGTGTATAAACCCTGTTGCAGATCTTTGTGTCATCTGCAAAGAGACATACTTTCCCTTCCAGTCCCTCTGCACTGTCACTTATAAAGACATTAAAAAGGACCGGCCCCAGTAAATCATTGTTTGTGACCCCACCTCCTTCACTGGAAGACTGTTCCAGGCATCCACCACTCTTTGAGTGAAGAAATATTTCCTCACATCTTTCTTCAATGTTCCCCCCTTCCAGCTTCACTGCATACTGTTTTGTTCTTGTGCATCTTTTCCTCTGATGAATATTCCACTCCTGTACCTTTTTAACCCTGTGAAGTATTTATAGGTCTCTAGCATGCCCCCCCCCTCCCTTTTCTCTCTCTCTTTTCCAGGGTGTACACATTGAGGTCCTTCAGTCTCTCCTTATAAGGATTCAGATGCAACCCCTATGCCATTTTAATTGCCCTCCTCTGGATAGCCTCCGCATTGTCTATGTCCTCTTTGACATGTGGTCTCCAGAACCAGACACAGTACATCAGGTGATGTCTCACAAGCAATCTATACAATGGCAACACCACTTCTCTCCTTCTGCTGGTGATACCCCCTTCCTATGCACCCCATCATCCCACTGGCCCCACCCACTGCCTGTTGCACTGTTTTGCCACTTTGAGGTCATCAGATGTGATTAACCCAAAGGTCTCTTTGCTGTTTGGTGATGGTCAATACCTCTTCTCCCGTTTTGAAATCTACCGCTGGGTTCCTGTGTTCTAGGTGCATAATTTTGCACTTTTTAACATTGAAGCCCAGCTGCCATTCCCTTTGCCACTCCTCTAGTTTCCTCAGGTCTCTGCACATTCTTTCTAGATTTTGGTGTCATCTGCAAAGAGGCATACCTTCCCTTCCAGCTCATCTGCAATGTCTCTTAAAAATGCATTAAAGAGGACTGGCCCAGTACTAAATCCTGAGGAACCATGTTGGAGACTCTCCCTTCCCTGGAGTGAACTCCATTTACCACACTCTCTGTCACCTATCCATTAACCAATTCCTTGCTTAGTTCTATACCATAGGACCCACCCCAAGGTGTCCAGTTTCATTATGAGGCTCATATGTGGTATGGTGTCAAATGCCTTACTAAAATGTTAGTAGTCAATATCCAACTCCACTCAATCTATTTCTTTGGTCACTCAGTCAAAGAAATCGATCAGATTTTTCTGACATGACCCCCTCCCCACCACCACCATCATCAATCCATGTCTGCTAGGGGTCCTGTAACACTTTGGATTCAAGATACTCCACAGTCCTTTTCTTTAGTAGTGACTCAATTAACTTGCCCACCTCTGATGTCAGACTAACTGGCCTATAGCTACCAGCCACCTCCCTGCTACAGCTTTTATGAAGTGGAACTACATCTTCCCTCCTCCAGTCCCCAAGAAGCCCTCCTGTTTCCAGTGAGTTGTTGAATAGGGCCATCAGAGGTGCAGCTAGTACCTCTGAGAACTCCCTCAGTATCCTTGGGTGCACCCTGTTTGATCCCATAGCTTTGTCCGCTTCTAGATTTGCAAGTTCTTTCAGGACTCTCCTCCAAAGAAGGACATGTGTCTATATCCCTCCCTTAGTGCTCCTGCTGCTTTTATGGGGCCCATCACCTTCCCCTTCCTCTGAGAAGACTGAACAAAAATATTTGTTTAGGATATCTGGCTTTTGCTGATCTTTCTCTACACAGTCCCTACCTACCTTTCTTAACCTCACAATCCCTCCATTTGTCTTCCTTTTTTCATTTACAGTATGTATATAAAAAATGCCTTTTCCCCTTTAGTTACCCCGTGGGCTATTCTTTCCTCAGTTGGAACTTTTGTGCTCCTTATCACTTTCCCCGTCTCCCCCTGTTTCTCCTGATACATCTCCCTGTCCTCTTCCCTCTGCTTCTCTTTATACCTCCTAAATGATACCCTTTTAGATTTTACCTTTTCTGCTGCATCCTTTGAGAATCAAAGCAGTCTCTATTTTTTCCCTTGGTTTTGCCCACTTCCTTTTCACAGGGGTTTCTTGCCTTCACTATGCCTTCTCATAACTTAGCCTAATGTTCCTCCACCCAACACAGGTTGTCCCCCCCACTAGGTCATCTCTGAGGCATTCATCCATTTTAAAAAAATCTGCCCTCCTAAAGTCCAGGACCTTGTCCATTTGTGCATCACTTCCACCACAATCCTTATACTGAATCACTCGAACAAATCTTGCACTCAACAGAACAAAACTGTACCTGAGATGAAATCCACATTAAGTGCTTTATTACAAAAATAAACGGTACAAATCTGGACAATGCAGACATCTGTATTGTCTGGATTTGTACCATTTATTTTTGCAATAAAGCACTTAATATGGATTTCATCTCAGGTAGTTTTGTTCGGTCGTGTGCAAGATTTCTTGGAGTGGACTGTACATTTTGGGGCTTGGCAAGCCCCCTCTTGTATGGTTGCACCACCACCATGCCAGGATTCACAGTTACGCCTATTGGATTTCATATACTGAACCACACTGCATGGTGACCACTGGTCCTGAGGTGGCTTCCCACCTTGACATCTACAAAACTGTCCCTGTTTGTGACCACCAAGTCCAGTACTGATCCATTTCAAGTGGGCTCCCTGACTAGATACCTGAGAAATGCCTGCCGCAGGGTGTCCAAGATATCTCTGCTTCTAACGGAAGCTGTGGCTGGGAGTCTCTAATCTACATCGGGAGGTTGAAATCCCCCCACCATGGCCTTCCGCACTTTGTTACCACTCTGCCTGCTATAATCCTTTTTCCTTATTGTCCTGCTTCCTTTTAACCTTTAACCTCCTTTTAGCCTCTTTCAACCTCTCTTTTTACAGCTCATGTTTCCATCCATTTCTACTACTCTGCATTTTGATTTATTTTGCACCCTGGGGGATTTACATCCCCTCACTTTCTCACTTGAGGGCAGTTTATGCCTCCCTGACTTCTTCTGCCACCCCTCTCAGCAAGTTTAAATGTTCATCCCAGTAACATTTAAATCATCCAATAAGAGCTGTGGTTCCCTTCCCAGATGGATGCAGGCCATCACCAATATTTAGGCCCATATCCCTCCTGGTTGTTGTTTACTCCTAAAGGTAGCCAAACCTCCTCTGTCTACATCATTCCTTCAACCATGAGTTGAAGCTCTTGGTGTGAGGACCGTATCATCCCCCTCAACTATAAACACTGTGTCAATGTGTGGGTGACTAGGGGGTGCAAGGGGGATTGGTGTTGACTCTAGGTGAGAGTTGGGAACAGGAGAATTCTTTTTTACATTTACCCAGCTGTGTAGCTAACAGGGGAAGGTTGGTGGGATGGGTGCTGAGTCTGCTAGTGTATTGGATAGCTGTGTTGTATTGCATTGTTTTGGATCTAGACGAGAAGAAGGAGTGTAGGATAAAGCGCTAGGAAAGTGGAGAAAGGGGTTTCATACATTTTTTAAACAAAAATCCACAAAGTGGCATTAACCTGGGAGTGTGTCTTTGCTAGTGAAGTGACACTTTGCTTGGGGAAGAAGCACTTTGCAAAGTTTTGCATGAAGGCAAAATCTTCATGAGGGTTCTCAAAGTGCCAGATCAACCACCTCACTGCAACTTTACCGGTGAAGTTTTACCTAAGTGCATCTCTAAAGGGCCCTGTTTAAGAAAGATTTTTGCCCTGGGTACAGTATCAGAAGGGGATCTATTCAACCCTCAGTTGTTTTATCATAGAACCTAAGCAAATAACCTTACAATTAGTAACTCACCTAATATTGTACTTATCTTTTTCTGTTGTTTTTTTTGGTTTAGTAGAATCACCGTTTCCCATTCTTTTATAAACAGAATGGCCCAATTGTTATTTCTTGTACACAGTATTGACAAAATTAGAAACTCTTTAACTATGGTGAGTTTAAATATTACTCCTTTTGTGTTCTTGAATAATACATTGGTTAGTTCAAATGTATTTCCACTTTTAAACTGAGTTTGACTGTGTAATTATTTATGTCCTTATAGTGGAAGCAAAGTAGTGTCATCCAAAGTTCAAATTAGACAGGTAAATTGAAGTTTGTCGTAGTTCACTAAGTGTTTAGCAGCTTTGTGAACTTTGTTTTATTGAACAGTTAATGAACTTTGTTCATGAACTGACTTATAATGAATGTTACTGAACCATTCATCACCGTCCCTCAGAGTTCATGAGTTGATGAACTTCAGTTCATTTGGGAGCACATTGTGATCAAATTATACATCTTGGAGTGATGTGTTGTTTACCATCAAAAAAGTGTATTAGCACCATTTATGTACAGTATTTACTCATTTATTTTTAATTGTTGACTAGAAAAGGCACACTCAGTTGTGACACGCTTGTTTCCATGTGTATCCTGGGGAAGGGGGATTAATGAATCCACAGTATATGCACCATGAATCTAGCATAGAAAAAGAGTGACCGTGATGGAAGAGCAATCTAAAACATGCTGGCTGTGGCAGTATTTATTGACTTGCATCATTAATTACAAAACAAATGATGATATTGGTTTCAACTATTACATTTCTACAGAAATCAAGGGCTCAGTCCACAAAGGTGGACCACATATTGTATGCAATAAAGGCACATACCTGAGTCACAGACTGCCATGCGCATGGCTGCATTCAGGACCCTAGTCACCCCACTATGCACATGCAAAGGAGCACAGAGGGGCTGGAGGTGTGTCAAGGAGGGAAGAGCTGGTTGACTGAATTGGATTTCCAGGCAAGCACTTAAGTGGGTCACCGATCTGTGCAGACATGCTGTGATACAGCAGGTTAATAGGACTGCAATACCTCTTAGTGGGAAATACAGTATCTGCATAACAAAATCATGACGTGGTCCAGCACTCCATGTCAGATCAGAAGGCTCACAAGACTCTACACTGGACCATGTCAGCACTAGGAAGGCTCAATGAGTACAAGTGGAATTATTTATTTTATGTACCATGCATAGCCCAGCAGCTACATTTCATTTCCAGTGGGGCCCCACCTCTACCCATTTCTGCAACTGGTCAAACTGACTTATTCAATGTCACACAGTAAGTATTTGACTTCAACAGGGCTTAAACCTGTGAACTCTTAATTCCTAAGCTTTTTTATAACCACTAAAGGACATTGCCTCCTGCCTGTTGGCCTTTTGTGGAGGGCAGATGGCTGTTACTGCATGGTCTTCACTCACATATTGCCATCACCTTTTGCACCTGATCACCAGTGTGGAAACAGGCAAAATAATTTTTCAGATGCAAATCTACACCCCTGTGCCCATGGCTAAACTGCTTGCCTGGGTAAACACATGGGTGTCTCATGATCTGGTGTGGAGGGAGGGCACAAGTTGGACTGTGTATTACACGGTGTGCCCTGCTTGAATGGAGGGGCACTCTATGTATTTTCTCTGCCCTCCATACATGGGGAAGGGCCAGTAATCTTTTGTTGATTGGGCCCTAAATCTCTGCTAATGATAAATCAGAGGATTCAGGAGGACAGTACTGATACACAACTGTCTGACACAAATATTTGCTGACTAGCAAATGGTGTTGCTTTACTAACATGGGGCACATAAAGTTACAGACTGGTCATTGGCTGACCAGAAGTACTGAAATTCATCTATCAGCACACATTGTCACAAACCCTGAATGGAAAGGCACAAAGCAGAGTGCTAACCCCCCCCACCCGATGTTGTGTACTAGTACATTGCTCTACAGCCTGGGCTGTGTATTTGCTGTGCTATTGTCTTAAAGGTCATAACCCCCTCCTCTCACTGAACAAACAAGACAAACAACTGTGCTTGGAGGAAATGACCACAGCCATGTGTTTATTAAAAGTCAATTAGAATTGGTGAAAAAATGCCATACATCACTCAGTCAGGCATGATGTGCACAGCAAGGTAGTCATAGCAAATCATTTTGATAACCATATCAATGTGTGTGTATTTATATATATAATTTACAAAAAAACTGCATTATTGCACCATTTAAGGTTCCATATTAACATATGTGTATTTATATATATAATTTGCAAAAACAAAACTACATTAATGCACCATTTAAGGTTCTCCCTAAAGCAACAAAAGTAGGGAAATGTGGTTTTAGGGCTGCCAACCCTAAAACCCCACCCCCACCCCTGAAATGAATCAGGGGGTGCAGTCTTCCTTGGTGTTGTCAAACCTAAAACTCTCCCCATTGTGGTAGCAAGAAAGCTCAGATGTGATCGACACATGGGTATATGTTTCAGAAATGTATAGAATAGGATGAGCTTTAGGGTTGAAAATGCCGAGGAAGAATTCACCCCTGATTTGCTTCAGGGGCAGAGTTTTTAGGGTTGAAAACTCTAAAACTGTATTTTTCAATCTTTGATCACTTTAAACAGAACCCCAAATGGTGCATTAATGCAGTGTTTTTTTCAAAGAATGCCCTTACTTTTTGAAATAGTATAATCATACTATCAGTTGCCTGTGGGAGTGCAGGGCCCTCTGGGCCCTCTGCTCTGATCTCTCTCCCTCTCATTTATTCATTTATGTTGCTGAGGAAGTGCAGGGCCTGGACTGTCAGCATAGCTTTCTTATTACCCCACCTCATGAACACAGTACTGAAAATGTTCAAATCCCCATCAGAACATGATTTCCCACCACCACAATGTCATTCTGCACCACAGGTGTGAAAACACAGTTTGGCCAGAATTTGAAAACATACAGCTGTCACTTTCATGAGGTGGTTTAAGAAAAATGGCTATGTAGAAAATTTGTGGTCAAAATATTTAAAATTATGAAAGTTGCAGTCGAGCGTAGGAAAATTTTAATGGATGCTCATAGTTTTACCATTTTTACAGGTATCCAGTGACATGGGCAAGGAAATTGAGCAACTCAAAGTGAGCGATTTTTAGTTTTAGCGACTCAGTTTGCACGCCTGAAATGAGAACAAGTATGAAAGGATAGCAAGGTAGGGAGGACAGAATAGTGAGTGTTGGGGTGGATTAGCAAGTATAGAGGGAGGAGGTTAGGTAGTGGGTGTAAGCAGGCTGCTGCTGAACTGGCCACCTAGCATAGCAGTTACGGTCACCACCCATGGTGTGCATGGTCCCGGGTTTGGGACTGCATGCAGGTATGTGCTAATTTTAGTTTTTGGTGTTGCTGGTTACTTTATTTATTTATTTATTTTTTTTACACAGCTCCCATTCTCCCCAGGTTGTTCCTCCACCTGCAGGTTGTCCCTCCTGCAATTGGTCACCCCTCCTATGTTTTCTTCCCTCCCCTAGTGTCCACCTGCTCTGGAGGTGAGAATCTATAGTTTGGGGGTGCAGGGGGCTTGCCTATCTGCATGAAATGTAGGTTTGTATGGTCGCTGGTAATGTATTTGGCATAGTGCTGTTCACCACTTTTGTTTTCGGCATTTAGTAGTTTCCCTTATGTGACTCATTGTTAAAACTAGCCCATATCACATGGAACCATTTTTACATATTTTTACCCCAAATTTTCAACATAGCCTTCTTATGAACCCACCTCAAGAACAAGGGTGGTGACATTTTTTAAATCCTGCCCAAAAGGTGATTTCACCAATTGACTGTAAAATCACTTCTTGGTCCAGATTTGCATAATTCCACTAGCACTGTTCATGAAGTGGCATCCCAAAAGGCCATGATGAAAATATTGGCTCAAAATATGCAAAAATGACAAAGTTATGCATCAAAATTAAAATCCTTTTGAAATACTGTACATTGAACTGCACATCTCTTAGTTTCTCGTATTGCAGTTGGCACTTCCAGCAGCTAGATGTGTCTTTGATCAGAGAATGGATCTTCACCCTGTGACTTGTTCAGGTGAATCAGGGTGTGTGTATGGGGGTGCAAGGTGGTGGATGCTCAGTGGGAGGTCGGTTGGGGATTGGATTGGCAAAAGAATTGTTTTCTTTTTTGTAGATGTTACAAGAAAGACATCAAGGGTTGTTTTTCTTTATTACAGGTTATATTAAATATGAGGATGGCAGTTGGAGGCTGGGATGTGCCACTAGACCAGGGAAAAGTGTCAAAATACTGGGATGGCAAACGGAGGGTAGAGGTTGCCACTAGACTTTAGGGAAACATTAAAGAATATTGGGATGGTGCTCAGAGGGTGGGGGTGCCACTAGACACCTGAGAAACATGAAAAAATATGGAGGCAATGTTCAGAGGTAGGGGTGCCACCAGACACCAGGGAAACATTGCATCATTATAGGGACAGTAATCAGAGGGTGCAAATGCCTCTAGACACCAGGGAAACATGACAAATTATGGGGACAGTGATCAAAAGGATGGCTGTTGCCACTAGACAGTAGGGAAATATTGAATCATTATAGGGACAGTGATTGGAGGGTTGGGAGTGCTGCTAAATACCAGGGAAATATTGAAACAATTTGGGGATGGCAATCAGAGGGTGGGGGTGCCTCTAGACACCAGGGAAACATGATAAAATGTGAGGATGGCAATTGGAGGGGTGGAGGTTGCAACCAACTAGACAGTAGGGAAACATTAACAATTATGGGGATAGCGATCAGAGGGTGAGGGGTGCCACTAGACACCAGGGAAACATCAGAAAAATATGATTTTGCATATTAAGGAATCCTTCTTCATATGACTGAATTCTTTTTCATGTGGCCATATGAAAAAGTGGAAGTGAGTCACAAAAAAAAGAATGGAAAAAAGAAAGAGAAACTCATTTAGAGGTCATTTTAACAATAGTAAAGTGCAGAATCAACATACCTGGGTCCCGAGGAACAAGATAGAAGTGTTGGCCTCAGTGTAGCATGTCATTTTTGTGTGTTTTTAAATTAATTTTTTTCAAAAAAAAAACAGAAAACAAGATGCAGCATACAAATCAGGATTTTTTTTCATAAGAAAAAGAATTAGCCCCCATATGGACAAGAATCTTGATTTATATAACCACATTCTTTTTTCTTTCCAAACATATATCCTGAAGTACTTACTGAGCATTCTCAGAACCTGAAAGTCTAAAAATTAATAACCCTGGAATGGCTTAATATTTTTTCACCAATCCAGCGAAAGACATGTTTGCAAGCCATGCCCTTTCAACCCTGAAAATTTCAGACCAAAATTCCAAACTGTCTGGGTGCTAGGGGTAGACAAAGGAACAACAAAAAAATCACTTTTTTCACTATCCAGATATCAGAATTTGCACATCTTATGAGAACAAAAGTTGCCACATCAAGAGATTCACCCCATGTGACCACACATGCAAAATTCCATTCCATGCAAATCTGTTGATGGTTGCAAAGTTATTAAAGTACACAATTTGGGGTTTAACATTAAACCCCCTAGTCAACCCTAACTATGGTTGGGTGACTGTGCCGCTATAATATATATTAATTTAGTTTATTTTATTTTTGTTGATTGGGAAAGGTGGACTAAGCAATTCTGCCTATTTTCAGCCTCATCCTAGGGGAGGGGGATGCAGATGGATGCCAACTGATATTGAACCTGATTAAGCTGTTGGTGGCATTTTAGTGAATGGGGGAAATTTGGCCAGAACAACTGGGACATTTCCCTACTCTTTGTCTGAGGGGGCACTGTGAACTTCCTGTCAAGGAGACCCATTGGAGAAGTCGATGGGATGGCATCCTGGGTAGAGGAGCAGGCTTCCCTCCCCAAACGGTCCAGCACAGAAGCTGAAATTCTGAAGTCAGGTCCAGAAAACAAGGACATTAGAGCTACTGAAAATGGAAAGGAAAACCCTGAGTCACATAGCATGACAGAGACCGAAATGGAGGAATTATACAGAAAAAGATGGGTATACCTGCTTGAGTTGCTGGCGGCAGGGGAAAATCAATACCAAAGTCAGAAATGGAGATCCAGTAAGCCAGCAGAGGTGCAGGGTGTCTCGGTGTAGATGTAACAGCACAGAACAGAACAGAACACAGGTTAGAAATGCCAGAAACACATGAAGGCAAAGGTAACACAACTCAGTTTACTGGTTCAGATTTGTTTAAATGTTTGCAGTGTTATTGGCTCAGTAGGTAGCACACTCGACTCTGAGGCCAGGAGATCAGAGGGCTGTGGGTTCAGTTCCCACAACTGGCACTTGGGTTAATATCGCAGTACTGACACTGTAGTGCAGCATGAGAGGGGTACTGCACTTCTGAGGTGCCATCTTTCAGATGAGGCGTTAAACCGAGGTCCCATCTGCCTGGATTGGTGGTAGTTCAGGTGGATGTTAAAGAGCCCATGGCACTTATCAAAAAGAGCAGGGGAATTTCCCCAGTATCCTGGCCAAATTTCCCTCATTCACTAAAAATACCACCAACAGCTTAATCTGGTTCAAGGTCAGTTGGCATTCATCTGTATCCCCCTCCACTGGGTCGTGCCTGAAAATAGGCAGGATTTGTCTAGTGCATTTACCCAGTCAACAAAAACTAAAATAAAATGAAATGAAAAATGGAAATGCGACACAGGCAATGGGGAACAGGTGAGGGAGAATGTGGGCAGGCAAACAACTGACACGGAAGTAATTCCAAACATCGCTCAGAATTTGGGAAATACCCCACCGACAGTTACTTCTGTTACCACACCTTACATATCAACAGAAAGTAAAGCAAATGTTAAGTTTACAGATGTACAGAGGGAAATGGGGAAAGGGACAGCCTCGTCATTGCCAAACTATGATGCAAATGTTTCAGCCTCAGAGGTGACTATAGCAGAGGCTTTACGGAATGCAGGTTGGATTAGAGCAGAAGAGAATCAACCATGGATGTCCCCGGGGCAGATGAGCACAGCAAGTACGGAGAATGCAGCAGCCACTACTGATCCTTTGGATTTATCCTCTACCCTTGAGATAGCTCAAAACCCAGAACTGCAGTCACTTATAGAAAATCAGCAGGAAGATGGAATATTGCAGTTACAGACTAATCAAGACGTGGAGAGCATGGATTGTATACCCTCCACATCAACTGCTAGTTTGGTAGCAAGATGTAGGTTCCCCCACAAACCTGCCTCCTAAAATGCTCCCAAAACAGATAGCGCAACAGTTCCACTGGCCTCTACTAACTCTCAGCATTTGAATCCAAGAACTGGTCAAAATACTTGGACCTTGGTGGATTGTTTCATACATCCCTAGAACCAGCCAAACATAGAAATGCAGTTGGAATAAAATACAGAGGGGGACAAGAGATTTATCCAGAAAGGCTGTAAGTGAACCGCAAGCTGATGAAAGAGAACCTTGGATTCTTAGCAGCAGAATTGTATGCTTTGATACACACCTCAGGAGGTCCTAACTTAAACTTAAGTTTTAAAACAGCTACTTGTCTGGAAACATTTTGGCAATGATACCAAGCAGTTAAATATACCCCTCTGTGGTCATCCTTCATCACCATCCCGTTAACCAAACTGGCATTTAGGACCATAACAGTCCTCTTCAAAATCAAAGTTGTGTCGATTACAGATATCATGTACTGGCTAAAGCCAAAATGCACAGTTTTGGGACTCCCAGAACCAAGCATTGATGCAGAGCAAATACGGATGGGTAATTGGCAAATCTGAATATGGCTGCCCCAACTCAATGGTACAATCCAGCACGTACCTATTTGTTTTTACCTAGGAAAGGATAAGGACTTCAAATTCCACACACAGGCCAACCAAACTCCTGCTTCAGATGTGGAGCATGCACTCACCTGAACAGTGCCTGCGATCAGGTGACGTGCTTTTTATGTGGTGGAATTAGACATGTGGGCATAAGCTGCCCAAACCCAACCTTTTGCAATCTGTGTGAAGACGGAAATCATACATACAAAAATTGCCCATCAGCAACCCACAATAACCCCTTTGCAGAACAGGAAGAGGTGGTCACTCACACTCATCACCAAGTGGCTGAAAGCCAAGCAGTAATGGACTGGAGGACACAAGAGATACCCTACAGCCAGAAAGACACATGGGGCACCTCTCAGGTAGCCTCATGGTCTCAGATAACATGCAACAAGTTGGCACGGTTGCTCTGCTACACCCAGCCAGCCTGGCAAGTCATGCTTAAGAGACCACTAAACTTCAAATCGAGGAAACAATGCAAGAAAAGGAGTCCTCTAGGCTGCCCCCCCCCACAGCAAGTGAAGACATCCCAGTGAGACCAAATCCTGAACAAAAACAGGGCATACCTCCACCAACCACGGCCACTTGGGAGCAGAGAAAATCAAGAAGATTGACAAGGAACAGAGCAAACAAAACAGTATTCACAGGTACAATTACAACACAAGAAAACATAAATACAAGAAACAGATTTGCAATTCAAGCTAAAAGAAAACAATGAGCAGACACAGAGGATGACTCAGACGCTTCCTTGGTGGCTTCATCCCAGCCTGACCCAATGACAGACACTGAGGTTGTCTCCGGTGATTCATGTAAATCAAGCAAAAAGAGGTCCAAGTTAAAATCACCTGAGAAAGAAGATCCCTACTAGATGAATAACCCTTAACAAAATATGGATCATAATATTGCCTGTGCCTCATTAAATACCAAAAGCTAAATATTTAAAAGTGTTATTGGCAATGGCTCAGGTGGGTGCTCCGTGCAACTGAGTTGTGCTGGAGCAACAAAGGGATATATTCAAAAGAGATGTGCCATGGCGCATCTCATCTGAATGTATCAAAAAATGCCTGCAGCACAAATACAATGCACTGGCGCATCCCCAGACAGGTCTGAATGCCAGGAATGGGAAATGCGCCAGTGCATCAAAGATATGCCGTGCGCAAATTCCTGATGTTCAGACACAAATATGCAAATGGAGCCACAATGCATGCAAGGTGCAAATGGGGCCATTTGCATGTCATTATGGTCCCATTTGCATGAGTTGTGCAGGGCTGGCCAGCAAAATGCACCTGACACCCCACACAGCATGTGGTGCTGTCAATGGAAGTCCAGTGGTTCCCCCCTCCCCACTTGTAACCCTGATCACAGTAATAAAGTAATATTTATATCCCTGGTGGTCTAGTGGTACCCCCCACCCCACCCACAACCCCAATCACTAGAAACTGCACCCCACAGCCTTGATAGTCTAATGGTCCCCATCCTCCCACCCACACAGGACCCCATCCCACCCCAGTCCCCCAGGTCATCGGTGGGCAGCAGACCCACCTGCACACCTCCATGGCTTCCTGCTGAATGACAGCTTACAGTACATGCTGCAAGCTCATTGGTCCACATTGATAACCAATGGGCTTGCAGTGTGTACTGTACTAGTTATTCACAACTTTGTGAATGAACGTCTTAAGGGTGGAATTATTAAAACTCATACAACCTGATTTGTACACCACAAAGTCATTAATACTAGGGGATGATTTTGATTGTGTATTGCCCCTTATGGACAAAACGGGGGCGACAAGTAAATTGTATAGTGATACCAATTTTCTAAATAATATGTACAAAACAGCTAGACTTATAGATAGTGCTAAATGGGGGAAAGGTCCTCCAGGCCACACTTGTCGTAAAGGCTGGCTAGCTACAAGAATTGATCAGAATGGTTGACATGCATTTCATATACATCCAAACCAACTGAAACCTCAGATCATAATATAATTATGATACAGCTGGGAATAGCAAGGAATAAATCGGTTACGCACAATTACTGGAAATTAAATGTGTCCATGTTAGAGAATTCTAAGAATTGATTTGAACTACAAGACCTTTAAGAAGCCAAAAAAATCTGTGTTCAAACTGTACAATAATCCACTATTCTGGTGGCAAGAAACAAAAGTAGAAATAACATTTTTTTGGCAGTCACCAAAGGCGACAGGTCAACAAAAATATATAAAATACTTAGAATTACACAGACAGTTACAAAAATTAACTTCACTGGTAGCAGAGACTGGACTCAGCTACACAACACAAATGGCAAACATTAAGAAAGAAATATGTGAACTACAGTATGACAGAGCCATTTCCCTATTTTTTGAACAAAACATTGGCACACAAGGGAGAGCAAAAGCAGTAAATCTGTATTTATTTATTCCATTTATTTATTAACCGAGTTAGTGCACTGGTCCAAGGACCTTTTTCAGGCATGGCCCAGGCCAGAAACTGGTGCAAACAATGGGAGATACAATGATAATGAACAGTGAGCATATGTAAACAGTAGCTAGAATCTAGTGCAAATATGATGAGTGTGATCAAATAGTGGAAAAAAATAAATGGTTCAATTTAAAAACAGATATGGGGGGGGTAGCAACAACAAACGCTGAAATATTAGAAATTGTAACTACTCATAAGGAATCACTTTTTGGCCAAATATAACAGGGGTTGCCGACACTGGGGGGATTTTTACAGGATTTGAAAGTTCCAACCCTAACTAAAGAAGTACAACAACAAATGCTTAAACTAATCACATAAGGTGAAATTTGAAAAACAGTGAGTCATTTAAAAATAGTACAGCCCCTGTGCTGGATGGAATACCAGGAGAATTCTATAAAAAACTATAGCGATATTAATAGAATACTTGGTTATGGTTTTTAATGAAATAGTAACTGGGGAAAAAAGGATTTCCTACATGTCTTAGCATACAGCTTACTAATATAGCTTTATAAAAAAGATGATACATTTGAAATTAATAACTGGAGACCTATGCGCTTGATAAATGCAGATTGGGAAATTTTGTGTAAAATATTGAGCAATAGGTTATCACAAGTGGCTAAGTCATTAATATCTTTAGCACAAACGTGCTATTCCACAAAGGTTCATTTTTGACAGTTTGCAGGTCTTGAGAGAGGTTTATGAATGTTCCACTGCAGAGGGATAAGTCCTAAGTTTAGATCAAATGAAAGCATTTGATTTGATTTTGCATTAATGCCTATTTAAAAGTTTACACCATTATGGCATTCCACATATATTTATACAATGATTACAGCACAACTATGCTACAACAAGTCCAATAGTGAATGGAATTGGAAAGCATGTTCCAATTAGATGGGGAGTGAGGCACGGATGCCCTATGAGCCCCTTGTTATATGTTTTTGCAACCAATCCCTTACTGAGAAAGCTGAATGCTGACAGGAATATCACATATATTATTGGGCCAACTAGCCCACCATTTCCCACAGTATTCAACGTATGCAGATGATGTGTGTCGGATCACAGATCTGGAGAGAGACCACTTGCTATGGTGCAGACATTTTCCTCAATATCTGGCTCCTCATTAAACAAGACAAAAAGCACTGTCATGTTAATTGCTGTACAACCAGAGCAGGCAGTAAATTATATAACAGGAATTTGGATACAATAGGAACCAATATGGATCCTAGGGCTTACTTTTGGGTGCACAGAACCTGCAGAAAAAAATTGGTTGGAAAAAATAGAAAGTGCTGAAATTAAAATGAATAAATGGAAATAGTATCCCATGTCTAAGAAAAAAAGAATATTTATGTCAAAGACCTTTATTATCCCTATTTTTTAACCATTAGTTATATATTTCCCTTACCTACAAAGTTGGAATCCAGCATATATAACCTGTTTTTTTCAGTTATTATGGGGTAACAGGTTAAACCCTGTTAAATGATCCATCACATACTGACCCTTAAATAAGTGAAGACTAATTATGGTTAACCCAATAATCTTTTTCTTTACCGTTTTCTTATACTCTAACATGTTACCTATAATCCAGGGTTGGCAACTGGTCTGGTCCTCAATGTTTCATACTAGAGGGAATTTTTTTTTTTTCAGAAATGGGAAGCTCTTGTATGGGGAGCCTTCAAGGCTATTCCATCTGGAGCAGCCATGTACCGCCTGGAATTGTTCAAAAAGATTAAACATTGGAACATTTCCAGACATAATTTGTTGTACAAATCTAGGAAGTAGTTTTATAATAATATACTTACCTTAAATTGTCTAACTACCCCATGTATTACATGCCCAGAAGATATAAAGGAGAAAGATGTACTGCAACAGTTGATCAAATCAAGGGTACAACACAAATATGGGGATACATTATGGATGTGCTGCCACAATAAATTAAATGCACATAGTAACCACCACTGTAAATCAATACAAGAAAGAATATGTTTAAGAGAACAGTGTGTGGATAAACTAGAGACTATGAATCATTTATTTTTTTGAATGTTCATATATATTGCTGTTTTGGACTTCTTCAGCATATAAATGGACACTCCCACAGTTTTTGACTATATCATATGAAGTATTAATATATGGAAAATATGAAAATAATTGGAAACAGTTCCACTCTGGTACACTTAGAGTGATACTGGCAGACATAAAATGGTCAATTTGGCAAATAAGGTGCCAACATACTCTACAACAAAAAACACACCTCAACATTTCAAAGGATTTATGTGCTACCACATTACTAGGAAGTCTATTCCATATATTGATGACTCACTGAATTATCCATTGGTCTCTTTGGTTGGTTCTGTACTGCTCACCTTTAAGATGAAGCTGATGGAACCTACTGTGCCTCTCTCTTATTCCTGCTAATTGTACAGTCTCCCAGAGATCATTGTTGACAAATGCTCTGTATATCAGACACTGATCTCCCCTCAGTAGCTTATATGACAGGATGTATAATCCAAGATTCATCAGTCTGTCTTTGTAATTTACGATCCTTAACTGTTTTACGATCCTAGTCATTTTCCTTGCATCCCCTCTAGTAGACAAATGTCAGAAATTTTGTTGGGTGCCCACATTTAGACACAGTATTCCAAATGCAGTCAAACCAAGGACCTGTATAAGGGGACCATAACTCTACTGTCTCTGCTTTTAAGCTTCTTGTAAATGTGACCCATAATTGTATTGGTCTTACTGACTACTGTCTTAAAATGTATAGAAGGTGATAGGTTTTCAGATATTATTACTTCCAGGTCTCTTTCTGTTTTTGTTTCTGTAATTGTGTTATTGTAAAGATAGTGTTTTTCCCCAATGTTATTGCGATCCATGTGCATAATCTTGCACTTCCTAAGATTCAATTTTAACTTGTTTTGTAAAGCTCAGTCACCTATTTGATTTATTTCAGTTTGAAACTGGTTTATAGATTTGTTGTTGTTAACAATACAACCCACTTTAACATTGTCTGCAAATTTAGAAATCCAGCTGTCTGATGTAGTTTGCAAGGGTGCAACATATATGGTTAAAAGTTTTGGTCCCAGTACGGATCCCTGAAGAACACCGCTAGTGACCTCAGCTGTAGGTGACAAATGACCAGCTAAGCTAAGTTGCTATTTCCTGCCATTTAACCATGAGTTGATCCAATTAATCAGTTTAATGTCTAGGACTATTTCTATGAGTCTTACAGTAAGCTCCATATTTGGTAGCATGCCAAACGCTTTTGAAAAATCTAGATATAGAATGTCAACAGGTAGTCCAGCATCTAAGGCACTGCTTACCAAATTGAAAAACTGTAATAAATTTGTCTGACACGATTGACCCCTCTGGAATCCATGCTGGCTAATATCCACCAAACTTCTTTTGTTTTATGTTCACATATTTTATTTTTATAATACCTTCTACCAGTTTGCTTATAACTGATGTCAGGATAATTGGATGAAAGTTGCTAGGTTGTTTCTTGGTTCTTTTTTTTGTAGATCTGGATTATAGTAACAAGATTCCAATCTTGGACTGCAAAACCTTTATCAAGTGAAGTATTAATGATGTCTGTAAGTGGTGCAGAAATAACATTTGCTAGTTTCTTTAATAAAATCGGGTGAAGGTTATCAGGCCTATCACAAAACAACTGAAATTTAGGCTTGGCTTCTTTTTCAGGAACAAATCATTGTTCTCCCGAGACTCCAGAACTAGACTGGTACAGGCCACCTTAATGCTTGTTCTTGATTATGCTGATATTCTCTATAACAATTGCACACCTGTCTACCTGCATAAGTTAGACATGCTGTATCACTGGGCCTTCCATTTCATTACCATGGGAGGATGGGGTGGTACCTGAGGACTGGAGGAGGGCAGATGTGATTCCTCTTCACAAAAGTGGGAGCAGGACAGAGGCAGGAAACTACAGACCAGTTAGTTTGACCTCAGTGGTAGGGAAAATGAAGGAATCACTTCTGAAGATAAGAATTGTTGAGTACCTAGAGACCAATGGGGCACAGGACTCAAGGCAGCATGGATTCACAATGGGAAGGTCATGTAAGATGAATCTAATAGATTTGTTTGACTGGGTGACCAAAGTAGTAGACCAGGAAGGGGCTGTGGACATGGCCTACTTAGATTTTAGCAAGGCATTTGATACAGCCCCACACAAAAGATTAATACACAAGTTAGCCAGCCTTGGAGTGGGTCCCAAGGTGGTAGCCTGGATAAAAAATTGGCTAGACAACAGGATGCAAAGGGTAGTAGTAAATGGAGTACACAGTGATTAAAGGAGGGTTACTAGTGGGGTATCGTAGGGTTCAGTACTGGGACCGGTCCTTTTTAATGTCTTTATAAGTGACATTGCAGAGGAACTGGAAGGAAAAGTATGTCTCTGCAGATGACACAAAGGTCTGCAACAGGGTTGATACACAAGATGAAGTGAAAAGGATGAGAAGGGACTTGGCAAGGTTGGAGGAATGGTCAAAAGTATGGCAGCTCAGATTCAATGCAAAGAAGTGCAAGGTAATGCACCTGGGAAACAAAAACCCAGGGGAAGAGTACACAATGGGGGGTGAGATACTGACAACAGTAAAAATGGAAAGGTACCTGGGGGTAATTATCTCAGATGACCTAAAGGTGGGCAAGCAATGTGAGAAGGCAGTAAGGAAGGCTGGGGATACTGGGATGCATAGGAAGAGGCATCAATAGTAGAAAACAGGAAGTTGTTATCCCTCTGTACAGACAGTTGGTGAGACCCCATCTGGAGTACTGTGTGCAGTTCTGGAGACCCCATCTCCGCAAAGACATAGACAGAGTGGAGGCTGTCCAGAAGAGGGCAACCAAAATGGTGCAGGGTCTGCACCAGAAGACATATGAAGAAAGACTAAAGGAGCTTAATATGTATACCCTTGAGGAAAGAAGGGAGAGAGGGGACATGATAGAAACTTTCAAGTACCTCAAGGAATAAACAAAGTCCAAGAGGGTAGCATCTTTCAGAAAAGAGATGTGCAAGAAGAAGGGCACAATTTGAAGATAGAGGGGATGGCTCAGAGGTAATGTGAGGAGTATTTTTCACAGAGAGGGTAGTGGATGCATGAAACAGCCTTCCTGAGGAGGTCGTGGAGTCAAGAACAGTGAGGGAATTCAAGAATGCATGGGACAGACATAAGGCAGTCCTAGTTGGGGGTAAGAGGAAGTAAGCTGTTGGTTAACTAGGATCTGCAGCTTATCTGTTAGGTAGAAAAATGAGCAGACTAGGTGGGCCAAGCGGTCCTTATCTGCCGTCAGATTCTATGTTTCTATGATTCTATTACTAATGCCCCAGACAGAACTCATCATTGTACCTTATATGAGGTGATGAAGTGGACCTCCTTATCCACCAGGAGAATGGTGTACATTTATACTCGGACATATAAAGCACTCCTCAATAAGCTACCCCCTTATATATCAGCCTTCTTCTCTTGCTCAACTAGCACTTCCACCCTCTGAAAATGTGCATATATTACCCTGAATGTGCCAAATTATCAGACACGGTTTGGTAGGGCATTTTAAGCTTTTCTCTTCCCTGCCTTTGGAATAAGCTTCAAGCTACCCTAAAACTCCATACCCTTATCCCAGTTAGGGCATTCATTGGTAGGGTACATGAGATCACTGTTGAGATCTGCAACTGCACTTAGCTTCCCTTGTGGGTCTGCCTTCTCTCCATCCCTCTCCTATTGTCTTTGTAGATTCCTGTGTATACTGGCATGCATCTTCCTTCCTTCCTTCCTTCCTTCCTTCCTTCCTTCCTTCCTTCATTGTTATCTCCCATATTTATTAGGTGTGGTAAACTTACTTAATTTCTCTATGTATTGCTTTAATCAACCTATTCTATGTATCCCTGCTGTTTTTCTATGATGTACTACTTGTATTGATTGTCTGTGATGATTTCTATTAGGTGGTGGTAAACTTACTGTTATGTGATGCTTTTGCCTTTACGTATTTGTTACAACCAATCTACTCCGTGTACCATGATATACCTGCTGTATTACTGTGATGTATCCTTGTACTAACTGTCTGTGATGGTTAGTATTTTGTATCAGGGACCTCATTGTGAATGAGTGTGCTCAATGGAAGCTATCCCTACACAATAAACTGACCTGAACTGAACTGAACTGAAGGCCCAGGGGATTTACATTAAGTGTATTTAATTCCTGAAGTTTACCTACCACAACACTCTCTGTGACAGCATGTTTCTTGTTCAGTAGACCTACACATAATTTTGTTAATTCTTCCTGGGTTATGTCTGTTTTTTGCATGTAAACACTTGCAAAGTAATTACTGAATGCTGACACTTTGCTAGGTGTATTACATATGTCTTTGTTGTCTATCAGCAGTGGTTCTACAGACAGTTGATCCTTTTTGACACCGTTTAGGCAACTGCAGAATTTCTTTTTATTTTCATTTATTGATTTTGCTAAACCTAGTTTAACTTCCCTTTTTGAATTTTTAATTGCTGATTTGCATTTTTTGCTTGCAGTCTTGTGTTTATAGATGTTATTTGTTGAGGGATTCTTTTTGTGCTTGTGATATGTTTTCTTATGTGATTTAATAAGTCTAGTAATACTGTTGTTAAACCAAGTTGAAATTCTGCAGTTATTATTATATTTGGTTTTTTAGTGGAATGAAACGATCAATGCTGCAATTTGTTCTTAAACTTTTGCCACTTTATTTCCAAGTTTCTCCCTTTAAAGTCGTCTTTCCAATTCCAGTTAGGAAGGTATTGACTTATTTGATCATACTGTGCAGTACAATAGCATTTAATTTTAGTGGTGCCTAACAGGGGTTTCCATGAGCTGTTAATTTCTAGTTGTACCATGTTATGGTCACTGTTACAAAGAGGTTCTCTCACTTTGCAGTCACTAATATTATTTTCCATATTAGTTAGTATAAGATCTAAAATGTCAAACCTTTGGTAGGATCTCTAACGCTTTGTTTCAAGTTGTTTAATGCTGCGTAGTTTAACAGTTTCCTGCCTGTTGCTGATGCTGATTCTAAATTGGCCCAATCAACATCTGGGATATTGAAGCCCTCTATTAGTATTATGTCTGGATTCATGCCTATATTTCCCAGGTTCTCAAAAACATTATCTTCTGCACTTAGGTTAGGTGGTCTATATGACATGCCTACAAGTATTTTTTCCTATTTTGGGGATATAATGATACCCACAATTGCTCTGCCTGAGTTTCAATTATATTTTTTGTAGTTTCACTAGACTCAATGTCATTTGTAATATATAATGATACCCCACCTCCCCATCTTTGGGATCGATGGGAATGATAAGCTTTGTAACCTGGAATGTTAGTGTTCCAATCGTCTTTGGTCCACCAGGTTTCATTAACTCCACATAAGTGTATGTCCTCGGACACCAATATGTTTTGTCATTCATCCTTCTTGTCCCTCATAAGCCTAGCATTTAACAGTAGTATTTTAATTTTGTGATTAATATTATTAGTTGCCTTACCCCCCTTACTGGCTAGTTTTTCGAAATAGTCTTGAATGGTAGCGCTCTTTCTATACTTCTCCCTAGAATGTTTTTACCAGTCTTATTCAAATGCAAACCATCTTTCCCATAATTTTGTGTTTTGTCATAAAATTGATCCCAAGTGTTTAGGAAAGGTAGGTCAAACTGTATACATTTGTATTGTAGTCTAACATTAATTCTTTCAATAGTTGCATTTTTTTCTGGGTGGCAATTTGTTAGGGGTAGTAGACCAGAGATGACTGCTTTCACACACACCTGTGGCCTTTAATGATCTTACCTGTGGTAACTATATCATCTACTATGTCCTTTTCATGTTCCTTGCCTACATCATTAATACCTCCATGGATCACTATAGTCTTGTAGTCCACTCCTTTGTTTAGCAAGGTTCCTAATATTTATTTTATATCTCTGATTCTAGCACCTGGTAGACAGTTAACCTCCCTATGTGGTGTGGTACCCGAGGAATGGAAGAAGGTGGATGTGATTCCACTTCACAAAAGTGGGACCAAGACAGAGGCAGGAAACTACAGACCTGTCAGTCTGACCTCTGTGGTAGGGAAAGTGATGGAGTCACTTCTGAAGGAAAGAATAGTTGAGTACCTAGAGGCCAGTGGGGCACAGGACCCAAGGCAGCATGGGTTCACAGTGGGAAGGTCATGTCAGATGAATCTAATAGATTTCTTTGACTGGGTGACCAATGTAATAGACCAGGGAGGGGCTGTAGACATGGCCTACCTAGACTTTAGCAAGGCATTTGACACAGTCCCACACAAAAGATTAATAGTCAAATTAACCAGCCTGGGAGTGGGTCCCAGGGTGGTAGCCTGGGTAAAACATTGGCTGCACAACAGGACACAGAAGGTAATTGTAAATGGAGTCCACTCTGAAGAAAGAGGGGTTACTAGTGGGGTACCGCAGGGTTCATTATTAGGTCCAGTCCTTCTTAATGTCTTCATAAGTGACATTGCAGAGGGACTGGAAGGAAAAGTATGCCTCTTTGCAGATGACACAAAGATCTGCAACAGGGTTGATACGCAAGGAGGTGTGGAAAGGATGAGAAGGGACTTGGCAAGGTTGGAGGAATGGTCAGAAGTATGGCAGCTAGGATTCAATGCAAAGAAGTGCAAAATAATGCACCTGGGAAACAAGAACCCAGGGAAAAATACACAATGGGGGAGGTAGTAACAACAACAAAAAAGGAAAGGAACCTGGGGATAATCATATCAGATGACCTTAAGGTTAGCAAGCAATGTGAGAAGGCAGTAGGGAGGGCTGGGGGTATACTGGGATGCATAGGGAGAGGCACCAGCAGTAGAAAACAGGAAGTTGCTATCCATCTGTACAGACAGTTGGTGAGACCCCATCTGGAGTACTGTGCCCAGTTCTGGAGACCCCATCTCTGCAAGGACATAGACAGGTTAGAGGCAGTCCAGAGGAGGGCAACTAAAATGGTGCAGGGTCTGCAAGAGAAGCCGTATGAGAAGAGACTAAAGGAGCTTAATATATATACCCTTGAGGAAAGAAGGAGAGGGGATATGATAGAAACTTTTAAGTACCTCAGTGGAATCAACAAAGTCCAAGAGGGTAGCATCTTTCAGAAAAATAGACGTGCAAGAACAAGGGGACACAATTTAAAGATAGAGGGGGGGCGGTTCAGCGGCAATGTGAGGAAGTATTATTTCACAAAGAGGGTAGTGGATGCATGGAACAGCCTTCCTGAGGAGGTTGTGGGGTCTAAAACTGTGGGAGAATTCAAGAATGCATGAGACAGATAACAAGGCAATTCTTGTGGGGGGTAGGAAGAAATAGGCTGTTGGTTAACTAGGATCTGCGGCCTATCCTGTAGGTAGGGAAATGGGCAGACTAGATGGGCCAAGCGGTCCTTATCTGCCATCATATCTATGTTTCTATGTACTTTGTCATGTTCACAAATAAAGCTATCACAGCTCCTTATGACAGAATCACCTATCACTAGATTCCAAGTTCTTGTCTCCTCATTTTCTCTAGTTTCCATTTAGGAACCAGTTTGACTAGTAGATGCCATGTTACTCAGTTCTCCTTCATCATTAGAAAGTATAGAGAATCTGTTAGCAGTTTAAATCAGTGTGTTAGTTGATGCATTTCCTATTGCTCTCCTACTTTTTTTTTATTTGTCTCCTGAAGACTTTCTTTATTGTTTTTGCTTGGGACATTATCTTCAATGTATTTTCTTTTATCTCTTTTAGTGGAGTTCGGATACTGCCTAACTTCTATGAGATTTTTTTAATTTTGATATTTCAGCCCTTAGTTTCTCTAGTTCTAAACATTTCATGCATTTGAAATCTGGTGATACCTTTTCAACCTCATGTGAGGCATACTGTACATGTATAAGATGTATAATATATGCAAAAGAAAAATCAGCTTTACCAAAACCAGTGATATAAAGTTGGTGGAGACAAAAATGCCTATATGCGTGTTAGAGGATATGGGTTAAAGTATATACAAATGTAGAGTTCTAGAAACTTATGATAGACAGGAAGATATAGTGCAAAATGTCTGAATTTAGGTCTAGTAGTAAATGAATGGGCCTATCCTTAAAAAGAAATGTACTATATGGAATTGATAAGATACATTTTTTCACCTGTTGTATGTACTGGTGGAGGAACACAACTGGGCATTTCTTGTTATGAAAGTATGTAGTTGCTAACATGTTTTAGATGGTATAGAAGTGATTGCTCATACAGCATAAATACGTGATTTACTGATTGATTTTTTTTTGTTTGGTTTGAAAGAATAGCTATGTGACCTGAATGTACTATATAAACATTATATTACCTTTCCAATAAAAATTCCCCTACTCTTTTCAAGAAGTGCCATCGTATCTTTAATGTCCACCTGAACAACTACAAGAACAAGCAGATGGGACCTTGCTTTTAATGTCTCATCCAAAAGATGGCACCCCAGGAGTGCAGCACCCCCTTCATGATGCACTACAGTGTCAGTATTTGGATTTTTAACCCAAGTGCCGGATGTGGGGATAGATCCCATAACCAAAATCCAACAGCAAGTGGTGCGCAAGGAATACAACACACAGTGTTGCTGTTCAGCACATTTTTTACTGCAAATGTGAATACAAAAAACACATAGTGAGCAGGAGTGTAATGAATGGCTACCCCTAGCGCCTCAACTACGTGAGTCTTCACGACCCCCTTGAAGACTCACATATGTGTTTTTTGTATTCACATTTGGAGTAAAAAATTTGCTGAACAGCAGCACTGTGTGTTGTATTCCTTGCGCACCACTTACTGTTGGACTTTGTCTTTTTGCAGAGGTTGGCCACCTCCTTCGTGGTGCTTGCAGATGGCCGAATTGATACAGCACGGTGGAGTTCTGGTTTGTTTAGATTCCATAGCCTCCTGATCTTCCAGCCTCAGAGGAAAGTGTGCAACCTGTTGAGCCACTTACTCTGTCTATATATATATATATATATATATATATATATACTGTATATATAGATATATAAAATCTTCTTTGCAAAAAAACTGTGTTAATGCAACATTTAGGGTTCAGGCTAAAGTGAGAAAAGTAGGGAAATGTGGTCTGGATTCACAAAGCCCATTTTACAAAGTTTTCCTCTGCAACTGCTGCTGCGGACTGGAATCGCCCGCAGCTCCGGCGGTTTGGATTCACAGCTACAGCAGTTGTGGAAGGAGTTACATCTGCTGGAAGCAGCCGTAGCCTATTTTTACAGCTGCGGCCGTCACCCTGATGACCCCACCCACAGGCAACCATAGATCGTGGAGCCGGTCATAATCCAGCTCCAACTTTGTGAATACCCGCAGCTGCGGGTAACCTGTGGATCCACAAGTTACCACTGACTTGCGCCGCATTTTACCCGCAGCTCCAGGTATTTCTGGGTGTCTGTGAATCCTGCCCTGTCTCTTAAAGGTTTCCAACCCTAAAACCTCACCCCATGCCTACAACAAATCAAGGGTGCTGTCTTCCTTAGCATTGTCAACCCTGAAGCTCATCCCATTAGGTGTATGTGTCTCTGGAGTGTATAAAATGGGGTGAGCTTTAGGGTTGACAATGCCAAGGAAGACTGAGACCCTGATTTCTTGTAGGCATGGGGGTGGGGATTTAGTTTTGGAAACCCTAAACCACATTTCTCTACTTTTGTCACTTTAGCCTGAACCCTAAATATTGCATAAATGCAGTTTTATGCAAAGAATGTCCTTACTTTTTGAGACAGTATAAACATATCCTTATTTGCCTGTAGGCCCTGCACTCTTGTCCATCCATATCCTTACTTCAGCATCCAGATTGTCAGCATAGCCTTTTTATTACCCCACCTCATGAACCCAGTGCAAAAATGGTAAAATCACTGCTGAAACATCATTCCATGCCACCGCAAACTCATTCCATGCCATAGGTGAAAAAAGACATTTTGGCAAATATTTGGAAAATGATGGCTATTACATTATTGAGGTGCCTTAAAGAAATGGCTTGTTACAAAATTTGGGCAAAACTGTTTTAAATTATGAAAGCTACAAGGGAACATAGGTAAATGTGAATGGATGCACATCATTTTGCCATTTTAACATATTTTGACCCCAAATTTTCAACATACCCTTCTTGTGATCCCACCTCATGAACAAGGGTAGTGAAAATTTTCATCTCCCGACCAAAAAGTGATTTTGCTAACTGAGTGTGAAATCATTATTTGGGAAGGATTTGCTTAATTTCACTGACAGTTTTCATAAAGTGTGGTCTCAAAAAGCCATGTTGAAAATTCGGTGTAAAAAATATGCAAAAATGGCAGTGTTATGGACCAAAGTTGAAAACCCCACTGAAATAAATTGAACCACATGTACTGTACTTTTGTTTCTCATATTGGAGTCTCCAGTTCCAGCAGTAAGATGTGTCTTTGATCAGAGAGTGGATCTTCACCCTGGGACCCGTTCAGGTGAGTGAGGGTGTATGGGGCATGTGGGGGATGCAGGGTGGTGGGTGCTGAGTGGGAGGTTAGTGTGGGGGGCCGGATCAGTGAGGGACTGTTTTCTTTTTTATAGGTTTACAAAAAAAACAAGATGCCAAGGGACCATTTTCCTTATTTCAGCAAGGATAGCCATCGGATGGTGGTGGGGGGGGAGTGCCACTAAACACCATATGCAATACTAGGGGGAATAGCAATCTGAGGGTGGAGGGTGATACTAGACACCAGGGAAAAATAAAATAATAAGGGGAAGCCAATCGGGGGGGTGGCACTAGACACCAGGGAAATGTAGGAAAAACAAAAACGCTCAGAAGGCTATGGTGTGTGCTGGATATAACAAGATCAACATAGCACAAACAAATGTCCACACCACACAAGCACTGGGCCAAAAAAGCAGCTTTAATGTTAAAATGTAAAAATCTATGCAATAAGCATTAAGTACAAAAAACCTCTACCTGTTTCACAATCCTTGCATTGTCAGGATGATGATGCAAGGATTGTGAAACCGGTAGAGGTTTTTTTTGTACTTGATGTTTATGACATGTATTTTTACATTTTAACATTAAAGCTGCTTTTTTGATCCAGTGCTTGTGTGGTGCAGATATTTGTTTGTGCTACCAGGGAAATGTGCAATTATTAGAGGATGGAGATTGGAGGATGGTGCCAATAGACACTAGGGAATTGTACAAGTTTTAGGCGGATGGCCATCAGATGGTGGAAGGTGCCACTAAACACTGTAGAGATGTATAGTTAATGGAAAGGGGATCAAAGGGTGGGGGTTGCCAATAGATACCAACAAAATGTATTTAACATATGACAATGCATATGGCAATATGTCTCAGAAGCCACATTTTCACAATCTAATAACTTTGAAATGAACTTATATTTTTTCACCAAAGCAGCCAAAGGCACATCTGTGGGCAAGCCCTTTCTACCCTGAAAATTTCAGACAAAAAGTCCAATACCTCTGGCCGCAAGGTGATGATAAAAAAAACAGCCACAAAACACTAGCCCACACTGTTAATATCAAAATATGAAACAACCTTAGCGAGACAAGAAAGAACATTTGAAAAGAAAAAAAAAACATTTGGAGGTCCTTCTTCCAACGCTTAACTGCAGAATCCACCTAAGGGGGTCCTGATGAGCAACATGCATATGCTGGTCTCTCCCTATGATACCATTGTTGTGTCTTTAAATTTTTTTTTATAAAAACAAAAAAAACAAGATGGCAGAATATGGAAAACTATACGAAATAAAATGTGAAAATCCATATGAAATTAGATGGAGGAATACAAATAAAAACATACAAATAAGATACAAAAATCCATACAAAATTAGATGGCAGAATATAAAAAAACGATATGAAATAAGATAAGAAAATCCAAACGAAAACTTCATGCAACTATTTTGAAGTTCTTACTGAGCATGCTCAGAACTAGAATTTTTTTTTTTTAATAACTTTGGAACAGATTAGTATTTTTTCACCAAACCAGTGAAAGGTACACCTGTGGGCAACATACTTTCTACTCTGAAAATATCAGACTAAAATTCCAAACTGTTTGGGTGCAAGGTGATGACAAAAAAACAGTGATTTTTTTAAATGTTTTTTTCACTATCTACATCACAGAATCTGAAAATCTGACCAAAACAAAACTTGGCAACACAAAAGATCTACCACACAAGACCACACATGCAGTATGTTGTGCAAATCCATTGAATGGTTGCAAAGATATTAAAGTGCATGATTTGAGGTTTAACATAGAAACACCTGCTCAACTTTAAATACATTTATATAAAATGGTCCCTCCTCTCTCATTTGGAGGGAGGTCAACACACTGGGTACAACCTCACAAGGGACCTCTGGCCTCTGAAAGATGAGGGGTAGCTCTCATGGGCCAGTCACCAAGGCACCCTCCCCCATTTGAGGGTGCCAACAACTGTGGGTTGAAGCAGAAAGGTTATCCTTCTTACTACAAACTGGTCTCCAAAATGTAACCAGCTGCCAAGGCCTCACCCCTCCCCTGCCTTAGGGTAATCCACCTCCAGTAATGCAAAATTCCCCATTAATTCCTCTGTACTTGCTTGCGAGACTACCACTGTCACACTTCTATGACTGCACGACTGTGACAACCTGCCTAACCTACAGTATCTCACTACTGCTAAACCTCACCAATATTGCTAGAGAAAAGACTGAGTGAACTCAGATGGACAAAGGTGTGGAAGAAAGGAGGGCCATAATTATGGAGGGGGTCCAGGCAGTCACTGAAACCTTCCTTTAGCTGAAAGATAACAAGAGCAAGAAGAGGAAGCTGATGTGGTTTACAGATAAAGGGGGAAGAGCAGTGAGAGAGAATTAAGCCTTTGTACATGAAGCTACAGGAAGATCTAGAGAGAAGAGGACAAGGTTGACTATGCAGGTCAAGGTGGTGACAGCTCTATGAATAGTATATGGGGTCAACAAGGGTGATAAGACCTTCATCCAGTACATCTGTGAGACAAGAACAACAGTGGAGGACATAGCAAAGCTGAAGAAAGGGAAGGAGAGGGTGAAGGAAAACAAAAAGAAGACAAAAGTACTAAAGGAATACTTCTGCTCAATCTTTACAAAGGACAAAGATGGGCCACTTCCACGTGGACAACTAGATATGGTGGTGGTGGAGATGGATAAGGAAGCAATAACAAAAAGAGGACAGAGTCCTAGAAGGGCTCAAGACTCTCAAGGTTGGCAAGTCCCAATGGCTCTATGGCATGCACCCAGGAGTGCTGAGAGAGCTGGTTGTCGTCCTTGCAGTGTGCCTGGCTGGCCTGTTTAGCTGCTGTCTGGACCCAGGGGTGGTTCTACAGGAGTGGAGGATATCTGATTTGATACACCGACATAGAGTATACCAAGAGATGAACCGCTGAACTATAACCTGGCCAGCTTGCCATTAATTGCTGGCAAACTGATGAAAACCATTCTAATGGAATGTCTGTCCAAATTCCTTGAGCAAACAGGCTCCAGTATAGCAGAAAGCATGGGTTTAGGGCAAGGACGTCATGCAAAGCAAATGTAATCAGCTTCTTTTAATTGGTTCGCTTTGGTAATGCACAGGGTCCAGGTGTTTGACATACTACACATGGAATTTAGCAAGACCCTTGACTCAGTGCCCCATAAGAGGCTGATCACAAAACTGGCTACCATGGGAACATGGGGAGAAACTAAACAGTTTGTTAAAAACTGATTTGAGGGTAGAATTCAATGCTTTATGGTAGGGGAGCAGCACTCCAGGAGGACAGAAGTTACTAGTGGGGTCCCACAGAGGTCAGTGCTTGGCCCCATTCTGTTCAATATGTTGATTAACAACATTTGGAATAGCATCAAAGGCAAGATATGTCTTTTCATGAATGATACCAAACTCTATAGAAGGGTACAAACTAAGGAGGGCATAAAGGACCTGAAAGAGGACCTGCCAAGGTTGGGGAGGTGGTCCTGAACCTGGCAACTTGATTTCAATACCAAAAAGTGCAAGGTAATCTATATAGGGAGCAAGAATACAAGGTTTAATTACAGACTTTGGGAGTGAAGGTCATAGTCTCAGAAGGGGGAAGTTCCTGGGGATAGCAATTATAAGTAGACTAAAGCCATTTCCACAATGCAAAAGGTGGTGGGAATTAACAAATAGGATGCCAGGTTGCATATCAAGGGGGTTCACTAGCAGGAGGCAGGAGATCATTCTGCCCCTGTACATGCCTATGATGCACCCACATCAGGAGTACTGAGTGCACTACTGGAGCTCCTACCTTAAGAAGGACATCAAACAGAGGGAGTCAATGCACAGAAGGGCCACCAGAATCATACAGGTGCAACAGGATGTCCCATTTGAACAAAGGCCGATGAACCTGAACATCTACTCATTAGATGAGAAGAGAAGAGAGGAGTGATATAATTGAGACCTTCAAATACATTAAAGACATCGACTAAGTTTATAAAGTGTATCTTTTTTTGCAGAACTGAGAACACAAACACCTGAGGACACAACTACAAATTAGCCAGAGGGGAGTTGGTTAAGGAAGGTGGCCAGCAGGCACTTCACTGAGAGGGTGGAGTTAGGATGGAATGCACTACCAGATGTGGTAGTAAAGCAAAGTTCAATTGGGAGATTTAAAAGAGGGTGGTATAGATTCAGCAGGAAGGCAATGGGGGGGGGGTGGAGCAACATGTAGCAAATGTGCATGAAACTCAGTAGACGTTCAGGCCTTCTGCTGGCCTTTTGTATGTTCGTATTAACAAAGTTGTTTATTTGGCTTGTGATTCCTCACAGAAAGTTAAAAGGTGTGTTGATACTTTTGAGTTTTAAGTAAATGATTGCCCACAACAGGTTGTGTGGCTATGCTGTAATAACTGCATGCCCTGGGTACTTTATGAAGCACAGGGCTAAAGGCTGTGTGCCTTCAACCACCCAGGATGTTTAGTCATTACAGCATAATCACAAACCCTGGAGAGTGTTTTCATGCTTATGGAATTGCTAGTACTATAGTTTACATACACTAATTGTTGTTTTACAAGCAGTATTTTGCAAGCAGAAAGGCAAAGTTTGTAAATTAAAATCCTTCATCCTAAGAAAGGGCATACAAATGAAATGTCACCGGACAAAATGTTGCAGATTAAATGTTGCGGACAAAATGTTGTTGGGTCAAAATGTAGCTGGTGAAAATCTTGTGTACAAAATGCCTCAGCTGCAAAGATATTGTCATTACATTGCATTGGGGAATACTCAGCTTTACATAGGTACAACTATTTCTCTTCTGCACCAGTGCATAGTTAGTGTCAGGTACTGGGTAGTGAGTATTGTTTAACTATATATATTGGTGTTGTGCATTACTTGAACATTTCCAGTCTGCAAACAAATGTGTAGAGCTGTTGTAATCGTGAGGTCACTTAGAACCAATACTTAAACACCCGTAGTGCAAAACAGGTGTAGAGCACACTCAGTAGCCGAAGGGGAAAGTAGCATAACGTTAGTGAGCTATGTTACAAGCTGAGCAATTCAAGTGAATCAGAGTTCACACAGAATGGAGGGGACACATCACAAAGAGGGAGGGAGTGGGAAGGGTTTTGATCTTCTTTCTACTGGACATGGAATGGAGAGTGGGGATGGGACAGCACACAGAGGGAGGGATCAGGAGGGTTTTTTTTTTTTTTTGTCAGCACTGCTGATTCTCTCTGGTAGTCAGCACAAGACCAAGGGGTTATTAGTCAGCTCTGGGATACATTCCATGTTGCTTAATCACTGCAGGCTGAATCTCGTAGTTGAGAATTGACAGGTGACATTATGACCGGAGACATTATGTCCAGCAACATTTTGACCAGGCAACATTATGTCCATGCCATTTTGTCCGTGGCATAATGTCCCACTACATTTCATCCATACACATAAGAAAGTAGTCTTTTACATTTTTAGGAAGAATGTGTAGTAAAATGTAATAAAAAGTTTTATAGTGTATGGTGAGGGCTTGTTGTGCATGGAACTTAGAGACTGTCAAAATGTTGGTATACCACAGTTAAAAAGGTCATGGAACATGATTGTACCCTACAGTTTTACAGTAACATTTTGAAAACCTCTAGAAGTTCCACACAAGCCACAGAAATGGCAGGATCAACCAGATAAACAGTGGCGGTGGCAACATGCTCACCTGAACCCATGACTCAAGCAGAATGAAGCAGATAAAATAAAACACCACAAGATCAACCAGATATATGAGCATGAATTAAAAATAAATGCTTAAAAACAGGATCGACCAGATATAAGCATGTGAATTAAAAACAAATGCTTAAAAACAGGATCAACCAGATATATGCACGTGAATTAAAAACAAATGCTTAAAAACAGGATCAACCAGATATATGCGCGTGAATTAAAAACAAATGCTTAAAAACAGGATCAACCAAATATATAAATAAACTTATGGAATGAAACTGTCATCCTCATAGCCAACTTCCTTTCGTTAAGTGACAGACAGAGCTGCCACTGTTTTAAAGGCTGTGCTACAAACTTAGAGATGTCTTCTTCCTATGAACCACACATCACACCCTAATAACCAGCCCTAAGTCCTTGAATTAGATATGGCTACCAACTCTAGTGGGGGGATGGGGAAAGTAGGCTGTTGGTTAACTAGGATCTGCAGCTTATTCATTAGGTAGAGAATTGTGCAGACTAGCTAGGCCAAAAGGTCCTTATCTACCATCAAATTATATGTTTCTATGTTTCTTTTTCTTGTATTTAAAAATAAAAAACTGTCAAAATCACATTTATTTTACTTAAAGGGTACCTAAGCATGCCGTCTTGTAAAACTGCAAACTCCAAAATCTGGTTTCATGGCAAGGTAAAGGAAAGGCTGCTGTTTACATTTATGCTAAAACTGCATTTATGTAAATAACATAAATGCAGTTTCATGACTTTTGAAAAATGTAAACATCAGGCTTTCACTTTCAAAAAACAGCATTGGTTTCTCCCTCAGATGTCTGCCAAGTATGTTAAGTGGTGAGTCATGATGACATCGTCGGAGCCAGAGACAGACATCCACATAGTGTATATTTCTATATAGTGCTAACTAGTTCTTCTTTCCCTCTTTGTTTTGAATTGTTGCACAAGAATGATCAACACCATGTTTTAACTCATGGAGTACTTTGATCAGTACATTTTAGGCTATTATTTTGTTCATTTTGTTTACTTTAACTTGTGGAAAAAGTTTTGCAATCCAGATGGCTTTTTCTTTGGAAAACTGCAGTACAGTACAACACTTCAAATACCTGATAATCTAGTGTTTATGTGATGCACTGAATTTTGTTTTTTTGGTAACCAGGAGAGACACACTAAGCTGAAAGGGTATTTACAGGCGTGGCCTGTGAGCACAAGGAAGTTTAGTGATTTGCTCAGGGTCACACAGCAAAGTACTGGTCCGGTTCAGTTCCAAATCTCATACTCTCTTGTTAATCCACAAATAAGGCTTTCTTTTTCCATGTGAATCCCCTGCACCTAGCCTGCCTTCTGTTGAACACCCCATCATCCATACCCTGTCTTTAGTACTGTCTGGGGCTGCATATGAGCTTGCGGTCTCATGAAGAGAATTATCACACCTCAGAATGTAATCTTGTACCTCAGAGAGTTGTGCACACCTGTACCGATACACATCATCAGCTGGCACTGTTATAAATGCCTCACAAATCACTCTCCAGTCCACATTGTCAATGTTTGACTTCTGCTCCTACAGTAAACATTGAGTGGATCACCCCCCTTCTGTACAGTGAAGGTAGTATGTACAGTTCCCCTCTTGTGTTTTTCTCCCATCTCATTAACCAACAACTAGGTCTTCCGGGAGGGCCAAGTAATAAGCACCAGAAAATCTGCTGTTTATGCCCTCATAAGGGCTGCACTTACAATGGCTAACATACTTATTAGCAGGAGAGGCATACTAATGCCATGAGCAAATCCACCCTACTTCTAGTGTCAGTCTACTCCTTTACCTGTGATCTGCAGAATCCTGCAGGACAGTTCCTGGCAATTCTTATCCAGTACTTTTCTGTGCTCTTTTCCACAATGCAAGCTGGCTGGCTACCACCCTTCCAAATCTTGAATGAGCTATACACTACTCCCTCAATACTGTCTTGACAAACGTCAACACCACCTCCAAACCTGATGGTAATCTCCCCCACACTGAATTCAAGTAACAGTTTAGGTGCAGCCCTTCCACTCTGAGTATTTGTCATTGCTGTCTACTCTCATCCACAGTCAGGTAGTGATCACGATGCTAGCAGCCCCACATTTGAGATCTCACAGTGATCTGCTCAATGTCCTTCATGTCTTCAACTAACCTGACTAGCTGTACCCCACTGGAATGGCCTCTTCAGTCCCTCTCTGGCATTCATTCTTCTCACCTGATCCCCATACCAAAAACTGGTGAGTTCACTACACTTCCACATCATGAATGTGGTTAGTACAGTCTCCCACACTATTTTATATATTAATAATAAACATGATATTCTGGTAAGCAATGCTGATAGCAGCATGGCACAAGTGAAACAAGAGGCTTTCCTACCAATATAAGATCTAAGCCACCTATGATTAGGCACTATTAAATGACGTGCATAATGATGTGCACACCCATCATTTAATAGTGCCTAATCAAAGGTAGCCTAGATCTTTCAAGGATAGGAAAGCCTATCATTCCCTTTATTCCATGCTGCTATCAGCCTGACTTACTGCAAAGATATGCTTATATTTGATATGTCAAAATAAAACAGGGACTGTACTACTTGCATTCATTATGCAGAAGGGTGATGAACCCACCAGTTTTAGTGTGAGGAGGAATAGTGAAGAATGAATACCAGAGGGCGGCTGAGAAGGCCACTCTTGCAAGGTACTGCTATAATCGGGGGGGGGGGGGCAGAAGGAGGGAAATATGAGTAGATTACTGTGAGAAATAAGATGTGGGGTTGCCAGCACCTTGATCATTACCTGACCCCATTGTCCTGGCCAATATTCCCCTTCCCATAAAACCAGTTCATGCATTGTCCAAAGCTGTGTGTGGATATTAATGTATGAAATGACTGCCACTACACATTCGGTCACTTCACTACCAGTCTAGTATTGCTTGTGAAGCACTTTGGGATACAATTTTATGAAAAGCACTATATAAATGCTGATTCTTCTTATTATTATTATTATTACTTCCCATGGAAAAAGAAGACAAGACAAGCATATATTTGATTTTTGAGAAGGTATGAGCTCTAACATCGGACTGCATAAGAACTTTGCCACAAAAAAGTGGTGAATCTAGGGGATGGTGAAGGGTGTGGCTGCAACCCCCCCCACACACACACAAACATAGTAATGTACTTGCTTGCTGCTGCTGCTGCATTTCACTTTGTTGAAGAAGTCTGATTTATTGATTGTACGAATGTTTACATTCAAACTATGGATTACATTTGTAGGCTCTGTCAAAAACGTACTAGAAAAGAATAATAGCAAGAAATATAAAGGTTTAATAAAAATGTAAAAAAAATGCATATTAAGCATGCACACCACACCAGCACCCCCATTCTAGCATCCTGGATCCGCCATAACCAATAGACCACCAGGTTATTCAAGATTTGTACTGCACTGTGGTTTGCAACAGAGAAAGTCAGTTGGATTAAAACACAATTTCAGCATATTAAAGTAAACAAAATGAACACAACCATAGCCTAGCATGTGTATTATATAACATAATGTACAGTACATGGTCGTGACCATTTGGGTGAAACAATTCTATACAAAGGGAAAAAAGAATTATTTAGCAGTATAGAAAGCCATATATCTCTCTGACTTTGGCTCTGATGATGTCATCACATAACACATTTGGCGGCCATTTTAGGAAGCAGGTAAGACATTTTTTTGAAATTGGAAGGCTGATTTTACAATTTTCAAATGCTCTGAAACCACATTTAAGTAAATTATATAAATGCAATTTTACCATTAATGCATACAGCAGCCTTTCCTTTAGTCACCTATGAAGTCAGATTTTTGACTAGTTTGTTGTCAAAATGTTGCATAGGTATCCTTTAATAGGCACCATACACTATAGAAAATAATGGATCTCAACTCTATTCCCAACCAGTGTGTTGTACCACACCAGGGTTCTGATTCCACGGACCTCTCAAACTTCGCTTTCAAGGTCACAGGGAATCAGAACCCCTCAGTTGCACAACACACTGGTTGTGCATAGTTGCCCATCCACTATTCTGTATATTTTTCCACAGCATGAAACTATTGGGATTGAAAAAAGGCCATTTTCAAACATGTCCTGCTACAAATGTTGCATGGATATAATAAGGTGTCAGCAAATAGATTATGGCACAGTATCATTATTTAAAAATGCAGTAGATGGTACAATCAGCAGTTGATCTAGGAATTATGTACAGTTACATGTTACTATATGATCACCTCTTTTTAAGTGCTTGTTGAAATGCTATCAGTGTAGGAACAATTCTTGTTTGTGATGTTAGTAAATTCTATACTTTCAATGCATTATATTGTAACAGCATTTTGCCATATTTGGTTTTAATTAACCCTGAGTACTGTCAATTCCTGAAACAGCACATATCTCATAAAATACTTAAGATTTGTTAGCTCCAATACAATGTGTGGTACTATACCTTTTCATAGCCCTGCCTCCCCGGTGGAAACTTAGTTTGTTCCACCTATTCCCCAACAACATGCGAGTGGAAATGTTACAAGCTCTGAGGGGTAAAATCATCAAAAAGCATATACATCACACCAGTCTCCCCTTTCTGATAAGAACATAAGAACATACGAATGTGATGGCAAAAGGGGACAGTGAGATCTATCTAGTCTGTCCATTTTGGCTACCCCCCTACCTTATAATTTTCCTAGCTTACTGCAGTACTTGTCCCACGCTAACTTGACTGCCATGACAATCTTAGATTCCACTACTGCTGTGGGAAGGCTATTCCAAGGTCCTGCCACTCATTCTGTGAAGAAGGACCTTCTATGGTTGGATTTGAATCTACCTTCTATAAGGCACATGTTGTGTCCCCTTGTTCATGGTGATTTGTTTTCTTGGAATAGGTGTTCCCGTTTTGCCTGATTTATCCCTTTCATATATTTAAAGGTTTCTATCATGTCCCCCATTTCTTCTCTGTTCAAGGGAGTACAATTGCAGGTGCCTCAGTCTAGCTTTGTATTGTTCTTGGTGTAAGCCATGTACCATTTTCGTGGCTTTCAGCTGCACTGCCTCCAGGCGATCAATGTCCTTTCTGAGATGCGGCCTCCAGAACTGTACACAGAACTTGAGATGTGGACTTACCAATGTCCTGTAGAGTGGCATTACCACCTCTTATTTTCTACTTGAAATGCCTCTGCTTATACACCTGAGGATGCCACTGGCTTTTTGTGCCATTTTTTCACATTGTCTTCCTACTTTTAAATTATCAGAAATCAGTACTCCGAGATCCCATTCGAGATTTGTTACTGTCAGTTGATCTACGTTCAGTGTGTATGATCTGTTTGGTTTTCTCTTCCCTATGTACATGACTTTGCATTTTTTGGCATTGAATTTCAACTGCAGGTTACTAGATCATGCTTCCAAGAGTCTTAGATCCTCTTCCATTGCTGCTGCTCCTTCTAATGTGTCCACCCTGTTACAGATCTTTGTGTTGTCTTCGAAATGGCAAACTTTCCACTGTAGGCCCTCAGCTATGTCATTAATGGACACATTGAAGAGGACTGGTCCTAGGACCGATTCATGTGGTAACCCACTGGTTACCTTTCCTTCTCTAGACATAGTTCCATTGACTGACTCTCTGGGTCCTTCCACGATGCCAGTTTTGAACCCACCTGACCATTTTTTGCCCTATCCCTCTGTGTTCCTGTTTGTTAGTCAGTTTCCTGTGGGGGGAATGAATCAAAAGCATTGCTGAAATCCAGATATACTACATCCACCACCCCTCCCTGGTATACTATTCTTGTAACCCAGTCAAAGAATTTGATCATGTTCATCTGACATGATCACCCTGCTATGAATCCATGTTGTTTTGTGTCCAGCTGCACAGTTTCTTTTAAGTGTTTAACTAGACATTCCTTAAGTACAGTTTCCATAAGTTTGACCACTACTGAGGTCTGGCTGATGGGGTGATAGTTTCCAGTGGCCTCCCTGTTCCCACTTTTGTGCAAAGGCACCACTGTGGCCATTCTCCAGTCAGTTGGCACTTGTCCACTCTCCAGGGACTCTGTGAACAATTCTGCTAGTGGGTCTGTGAGCTTCTCTGCAAGTTCTTTCAGAATCCTGGGGTGGATAACATCTGGTCCCATTGCCTTATTTGTATTTAATGTTTGTAGTTGTTTAGGTACACTGTCTCTTGTGAAGTGTTCAGTGTCAGCCTCCTTGTCATGTCTGTCCACTTTGTGTAACCTGGGGCCATTACCATGGTCTTCTTTTGTGAATAACGAGCAGAAAAAATTGTTGAGAATCTCGGCTTTGCCTTTGTCACTTTCCTCATTTTGTCCATCATCCTTTGTGAGTCTAATGATGCCCCATTTTATTTTACTTTTTTCCTAATGTAATGATAAAAAGTTTTGTCACCTTTTTTAACTTCTCTTTGTATTTTTTCTTCTGTTCAGGCTTTGGCCATCTTGACTGACTTTCCGGCTTTCTTGAGTTTTGTTTTGTAGTCCTCCATCTCAACATCTGCTTTTCTCTCCTTCAATCTTTTGTATGCTTTTTTCTTGTCTTTTATTTTTGATGCTACTTCTTTAGTATACCAGAGGGTTTTTTTGTATTTCTTGGATTCTGTAACTTGTATGGTGCACTGGACCATCACTGTGAGTATAGCCCCCTTCAGTGCCTCCCACTTTTGTTCTACCATATCCCCTGCTTTGTTGTTGAGGAGAGGTTTGATGCTTTCTTTCATTTGTACAGAACTGGCATTTTTGAAATACAGAACTGAAAGCTTGCTGTGGGTGCTCTCCACTTTTCTGGTGACCTTGAATGAAACAGTTCAATGGTTACTGGAATTTAGGTTGCTACCTGCTTCTAAGTCTGAGATCCTGTTGCTATTTGTGAACACAAGGTTCAGAATAGATTCTTTTCTGGTTGGTGAGGTCACCATCTGTACTAGACCTGCTCCTTGCAGTGTAAGGAGAAAGTCTCTGCTCCTTTCTGTGGAAGTAGAGTATACAATCCATTCTACATTTGGTAGATTGAACGCTTACATTAGTAACAATTCTCCCTTATCTGCCATCTGTTGGATGGATTGCAGGAGCTCCTTATCATGGTCTTTATCCTGGGATGGAGATCTGTATACCACTCCAACCTGGACAGGTGTCTTACTCCCTACACCGAGAGTGACCCAGAGGACTTCTGTGTTGGTGTTTAGTCCTTAGGTTTCTATGGCGTTGGTGCTGACTTTTACATAAAGTGCTACCCCTCCACCTTTCTTACCCCTTTGCAGCTTTTTGCTTCTGTGTATTTTACCATTCACTTATTCACAAAGTATAGCAATTGCAACTTTTATCAAGACCCGACCACCCAGCTGCCAACCCCCTGCATATCTCACCTGTAAATTGTTTATTATACTGAGGACCCACTGACTCACATATTTTATACTCTAAGTCAGCAGCTCAGGCAGGTGGAAAGTCATACGCACAACTGTTTTTATAGTAATGCTCATGTTCACATCTTTCTAGCCTTCCTAAGCTGCTGGTTCAGAGTAAGACACATCCAACTCAGCAGGTCTCAAGTATAGCAAACTATCTATACGTGGATATAAAGGTGTTTTTGCAGAAGGGTGGTCGGGTATTGGATAACTATTACAATCACTGGACTTTATGAATGACATAGCAATAAGAGGAGGGGGAACCTAGGATCAGTGGGAACACCTAAAGGGAGCCATAGAGGAGGTGACAAACCAATGCATTAGGATAGTAAACAAAGGCAAGAGAATGAGGAACCCACTATGGTTCTTAAAAGGTGGCAGGCAAGGTAAGGGCCAAAAGGGCAGGTTTCAGGAACAGTAAGGAGACTCAAAGGGAAGAAGACAGGGAGGTGTACCTAAATATCATCTGCCCTCAGAGAGTAGAACATAAACCTTGCTACTGTATTATGAACCAGCTACCAGGTAGCCCATAAAGAACATAAAACCCTAACCCATATGGAAGGAGACAAAAGCCTGCACTAGAGGTTTCAGAACAGCTGGTGCCAAAAAGGGGTGCAGCCTAGCAATATTTGTTACATGAAACAAACAACCCTTGCCTACAGCTAACATCTAGGATTCTAGTGTCAGTCTCTCATTAAGGGCTACTCCCACCCACAATGCAGACTGCCTTTCATCTTAAGATGCACCCCCAGGACAGGAAGCCTAGGATTACACTGTAATGTGGAAACCTGTCAGTTTAAGGTCATTAGCAGCAGCTCTATTTTTCCTGGATTGAACACCAGCCAGCTGGAAGCAATCCTGCTACTGAATGATCACTGACAGGCAGTGTTCTACCATCAGACAAGAAACAATGCAAGACTCTGTCTCAGTGTTCCAGTCTCATTATTTCTGAAATAATCAGACAGCTTATTGTTTCACTGTATGGGCTTATTCATGGTACGGTCCTATGAAAATTTATCATGTTTTGAGTTTAGGTATTGAAGTAATACAGGGTATTTGATGTTTGCCAAGATGAAAACGGATTCTGGTACTGTTTTTTTTTTTTCTCTCCAAAGCTGTGTGTTAAAGATTCCTCTACCTACTTAAGCCCCCCCCAAAAAAAAAACTTATTTTATCAGCTTGTATAGTTGAATTAAGCATATTCACTGATCTTTTTGTTTTCATTTCTTAAATCTTACATTATTCATGTTTACATATTTTCACATGTTTGGTAGAGGAGAGAACCTTTAGTATGATTGTTATTGATTGCAGAACACATTATGTATGGCTTCTGAGGCCTATGTTGGACTTGGATTTAAATATGTTTCTCTGAATGATTTATATATTCATCTCATAAATAAGCTGCATTCATAACAATGTTGAGCAGGCCAATTATTTCAGTAATAAAGAAGTTGGCACACTGAGAGAATCTTGTCCTACTTTTTGTCTTTTGCAGAAAGGTTGAGAGACTTGGAGACTTTCTCAGAGAAAATACTTTTTTGGTTTTCTAAGATATGAGGCAAACCTGGATTTGCTGCAGCAGTGTTCTACCATGAGCATGGACTGGAACTCATCAGAGTCTTACAGCTTAGTGTTGCTAGCATAACAATCAAACTGCACTACTTCCTGATGATTTTTTCAAGTGACAGCATATACACAAAGAAAAACACCAGAGGCAGGACAGAACTCTGGGGACCACAAATAGCTGGGGCAATCTGGCGTAGAGATGTGCAAAGCTGGCAAACTTCACTCTGCAAAAAATTAGCAGTTTGCTGCATTGTCTGGTAGGCCCCCATAACTCCCCTCCCCTTTCCATGGTCACTAAAGATGCAACACAGCTCTTGGAGGAAAATGGCCACAGCCATGTTTTATTATTTACAATTCTAGATATTAATCTTTATTACATTATAAATTACTTTATAATTTCTACTTAGATTAATACCTAATCAATTAATATTGAGCAACCGGGAAGAAGCACATACCCCAGACCCCAACACCCCCCACAATTTGAGAGGCCCCTTTGGGTGTGGGCCGAGGCATACCTCTGCAGTAGCAAGACCGGTCATATGGCCAAGGTTCCAAAGGCTGCCCTCGTCTGGTGCCACCGACCATGCAGTCTAGGCTGCTGAGGCTGGACCTAGACCTCCCGTGCAGGTACAGGTCTTGTGGTCCCCCATCCTCACACCAACCAGGGGGCCATGACACCTTCAGAAGAAATGGCATTGTCCCCTATTTTCCACTACTTCCCTTGTGCACACTTCCTGTGCTGCTCTACCTGCATGCGATATGTTGTAACACCTTTCACACTGTAATTAATTTACCCTGTCAGTTAAAGATTTATACGACGTTGTTTAACATGCATTTCACTGTATTGTTACCTGATGCCCTTACTTCTCTACTACCACACTATAACATCCCTTTTTGGGCTAGGTGAAAAAACCCTGTAAGAGAAAACCAGGAAAATCTCTCCCCAACCCAAAATGTGGCCACCCATGGTGGGTCAAAAGGGGCCCTACTAGCCATCCTCACTCCTGAAATGTTAGGGGGTGTGGGTGGGTGATCCGAGGGGAGGATGATCATGAAGGCTGAGAAACAGCCTGCTTGCTGGTTTTATTCATACCTTCCCCTCAGACCCCCCCCCCACACAGAAGGGGTAGGTATAACCTATAGCTGCTTGTTTTCAGAGGCTGCTAGCCACTCCCCTGTTCTGGTCTCTCACAGCCTCTGGTCACTGGCCATGGAGGAGGGTGACGGTGGACCCCAGACAAAGGGGAGCTGCTGCAATGCTTTGGCTGCCTAGGTATTGTCTGGTAGCCCCCCATGGCTCCCCCCCTTTCCATGGTCAAGAAAGATGTAACTCAGTCCTTGGAGGAAAATGGCCACAGCCATGTTTTATTATTTACAATTCTAGATAGTAATCTTTATTAAGTCATAAATTACTTTATAATTTCTTCTTAGATTAATACCTAAACAATTAATATTCAGCAGCAGGTGCTGCAGGGAGGAAGCGCATACCCCAGACCCTCACACCCACCACAGTTTGGGAGCCTCTTTCGGGTGCAGGCCGAGGCATACCTCTGCAGTAGCAAGACTGTCATATGGCCAAGGTTCTGACCGCTGCCCCCATCTGGCACCACCAACCATAAGGTCTAGGCTGCTGAGACTGGACCTAGACCCCCATGCAGGTACAGGTCTTGTGGTCCCCTATCCTCATGCTGTCCAGGGGATCATGGCACCTTTGGGTGAAATGGCATCGTCCCCTGTTTTGCACTACTTCCCTCATGCACTCCTCCTGTGCTACCACAGGACAGACCCTGTCTGACTCCCCCCAAACCCTCTGCTCAAACCTTTCTTCCAATATCATTTTACCTTGTTCTTTACCCTTAGACACTTGCCTTGTGGCTAACCCCTGGGCCTTCCACCAGGCCTGGACAGTATGGTTCCTGACTCTCTAGAGCCACGCCGCTTGAAGCTTGCCACCTGTGACCCCACCTTGTCAGCCAACTCACAGCACTGGTCGTGACCCTTGAGAACCTCTCCTGAAGAGGAAACACCATGCTTGAATGCTGTCCTTTGCTGGACACTGTATCGAGATGTTGTGCCGTTCTGGTAGTACCCTAGGGGCCCATTCCTCAATCCAGTTGACTGCCCCTGCTACTGCTCAGCAAATCTGCACTTCCCATATTCTCTGTTCTCAGTACCTTCTTGGAACCTGTAAGAGACAACAACAGTCAATGCCAATGCCGATGTGGCAGAATCCCACTTCATGCCTCAACTAAGGCACCCTGTCCCCTTGTTGGGATACCGCCTGCCTGTTGGGGTGCCACAAAGCCCCCCCTAACCTGTTCGACATGCACCTCTGGTATCTTTAGGCTAGACACCCTCCTGGAACCTTCTGTTGCATCCACTGGCCCACCCTGCACCCTGCCATACCCATGAGGTAATGCTCATGAATATCTGTGGTGCGCATCTGGACCTTGCTGTAATTGAGCCGTGACTCCATTCAAGTGTAATCATAATTCATTACCCTCACTCCTATATGTCTGGCTCTGCTGGGCATACCTAGTGGGCCTTGGAGACTTCTTCCCCCACAGCTCTACAGCTGTTGGGGAGGGAAACCCCCTTTCTGTGTATCCATAAGGAAGTGAAACTGCCCCTTCCAGATGACCCATTCCAGTATTCACATGAATATTTGGCTAGTGCTATGGGCCTAAAATGCCTGCAGTGGCTGCCAGGACCCTCCCTCTGAATCCCGTTGGCTTTTGCCAAACCGATCCTTATTATGCACCGACCAGCTGCAGTGGAGGATCCTGGTGTGCCTACGTAATATGCAACTTTTATAATGTTTTTAATCCTTTTTACCATGCTTTTTGTTGCATTTCTGACTGAAAACATAGTCTATCGATTTGAATGCATATTGTCTTACAATACTTCCCCAACAAAGAGAACTGCATCAGCAGCAGTGAGCAAGTAAGTTACAATGTTCAGTGCATCTGCACCCACTAAACCCCCCTGTGTCTGCTACTGGCTGTCTGCTTGATGCCTATGCTGTGCCTGAGGGCTGGCCACTCAGCTCCCATCTTGGCATGCTCCCGAAGTTGGGGCCCATTGGTCAACCCTACATTCCAGGCCCCATGAAGCTCCCAGCAACTGGATTCCACATTCCAAATCTATCTGCTGTCCATAATACATTTGCTATGCCTGATGGGTGACCCCGGCCCCCCTTCTCTGCAGGCTCCTGTGCCCGAGGCATACTGGTCTTCCCCCCAGGCCTCTTCCTGCAGTCAATCCAACCCAGCCCTCACCATGGAACTCCTGATCACCTGCTCCCGAGCCAGGTCTCTTATCTGGATTACCCCACAAGCCAGCATGCTTAACCAAATAGGCTAGCATGAGTTTGTCCCTTATCCAGGTCTGTGAGAATGTGGCTGCCCATGCAGTGCACACTCACCCCTTTCTCAGCTGCTCCGTTGCAGCTCCCCCTGTTACCAGAGAGGCCTATCTGTGGAAAATCCTCCACCCTTGCCAAGAGTTAAGCTCCACTACTACTTGGTAAGGGAAACCCACTACCAACGGGCAACTAGACAACCTAGCCCATGTGCTGTCCCCCCCTGCTGCCAACAGAGGGATTCCTGACAGCTGAATCCCCACCTGCTGGGGTCCCCCCAGCCTTCCTGGGTTTGTTCCCAGCTTCAGCCACCTTGAACGTTCCATTGCCCTCTTACTGTGGGGGGGGGATATCATTACCTGAGTCCCCTGATGCTTCCTCACAGAAGACTGTCTAGGGGATACTGCCAATGACTTACCTGTGGAAGAGGGTGCCCTGAGCCGATTAGTTATCTTTGCACTCTGGGTCATGATCAGTATTACGGCTGGGAGCATATGTTCCTAACTGCTTACTGGGTAGTATTTCTTTGACAAGGTAGCCGACACCCATGTTAGCCCATGGTCCCAATCACTAGACCCATGACAACTGCCAAATGTAATGCTTCTGGCAGCTTGTGAAGGGCATAGAACTAGTTAGTGTTCTGGAAGCCAAGTTAGTACTCCGTAGCTTACAAAAAACATGTAAACTGCACAATGCAGTGTTCCGCCATGACTGTCTATTGTATGGACTCAGTGCATAATAGCATGACCTCTGTGAATGACAATATGTTGGCCCACTCAGCCGTATGATGGCTTGTGGTCCTTTGCAGACCACTGAGTTCTGTTCCTGTGGAATGGCTCTGTAGATGGCATGCGAGTGGGTTGGACCCTGACTGGAAATACCAAGAGAAAGAATACCTATGACATGGGAGGGGTGAGCTAAACAAATCCAGAGCACTATAAACACTGAAACTGATTAGTTTCTTTACCTACCACAGCAGCAGTATTGCACCTGATTTGTCAGGTAGGTCCTACTTCAAATGCTGGCATTACAAACTGGGAGGGGGGGGGTTAGACTGCCACAGCCTTTTCTCGGCACCTTCCAAGCGAAATGATGCAGCTATCACATCACTGCTAATCATATTAATAGAAATGTGGGGGCACTTTGAAAGTCATGGAGTCATGGACTTGAAGGTCCATCACAGCTCCCAATGAACTCATTAAGGGCTGACTGCAGAATGACAGGCCAAACAGAACTTATGGGCATTAGTTCAAGTAGTGACAGGTCCTGTGTTCCACAACTCACATGATCTCTCGCTTTACCAGATCCCATGCTGTGGTCAGGCTGTACTTGCACCAGTGCCAGTCCATCAGCGTGCGGATCCTTGACTAGCAGCAAAAGTGTCGCTGCCTGTAAAGCCTGAGGACCGATACCATAAACATACCAGCTGGGAAATCTCTGCTCAACAGCCGGCAGTTGGGAATTCTGGCACGCTGGGAATAAATTACTCCTGTACTGTGGAGGTACTGAAATTATCTAATATAATCTGCCCTGAGACTTTTCGCGCTGTGAGTCGTGAACAGAGCCCTATCGCTGTATATCCCTATGGGCAACGGTTGCTGGTCATGCCCCCCTGAGATCCGACCATGTCTTTTTCTAAAGAAGAATTGTTGCCATTAGAGATGATTCCATACAGAATTTGGTCTAAGTATCCACTGGAATTGGGTATATCTAAGTGGCACCTGCTACCAACTGTAAGGTATTCATCTGAGTCTATCAGAGGGTCAGTGGCATGCCATGCCATACTGTTTCCTGCAGACATGTGAGTGCCATCTTGCCACTCCCCAGCCTAGGATTCCATAGCACTCGCCCCAAAAAAGCAGGGTCTGTCTATAACCAATGTGATGCCGCTGGTAATTTCCCAGGACCTTATGCCCCATAGACCGTAAGTTAATTCTCTGACCCCAGCTCAGCTGTGCTGCGATCACCCCTATTGCTATGTGAAGGAAACCATTTATTCATATTAACACAAAGTTTCCCTGGGAATGAGCTCACTCCACCCATGTCCAGGTTCCCACAGCAATTACGCAGCTCCCTGTTGCTCTCCAGTGCCTAAGCTGCAAGTCATGTTGCCTGTAGGCCTAAATTCACTATACAGTGTAATGCAGCTAGTAACTTCAATCAGTTAATCTCAGCGTAGGACCTGGAGAGAACTGAACCCCAGCACCCGGTCCCTGATGCCACCCGAAGCAGCAGCTCTAGACCTTCCCCTTGGAACCAGCTCGCTCAGTTCAACCCCTGGGTAAGTGATAAAATTCCAAGGGTGCAACTCCAGACACTGGCAACCTCTTTGCAATTTGTGAGCGCAATCTCCTCAGGATGCCGCCTCTCATGGTATGGAACCAGCAAATGGGACACATTGTAAACCTGAGGACAAAGGCTGGAGCCATGCAGAGGTGTAAGGAAATGTTCACCTGGAAAGCTTCGAACTCGATACTTTGGAGATAGGAGGACAACCTTGTTGGTAAACTGCTGATTAACCAGTTAAGTGACTTACTGACGATCACACCATATGCAAGCGAGAGTTACTGAGATTCAAACCTAGGTCTTCATGCTTCCAAGCCTCTTGGCATGCAGTTCTGAGCCTATAATCACTAAGCCCTACTGACCACCCCTACATGCTCCTGAGTTTGCTGTGTCCAGAGCAAGCATTTGGTACTATTGACACCAGTCATCCTGCACCACCCTGCCACTGTGGATCAGCGTGCCCTGCAAGAGCACGTTACATTAAATTAATCATGGTACAACTTACCATTTCCATATATTTATTTTAATTAATCCTTCCTTCTTTAAGTTTCATATTTTATGCAGAAAAAAGGGGGTGCAGGTACCCCCCACCCCCAGCAGGAGAGCAGAAGTCAAACCCTGGTCCTCCAATGGGCTCACAGGGGGGTGCTGTTTTTTTTCCCAGCTCCATGGAATGTGCCCGATCCTGGCCCCTGCCTAAGGGTGGGACAGAGTTCTGTTCCTCAGATTGAGAAACTTAAATTAAGCGACCTGCTCAGTATCACCTTGCACAACTGGGATTAGCTGAGAGGCCAACCCCGGCATGAGCCATCTCCCTCCTATCTCGAGCGACTGCGACTTACCTCCTGGCTGTGCTGGCATTCCCTGGCACTCATCACTGGTCCCCAGGACTGCTGCCTTAACCACAGCCCCTACTGTATCTTTATTTCATTTTTTTTTTAAGTTCTTTCGACCATGCTTTACCAGTTTGAAGCCCACTCAAGATGGCTGCTATTCTCTCGCCAGCACTCCTGTGAGACCTTCAACTGCTGTATGCCCACTGGGCCCAGGTCTCTTGTGAAGCTCGGAGTGATGCAGTTTCAGGAACTGGCCAATTCCCGGCTGACGGCAAGCCCCAGAGAATGCCAGGACCTGTAGTTCTGCCTGTTGGCCACCGGATAGCACCTCCTTTGTTTGTTTAATGTATGCCAATGGGCCGATCTTGTGAGACTAGCAGGGCCGCATGGCCTATAGGAGCCTATCATGTTTATTTTTCATTTTTCTTCTGTTTTATAAAAGATTATAGTCCACTCATTCCCCCATGCTGTGGATCTGCCACCGTATGGACAGACTGTTATTCATGAGTAGCGAAGCTGGCCGCATGACAAGGTGCCACTTGCGGGCAGCCAGGAGGGCCCGAAGGCTCATGGGACTTGTAGTCCTGGGCTGAACACAATGGAAAATGGCCCTTGGCCACTGAAAGAGAGTTTTAGCTAAAATGCAGCTCCCCGCATCTGATCTGACTTGGGCCACCCTGTGGTCTGCACCCAGACTCGTTGCCTAGCTTAGGAACCCCGTGGACCCAAGTGGCAGGTGCACATGTCAAACACCTCCCAGGATCGGTCTTCTGTCAGCCTGGCAGGCCGCTCCCCCGGCCGCCCGGCAAGCGACAGGCCAACACGTAAGAGCAGCGGGTGATCCTACAGGCCAGGTAAGCCCTGCTCGAAGCAGGGAATCTTACAAGTTTAATTTTTAATTTTTTTATATGTTTTTGAAGTCCTAACAGTGCTTGAAGGGGCAACAACCAGGCGGAAAAACAGGCTGCCCCTAGGGGCTGCAGCAGGTCTGCCCCGATGGCTGCTTCAGTTCACACAGTTACATTAGAAAATCTGGAGATGGGTTGCATGTTGTATGTTCAACATGGCTAGTTCAGCTCTACAGCTGTTATACATCCACTAGTTAAGGGTTATACTTCTCAAATATTCCAAGATTAAATGCCTAAACTAATGACTACCGACAACTGCCTTTGTCTAATTATAAAAACATCCTGCAACCCATCTATTTTTTTTTTTTTGCCTACAGCTTATTGGAGCAAGCAAAAGTGAAAAGCTGTCCTGAGGCCCTCTTACTCCGAAACTCCCCACTACCTTACCTTGTGTGGGGAGTCTGAAGTGCTGATCTGAGGGGAGGATGATCAAGAAGGCTGAGAAACAGCCAGCTTGCTGGTTTTATTTGTCCCTTCCCCTTAGACCCCACCTCACAGAGGAGCTAGCTATGCCCTATAGCTGTTTGTATCCAGAGGCTGCTAGTCACTCCCCTGGGCTGGTCTCTAGCAGCCTCTGGTCACTGGCCATGGAGGAGGGGGAAGGGGGGCCCCATAGACAAAGGGGAGGCTGCTGCAATGCATTGGATGCCTAGGTATTCACAAAGTGCCAACTTCACAAGGTTTCTTGCAGCTGAAATAACACTTTTTCAGGAGAAGGTATGCAAATTTTCTGACAAAGTTGCAACTTCACCTTAACTTTGCCTTAATGTCACTTGACTTCATCAGAAAAAGCACCATTTCCCAGGAAAAATCAGTGTGAGGTGGTGAAGTGGTGAAGTGGCCAATTTGTGAAGTTATTCACAAAAGCAAATTTTGCAACTTCACTGGAACATTGCCAGCAAAGTAAAACTTTGCAATATCTCTATTCTTGCTTGACCAAAAATTTTCCATCACTGCAAGTTGTTCACTTCCAGAGAGGAAATACCAAATCCCTGCAAGCACAACAGTGAAAACCCCTTAGTGGTCCCCAAGTCTATCTACCATCACCCTGTAAAGAAAGGCTGAGATGGATCAAGACAGACACCTTTTTCTTGATCACTCACTAGGAAACTATTGCTACACACCTTTACTTGAGCCATCTCAGTGCTGAGGCATTACTTGGAACTGAACTGGAATGCCTCAGAGATGTAATTTATCTCAAGATATTCACAGAACTGTACCACAATCACCATCTCTACAACATCTGCTAGAAACAGAATGTTGGATTGAAGTAATTAGTTCCCAAGATGTGTATGGACCTAAGAAAGTTTTTGAGCAGAGGTATCACCATGGCTTTCTTCAGACCATTAGGGAGAGATCCTTCACCCAAAGAAGTGTTCGTGATGCACCAAAACACTGCTATCCATGCCACCAGATCATCCTTAAGAAGCCAAGTAGATGCTAAGTCCAATTTTGAGGTGATACAGCAAATGCCAGAAAGAATCTGGGCTATGCCTTTATCACCCAACAGGTGGGACTCACACCAAGAATTCAGTGATTTCGACTTCCCTCCATCGGCATCTCTATTATCCAAAGAACTGGCAGTGTATGAAATATGTTTCCAGATGTAGGCAACTGGTCTTGAAGAACTGATTCAATCATTTACACTTTTCTGGAGTGATAAACTTTTTACTTTGGAGACAGACAAGATATCAAAGTCTGTTTACCATATGGAAAAGTGTAGCTGGCCTATTCTTCTTGTCTGCAAGTAGTCCAAACAGAAAATTAAATCTATCTAGCCACTTTGCTTCCTGATAGTCCTTGAAATGAGCCAACAGGGCAAGTTTTCTAGTATGCTTCCTAAATTCCTTCACCTTCACTCTAACCTATGACCTAGCTAGCACTTTCTGTTATTGAACTTCAGCATTTAGCCAAAATGTACTTAAAGCAGCAGTGCATGATAACAGTGAAAATGTTGACCTATATTTCAGATTGCCCCTTATCTCCTGACTCTTATGATACCTTCTTTCTCAGTTCTGAGTCTGCTTTAGCACTTTTTTCACATTTAAAATAATGCAAGGAATGCTCCACTTAATATGGCTGAAACCAGGTTTTCATCAGTATTCTCAGCATTTTTTGTATACTTATTGTCCCATATTGACAGGGAACGGTGTCTACTGCATGTTAGTTAATTTTAGTAACAAGAAAAGTGAGTTTAAACAATGGGTTTAAAAAAAAAACAGAGAATAGTGATGAAAACCTGGCCCATGCCATATTAAAAGGAGAGCTCATTTTATACTTTCAGCTATAAATAGAATGTTAAAGCAGACTACAAATAGGGAAAAAGGTATCATACAAGTCAGGAGATAAGGGACAATCTAAAATGCAATAAAAAGTATAGTATATTGTATAGTATAGTACAGTACAATACAATAGTATAATATAGTCGGAGCAGAGCTGAGAGTGAGGTGGGGGTAGTGTTGTAGGCCGCAAGCACTGGGGGTGGCATTCTCCGGGGGTGGTCTGAAGAGCTGCTGCTGTACTGCCAAGGATGGAGGGGACTGTAGAAGGCAATTGGGGAGGACGATTGCAGTGGAAGCAGAGGACCAAAAGGAACTAACTATCCTCAGGTATTGTTTGCCTTTTTTTTTTTTTTGTACAGTATGGGGTGGTGGTGTTTACTTTCATCTGACAGGGAGATAGAAAGGGAGGCACACAGTGCTAATTGCATTGTCTGGGAGAGGGTGCTTGTTTCATCTATCAGGGAGAGATTGAAATATGGGGATTTGGACTGTGATTGCTGCATATGGTATTTCTTGTGTTTTTTTTTTTTAGTTTTAGCTGACGGAGTGGACGTTCTTTCATACAGTAGGAAGAGAGAAGTTTACAGGGATTTGATTGGGAAGAGCAGTGGGAGGCAACTGGAGCATGAGAGCTGCAGGAAGGGGGGGGTTGTGAGTAGAACAGGGTGTGGAGTACAGCTCCATCACCAATACAGGCAGGATCGAGGGAGGCAGCTGTGTGGGAAGGACCGAGAGGATTTGGTGCTGAGAGGTGATAGATTTTCATGAGAGTCAGGGGCGGCCTGAAGGTCCAATTGGGCAACTGCAGAAAGGTGCAAAGGATGAACAAAGGTAAAGGGGCCTATATGTGCTGAGGTCTCACTGAAACCAGACAAATGGAGTGGAGCTGGGAGTGAGGGAGGGGGTAGTATTGTAGGCCATGGACACTGGGAGTAGCATTCTCTGGGGGTGGTCTGAAGAGATGCTGCTGTACTGCTAAGGATAGAGGGGACCAGAAAGGCAACTGGGTGGACAATTGCAGTGGAAGCAGAGGATCAAAGGAAAGTAACTATCCTCAGGTATTGTTTGCTTTTTTTTTTTGCTTTGTTTTGTACAGTCTGGGGTGGTGGTGTTTACTTTCATCCAGGAGGGAGATAGAAAGGGAGGTGCATAGAGCTAATTGCATTGTCTGGGAGAAGGTGCTTGTTTCATCCGTCAGGAAGAGATTGAAATACAGGGACTTGGACCATGATTGCTGCATACAATATTTCTTGTGTTTCTTTTCTTAGTTTTAGCTGACCGAGGAGTGGGACTTCTTTCATCCGGCAGGGAGAGAGGAGTTTATGGGGATTTGATCTGGAGGAGCAGTGAAAGGTGTCTGGAGCATGAGGGCTGCAGGAAGGGGGATGTTGTGAGTAGAACAGGGTGTGGAGTACAGCTCCATCACCAATACAGGCAGGATCGAGGAAGGTGGCCATGTGGGCAGGACTGAGGGGATTTGGTGCTGAGGGGTGACAGGCTTTCTTGACAGTCGGGAACCCTAATCCCACTCTCCCATCCCACCCTCCCCCAGATACTCCAGATATATGGGTGTGTAGGGACTCAGCCATTGGTGGCTGCTACATTACTTTTGGATTACTATTGGTGGATGGTACACTGACTGCAGTCACTAGGGTTCCCAGCTCAGCAATCAGGATGGTAAGTACCTGAGAGTGTATTAAGGTGTAGATATCCCATTAATCAGAGGAAGGATGCACTGCAGATTAGGGGAGGTACGCTTGTAGGAGGCATTAAGGGCATCATTCACTCTTGCTGTTATACAAGGGTTATAGTAACATAGATGTTGGGAAAGCAGCAGTACAGGGAGGGACACACTATGGGGTGGAACAGCTATGATTAGGGCAGAGGGTGGTACAGGGGGCAGCAGGGAATGGGAGGGGGCACCATGGATAGAACAGTGAGCTGCAATGGGTGCGGGGCAGCTATTGGGATGAACATATTATGGAGACTAGGAGGGTGTCTGATCTGCCACTGACTAAGGAGGCTAGAGGAAAGACTGCAGTGGTTTGGTAATGAGCTGGAGAAGGTGTAGGCAGAGTGTATGAAAAAGGGGCCAGGAGGGCCTCACCCAGGGGGGAACAGGAGGGCGCATCAGGAGAAGGACATTAGGTTGAGGGATGGGACAGGGATGGAGTGCAGGTTCACATCTGATAGGGGGTCAAGCGTTGAAGGCAAGTCAAGGGACAGGGGGAAGAAACCAATGCAGGACAATACAGGGGTGGCAGACAGCAGGTTTGCAGTGCTGACAACAATGGTGGAAGAGGGAGAGTTAAGGGAGCACCAGGAGAGGTAGACAGGGGGAAGGGGAATGGAGTGCACAGGGGTCAGGCAGTTGAATGAGGGTACCAAGGGGCAGGAGGAGAGGGGCACAGTTGAAAAGGAAAGTGTCAGCAGCAGGGCGGTAGGGGAGAGGGGCAGTGCTGCTAGGTCAGACAAAGGGTACATAGCTAAAGGGGGGCAGGGCCCAAGGGGGAATGAGGAGAAGGTGGATGATAGTTTCCTGTCAAACTAATCCAATAGATTTATTTGACTGGGGAACCAGAGTGGTGGACAAATGTAGTGCTGTTGCTGTCACCTACTTTGACTTCAGCAAAGGTTTCGATACTGTTCCACACAGTAAATTGATTAATAAGCTAGGTAGGCTCGGGGTGGGTCAGGAGTTGGTCAACTGGGTGACAAACTGGTTGGGCAGAAAACAGAGAGTGGTGGTAAATGGTATATAATCAGAAGAGATGCAAGTCACAAGTGGGGTACCTAGGGATCAGTCAGGGGGCCAGTCCTCTTCAATATTTTCATCAGTGACTTTGCAGATGGACTGGAGCATCTGAACATACAAAATTTGCCAGCAGATAAAGGCCTAGAGGTCTATCAAGTCTGCTCAAATGTGCAGCTAGCACCCCTTATTCTGCAGCTGCATCTCCCTTCCACCCTTCCTCTCCATCGACCCTCTCCCTTGTCCTGTCCAATCCCCTTTTGAAGCAGTCCACTGTTCTACTGGATACCACTTCTGCAGGTAATGCATTCCACCCAGCTACCACCCTCTCTGTAAAAAAAGTGTCTCCTCATCTCCCTCCTGAACCTTCCTCCCTCCAGTGTCATATCATGGCCCCTGGTGTCCCTCCCCTCCCCTCCCTTACTTTGAACAGCCCCTCTGTACCTGTCTTGTTTATTTCTTTCATGTACTTAGAGGTTTCAATCATGTTCCCTCTGTCCCTCCTCTCCTCCAGTGAGTACATGTTCAACAATCTCAGCCTCCTTTCATATGATAAGTCACCCAGCCCCTTGATCATCTTTGTCACCCTGCGTTGCACCCCCTCTAGTAACTTAATGTTCCTCTTCAGATACAGGCGCCAGTACTGCATACAGTACTGAAGGTGTGGTCTAACTAATGATCTATACATTGGCAGAATCACTTCCTCCAGCCTCGAGGATATACCCCTTACAATGCAACCCAGCATTTTGTTGGCCTTTGCAGCTGCCTTCCTACATTGTGGCAAGTTGTTCATTGACCCTGTAATGAGTACCCCCAGATCCTTCCCTCCTCTGTCTGGGATAGCTGCACTCCCCCCAGCTGGTAACTCCTCCTTTGGTTGTTCACCCCAAAATGTAGCACCTTGCACTTTTTGGCATTGAACCCTAGTTGCCAGATGTCTGACCAGGTTTCAAGCTTTTCCAGATCATCCTGCAACCCCTGCCATCCCCCTAGGTCATCCACCACTGCTCCCATCTTGGTATCATCAGCAAACGGACTGATCTTGCTCTTGATGACCAATAATATGTCTGCAATGAATATCCCAAACAACACTGGTCCCAACACCGAGCCCTGTGGAACACCGCTCATCACTACTCTTGGGTGTGAAAGATCCCCACCAACCACCACCCTTTGTTGCCTTCCCTGAAGCCAGTTTCCTACCCATCTCATCAGCTTTGTACCCACCCCTGTGTCTTCTAACTTACTTCCCAGCCTCACATGCTGCACTGAGTCAAATGCCTTACTGAAGTCTGGATAAAGGACATCCATTGCATGGCCCCTGTCCAGTTGCCTTGTTACCCAGTCATAGAACTCCACCAGGTTGATTTGGCAGGCTCTACCATGTATGAAGCCATGCTGTTTGCTGTCCTGTAGTTCTTTGGCCTCTAGGAGAGCCACCAGCCGTTCCTTCAGGATAGTCTCTGTCACAAATGCACTCAGCAGGTCAGGCCCTCTGTTCCTACAGTGCCAACCTCTGAGTGCAGTAATGTGAACAGGTAACAGACAGGGTAACCCTCCTGTCTGCTTTTGGGTCTGAATCACCTTTAGTCTCAAGTTCTGGGGGGATTCAAACTGTGAACCTTATGCTAGCTTACCCAATGTACAGGCTCATATACGTACTCTCTTCGGGGATTGCAGTACAATCTTTCACTAGGGGCACCAAGCCAGACTTCCAAAATGAACCCTTAAAACTCTATAAAATACCTTAGGTATATTCTTACCTTTTCCCAGTTTAGTAACACCATCATGCTGTTTGAACAATTGTAGGACTTAACCCTCTATATGTCACATGCAAAAAAGAACTGTCAGACACCCAGGCAGTCTTTCAAATAATAGGTACTTTACTAAAAGATGATAAAAATATGGAAAATGTAAACACATAACAATATTTCAAAGAGCTCGCAATCACATAAAAGAACAAGGGAAGATTACAAACCAAAAACTCCTACCACCATACATTCAGTCCTTTTCTATCTAATGTATTACCCCTGTAGTGTTTAGAGTTAGATCAGAGAGATGTGTCTTTCTAGAGTTCCAGAATAATATGTGTTATTCCCCAGTTACAAGGATACATTTCAACCCCATCTCCCCACCTCCTTGGTGAGTCATCTAGCTCCTCCTTTTAGAATCAAAAAAATACAAACATGTTGTCCTATCAGGAGGTATATTAAATAATGTGACATCAGCAAAAACTCATTTCCCAAATTATAAGTCTTTGATCCATCAGTTTCTTTCAGATTTTCAACCCTGCAATCCCTCACCTAGGTATGAGATAGCCATGTCCTGTCCTGTAATAAAATATGTATTTAGCTTCCCAACTTCAAAGCAGCAACAGGTCATAAAAAGGCCATAAAATGCAATATCTCAAGGAAGTTAATTACATTACAGAGATCTCCTGGTCAGTTATATATATATCCTTGTAGCTTCACTGAAACCTGGGGGCGGCATCAATAGAAGCACATGCTGTCTTATGTGAGACAATCACATACTGTATTTTTATTTTACAAGTATCAAACAGCAATCATAACCAGCTGGCCAAGCATCACAGACTCCATCAGCTTACCCATGATGGATGTGAGGCTTACTGGTCTGTAGTTCCCTGGTTCACCCTTGGGGCCACTCTTGTGCAGGGACACCAGATGAGCCATCCTTCAATCCTGAGGTACACACCCTGAGTGTAGAGAGGCATTAAATAGGTCTGCCAATGGTCCCACAAGGACCTCTGGCAGCTCCTTCAGTACCTTGGGGTGGATGCTATCTGGGCCTGGTGCCTTGTCCATTCTCAGTGCCTACAAACCCTCTTGAACTCTGCCCTCCATGATTTCCCTATCTGTCACCCCTCCCCCCATTTCTGTCATTCCTCCCCCCTTAGGTATCAGCCCCATCTTCTCTTTAGTAAATACCGAGCAGAAGTAATCATTTAGCACATCTGCCTTATCGCACCCTGCTTCCACCCAACCCCCCTCCTTCATAATCCTTACTATGTGGTCCTTACAGATCCTTTTCTCACTGATGTACCTAAAGAAGTCCTTCTCCCCTTTCTTAATGCCTTGTGTCAGCCTAAGATCCGTAGATGCCTTGGCTCCCCTTACTGCCCATGCCACCTTCTTCGATTCCATCAGGTATTTCTCCCTGTCCTCCTCCCTCCCTGTTTTCTTGTACCTGCTAAAGGCAGCTCTTTTCCTCCTTACCTTTTCCATGACCTCCTTGCTCAACCAGCTAGGTTTCTTAGCCCTAGCCTTCTTGCTCTGGGCCTTGCAGCAGGTTTTGGTTGCCTCCACTATCCCCAGCTTTATGAGCTCCCACCTCTGGTTAGTGCCCATACTAGGTTTAACTCTGGCCAGGTACCCTTTTATCACTTCCCCCATCCTCCTAAAGTTGGCCCTCCTGAAGTGCAGCACTCTTGTGCCAGATTCCACTCCTTCCTTGCACATATCCAATGTGAGCCATACTGAGTGGTGGTCACTCCCTGATAGTGGTTCTTCCACCATAAGTTCTCTCTCAAACTCCCCATTTGCCAGCACAAGGTCAAGGGTGCTCCCTAACCTGGTTGGTTCACTGACCATTTGCAGCAGAAAGCTGTCCTGGAAGGCATCCAGCAGTACCTGTGCACTTCTATTCCTGGTTGTTGGGGTACTCCAGTCCACTCTTGGCATGTTGAAGTCCCCCAAAATCATCACACTACCTTTCTTGCAGGTTCTCCTGATCTGTCCCAGTAGTTTCCTGTCTAACTCCTCTGTCTGAGAGAGTGGCCTGTACACCACTCCCATTCTGAGAATCCTATTCTTGGAATCCTGGATTTGCATCCAAAGTGACTCAGTACTACACTCCTCCCTTTCCTCACTTACACACTTCAGTCCTTCCTTCATGTATAGTGTCACCCCCTCCTTTCCCAATCACCCTGTCCCTATGAAATAACCTGTACCCTGGTACAGACAGTTCCCAGTCATTGTATTGGGTTGCTCATGTTTCTGTGATAGCTGCAATGTCCACCTCTCCCTCTGCCATGAGCACCTGTAACTCTGCAGTTTTCCTCCCAAAGCTCCTAGCAATAAGAGTAACCACCTTTCACCTTCCCCCCATCCTGCCCTCCTTTACTAGCATCACTAACAGTACTTGCCATTTGTCCTTTGTCACTGTTATAGGAAGCAAGCTCATATGGTTTCCCAACCTGTGGTCTCTGCATGTCTCTTGCCTACTTGCCAACCCCCCGCTCCTAGTTTAAATTCCCAACTTCCTCTATGTACTCCTTCATCCTCTGTTTCAACACTTTTTTTCCCTCTTCACTCAAGTGTAATCTGTCCTTGGCATAGAGACTACTGTCCTCCCAGGCCACTCCCCACCCCCCCAATAGCTCATACCCTTTAGCATGACACCAGGTTCTTAGCCATCCATTAAATTCCTCTGTTCTCAGCTTTCTTGTTGTCCTTGCCTTGGGCACTAGAAGTATCTCTGAAAAAGTTACTGATCTTCCTGCCCCCTCTCATAATTGTCCTAGTTCCTCAAACCTCCTCTGGACTGTATCTACTGTCTTGTTAGCCAGGTTTTTCGTCCCAAGATGTATAATTAAATGAGGCTTGTCCCTATCCCTTTTAGCATATTTTAGAACAGACTGTCCCACCCTTTCCACTGTCATTCCTGGCATGGCCTCCACCCAAATGTGAATATGTCTCTCCCCCTTGCTACCCCACCTGACTCCTCTTAATATTGAGTCCCCTAGCATTAAGATTCCACCCCTCTTACTCCCTGCTTGCTTCCATTCATCTCCATCTCTCATTCCCTGCTCCTCTTCTTCCTCCTGCACATTATTTCCCCCTTTTGCCCCGGTTGCAATTCTCCCAGCAAAACTTCCCCCAGCTTCAGTTTGGTCCAGGCGTTTATGAATTACTCCTCCAATTGCATCACCTCCCTCCTCTTTCTTTCCCTCTAGCAGTACAAAACTATTTTCTGAAGACCCTTTACAAACGTCCTCTTCCTCTCTCTTCATAGTAACCTGTTCCCTCCTTTCCACTCCATGACTGTTGCCACTTCTTCTCCTCCTCTCACAAGTCCCTATTGCCTCCTTCCATTTGTCTTTTATCTCCTGACTTGGTTTCCCTGGCAATCATTCTTCCTTGCCTGGGCCCCTTTGTCTCCATTTCCCTTCTTCTGACCCTCTTCTTGCCACTGTTAGAGGGTAAGGTTTGCTTGTTTGCAGATCACACCAAGATCTGCAACAGAGTAGATGATCCAGATGGGGTGGGCAGAATGAGAAGAGATCTGGATAAACTGGCAAAATGGTCAGAAGAGTGGCAACTGGGGTTTAACGCAAAGAAGTGCAAGATCATGCACATAGGGAAGAGAAACCCTGAAGCCACCTTTAGGTTGGGAGGGGAGTTGCTGGCAATCACAAGGGAAGAAAAAGACTTGGGCATCATCATCACTGATGACCTGAAATCATCAAAACAGACCACTACAAAAGTAGGTAAGGCTAAAGTGATGTTGGGGTGTATTAGTAGGGGTATCATAAGTCATAAGAGAGAGGTAATAATCCCTCTTTATAAGACACTGGTTAAGTCCCATCTGGAGTATTACATGCAGTACTGGAGGCTACACCTGCACAAGGACATTAACAAAATGGAGGCAGTCCAGAGAAGGGCAACCAAAATTGTGCAGGAACTGCATCAGAAAACATATCAGGACAGATTACCGGAGCTCAATATGTATACGCTAGAGCAAAGGAGGGTGAGAGGTGACATGATCGAAACATTTAAACAACTTAAGGGCATTAACAAGGTGAAAGAGTCTAACATGTTTCAATACAAGAAAAATAGCAGGACAAGCGAACGCAGCATGAGATTAGAGGGAGGCCAGGGAGGGGTAATGTGAGGAAGTTCTTTTTCACAGAAAGGGTGGTGGATGCATGGAACAGCCTACCTCAGGAAGTGGTGGATATAAATACAGTGCAGGGCTTCAAACAGGCATGGGATAGGCAGAAGGGAGCAATACAGATGAGTATGAATAGATAGGCCATTGACAGAGTACAGGAATATGGCACATTCATAAGGTAGAAAAAATGGACAGACTGGATGGGCCTTGCGGTCCTTATCTGCCATCAACTTCTATGTTTCTATGATAACATGGGACCAAGGGGAATGGGGGAACACAGGTCAGAGAGGAGGGTGGAGGGGTCATAAGGGAGAAGCGTAGTGACATAAATGGGCAAGGAAGGGCAGACATTAGTAACAGACAAGCAGGTAAAGGAGGAGGGGTGGAATGGGGCAGGGGGGAGAGGGTGTGCTAGTGGTAGGGGACTCCATACTGAAAGGGATCAGATGGGGCAGTAAGGGGGAATGACATAGTCTAATATGGGTCGAGTCTATTCCCAAGTTGATGGCAGGCTGGGTAGGGCAGGCCATTCTCAAGTGCACAGGAAGGTGACAGAAGAAACCGCATGTTGTGGTGCACATGGATATGAATGACCTGTCTGGGGAGATGGTGGTAGTAGTAAAGGGAAAATTTCAGAAACTGGAGAAGCTGTGCAAGGAGGTGGGGAAATCAGTTGCCTTCTCAGAGGTGCTTCCAGTACACTGTGCAAGTACTGTGAGGAAGGAAAGGACAGGGGAGTTCAACACCTGATGTCAGGAATGGTGTCATACCAAGGGGTATGGATTAGTAGGGGCTGGGGCAGAACCTGGGATAATAATGACCTGTATGCAGGGGACAGGCTACACTTGAGTGGGGCGAGGAAGGGAGTATTGAAGCATGGGATGAAGGGGTACATAGTAACAACGGTAGTTTAAAACTATAAAAGGGAACTGGCGAGTGGAAAGCTGGTAGGCAGAGTTTCCAAAGGGGGAGCCAGATTAGCCTACCCCCCAAGCTATAGGGGAGGGCATCAGTGTAGGAGCAAGGTGGGGTAAATTGGGGTGGGGAATGGATAGGAGCAGAGTGGATGGTAGTGTTACTAAACACAAGGAGCCTAGGAAACAAATTGGCTGAGTTTCAGGCTCTCTTGTCAGGCAATAACAGAAATGTGGGCCACCCAGTACTAAGATTGGGATATAATGATCTCTGGATACAGGCTATTCAGGAAGGAAAGGACAAACAGGAAAGGTGGGTGGGGGTGGCAATCTATGTAAGGGAAGGAATAAGGTGCATAAGGAAGGAGGGGGAGGAAGGCAGGATAGAGGCCCTGTGGATGCAGTTTCAGCATCCAAAGGGCAGGGTACTGAGGATAGGGATGGTGTATAGTGCACTAACTCATGGGAAGGAGCTGGACAGGGAGTTGGCGGATCAAATTAGGAGGGCTTGCAGGAAGGGAAACACAGTGATCGTGGGGAACTTCAACCTACCTGGAGTGGACTGGAGCACACCAACCACCACATGTGCTAGGGAGCAGATTATACTGGGGGTATTCCAGGATAGCTTTCTGGTGCATTTGGTGCATGAGCCAACTAGGTTGGGAAGGACTCTGGACCTTGTACTATCAAACGGAGAAGCTGTAAGAGACCTGGAGGTTGAGGACCCTCTTACTAGGAGTGATCACCATTCGGGGTGGCTCACACTCAGAATGGGGAAGCAAACTGGAGGTTCATGCACCAGAGTAATTGATTTTAAGGGGGTAGACTTCAACAAGATGGGGGAAATCCTGATAAGGCATCTGAAGGGAATCCAACCCACCATGGATGCCAACCAAAAATAGGATATCATTATGCAGGGCTGGCAGAGGCTACTGGGACATGTACTAGGGTACAGAGCAAGAAGAGAAGGGTAAAAAAAAAACAGCTGGCTAACCAAGGAGGTAATGGGGGGGATGAGAGCCAAGAGGAGTGCTTTTCAAAGATTCATGAGATAGGGGGGAGATGGGGAGGAGTATACAAAGAAGTCCAGGGAGGTTACAAGACTAGTCAGAGCCACCAAGGCATCCAGAGAGCTGAGGCTGGCACAGGACATTAAGGATGGAGAGAAGAACTTCTTCAGAGACATTGGTAAAAGAAGGAGGAACAGGGACCAGATAGTGAGAATTAAGAAGGACGGGGGATGGGTAGAGAAAGTGGAGGAGCAGGCAGAGGCACTGAATGAATACTTCTGCTCTTTATTCATGCTAGAGAGGGGGGGACATATACCTCATGGGGGTGGTGGAGGTGGGAGGGGTGACAGATGGAGACATTATGGAGGTCAGAGTACTGGAAGGGCTGAGGGCACTGCAAGTGGACAAGGCACCGGGACCTGATGGCATTCGCCCTAGGGTACTCAAGGAACTGACAAGGAACCTGGCAGGACTACTGGCTGACCTATTCAATACCTCTCTGCACACAGGATGCATTCCACAGGACTGGAGGTTAGTCCATGTGGTGCCCATTCACAAAGGTGGCCCAAGGGATGATCCAGGCAACTACAGACCAGTGGACCTCACATCAATTGAGGGTAAGCTCATGGAGACAGTCCTTAAGGAGAGACTGGTGACTTTTTTGGAGGACAATGGGCTCCAGGACAGGCAACAACATGGTTTTGTCTTGGCAGGTCCCACCAGACAAACCTGAATGAGTACTATGATTGGGTGACCAGGAAGGTGGACAAGGGCCATGCAGTGGATGTCCTATACTTGGACTTCAGCAAGGCCTTCAATTCTGTGCCACATCAGAGGCTAGGAGGGAAACTGGAAGATGCAGGGGTGGGCACTTAGATGGTCAGATGGATCATGAACTGGCTGAAGGACAGGCAGCAAATGGTGGTGGTGGAGGGGAAACTCTCATCACCAAGAGCAGTAACAAGTGGAGTACCACAGGGGTCGGTACTGGGACCAGTGCTGTTTGGGATATTCATAGCAGATATCTCACACGGGACCCAGGATAAGATCAGTCTGTTAGCAGACGATACCAAGATGAGAGCTGTGGTGGATGACATTGAGGGATGGAGAGGACTGCAGGGGGACCTGACCAAACTTCAGGAGTGATCAGAAACATGGCAGTTGGGGTTCAATGTCAAGAAGTACAAGGTAATGCACTTCTGGGCTAAGAACCAGAGGAGAAGCTATCAGCTGGGAGGGGTGCAGTTGGGGAGAACAGAGGAGGAAAAGGACCTGGGGGTGATTATAACAGGGAATATGAACAACTCAGCTCAGTGTGGGAAGGCAGCAGTGAAAACCAACAAGATGCTTGGACGTATAGCCAGAGGGATCTCTTCTAGATATAGTGAGGTGATCCTTCCCTTGTACAGGTCACTGGTCAGACCACACTTGGAATACTGCATACAGTACTGGCACCCATTTCTGAAGATGGACATCAGACTGTTGGAGGGGGTGCAGCTCAGAGTGACAAAGACGATCCAGGGCTTGAAGGGGAATTCATTGAAGAAAGGCTAAACATGCTTAATATGTATTCTCTGGAGGAGAGGAGGGATGGGGGGATATGATCGAGACCTTTAAGTACCTGAAGGGGATAAACAAGGCTAAAACAGGTAAGATATTCTGTATCAGGGAGGGATTCTAGAGGGCATCAATTGAGGTTAGAGGGGGTTAAATTCAGGAGGGAAATCAGAAGACATTATTCCATGGAGAGGGTGATAGGCAAGTGGAACACTCTACCCGAGGAGGTTCACCTTGCTATCGTCATGGGCAATCTTCTCCCTATCTCTGACTATTGCTGCTCTATCTACTCTAGAGCTTCAACCATCCTTTGAACTAGACTCTCGGTAGCTTACAACAATGCCTGCTACTTTGCCCAACTGGCCCCTTACTCTACACAACACTGAAACCTCTACCGCTCCCTTGGCTGGCTCTCCTTGCTAGGATGCTTTGACTATACCATTGGCTGTCTTGTGGATGCCACCCTTAGGTGTTGCAATACTTATCCTCTCTCGTCCCTCTTCAACTTCAGAACCCCAATTAGGAACCTCCACTCCTCCACTGTTCCCTCCCTTGATGTACCTAGAACTGCCGCCAACATGGGCAGGAAAGCTCTCTCAGTTGCATCCCTCTCTCTGTGGAATGGACTACCTTCCCCTCTATGATCCACCAACACTCATCACAACTTCAAACATAACTTCAAATCTTGGCTTCTAGACAAAGATAGCTGCAAATGCCCCCTAGCCGCTAGCTCCCATCCCCCTGCCTGTACATCTGTTTCCTATCCGCTAACTTTGTTCCTCCTCATCCTTTCTGCTCTTGTTGTTTACTAGGTCTCATTGGGAACCCTCCGCTGAAGGTGGGGGTGGTCTATCTGGTGGATTATCTGATGATATTGTATCTATGTATCCATTGTAACCATGTCTACCTGATTTCTGCCTTGCTGTGTATTTCATTTTTTATGTTATTTACTACTGAACTGTTTTTTGCTCCCTTGAAATCACCTATTTGTAATTTCTGCTATTGTGCCATCTCTGTTGTTACCCTTAAGTTATTTTCTCTGCTAGTTCTACTTGTGCCTTGTGATCCGAGTCATGCCTGTAAACGGTCTACTGGATCAGTGCACCTACCCAGTTATCAAAGTCATAAATAAATTGTACCCTTTTATCCAAAGATAAACAATTTGAAAACATTAACAGTTCACAGTGATGAACTTCCCAAGACAAAAGAAGATCTATGATAACATCAGATTAAAAAAAGGACTAGATCTGAAACTTATAGCAAAAAATAAAAATAATGAATTGTTGGTCTTGTTTTGTGGATATCTGGCTTATAAAAATACTTTAGAAAGTTTTGCCATTCACATTGATTTAAGGTTTAGGATATCTGGGCCAAGCAGAAACTGTTTTGTAATTGTATTTGATGTAATTGATTTACATGTTTTTAATCAGTGTTAAATTATTGTAGTTCCACATGTGCACTTTAGGTTGTCATGGTAAGAGGGAATGCATATAATGACTTTTTGGGACACCATGTGAGTTACCTCTGATGAAGCCCACCCAGTCAAGGTGAAATGGAAGGTTTGGCTGCCCACACCTCAGAGATGAAGAGAAAGGCCCTGCCTGCCCTGCATTCAGATCACAACGGGCAGGGGAGACAGGGAGATGGTAACTTCACCCTAGAGCTATGGTGGAGCAACAGTGGAGCTCACCAGAATGCAATGCTGTGTCACAGATTCCGGCATGACAAAAGGACCAACTGCCATTAAATTGCCTTGTTTCCTGCATAATTCTGCTGCAGAATGATGGGAAATTGAGTTGCATCCTCATGGGCTTCACTCTATGTTAAATCAAAAGAAATCCTCCCTACCTCATCCACGTATGCTACAGACATCATGTGTCCTGCCAAGCAGGGGAAGATTAAACACCTCTTTGGCAAATTGCTTAAAATAAATATTTTGACCTGCCCTTCCACTGAAACTTGACAGCAGCTGAAAGTGAAAATAAATCCTTTTCACATAATGTAGTGGACATTTGCCAGCATTATCAGGACTTTAGGATGCTGCACTCTAAGTTATGCTTAATTAAAACAAAAGTACCTCAACTGAGGTGTCCAGCAGCCTCCATATAAAAGCATTGTGCAACCAACAGGAAAAAGTCAAATTGCTCAGCAAAGCAGGGGCACTGGCATTTTTGGAAGCATGTGTTCCCTGAATCAGTATTAGTGTTGCTCAGATAGTATCCCAGAAACAAGGATACTAACAAATGCCTCCCATTTGGCCAGATAATTGTTGTGGTAAGATAGCAGTGCCATCTGACCATGGATCCTACCCTCTAGGATCCAGTACATGGATCCTACAAATGTTGTGAATCCTGTGGGTCCTATCAACAAACGTTGTGGATCCTGTGGATCCTAGAAACAGATCCAGCTCAGATCCTAACTGTCTGACCTAGGATCCCTGGATCTGAACTAGGATCCATTGCTGTCTGACCCCAGATCCTAAATATCTGACCTAGGATCCATGGATTAGACATAAGATCCCTGGATCATAATTAGGATCCATCGCTATCTGACCCTGGATCCCACATCTGTCTTTGGTAGGATTTCTAGTAGGATCCTAGGTAGGATACCAGCACTATCTGACAGTTAGTGGTAGGATCCACAAAAGCACTATCTGAGCAACACAGTCAGTATTTAAGAGTTAAATACTGTGGAAATATTAATGCAGGATTTTATTTCAATCCATGGGCCAACAGAGAGATTTGTGCCTAGAGGAGAGCTACTGCCTCATAGGGCAGACATATTCCCAGTCGAACTGATCATGAATCATGTGTGAATGTTCAGGAATTATTCAAGAGAAGTTTGAGACTTCTGTCCATGAACATTCATCATGTGTGCATTAAATATTTCATAATTGTTAATGAATGTGTATTAACATTAAATGCAACTTCTATTCATGAATGTTCATAAACATAGAGGTTAATAAAGGTCTATAAAAGATCATGGGTAGGATTCACAAAGCTTTGCCTGGATGCCAACCCTGTTTGCCCAGGGCAAACTGGGCTTTGTGAATATTGGTATTTACAAAGCCCAGTTTGCCCCTGCAAACTGGGTTTGTAACTGGGCAAAGTAGTGAGGGACCACAATACAAATTAGGTGACGGGGAACTGCATATCACCACAATCCCATTCACAAAGGATTTGCTCCATGCAAGGGCCTTTGTGAAGATCCTTGCATGGAGCAAATTACCACTGAAAAAAGAACTGGCAGTAATCCATGCAACAGTAGTGGTTGGCAGAGGTACTGTAGCCCCCAACCCCCCTCCCCAGTCCCTGATCACCAGATCACCCACCTGTTAATGGAATATATTATTTCCATAGTGTAGTGGTTCCACCCTAGTTCCCAATTGCCCAATCACCCATTCGTAAATAAAATGTACTAGTTCTGTAGTGTAGTAATCCCACCCCAGTCCCCGATCATCCACCCACTAATACAATGAACAGGTTATCATAATGCAGGGTCCCACCCAATCCCTGATCATCAGAAGACTCACCCGGTGATATAATAAACACTTTTCCATAGTGTAGGGTCCCCACTGATAAACAGGTTCTCCTCAAAATGGTTTCCTTTCCACCTTTGAGTTAACCTCAATGAAGCCCTTTTATGCAGTAGACCACTTCTTGGCCAAATGCTGCAGGACATCTGCAACCACTGCTCTGATCAGAAAAACTAATGGAACTCAACCCACGGAAGACCAACAACTGCTTCAGCCCCTCAGGAAAACTATTGTTGATCAGTGTTCCTTTGTAACTAGAGCAGTCAAAAGCCTGGAACTCCTTGCCCACAGCTATTACTGCTCTATCTAGCTTCTCCCCTTCAAGTCCCAAGTCACTGCTCAGTTTTTCCAGAAACTCCACTGCTTTTGTGTCTAGTCCAGATCTGTTAATACCCTGCCTATGCCTCATAACCTGTCCCTTGTAACTTTCTCCTGCAGTTGCAGATAACTGTTGTTTAACTCACAGCTAATACTTTTAATATGTTATTGCTTGCTGTTACTTGTTGTGTAGTGTAGTGTAGTGCCTGTTGTTGTATGTAACTTGCTCAAAGGTCTTCCAAATACAATAAATAAATGAAATAAATGTCATATGATTTGTTGTCGAAAATAATTTCTAGATCCAATTTTTTGTTTAACCTCCTTGCATCAATAAATAGTATAGATAACTCCTCCTGGTTAACTTCACAACTTTTTTTAGAGTTCTAGTTGCCCTACTCTTATTGCTCTTGAGTGTAGTGAGCTCAGTTGGTTTTGAGTCAAAGTGGGCATCACTATGCCATTTTCATAGTTTACATGTAGATGTATCACTTCTGCCATTCTGATTCTGCCTCCAAGCATTTTTGTCCAAAATCTGATAATCTTTCCTGTATAGATAATTCCTTTATCTAAAACCATGCAAAAGCTTGATGAATGTAAAATTAATTGCCTGTGCCAATTTACTCTTTGTTCATTAAACCAATAGTCCTTTGTTTCTCTTGAGAGGCTCTTGAAACTAGGATAATTTCCAAGATTATCATTTTGTGTCCTTGTTTATTTTTGTCTCCAGAGCTCTGAAGTCTTGTTACTGTAATCATCCAGTTGTTTCTTGATGCCATTGTTTCCTGCATGGATTGTGCCACAGCCTATGGCTTTTTATGATTTTGTCTTCAAAAAGCTTTATACTGTATGTTCTCTTCTTGCTCCTGGCAGGCATGCGCTGACATGTACTTATCGGCATTTCTAATGACTGATTTCCTCCACTAGTGTAATATGGAATTAGAAAATTATGAATTCATGGAATTCTGATGGAATTCTATTAAATTTTGCAGAATTTCATCAGAATTGTATAAATTTACTTATGTTGCCATAACTCTGTTTTCTGTTGAGCTAGAGACCTGACATTTACCAAAATTACTTAATCAAAATATGCCTTAAGATCATGCCAAATAACATTACATTTGGTTGCATAATTTTTGGCAGACATTTTGTGATTTTTTTTTTGGCTTATAGCTCTGTCATCTTTGGACCTAGATATGTGAGAATTAGCAAGTATAATATTTCTGTAACGGTTATGGACTTGACCAAATATGATGTTCAGAAATGTTTAAGATACAGGGGTTTCACATTTTGCAGTGTAATTATTGGTGAAATATTTTGAAAATGTTCCAACAATCTGGATGTCTGGAACTCCTCCACTCTTGTAGAGCAGAACTTTCTTGTGGATATCCAATATCAATTTATCCTGATAACTAAGAACATTGAAAACATAGTTTGACAGTTTTAAATACATGGTGGAATACCAGAAATGTTTATTAGCAATATTTATACAAATATGTATGGTAGCATAATTGGTAATGTCCTCTGAATTCCTGTTAAATAATTTAACATTCAAAAAGTACGTATCACTACTACAAATGTTATGAAGTTTGACTTCACTGGTTACGTTCTGGTGAAGTGGTGCAGTTAACCTTTGTGAATCACTTTTTAAGTTCCTACTTCAAAGCATTGCAGAGAGTTTTCAGGTGATGTCATCATGAGCATCAGATTCACAGGTAAATTGGCATGAATTTGCTTGAAAAATGTTGCTTAGCCTGATGAAAACTTTGCAATGTCAGCACTTTGCCAAGCTGACAAACTTTGCAAATGAATTCTCACTGAGAAGTTTGCTAGCTTCACACATCGAATCACTTACTCATCTGATAAGCAGAGTTGAACTGTTTGCAGTCCTGTCCTTCCTACCTGGGTGACTATTGTGGTCCTTTGCTTTTCTCTCTTAGCTTAACCACATAGACTTAATTGAACTGGTGTCCCCTCAATATAATCCTTGTTCATTACTGTACACTCCTTTAACAAACATCAACTACTCCTTTTTCTATAAGATCTAATCAATCAATCAGTCAATCAAAACTTTATTTAACCTGGCAAAAGCACAATTGAGCAAGCTTATTTTCAAAGTGGTCCTGGACATGAACAGATAAAAACAGGATAAACAATAACAAAAACACAGCAGGCATAAAAATCAATGTATAAAAAATAATTGATCTTAAAGCTTACCAATTACATCAAGTCAAGGGCAATTCTAATAAAGTTGCATGACAAGGTAAAAGGTGAAAAAGCCTCAGGAATGCACCCTGGAGTAGAAAAAGCATTAATGGAGGGTAACTAGAATGGAAAGGGAAGGGGATAGTTACAGTAGCCGGAAAGATTTGCAGTAGAAGGAAAGTGCCCATTGGAACAGACAGAATTTCTCTGTATTGGTGCCCCACACATTCTCTTTCCACACTACATGATTCTGAGTACCACTAAGTCCTACATCTGCTAGGAAAAAAGAATTTCAGTATAGTCAATTTTATTGGGTGTGATTCTTACATAACCTGCATTCAAGTTGAAATTGTTGACACTCTGTGCTTCCTTGGCTCCAGCTTGGGGGGTCTACTATTCCTGTGCTATCCAGCTTAGCTGTCTGTTTTTTTGGTGAAAGAGTACATCTAACTCCTGCAACTGGTAGCTCCCTCCTTGAGCTGCCTAGTCAACCCCCATCCTGTAATCTGAATCCCCCACACTTCTTGTAACTTAAAGATTAACTGCAAAGACATTTTTGGCTGTGTCATGAAAATCCCTAATAAAGTTAAATTCCTGACCACAGAGTGCTGTGTTCTAATTTTCTTTGTTTGTTCATTGCCTGCATTGCTCCACTTTTTATTTTTTTATTATTTTTGCAAGGCTTGTCCTGCCCCCCACGTTCCTGCTATCCTCAGCCGACTAGACAGTGCCCCTCCCCCTACCATGTCATTGCCGAGTTAAAGGTACTAAACCTGCTGCAGCTGTGTCTAGTTTACTTGATACCCCAATAAAGGTGCAGCATCTGTGTGCGAATATCTGAAGTGAAGTCTACCTTGACACAGTGTTTTCCATCATGCACATCATGTATGACAGGCTACTGGTGTGGGTGAAACTGCCAAACATGAATTTTACTGATGTACCATAACAGTGAGAAACCACCTGCTGCTCTGCACACAAAAGAATGTGCAATGAACATAACATATTCCAACTGTAGTTTCAGTCAAGGAGCAAAGAACATGATGTGTAGCACTGATTAGGCAGTGCAATTGTGACGTGGGCTTTTTGATTACGCAGCTGGAGACAATGTCAGAATAAACACTTTGGGATGGACGGCCCGTCTTTGCTGCTGTTAGTTCAGGCTGCGTGAAGGAATATCAAAAGAAAGAAGTAAAGTTTTAGTATGTCCACACACCCCTGCCCCCCCTTTGCATCATAGTAATGCGGCAGTCTATATTACACTCTCTAATACATTTGCCACACAAGCCTGGGAAATAATGTAAAAATAACTGCATTCATTGCCATGGTCAGGACATATACTGCCGCACTTGGTATTGTACTCTTTGACGCGTTTGACACACAAGCCAGGGAACACTGACATTTTTGTTTGCCAATAATTTTGCTAGCAGGTGGGCATCAGCAGTGTTGACAATTTTGCTTGCAGGTGGGTGTCGCTAAGTGCCTTGTGCTGGCTTGCGAGTGGCAGGACAGAATCACCAGCATGGCTTAGACATGCCATTGGTAATAAGGAATACACAACACAAGTGGCACGTTATATACAGTATAATTTACTGTGCTCATCTGTCTCCTGCTTGGTATTGATCTAATTATTGTAGCACAACAATAATGCAGCAAAACACACACCTGACACTCCAACCCCCAAACTGCATACCCAACATCCTGCATCTCCAACAGTGGCAAGTACACTGAACAGAGGCCACAAATCCATAGGTTCTGCAAATGGAACGGAGCTAGCGATGGAGCTATTCATTGTGATGTGCATTTCATATGTCTATTGACTTGCAAGGGGGTGGGCTGTAATATAGTGGGTGATACAGGACATCGCAAGGGCACTCACGGACATTTATATTACTGTCTGTCTAACAACAGTATTGAATAGTCGGGGCCATTGTAGGTGAATTGCCAGTTTTGGGGGGGAAATTGTGAAAAGAGTAGGCAGCAAAGGGAATGAACAAGGGTTGGAGGTAAAACATTGTATGATAACATTATGTGCTGGTGCAGTACTTAGACTCCCATGCTAGTGATGAAGGATCAGCTCCAGTGCCACAGGCAGCAAAATACAAATACAAAATACTAATACAAGTTACCATGGACATACAAAGAAGCAGTTAATCCAGTGCAGAAATAAGATATCAGATTATGTGAAATGATGCAGTTTGCAATGAACACCAGAAAGTAATGAAACGTGAAGGGAAACTGTATAGATAGTACTTGGCTTGCTGGATTCATATAACTGTGATATCCTATCATATCCTTTGCAAATGCCGACAATATTACATCAAATGCCAGGAGTGGATGTGATATCTAGCAACATGTTTTGTGACCTGCCAATCGTCGGGAGACCAGAACCGAAAAATAAATACATACAGCAGTGCAAGTTAGGCTAACAAGTTATAATATAAATGCCCTTTCGCTGCCATTGTGAGATGTTCAGTGGTTAGGTGAACGAGTTATATTATGCTATTACAATAATAAATGATCAGGGAATTACATTGTCCACCGCACATCGCAACAATAAGCTGCATAACTTTATTTACAGATACAATGTGCCCAATTGTTATTCCATGCAATGGGGTACTGGGTTGAACAACTAAACGTGGACAGAAAGCTCCGTGCAAAAAACACACACAAACAATACTATGGTACAGACTGAGACATACATACCACAATGCTGAACACAATCAGGAGATGACAATAAAAGTCATAGACGTCTCTGTTTTACAGCAAAAATAGCTCAGTTGAACACAGCCCATTCAATTGCATCCTGCTCTTGCAGTGAGCAGTACTTCCGTGGCTCAGTACTCGGTGATGACGTGGCCTCTGAACACGCCCACACTGGATGCTCTGTTTAAGCGTGTTGAGAATGGGTATAGAAACAGCTGAAGAACAAAACAATATTTCTTCAAAAACACAGGACAAAAAGTAAATAGAAATGCAGAAATGCCCTTTCACAGCCATTGGGAGATGTTCTGTGGTTTGTGTGAAACAATATGGGACCATTGCACATGATCTTTAACTGAATCAGTACTCCCTCCAGGTTTGCACAGCTGCAGCACATTGTAAATATGTAGACATTCCTGGTCCCAGAATGCCCTCTAACTTGCCAGAAAAAGAAGACTCCTTCCTCTTTCAACAGGCCCTTATTAAAATGTACAGTAGCTTATCTAATTGATCCCACTGTCATTCCTCAGAGGTTCCAGAACCATAAGGGCCTTGGAGAAACTCCTTCTGGAAATATTTTCCCTTAGAAATATCATTTGTTCAGTAAGTTACATCTGTTCTTCCTCATAACTTGCATATGCTATCACAATGTGCACAACAGTCGCTTATTCCTCAACATGTACTGCTCACACTCATTTTACCTGCATTGCAGGTAGGCAAATCACCTTTGCTGCAGTATCATAAAGACCCAGCCCAGATCACATTCTCTTTTATTTTCTCATATCAGTGCCTATGCACTAATACAGGCTGGGTACACATGTCAGACATGTACCCGGCTCATGCATGTCCATGCCTGTGGACATACAGGAGGGTTTACCATTTACTAAAGCTGGCCCCTACAGGCCACCTGTCCACAGCCCCATGCTCAGCGCATTGGTTCATGGGGAGCAGAACACCAGACATGGGTGGGCATCCAATCAGATGCCCACCCTGGCATCATAGTGGGTCCCCTTCTCCAGGAGGAACAGAGAATTGTGCAACACTGCATGTCTCAAAAAACATTTAAATTATGCTAGCACTCAGATGGCAGCCCCCAGCCCTCTCTGCAACGCTGGGGGGATGGTGCAGCATGACAGAGGGTTGGCAATCTGCCATGACAGCAGGTGCGGTGCATGGAGAATGCACAGAGGCTATGGTAGGGTCCCTTCCCACATAGCTCTTACTCTTTTGTTGCCATGAGCAAAACATGCTGTTTCCACTCCACAAACTGAATGTGACTGCACATTAACTAAAAGTCAAAATAAAATGAAAAATATACAATGCCGATCTTGTGTAAAACAAAAACTAAAACATGCATGATCTCCAAGAACTACTCTCCAAAAACAACCTTAGAAAAGATGGTGATCTGTACACAACCTTTACTATAACTGTTAATAAAGTTACAATTTTTGCTTGCTTGCTTAGTTAGGTCAGTGATCATTGGGAGGACATTGTCCTTAAAGGAGATAGGAAATGATTTTATGTTGTTACTAACTGGTACATAAATGATGAATAACAAACAGTAGCCTTTGTGTATGTTTTTTTTTTGTATTTTAAATGTTTAAAATGTACATTTATTTATCTGCTCATTGTGGTGAATGGACAATTGGCTTGACAGTGTGTGTTTGTATTGGGAGTCAGTGCGTGGCAAGTTTTGAAATGCCCATGTCACAGACTCCCGATACAACATTCAGTTAGTAGCAGCCTTCACACAAGACTCATCTGCTGCTTCAACAGTACAGGGTGATGCCACACTACACTTCTAGAAAAAAGAACCCCAATAAAATGCCTTCTCATTTGGAACCAGATGTGTGCAACTGGGATTTCCCCAAAAACTCAAGACAGTTGTGAGGTATGTATACTGAACAGAGAGGGGAAGCAGCAGGGTTAGTAGCAATAAAATAGTATGTGGGGAAAGCAGTACTGAATAGAGACAGTGGAGTGACTGTGCAAGTAGTGTAGCGAAGTGCTTCATCTCCACAATTTTGTGTTGCATTAGGAATCTGGCAATGTGCTTCCAGAGACCCCTTTCACTAGTGACGTAATTGCAAGGTGTCAGCATAGCTCTGCTGTGCAGCCGTAAAAAAACTCTCTGGATTGGCACCAGTGTTACAGATACTGTTTAACAATAGAACTAATAAACACTGCTGGTTCTGCTGTACAAATATAGCAGTACAGTACATTCTGCCCGCTCATAAGTCTAAACCTAATAGGTACTAATCCAAGGGTGTAGGAGTATTAAATTATTTGTACGTAGAAAAACTTTCAGAGCCAGGGACTTCCTTTGCTGAGTGACCCAGTGATCCCTAAGTGGGTAGATAACATCCTTCATTTACATTATTTGTGTTCAACATAGTAAGGTATCACAATCTCAATGAAAAAAAAATCAAATAAATAAATAAACATTTTAACATTACATTACTCTCTCTCTCTGGGAGACAGACACTCATCGACTTCTTCATTTTTACTGACCTGGCTAATACATTTAACTCTGTAACTCTTCCTATACTCTTAAATAAGTTATGGGGTAGAGGACTCTTGGGGCCCGATTCTAAGATGTATGGCACAACTCACTGGTGAATACAAGTTGCGACATACGCCATTACGCCAGGGACCTTGCACCAGATTCCAGAACAGGCAGGGTCCCCAGCATCTACACCCTGCAACCTGCGGCACCTCCAGTGGTACGCCACAGGAAAGGTGCACCTGACCTGGGTGTCGCAAGCAGTCGACAAGCCCATTGACAGGGAGCAGCCACCCCCCAGTCCCAAGCCCCAAGACATGCCTGCAAACCCCACTGGGCCATGGGGGGTGTTGCCAGAAACCCACCAGCACCAGGGGGTGACATCCCTGAAGCGTGGTACCAGGAGCCAGTGTGTAGACCCTGGTATTGCCGGGGGGGACTACTATGTGGTGCGGGGATTGGGGGCATGGAATTGTGCAATTCAGGGCCATACAGGGGAGGGATCAGCCAGCAGAGCTTGGGGGAAACCCCTTACACCAGCACAGAGCTGGTCTAACCCTGCAGTGCTGTAGGGCCTCTTGGAATGGCAATGAGGGGTTACGGCAGCTGCCCAGTCAGAATTGGGCACAGCTGCTGCCATAACCCCCCTTCCACCATTTTGTAGGGGCCTTGGGTGGCAAAAATCACCCTGGGTGCAGGCTGCCTCTTGGAATCCCAGCCAGCAGAACCCATGGCACAAACTGCTACTTACATCATATGTGTTGGCGCAAGTCACATTGTGCCACGGTGGAACCGTCTTTGAATCGGGCCCTCAGTCTTCACCATTTACTGGCTCTGCTTGTACCTCTTTGGTTGTCACAAATCTGTCAAGGTCAGATAAGCCTTTTGTGCTCCCCACCCCATTAACTCTAGTGCACCTCATTGCTTCATTCTTTGCCTAGTCCTCTTTTCAGTTTTCCTGAATGACCTCCCCTCATCCTATGACACAGTGAATATATAAATGAATGCTGATGACATAGTTGCTTTTGCCACTGGATTCTCCATCCTCTGTTAGAACAATCTTTACAATCTGACTTTGGTAACATACAGCACTGCTTCTGCACCAGCAAGCTCTGGCTGAATATGAAAAGAAAACAAAAAACTGTCACTAAGCTGTTTGGTTCCCTCTGCTGACATAGTAGTCTTAGCCAGACCCCTGGTTTTGCAAACATTATTATCACTCTTCTTGAGACAGTCCTTGTTTTCAAGTGCTCTGCGGCATGGTTTCATAATCATCTGGACTTTTCATTCCACAATGATGCTATAAACAAGAAATTACACCCCAAATTCAAGGCTCTCTATTCTGCCCTCCACTCTCAGTTTAGCATGAGATAATTCTTAAAATGACCCTTCCCCTATTTGACTACACGGACATAGTCTATGGTGGTGCCTCCCAATCTACCCTAATGAAAGGAACCCTATCTTCCACTACTTCTTTTACTTTTCTACTTCCCCTCCTTATCTTACCCATCACTGGTCCTTGTATCAACTTCTTTTTATTTCTTCCCTAGCCTCATGGTGCCTATGCCACTGGGCCTTTTTTCTCTCTAAATAATGGTTTGGCTTCCTTTTTTTCTTCCTACCTATTGATTTACCATTTTATTAAGCAGGTGAGAGCAGTAGACAATCAAATGCCTATTTGCAGGCATGACCTGGAAGATGACATACAAATAATAACAAAGCAATACAATTAACAATGACTATGAAGAGATTAATACAAACATTTTGCAATGAGAACAAAGAGATAAATGCAAATATTATATAGTAGTATGATAATAAACAGCATTAGGAATGACATCAAATGATACATGACATAAGGTTACATAAAGGTCATATGAATACATTGATATAAATGTAAGGAGGACAATACAATTTTCTACAAGTCAGGGCAGTGAGACCAAAGGGTAAGAGCAGTTCACCACTTTCAGAAGATACTAATTATACCTAGTGTGGAAAGAGGCAATGGAAGGGTAGAGCCAAGGTTCAGAGGGTATTAAGTACCATAACCTTGCAGCATCAGAGGCAAGTGAAGATTCATCATTCCTCATGCTAAATTAGGGGACAGGCAATAGTGTGTTCTCATATGACTTCAGTGGGTATGCACGATGAGCAGGTTTGAGGACAGAAGCCAGAGGTAAGGCAGGTGATTGTACAGGGTGATAAAAATTACTCCTCCAAATGTGTGGTCACAAAGAGAGGATGGGGAAAGCCAATCAAGCCTGGCATACATGGAGCAATGATAGCTGAGTCAGTGGGATGCAAGTGCAAATTGGTAAATACTGTTACAAGTGACATCCCAGCAAAGTAGAGCAGATTTGGATGCAGTTGAGAATACAGGGGCCCAACAGAGAAGTTTGGGAAATAGCATGCAACTGGCAATAGCTAGATAAGCTTGGGTAGTAAGGTTGCGACTGCCTTTTAGGAGACACCCAACATGGAATTAACAGCTTTACAGACACCCATCATGTGAGGCAGGAAATGAAGTGAGGGGTCAAAGATGACTCCGAGGTAGGTAAAGGTGGTGGCTGAGAGAAAAACAGTTACATCATGATAAACAATGAATACGGGGGATGGACAGAGCCTTAATCTGGAGGACATTCAAAACAACAGACTGCATTTTCATATTCATAACTAGTTTGTTTACAGTCAGCCAATTATGTACTGACTGGAGGTTATTAGACAAATTATGGTTGTTATCATTAATGTCATTTGAGCAAGTTTAGAGGATGAGGTCATCTGCAAAAAGGATGGCAAAGCAATGGGACTGGCACTGACTTATAATGTTTATTTGCAGGGCAAGTAGAAGAGGATCTAAAATAGATCCTTTTGTAACCCCTACCGAGGTTGATGAAGGTTCTGATAGGGTGGACCCAAATCTGACTCCTTATCTGCTCTCCTTTCACCGTCTATCCCCTCCTCTTACTCCCTCCACTCTTCTAACTCTCATTCCTTCACTATTCCCCATTTTTGTACGTCTACTCATCAGTCCTCTTTCTCAGTTCAGCTGCCTTCACTTTGGAACCTGTCCTTTCCTATCCCAGGCTAACTCCCTTTTACCTTACCCTTAAGATGCTACTGAAGTCCCAGTTTTCTCATGCTTGCTCCTGTCCTCACATAACTGGTAGCTGATCTAGGTTGCCTCTGCTTTCTTTGCCTCCAGCATATCCTTAGTTTCACTCTGTGCCCTTTTTGTAAGTTTGCCTTATTTATTACATGCAACTGTTTTGATTTAATTCTTTTTATTCTGTTTTTCTGCTTACCCTATTGAGAGGTCATGTTATGATGTTAATGTGTATTCTTTTTCAGTTGTTTCTCTGCCACAGTTGTCTTAAGCTGGCTTCAGTATTGTGGTTGGTTGTCGTATCAACATGGAAGAATTACATCAACTCACTTTTAACATTGTATCTCCCTTTTTTTACTCCTGCAGGTCACACCTGAAATTAAGTTTCGATGCAGTGTGCCTTTCCCTATCACCACTTTTCAAAGAAAGTCTATGAAGCCCCCCAAAAATCACTATAATAAAATTTACTAGAAAGTCCATTTTATCAGCCTTGGTCCATATTAAATGTGTGCTGCTGATATGTATCAAGCTGTAGAGTGGGGCTTGTAGTCTTAATGCTGTCTGGGTTTGCTGGCTGGCTACTGTTCTGCCACTGTGATGATTAAATCTGTCCTCAGTCAGCCCTTTCTAGTGTAAAAATTATGAGATCTCCTTTGGGTTTATGGAAGGCCACATATGTCGTGGATGCTGTGTCAAGTCAAGAAGGGATAGTTGGGAACCATGGAGTCTTCTGAGTGCTAGAGGGCAGAGGCAGCACCCTGCAGTTTTATAAGGAAGCAGCTGTGATTCCCTCTATAGTTTTAGGTTTGTGATGCCATGTTGGTCTCAGGCAAATCTAGTACACATTTTTGTGTGGTGATACCTTTTATGAGATTAGCTGAAAAATTTTTACACGAGTTTTGGAGGCTTCCAAGGTTGCTTCATCAGGTGTAGAGGAAACTAGCTAGCATTTCAGAATATTTACACAAGTTTGTGGATCACAGATAGTTTAATGGGGGGTAAAGGAAGCAATTTAATACAAAATATGTGACTACCAGGAATGTCGCCGAAAGGTGAGAGATCACACATGCAAATGTAGAGCTACTTCAAAGTGGTATCATAACAAAAGGATCAATCGCTGAAAAGATCAATAAAGTACATGTTGTGTGAGGCTGACAATTAAGAATGTCAACTGACCTATGTCTGAATCAGTGTCTCCTGTAAGTCAATCACTGTATTACCAAATGCAGGACACTATATAGAGTGTAGCTTGCTGAATATTTAGTGAAAATATTTAAATTTATAAAGGTGAATCACTGTGATGTGGCACATGATCACAGGTTTACTGTAGTCCTCCTGTTGTCACATGCAGTACATATAACTGGGACCTTGTTTGTGGATCTGACCAAGGCCTTTTATCTAGTAAATAATTAACTGCTGCTTGACAAATTGGTCTTGATTGGAGTTGTTTCAGAGACAGTACTGGTTTGAAAACTATTTAAATGGTCACATGCAAATGTTAAATATTAGTAATGATGGGCTTGATTCTCAGAACTTTGTTTGTGATGCAAGTTGCCTGCATCAGATAGCAGTGACTCAGGGGGCACCTAGTGTCACAACTTGCAGAGTTTATGATTCAGAAAGGATGACTGGGGCAAAGGGGATCCCTTGCACCAGACCAGCTGTGCACCAGACTTGCATCGAGTTGGGGGATGTGCCAGGGCACTAGGGCACTAGGGGACTTCTGGCAGATGCCTGAAAATAAGCACTTGTTTGTCTAGTGCACTTAACTGGTCAATAAAAACTATCTATCTAACTAACTAACTAACTAACTAAAAAACAAACTGACTAACTACATACCAGACCCAGCTGAAAAAGGGGACATGTGGTGTGACCCAGTTTGCCTTCATGGTGAGACAAAAACAAATTAAATGAAATAAAATGAAATGAATATAATTACAAGTTTTGATCTATATTACAATTAAAGGAATTAGGTTTTTCAAGGTGGTCAGATTTGCTGAAATCCAATATGATTCATAATTTTCAGAGTTCTGAATATACAGTTCTGATAGCTAATCCATTCTGAATCTGTTATACAGATAGAAACACAATCTGAAATCTGAAAAACTCAAATCCAAAATCCTCTTGGTAAAACCCTATGTGTAAGCAATGATATTTAAATAATAAACAGTTATACAAATGCAGCACATATTATATTTACTATATTCATTGTTAATCAGTGGCCTACCTTGGGTTCTAGTTAAAGAAAGTCAAGTTTTTCCACATTGTATTCTGCATCACTTTTTGATGCTGAATTCTGCCACCAGGGTCATTATCAGATAATGTATCAAAGTGCAACTATTCTGAATATTATTTCAAAGATGACCTTGGCAACAATGGGAGGTGCCTCCAATCTGCTTTGTTTTCATCGATGATCTACCATCTGTTGTGCTGATGAAGGCTTCTTTCATTTGTTACAGCAGAACGTGAATTGCAGGCACAGTCAGAAGGAGAAATCGATGATGAATCTGACTGGCACTGGAGGCAGGCACATTGTTTGGGAGGATTCATCTTTTCATTCTGCTAGTCACACTGGCATCAGAGGCAGTTGCAATATGGAAGGAGGGGTCCGGTCTTCAATTGCTACTACAGAAAAGATACACTTGCTTGAAAGGGGAGACACAAGTGGAAAACAATAGTTTTACTGATGGTTGCAAGACAAACAAGTTTGATACAGTGTTGGGTCACCATGGGTCATTGATCCCTGGAACACCTCCATTACATGTAAGTTAAAACAGCCTCTTTCTAGGAAACACTTACTTTTGCACCTGGCAAGAGATAGCCCTACAGAGAAATGCTGAATGAGAAGGGCTTGGTTGAAATAGATGTTGTGGAAGGGAATCCTCTGTACTTTTGCTGGCTCGCAAGTGCTGGCCACTGGGCTGGTACAAGTGACCAGATTGCTGAAGAAGGATTTTGTATTGCTGACTGGTGATGGCCACTATGTTGGTACCAGAGATTGGTTTGCTGAAGGAGGATTTTTGCTAGCTGACTGGCTGGTGCAAGCCATTTTACTGGTGCTGGTTGTCCATAACTTGAGTAAATATCTATTTAAAGTTTAGTCCACATTGCTTTAAGAAGATGGCATACTGCAGTCACTGGAAGTCTGATATGATGGTTAAAGGAAAAGGAGATGTGAGAATATAGGAAAACGTGTTTTAGTAACTCAGCCTCATGACAGCATTCTGCAGCATCCCACAGGTAATTCAACACTGAGTGGGTATTAGAGATGTAGCAAAGTTTTAATTCACCAACGAGGTTTAGAGGGGCTTACGGTGATGTCACCAGCTTAATGGCAGCATAAGCTGAGCACGTCAGCCTGGCAGAAAGATAATCCACAGCAGTCAACCTTTATTGTTCACCATCCTCTTTCCCAATGGAAAGATTATGGACTACATCATGTCCATCATGCAGCAATCTAAAGACAACCCTTTGGGATCTACTGCCAAACCACAAAAACACAACATGGATGGTCCTCAGGTCAAATCATATTCCCTGAGCTCAATTCCAGTGACTTCCCCACTAGTTAGTGACTCGGAGGAGGTGAACTGCACATTTACCTCAAAAAAGCTTTGCATAGCACTCCAACAAATTAACACTACACTTCAACTTCTGGAAGCCAAGGTGTCTGGGGATCTAGAGACAAATACCCTCCTAGAACAGTGCACCAGAGACCTTGAAAATGTCTCTCAGACTATGCTACCACTATGGACATACACAATTCAGCCCTATTGGACCTGCATTGCTGGGAACAACTTCTCCCACAAAAAATGGAAGAACTGGAGAACAGAAATTGGAGGAATAACCTCCGAATCCATGGTGTCCCTGAGGGAACAGAGTCAGACAACATGTTAGTATTCACAGACAGCTTCATAAAAAAGGTGCTGAACTTACCAGTGGATAAGGAACTCAACATTAGCTGCACCCATCTTTCCCTCATACCTCATCCCTGAGACTCTGAAGCATGCCTTCAATCTATTGTCCTGGCTATTCTTGATTTTTGTATAAAAGGGAGCTGCTACACATGGCATGGGCAAAAAATGAAATCCATTTTGTGGATACAATGATTTTTTCAACCAAGATTATACCTCACAGACTCTCCAATGCCACCAGAAGGCCTCCCAAGTACTGAAGCAGCTTAAGCAGGCCAGTCACAAGGCCTTTGTGAAGTATTCTGCCAAACTGAAAGTTCTAACTGATGATGGCCCCAAGTACTTTACTGATCTCACTACAGCAGCCTCCTCCCTTCATGATATGGGGATCAAAATACCAGAGGAAATTCCAAGGAAGCAACAGGTGGCAGCCAGATTGCTCCCCCTGGCACACCTGAAGTCAGACTCGTAGGATTCTACCTCCTTCTCAACAGCAGTTACCAGCTTGAACACCCCTCCAACTTGACTGTGGACCTTAATTTCTGACAGTTTTCTGTAAGTTGCAGTGCTCTTATTTCTAGTAACTTAAGAGGTGTTAACTGGGTTGAAGGAGGGTTCAATGTAAAAGGTATAACTGCCTCTTTCTGCTCTTTCTGCTCTTTTCTTTCTGTTACTGATTAATGGACTTGGAAATTATACTTAATACCCATGGATACATATTAGTTTGGGCTCTTGCTTGGGGGAGTGGGGTCTGTTTGGGGGGATTTGCATAATGTCTTGTGTGGGTAACTTTTTGGTGGGGCAGGGAAGTGGTGTGGTGCTTGGGACTTCTTCCCTAATGGGAGAGCTGGGTGGACTAGGGGGGACCCTCTGGGGAGTGGCACCTGCCTCATCTCTGCTCATCTTAGATGAGGACCATGTTGTCTGTTACCTCAGCTGGGAAGGACTTACAGCATGTTTCACTTTCTCAGCCTGCATGAGCTGTCTTGATTTTTTTTGTAGCTCAGATTAGCCCAGGGGCCGCTGCAGGTGCTGTTGGCTCTTTTTAACACCCATTAGATGTGGTAGGGCAGGGACACTACAGCTTTATTATTCTTGCTGAAGGTGCATTATTGAGGACTTGTCTGATGGGCTTTGAGATGATGAAGATCAGTCTAGGTGACTGGGTTGGGTGGCCTGTAGGGTCTCCCTTCCAGTGGAAGGATCTACTATGTTTACAAGGTCCACATAGCTTGCAAACCAGAATCATCCCCTAACCTAATACCTCAGACATTGCAGTGTACCCTTGAGGGAGTAAGCCTGAATCAGCAGCTCATCAGGTTAGCTTGCTTAAATGAATCCCAAGCTGGTATGGTAGGCTAACTTATGTTCTTAATCAGAGCTGTTTTATTTAACTTAAGCTGTGGTGTGTCCTCTGGAAGGTGTGTCCTGGGTCCTGGCAGCACCTGATGGGTGAGCAGCTGCTCTTGCTCTCCATGCAACTCCACTTTCTATGGGTTTCCCCACTGAGTGTCTCTTCACTTGAGAGACTCCTATATGGTTGTGCTCCCTTCCCCCCTGACTGGGTAACTCCTGCCCTCACACACTCTTCCATACCACTCGGAGGGTAGGATGAATATTTTTGTGCTAGGTAGTTGGTACTGTACAATTGCTTTACATTATTTTATTTTACATAAGTGAGGCGTCCTCACTTCCTGCCATTTAATATCCTGTCATATTTCTTGTGGCAGTCTTATCCATCTAGACTCTACCCTACATTTTATGGGGGGAGTACCAAACTGAGGTGCCACTGTTATGCCCCACTGCATAAGCTTTCATGGGCATGGGTAGGGTAACCCAAACCTTGATACACATGTTATAACAGTGTGTTGCCTAGTTCTCTGTTTGCTGGTGTAAACAGTTTTCTCCTTGTTAATATGTACTCTTCTTGGTTGTTTTGCTGTAGGTGTGTTCCTTCTCTTCCCTGTAACATTCAGGTTTCCAAGTACAAGTCTCATTATGGCTGATCTTAAAATAATCTCTTATAATGTGCAGGGCATTAATAGCCCCATTAAAAGGGTCATATTTTAATACAAAATGCTATGATGGCCTTCCTGCAGGAGACAACATTTAACAACTCAGGAACAACTTGAGTTGCAGTGTAGTTGGTCGGGTGAAGTGTATGCTTCTCATTATGTGGATCCCCTCATTGCAGATAAGTTGCTATCTTAATCCATCACAACACACCTCTGCAGGTATCCCAATTGGACACTGACCCAGAAGGGAGATTTATACTTCTCCAAGGTGAATACAGAGGTTAGAAATGTATATTTCTCAATTTATATGTCCCGAATGAGGAGTCAGACTACATTGCTTTTCTTAACAAAGTACTTCATGAAACAGATGGGGATGCCCATAGCCTGATATTAGTGGGGCGGGGGATTTTAATGCAGTGATGAACTCCTCAGTAGATCGAATAGGTACTTATAAATATAAAAATTATATTGATACATACATTTCTGAACCTAGGTGGATAGAATATTACACTAGCATATTTTATGATCTCTCTGAGCCAAATATATTCCAGGAGCTGCAGGTACTTTCTGTAACTTATAAATCTATAACAATGGATGAAGTTTTTATTGCAATCTATACGCTTAAGAAACAGAGCAGCTGGACCAGATGGAGTTCCATCAGAGGTGTATCTCTGCTCCACTCCTCTCTGGTGTAGATTCTTAACTGTTTTTTTACAATAAATGTACTGCTGTTCATTATTATCCTGATATCTGGAAAGGTGCAAATATCATTCCTGTACATAAAAAAAAGCAGTCTAGCTGTCCCTGCTATGTACAGACCTATCAATCTTCTAGATATTAATTTCAATTTATTTTCTAAAATCTTATTAGACAGGCAAAAACATAAAGTAGAAAGAATGGGTGGTATAGCTGACTATCAAGTGGGGTTCAGAGCTAGTTGTTGAACCTTGTACAATATTTTTATCCTCAGGCATTTCATTGAAAAATATGTAAAACTTAGAGGGCAACCATTATATGCATTTTTATAGACTGTTCCTCTGCTTTTGACTCTAACTCTCATAGCATGCTTTGGACCATCTTATTGGACAGCAGCATCGATTGAGACCTGGTTTCAATTATAGCCCATTTGTACTCAGAAACGTGGGCTAAAATTAAGTTAGAATCCAATGGATGTCTCTCATTACCATTCAGATTTAATCTAGGGATCAGGCAGGGGTGTGTTCTGTTTCCTCTGCTTTTGTTCACTCTATATAGATAAAATGTTGTTGGACTACATAGCCACCAATTCAGACTCAACAAAGATCAAGACTCTGCCCTGTCCCCTTCTTGCATATGTGGATGATATCAACCTGCTTTCATTAACTAGAAGGGGCCTATAGAATAAGTTGGATTTTATCTATAACAGGTCCACAGAGTTAAAGTTTTAAAATTAACTTAAATTAACTTAAAAAAGACAAAGGCCATGGTATTCGGTGGTAGTAAAACTACTGGTAAATGGCACATAGGTAGTGACAGAGTTGAGAGAGCATCGAATTATGTTTACCTAGGTGTTGTATTCCATGATAACTGTAGATGGTCCACACATATAGTCATGGTTTTGGAAAAATTAAAAAAGACTCTAGGAGATCTAACAAGATTAAAAGCTAAATTTTGTGGTCTCACAAGCAAACCTCTTATTCCAGTTATTAAAGGAAAGTTTGAAACTCAATTAGTCTATTGTTCTAATATATGGGAATATAATAATACTAATAAACTTATGTCCCCTTTTTATAAAACCCTACGGAACATGCTGAGAGTAGGCCATTCATGTCCAGCAGCATATTTAAGATTGGACTTGGGACTTCCTAACATTAATGTTGCAATAGAATCCAGAAAAATCAATTACTGGATTAGTCTTATAAGGTCACCCTACCCTACAATGGCAAGACAGTGCTTGAAAGAGAAAGAATACTGGTATAGCCTGGGATATAGAAAAGAGTATTGGTATACCACTCTAATCTTACTCTTAAAAAAACACAAATTGATGGATTTAAAACTTGTAGTTGACCAAGGGTAACACTTAGTTTACAATATAAGAAATATGTAACAAAAAAAGTTACTAATATTGGATCTCTCTAGATTTAAAACTTATTGCTGAATCCCATTATTCTAGATGGTTTGCCCAGAATAACTTTTATTTTAGATTTAAATCCTATTTAGATACTTTATATGATCCTAATTTAAGATTGTTTTTATTTCTATCTATACATTTGAGTAGTTACTCAAGTAGTTAGTGACTGCTCATATGGGGAGATAAGGCTCAGTTGCATATTTTATGGTTTTGTACTTTCTATATAAAGGAAAGAAAAGACTTTATTGGCTAGCTCCTTTCACAAACAATCTGTATCAGCTTGATAAAGTTACCCTTATGAACATCTTGATACACACTGAGGATTTATGACTTGAAAGGGTATCTAAATATTTTTATGCTATTAGTAAACTGAAGAAGCGAATATCTGTTGTATGAACCCTTGTGTGAATTTTATGCACAATATTGTTTCATATATGTGTTTTAGTGTGGGATGAGGCTCATTCTTCTAATTTTTAATTCTGACTGTATTTATATTTATGATAATTTATTTTTGTAAAGGCTTTCTAGCCGTACAATAGACATTTTAATTGAATAGGTTCAGGGTCACAGGGGTCAGCTAGAACTTGGAAGATATTGTCTCACTTGTGTATGGAGATGGGCCTAGTAGATGCATGGTGTTTTCTTCACCCACAAGGGCAGGATTACACTTATTATTCCCCCAGGTATAACATGTACTCCCATATCAACTTCTTTTTACTCTCATACAGCTGGGTATCTAAACTAAGTGGCTCCATGATTTGCTCTATTTCCTTGTCAGATCATGCACCAGTCCAAATTCAGCTGGATACCTCCCCTGTGCCCGCAGAGTCACTATGGGAGTTAAATGTCAGTTTAGTCACTCAGACATAATTTAAGGGTCTGATAACTTCAGCCATTAAGACCTTTCTCCAAACCAATCCTTCTATGGTCACAGGGGTGGGAGCAAAGTAGCTATCTCCGAGGTGAGATTATTAAATACTCATCTTGGGTAAAAAAGGCTTGTATCCAAAAATGATTAGATCTGGAACAGAAGACTGTAGATCTAGAATTCCAACACCAGATCTCCCTAGATGACATGGTTAAACATTAATTGGAGCAAGAAAGGCACAAACTTAAACAGCCACAAGATGCTCAAATTAAAGGTCAACTATGTTACTCAAAACAAAAGTATTTTGACTATGGCAATAGAGCTGGAAGACTTTTAGCTTAGCAGATCAGGAAGGAGGCTACTAATAGAGTGGTACTCTGCCTCAAACATCCGGTTAGTAGCTCCCCTACCATTCACACTGTTGAAATCCCTCACATTTTAGCTAATTACTATAAATCCCTATATACACCAGAGGGCATCCCAGACCATCTTGTGCAGGTGCAGAGATACCTTGACCAGCTACATCTTCCCTCCCTCAGTGAGGAGCAATGAGACTCCCTTAATGCCTCCATGTCTGCTTCTGAGGACATAACCAAGATTAAACAATTAAAGAATGGAAAAGCTCCTGGTAGAGGTGGGTTTGCATCTGAATTTTATAAATATAATTTTTATGAACATGATTTTATAAACCGACTATGAATGACATTGTAATCTTATTGTATACTAGCTACCTACTATTCGAGTATTGTATATAAACTGTTTGTTATTGTTGTCATTGTCACTGTTTGACGTGGAACCTTTGTGAAAGAGCTCTGAGCTCAAATGTATGATCCAAATCCCTAAATAAATAAAAATAAATAAATTTTATAAACATTTTGCCCCCCTGCTTTCGAACCCATTGTTGGATGTCTTTAATGAGGCAACAGAAGGGGAGTAAGGTGTTCCTGCCTGCCTCTTGGAACCTGGCCCAGATTTCTGTAATTCTGAAACCTGATAAAAACCCAGAGGAATGTGGATCATATTGCTCCATCTCCCTTTTACTACTGGATCTAAAGATCTTTACAGGTATCCTGGCAGAATGCCTACAGTTATGTATTTCTACCATGGTTCACACTGATCAGACCAGTTTTATTTCCAGCTGTTTTCACCAGGATAACATATGCTGATTTTTAAATAATATCATTGCCCAACAAACTCAAAAATCTTTCCAACTAGCAATAAGCATAGATGCCGAACAGGCATTTGACGGGATGGTTTGGACCTTCATGGTCACCACTCTGGGCAAGTTTGGGCTAGGGAAAAACTTCATTGCAGCAGTCACCTCACTTTATAGTGCCCCTAAAGCTAGAGTTACAGTAAATGGATTTTTGTCAGATCATTTTCTCTGGGACAGGGCTCTATGCAGGGCTGCCCCCTTCCATCTTATTATTTGCCCTTTCATTAGAATCCCTTGCAGTATCAGTTAGAACCAATGTCCCTATTAAGGGTATGATGGTGGGTGGGGTTGAGCAGAAACTGGCCCTCTGTGTGGACGACTCCCTTTTTTTCTTACTGATCCACAATCCTCTCTACCCCACCTTCAATGGACTCTTCAGGACTTCAGTTCCTTAGCAGGATGGAAAATTGACTTTACTAAATCTGAGGTGATTTTAAGTTGATCTCCCCCTTTGGAGTTCCAATGCTCCTTTCCTTTCACCTAGGCCAAAAGAAAAACACCTTCCAATATCTTGGGATCCAAATTTCAGCTGATTCTTCTTTACTGCTTAATAATAATTATATTAAGCTTTATAGTGCATTGCAAGTGGACTTTGCCATGTGGAATGTATTACCTCTTACATTGTACAGGGGAATCCAATCCATTAAAATGAATGTCCAACCTCGCCTCCTATTTCTTTTTCAAACCCTACTGATCCTTAAACCTAGGTTCTTTTGAAACAATCTCCACAAAGTTATCCATCATTTTATATAACTGATCACTCTCTCTTTCAGGATGGTCTCCATCAGTTTACCCACTGTTGAGGTCAGGCTGACTGGCTTGTAGTTCTCTGGTTTATTCCTCATCCTACTTTCATGGAAAGGCATCACATGTGCCATTCTCCAGGTCTGGGGCATGTTACCAGACTCCGGAGAGCTACTAAAAAGGTCTGCCAGGGGACCCACCAGAACCTCCACCAGTTCTCTAGCACCCTTGGGTACATGCCATCTGGCCAGGGTGATTTGTCCACCTTTAAGGCCCTTAGGCCCTTTAGTACCCTGTCAACTTGAATTGCACAATCTGTGACTAGCCCTTGACCCCCCCCGCTCCCTTGTGGTACTTGTCTGTCCTTCTCCTTCATGAAGACTTCACAAAATTGTTAAGCTCCTCTACTTTTTCTTCAATATGCTGTGCTCAACCACCCTCTTTTTTTAACCAGACAATCTCATTCTTTATGTTTCTTTTCTCCCTTATATACTGTACCAGAAAAAGGCCTCCTCAACCTCTTCTACCCCCTGTGTTAGCAGTACTTCTCTTGTAGCCTTTGCCTCTCTTACTGTCCTGCTCTCCACCCTTGATTTAGCGGCATAGTCCATCCTATCCTCCTTATTATGAGTATGCATGTATTTTCTGAAGGCTGCCCACTTGTCCCCTACCCCTTTTACCACCTCTTTGCTGGATCACCTGGACTTCCTGGTCTTAGCTTCTTACTTTTGATTGTGACACACTCGCCAGTGGCCTCCATCAGTCCCTTTATTATTACGGCCCATTTCACTTCCACATCCATTCCCATTCTGATCCCAGCAAGTTGACCTTTCAGGACTTCTCCCATCCTACCAAAGCTGGTCCTCCAATAGTCCAAGACCCTCCTCTTGGTCCTGACCTTTCCTCTGCCCATGTTCAGGTGGAACCACACCATATGTTGGTCACTTACTGCAACAGTACTTCCACCCACACATCCTGAACATGTGCACAGCTGGACAGGACTAGATCCAGGGCAGGCCTCTCCCTCAAAGTCTCCATGACACCTTTAATCAGGAAAGCACTCTGGAAAGAATCCAGCAGTATTTGTTCCCTAATGTTGTCCTATAAAACTGAAGTACTGGTGTTTGAGCTGGTTGGGGCGGGGGGAGGAACTGGCAGTGTCTGAGAGGATATCAAATTTCCATCTCAGTATGTCTAGTCTTGATAATGCCCAAAGGGCAAAGAATCTAGGTGTCATTCTGGATAAAGGGCTAACATTTGAGGCTCAGGTGTTGGCAGTTATACAGAGTGGTTTCTACCATCTTTGGAATAGCAGCCAGATTAATTTCCTTGTCCCACTTGATGATATGCCTTCACTGGTGCATGCCTTTGTGACATCTCATCTCAACTACTGCAATGCTCTCTACCTCAGGGTAAGAAGAAGTGTGCTACGATGCCTACACCTAGTGCAGACTGTAGCAGCAAGACTGCTGACAGGCCTTGCTAGGTCAAGTCACATTATTCCAGGACTGTTGGAACTGCACTGCTTTCTGGTTAAGTGGTGTGTCTCCTATAAGATTGGTGTATTAACCTGTAAGGCCTGGTAGAGGCTGTATCTGGGCTATCTGTGTGACCTTCTACATCCGTATCTTCCTGCTTGCTCCCTTTTTCTTTCCAAAGAGGGCCTCCTGGTTGTCCCCAAGACTAGACTTAAAACATCCAGAGATAGGGTGAGAGGTCCAGTACTGTGGTACTCACTACTGAGAGTGCTGAGGAAGGTCCCATGAGCAAAAGCATTTAAAAAAGGCCTTAAAACCTATCAATTGGCTGAGTTATTTAGCTGATTTAATTATATTTATGGTTTTAAGAGCTTTTATTATTATGTCATGATTGTATTGTTGATTAGTGTTGGTTGACTGTGTTTTTTATCTTACTGTAATGGCGTTCTGGGCCTCTAGGGACGGGTGTAAAAAAACAAATAAAACTACTACTTACTAGTGCAGGAGGTAGCAGAGATTTTACAGTCCACCCCAAGTAGACTGAAATCCCCCATTATTACTACTTATTCCCTGCAGGACATATCCATGATATGGGACCCAAATACCATGTCCAGTTCCTCATCCTGGAAAGCTGTCCATATACCACCTCCATCCTTAGTTTCCTCCATTTGGTGCATTGCATCTGTACCTACAAAGCTTCAGTTTTACCCTCTGCCTCTTCCTCTCTGGTACAAGTTATCCCCTCTTTAATGTACAGCAGCACCACCTCCTTCCTGTTCCCCTATACTTTCTGTACATTTAATACCCTGGAACTGCTAGGTCCCAGTTGTGGGTTTGGCAGCCCAAGTCTCTGTGATTGCTGTTATGTCCACCTCTCCCTCATCCAACAATGACTGAAATTCCACCATTTTGTTCCCCAGACTTCTCACATTTAGAGACACCACTCTCCATCATGAGTCTGGACCACCCCTTCTTACTCCTGTCCTACCCCCTTCCACCCATCTCGTTCCTCGTTACCTCCCCTCTTTCCCATCCCCCCATCTCTCTTCTCATCATGCTGTCCTGAATGAGGGGAGACTTATAGGCCTCCTCCACCAGGTGACTAATGGTGCTGTTCACCCTACTGCCCCCACCCCAGTCAGTTTAAGTTTTGTCAGTCAGTGGAGGAGATAGGAACCTAACCTGACCAGCTAACTGAGCAGAAAATTGTTGAAATAAACAATATATTTAATTTAATAGCTTTTTTCTTATTATTTTCTCATTCTTATTGAATTATTTGTGTTCTTGTCACTGCCTGTATTTTACCCATTGGAATAAGCTGATTTCCAGATTTATTGGGTGGGGGGGGGTTACCAGCAGTGTACTGTTAGAACAGTGACTTAAAACGTGCACCTCAGCAAGGCTGACAGTGACAGGGGAGATCTTGATTTTAGATTGCACCTCACTGATGCCACCCTTTGTGCCCACACTGTTTTGACCTCCTCTAGGGCATACCTGCCCTGGAGGTTGTTATATTCATTTTTGGGGGACATAGCCCCTCACAAAACAAGATTGTTTCTCAGGATGGCACTTTGGCGCTACATGTCCTGGTAGCTCCAATGCCTGGTCCCCTAATGTCAGGTGGTGTATTGCCTTGGCCCATATCAGCATTGACAAAATGACTGTCCCACTGATACGGTTGAAACATCACCATCCGATAATTCATTTATCACTATTATACCTTTCCACTTATTTGGAAGTGAGGGGTGAACCAACTTAATCTGGTGAACTGTGCCAGGGCCGCCCATCTCAGTACGATTTGTACTTGGTTAAATCCTCACAATAATCCATTATGAAAACGTAACATTTTTGCTTAATGACTTATGTGAATGAGAAACTATTATTCTCTGGTCCAAACGACAGTCCACCTCTTGCTGATTTTACAGATTCCACAGAGCAGATTCTGAGAGAGTGGTTCAGGATGTGGAGACTCCCTCCTCTATCCCCAATTTTCTACTACTACAGAATATTATCTACCAAATCAGATTTCCTCCCTCTCAAGTAGATGATACCTTTTACAGATGGCACTAATTAGGTTTAATGTAGATATTTCATTTTTTAGATAATCTGAGAGTTATTCCCTTTGAATGGCTCCAAATGCAATATGGCCTTACTGGAAGGAAACACTTATGCTATTTGCAAGTTAGAGCATTCCTTCTCCATAAAGAGCATTCCAGAACTCATCTCCCAGAACCTACTCCAATATTACTTACTGTAAGATACTTCTGGATGTCATTCAGGGAAACATTTGGTAACACTTAATTAGTAATTTCTATAAAGGACTTCAACAGTTTTTCAGAGACTCAACACAATCAGTCTTAGCTGCCTGGAATAAAGACTTGGTCATGCAGATTACATAGTCTTCCTCATTAAAGTATACACTTCCCTCATTTAAATGTTTAACAGTCCCTTACTGGAGGTATTTTGCCTGGAAGTGCTGAATTTGCTACTTCCAGAATCCAGCATCTCTAACAAAGTCTCTTTCTACATCATATGACTGCTGCTGGAGAAATCATGGTCATTCAAAGGCAGATCAGACCCACATGTTTTCATCATACCCAGTAGTTACAGCATTTTGGGAGGGATTATTGGAATGACTGAGAAAACACTCTCTATAGCGACAGATCTTTTGTCCCCACCATGGTCCTCTTCTCAACCCCCCCCCAGAGGGGACTACAACTGCCCCACGCTTTATGGGGTATCTACATCTTTAAGCAGAAGAAAGGCTATAAATCATTTGTGGAGACAACAGGACCCCCACAGTAGAGGCCTGGTGCCAAATACTGAAGGATATATGCACCATACAATGCATTATGGCATTCCTATAAGGGTGAAAATCTCAATTTAAGACCAAGTGGAAGTGATGGGTACTCTATATGTTATCTGTGGATGATTCATTTGAACCTTAGAATCCAGGGTCTAGGGAAGACTGCTGAATATCATTTCTTGTATAGGAGGTTTGAGCTACACATCTATAATTCAGTAGAGGAGCTCTTCAGTAAAAACAATGTCTCCAGGTTAGGACTGCAAAATGCTAGATAATTGTTACCTCTACAGTATAAGCTGTCAAAACGTAAGACCTACTGTTGCTTGTAATTCTGAGTATATGTATTTAGCATACTGTAACTGCCATTTGAACTTGGAGTTTGAATGGTCTGTCTCAATAAAAATGTCTATTTAAAAAATAATTCTTTGTGTTCTAATGAATTAGTTTTGTTTTTTCTATATTTTGCCTTTTTTCTAGTTATAACCTTTAGATAGAGAGCTTTCTTTTCTCTTTTTTCCATTTGTTTCTATCTGACATTTCTTTTCATTCTCTCTCTTTCACTTGTTAATGATGGAGTTTAGGTAGTGCACTTGTGGTGGTGTCATATGCCTCTGCAAGACAACACCTAATCTGGATGCAGGAGGTAGGGGTAGCAGGAGGGGAGATCCAGCAGCCCCACCCCCATGGCACCACAGCCACCCACAGTGCAGAAGTAAACCTCAGCTCCAGTACAGCAGTAGCCCCCAGCTGTGCAGCCTGAACCCCCTTTCCCCATGTGATATCGCCTCCACTACTGACTGTTCCCTGAGAGGAGCCTTGTCCCAGTTCAGCATCTTCTGGCTTTTCAGTTTCACGTGCAAAGAAGCAGCCCAGGTCTACCCTCATTTGAGAATTTGTCACTTGACCCTACCTATGACAGTGCTGTCAAATGCAACTTGTGTGACAAACTGGTCAACCATGAGAAGAAGGACAGTCATCTATGCACCAGTAGGCAATGTACCCATAGGAAAATCCACCAACTGAGCTAGTGGGAGAACAGACAATGGGAGGTGGTGAGTGGTGGTGGAGAATGCAGTGGTCCTTCTCTGCCACTGAGGGGACAGCACACAGTTTGTCAATCACAGTCACACAGTAGCAAGTGGCAGAGGATGGGAGAGCACCAGCAGCACCAGGCCCAACAACAACCACATCAGGGGAGCTGGCACAACTGCAAGCAGAGATGGGAGACCTCTGCCAAAGAGGTTTTTCAATGGAAGAAACTCTAAAGAAGTTACTTGAAAACCAGCAGGTGCTGATAGAGGGGATGAGCGTGCTCTGCCATGGTGGTGTAGTTACTGTTCCATCTGGGCGTTAATATCTTGTACTCCATCATGCCTTTCTCAGTCTCCTTCCCACTGATCCTTACTCTTTTATGCCTTGTCCTTTTCTCTTACTATCAGACACTCGTTCCTGTCTCCTGTTACTTTTTTCTGCCCTCCTTGTTTATGAAAAATATACAAATCTAAAGTTTTAAAACTCAAAAACATTTTGAAACTCTTTTTCAGTCCTTCTCTCTTACTGTTTGACTCTATTCTTTCTTGTCTTGATTTACGACTCAGTGCTGTCTCTCCTTCTTAAGAAAAAAATAAATTTTCTGTCTATATTTGCTTTAATGGTGCTGTTTATGCGCCAAGGCATTCTCTCTCACTCCTTTTTTGTTATAAAGCACTGTTGTTTACATATACTGTATAATTCATTTGACAAGCACCATGTTAAAAGCTGTTTGTTCAAGGCCGTCTAAGCTGCTTGGCAGGTTGAGGCATCCATTCTGCCCTGTGCCACACCAGCAACTCAGGTTCAGGAACAGACTCCAATTGCTCAGGGGCTCAGCTGGGGAAGGAAGATTGAGTGTCTGTAGGACAGCTCTCTTCCCTCAGGAGGGAGATTCTCATGATTTGCTGTTTGACTGCCACCTGTCGGAAGCCAGGTGGTAGTGTGGGTGAGAACCATAACAAGAGGAAAGGAGGGTGTACAGTGTGCTTAGAGCTCTTTCTTGGAGGAGGAGGAGGAGTGTGCATATGATGCATTGCATGTATGCCATACCTCGGGGAGATAACTGGAGGAAAAATGGAGGTTGGGCTTCATGAAGCCCTTCCAGCAAGCACCCGCAGCCCACCCTGTCTAGAAGAGATGACTGGAGATGCAGGACATCCATGGTGCAATGGGACAGGACTGGTACAGCTGCCCAGCCTGCTGCAAGGAGCTAGTAATGGAAAATAAGTGAAAAACAATTGTTTGATCCCTGAATATTTTTTCACTTCATCAGTTGATGCTGTGCTATATCATTCACCCAGTCCTCTTGTCAGACTGATTCCCTCCCTCCATATAGCCACTTTATTCACTGTTATTAGTTCCCAAAATGTTCCTCTTAACAAGAAATAATTAAATGGTGATAGCTATTGCTGGGTCATTCTAGTCACCTATTTGGATAGTATTTGTCAAGCATAATATATTAATTTCTCTCTTCTTGGAATTTTCTCCCAAACGGGAAATAATTAAGTGGTGGTAATGTACTACTGCTACTACTGCTAAGTGGTGCTGTGCTATGTGTCAGTCCCACACCATATTTCTTTTAATGCACTTTAGGGGAAATAGTCAGAAAAGCACAATATATATAAAATATGTGCTCATAGAATTTTCTTCAACTTCCAGAATAAATACTTCAGGCTGCTGCATTCTTATACATGGTACCATGCTGTGAGTCAGTCTCACCAACATAGTTCCTGTAATACAATGTAGGGGAAATGGTGAAAAAAGCACAAAATACCAAAAATCTGTCCTCCAAGAATTTTTCTTAGTGAGAAGAAAAAGCAGGCTGCTGTTTGCTTCTAGATGGCGCCACACTGTGTGTCGGTCTCACCAGCACTGTGTGTGTAACATGCTTTTGGGAAACAGTGCAAAAAGCGCAATTCACATAAATGCTGTGCTCCCTGAATTTTTCTCAACTACCAGAATAAATAAATCAAGTTACTGCTTTACTGCTACAAGGTGCTGTGCTGTGTGTCAGCCCCAACAACACAGTTCTTGTAATGCATTAAGAGAAAATAATGTAAAAAAAATAATTTACATACATTCTGTGCTCCAGGAATTTTTCTGAACTACATATACAACATATGCCTGCTCACAGAAGTTTTCTCAACTACCAGAATAAATACATTAGGATGATGCTTGCTGCTGAAAGGTGCTACGTTGTGTCAGTCCCACCAACACAGTTCTCATAATGCACTTTTGGGGAAAAGTAAAAAGCACAAGTTACCAAAAATCTGCATTCCAAGAATTTTTCTCAATGACAAGAAGAAAAAAGCAGGCTTCCACATAGTACCACGCTGTGTGACATTCCCAACAATACAGTTCTTATAATGCACTTTATAAGAAATTGTGTGAAAAGCACAATTTAAATAAATTCTGTGCTCACAGAATTTTTTTCAACTACAAAGAATAAATACATCAGGCTGTTGCATGCTGCTACACTTTGCTGTGATGTGTGTCAGTCCTACCAACATAGTTCTTGTAAGGCACTTTAGGGAAATTGTTGGGAACAGCACAATTTACAAAAATTGCATGCTGCCAGAATTTTTCTCAACTCCCATGATATATAAACAAAAGAAAAGAGGTCAGTATTCACCCAACTGCATTTATGGGACTTCTGGCAATGCTGAAAAAAGTGCACATCAACATATTACTTAATTCTTGTTTTGTGCAAATCACAAACATAATATGCAACAGATTAAAACTGAGGAAACACCTGGTGGGGAGAGGGCAAAGTGAAATGTTAGGTGGTGATGTTATGGTATGCAACCATCTAGCTAGAGAACCCAAAATGCTGTTTGAAGTCTGAATCTGTTGCACTTTATGTTTGTGATTTGCACAATAAACAGGGAGGAGAGGAGGCACTTTGGGTCACCTTAGAGATTGGAAATGGCACCACAATCCGCACAGGGGTTGTATACAGATCCCCATGTCAGAGAGAGAGAATGGACAAGGATATGATAGAAGGCATCCTTAGGATGGCAGAGAAAGGGGAGATACTGTTGATGGGGGACCTGGATATGCCAGATGTTAACTGGAGCACCTTTGCTGTAGCCACATCCAAGAGCAGGGTCATTCTTGATGCCCTATAGGTGGCATGCCTCAGACAGCTAGTTTTGGAACCCACTCATGAGGGAGCAATCTTAGACCTTGTTCTCTCAAATGGGGACAGTGAGAGGATCTCAGATCTAGAAGTGGGTAGCCTTCTGGGAACAAGTGACCACCAAACAGTGTGGTTCATGATAAACTCAACTGCAGAGTCAAGCCATACAAAAGTGAGGGTACTGGACTTCAGGAGGACTGACTTTGGCAAGATGGGAGAGTGCCTTAGAAAAGCACTAGCAAAGAGGCTAGAAGGTGGGATGAAGCAACAATGGGGGAACATCAAAACTGCCATCACAGAGGCAATAAGCCTTTGTGTGAAGTTTTCAAAAGAGGTGGGTGGGAAGGTTAGGGAGAAAAAAATAGCATTTAGGAAGTATAAGGAAACACAGAAGGAAGCAGGGAGGAAGTCAGAATAGCAAAGGCCCAAACTGAGGAAAAGATAGTCATCTCAGTTAAGAAGGGGGATAAGACCTTTTATAGGTACATCAGGGAGCATAGAAAGACAAAAGGAGGGATAGTGAGGCTGAATAGAAAGGATGGTGGGTGGGCAGAGAGGGACAGTGAAAAAGCAGGGATACTGAACAAATACTTCTGCTCAGTATTCACAAAACAAGAGGAAGGGGAGGTGCCTAATCCAATTAACAGAAGCACTCTGGATAAGGGGGGTTGATCCCACTCCTTTCACAGAAGAAAGGGTTTTGAAAGAACTCCTAAAACTAAAGGTGGGCAAAGCAATGAGGCCTGATGGAATTCACCCCAGAATTCTAAAATAATTAAAGGGAGAACTAGTGACACCACTGGCTACCCTTTTTAACAAATCATGGGAGGATGGTGTGGTTCCTGAGGACTGGAGGAAGGTGGATGTGATTCCCCTTTACAAAAGTAGGAGCAAGACAGAGGCAGGAAACTACAGACCTGTCAGTTTGACCTCTGTGATAGGGAAAGTGATGAAATCACTTCTGAAGGAAAGAACTGTTGAGTACCTAGAGGCCATTGGGGCACAGGACCCACAGCGGCATGGGTTCACAGTGGGAAGGTCATGTCAGATGAATCTAATTGATTTCTTTGACTGGGTGACCAAAGTAGTAGACCAGGGAGGGGCTATGGAAATGGCCTACCTGGACTTTAGCAAGGCATTTGACTCAGTCCCACACAAAAGATTAATAACCAAATTAACCAGCCTGGGAGTGGGTCCCAGGGTGGTAGCCTGGGTAAAACATTGGCTGGACAACAGGACACAGAAGGAAATTGTAAATGGAGTCCACTCTGAAGAAAGAGAGGTTACTAGTGGGGTACTGCAAGGTTCAATACTGGGTCCAGTCCTTATTAATGTCTTTATAAGTGACATTGCAGAGGGACTGGAAGGAATAGTATGCCTCTTTGCAGATGATACAAAGATCTGCAACAGGGTTGATACACAAGGAGGCATGGAAAGGATGAGAAGGGACTTAGCAAGGTTGGAGGAATGGTCAGAAGTATGGCAGCTTGGATTCAATGCAAGATGTGAAAAATAATGCACCTGGGAAACAACAACCAAGGGGAAGATTACACAATGGGGGGTACTAACAAGAGCTAAAATGGAAAGGGACCTGGGGGTAATCATATCAGATGATCTTAAGGTTAGCAAGCAATGTGAGAAGGCAGTAGGGAGGGCTGGGGGATACTGAGATGTATAGGGAGAGGTATCACCAACAGAAAACAGGAAGTTGTTAACCCTCTGTACAGACAGTTGGTGAGACCCCATCTGGAGTACTGTGTGCAGTTCTGGAGACCCCATCTCCACAAGGATATATACAGGATGGAGGCAGTCCAGAGCAGGGTAACTAAAATGGTGCATGGTCTACAAGGGAAGCTTTATGAGTTGAATGCTAGTAAATCCTTATTTTTCCCATTAAATCACAAGGTATTTAAGGACCATATCAGTCCCATAGGCTTAGGTTGGACTCCTAGAGCATTTAGGTATTTGGGCATTAAGTTATCTCGTAACCCCTTAACTTGGATTAAAGATAACCTGGACTCTCTCTCACAGGTTGTTATTCATGACCTTGACAGATGGTCTAAACTTCCTATATCATTATGGGGCAGGATTAACATAATTAAGATGAATGTATTTCCTAGAATTTCCTACCCCTTATCCATTCTCAAGTCTTTTATTCCTATACACTGGTTCAAGAAATTGCACGGTATATTTACTAGATTTATCTGGGATGATAAATATCCCTGTTTGGCCTATTACAAGTTAGCTGCCCCAAAACTTGAGGAGGGGGCAGAGGATTCCCCATATGGCACTATACTACTGGGCCAGTCATCTAGCAAAATGTGTGAGATGGATATCCCCAGGCCCTGAAATAGTACAACCAGTATGGCTTAAGATTGAGTTAGATGCAATCAAAGCTAAACGCCTGGATCCCTTAACTTTATTTTACCTCAGATTGTCTCATGTAAAGATGGCTGACTGCACCACAATTGGTATCTCCTTAAGATTTACACACAGTTATGTTTATTTCTTCATTATTCTCCCCAGACTGATTTAGCTCAGTCTATTTGGAACTCCTCATCTTTTACTATTAACGGAAAGCAGATTCCCTGCAAATGGTTGCCTCAATTAGGCGATGGAAAACTGCTTTCCCTGGTAGATGGGGAAGGGCACTGGTTGTCTCCAGGTGGAATGATTGATAAGTTTTTCATTTCGGTTTCATCTCACTTTAAGATCATGCAGTTAAGACACCTTCTCACTTTAGTCCTGGGGAATTCTTCCATGTTCTCAGAAAGTCTCAGCTTTGATACCCAAAATTTCCCTATTGTCTGGATCTTGAGGCATCATATCCAAGTTATACATGGTGTTGTAAAATATGGGGACTCCTTCGGTTCTACTAGATTCTGGAACTCACTCCTCCTTCAATACTAGTTGGATTGGCAATCCCTATGGAGATCCTGTCATAAGTACGTTTCCCAAGATAGACTGCGTCTCATGCAGTACCATATTTTACATAATATGTACTGTACCCTCATTAAAATAAAAAAATGGTGTTTCTTGAACTCTAGTACATGTACTAAGTGTTTTCAAGAAGAAGGAACGCTCCTTCATATGTTCTGGTCCTGTCCCAAAGTTCTCCCTCTATGGAATTCAATTAAGATGTCTCTCAATCCCCTACTGGGCCTTCAGGAGTATTTTATTCCTGAGGTTTGTCTCCTAAGGAACATGTCCCTGGTAAGAGTTATAATCAGGAAATACCATATCTCCATGGTTGCTCTCTCTGTTAAAAAACTCATTCTACGTCATTGGAAGGACCAATCCGCTCCATCTTTCCAGGAGTGGCTACATGAAATCATTGCTAATCTCCGAACAGAGATGGAGATTGCAAGTCTTCATAACAGACTAGCGGCTTATGATAAAATATGGGATTCCTTCTATTCCTTACTCTCATTGTCTCATTGAGAATTACACCACACCTTAGTCTTACCCATATGTCCAACAGAAATATTTACTGCACTTTAGGGTGATATATTCTTGTTGCTGCTGTAAGGGGCGGGGTGGGTTGAGTGGGCTGTGCAGTTTCTATTGTGCATGTGGTATGTCACACCTTGATTTGTAACTGCCCTTCAAAAAGGAAATGTATTAATAAAGTTTAAATTATAAAAAAGAGAAGCTTTATGAGGAGAGACTAAAGGAGCTTAATATGTATATCCTTGAAGAAAGGAGGGAGTGGGGGGACATGATAGAAACTTTTAAGTACCTCAGTGAAATCAACGAAGTCTAAGAGGGTAGCATCTTTCAGAAAAAGAGATGTGCAAGTACAAGGGGACACAATTTGAAGATAGAGGGGGGACGGCTCAGGGATAATGTGAGGAAGTATTTTTTCACAAAGAGGGTGGTGGACACATGGAACAGCCTTCCTGAGGAGTTGTGGGGTCTAAAATTGTGGGAGAATTCAAGAATGCATGGGACAGACATAAGGCAATTCTTGTGGGGGGTAGGAAGAAATAGGCTGTTGGTTAATTAGGATCTGTAGCTTATCCTGTAGGTAAGGAAATGGGCAGACTAGGTGGGCCAAGCGGTCCTTATGTGCCATTAAAGTCTATGTTTCTATGTTTATAAAATAAAAAAAACAGAGACCAAGTAATGAGCTGTAGTGCAGTTTTTTTCAGCATTTCCACAAGTCCCACAAATGCAGCTGGGTGGGTATTGACATCTTTTCTTTTGTTTACCTTGTGCATATTGGGGCAAGACACCACCATAGCTGGTGTGCATCTATTACCTGGTATATTTACCAGAATAAATTTGTCAAGCTGCAGCATGCTGCTACAAGGTGCTGCCCTGTGTGTCAGTACCACCAACACAGTTCTTGTAATCCACTTTAGGGGAAATGGTGTAAAAAGCACATTATGCATAACTTGTGTGCTCCCAGAATGTTTCTCAACTACCAGAATAAATACATCAAGCTGATACTTGCTGCTAAAAGGTGTTATATTGTGCCAGTCCCACCAACACAGTTCTTATAATGCACTTTTTCGGAAATGTGAAATACACAAGATATCAGAAATCTGCCTTCCAAGAATTTTTCTTGAAGACAAGAAGAAAAAGGCAGACTTCTACACAGTGCCATGCTGTGAGTCATTTCCAACAACACAGTTCTTATAATGCACTTCATGAGTGATGTTGTGAAAAGCACAATTGAAATAAACTCTGTGCTCACGTAATTGTTCTCCATATACCGACACTGCAGAGATATCTCGATAATGAAGTACATTATGGCGGCAAGTCACTGTTGCCACTGTAATGTACCCATGGGACCCCAGCACTACTTTCTTTAGGTTTGGCCCCCCTCCCCAAATCAACGCTGACTGGGAGTTGACAGACCTTAGTTACTGGTTGTGCAGAGAACAGATTCCCCCTGCAAGGGGTGTTCAGGGGCAAAGCCCACAGGTGATGGAGCCAGGTGGTCGGTGGGTCAGGTGACCCCTCACTTTTGTAGCTGAAGGGTCAGACATTCAATTGAACAGTGCTCCAGGCTGAGGTGTTCTATGCAATTCTGACCCCTCACCTTTTGGTGCATTCCTCTGCCACTGGTGAAGCCACCACTCCCCCCAAAAAACAGGCAGTTTCCCTGATAGATTTATGTTAACAACAACTTGCGGTTGACATAAATCCATTGATGTAGTGTCGCATCGAAACAAAGTTGTCGCTGTAGTGTCATGGATCCATTTTTCTCAGCTACAAACTGCTGGATTTGGAAAACTTGAATAAGATAATTTTAGCATATCCTCTACTTAGTAAATACACACCTTTAATAATGGAAAAAGAACTTAGTAAGTGTATGCAGTGTTTGATGTATAGTGAGGGAAAGTATGGGAGCAAGTATGTATGTGCTAATTGCCATCTGATTACTACTCTTCAAGCAGAGATAGCGCTTCTGCTTAGTATTAAACCAGTTTCTACTGATATTAGGGAATTGGAAAGTTACATTGAGCTTATGGATGAACAACTTCATTCTAATGAACAATTTCCTTCACATTTAGGTAGCATTTCTATGCCTCCTGATGATGAGACAATTGTAACGACTAGTACTACTATACCTGTTGCCTCTGCCCCCTCTTATAAGGTGGATGATTATCCACCCTCTTCTCATAATAATGATGACTGGACCATTGTCACAAAGCCTCATAAAAAAAGGAGGGGAGGTCAAATACACAATAGTGCCCCTATAGAAACTCATAATAGGTTTGAGCAATTGACTATCAAGTAATGAAGTGCTACATGATTTATCCTGTGCATCACCCTCTGTTGATAATAATGGTTTAAAAACACTTTTCAATCAGGAGTTAATGCCCATGAATATTTGTCCTAGTAAGTCTCAAGCTACCAAATCAATACCTATTAAGTTAATTTCTCCAGAGTATGTTAAACAATCACCTGTTTCTGATTATTGTACCCCTACTGTCTCAAAACAAGTGTTAGTCCTGGAAGATTCAATCATTAAGCACATTGACAGGGTGGAATGCAATAGTGACAAGAGCAACCGCACTTGTTCTAGCTTCCGTGGGGCCAGGGTATCTGACATTACCTCCACGATGCCTGAAATTTTACAAAATGTGGGGGAAAATCCACTGGTTATCATACATGCTGGTGTTAATGATATAAACAACACCCCATTTAATCAGTTACAACAGGACTATGTGTCGTTATGTAACCTGTTACTTGATAGGGGATGCTGTGTATGTATATCTGAAATTCTATCTGTCCCAAGAGCAACATCTACCATGATGCAGAAAATCAAAGCCCTAAATGAATGGCTCAGAAAGTGGTGTTTTAAGCAGGATATACCCTGTATTACCCACTGGGAATCATTTTCAGATCGTTCTTCCTTGTTTTGCTGGGACGGTTTACATCTCAGTCATAGGGGTAGTACACTTATGGGGAAAAGTATCACTAAAATCATAAATCATTGTTTAAACTAAAAACATTGGGGGAGAATGGGTCTATTCCCAAGTCTCTGAATACTTACCAAAATATTATTACAACTAAATGTAAATTCCTAGTTTTGAATGCAAGATCTTTAAACCAGCTCAAATTAGCAGAACTCAAAGCCAAATGTAAAACTTTAAATATAGGTGTGGTGGGAGTAACTGAAACTTGGTGGGACGCATCCTCAATTTGGTCCAGAGACATTCCAGGTTATAAGTTATATCATAAAAACAGATTAGATAAGCAAGGCGGTGGAGTTTGTATGTACATACGAAATGATATTCCTTCTTTTGAAGTGTGTTCTCCCTTTCCTTTGGAAAGTATATGGGTTAAAATCTTATTGAAGGAGCAGTCCTATATAACTATTGGTAACATCTATCAACCTCCATCTGCAAATTCAGATTACACAACTGATATGTTTAAAGAAGTTACACATTTTTCAGAATCTCAAGATACTGTAATATTTGGTGACTTTAACCTCCCTCATATTAACTGGGACTCATTCTCAGGACAGTCCTACACAGAGAAAGGACTAATAGATGTGGCAGTTAGTACTGGATTACAACAACTTGTTACTGAACCCACTTGAGGTCCTATTATTTTGGATCTATTATTTACTAACATAGAGCAACAAATTAGCAATTTAGAAATGTGGGATCCACTTGGGACCAGTACTCATTCATCTATTCTTTTTGAAATACAACAGTTTAAGACTACACAAAGGAAGTTACACTGTACAAAAAAATTATAATAAAGCAACTTTTTCTAAAATCAATGAATACTTACAATACATAAACTGGGAATCTAATTTTCTTAGTTGTACAACACAACAAGCTTGGGACTTTCTTAGAAACATTGTACATTATTTGGAAAATACCTTTATTCCATCTAAAAGGAAATTTAATAATAAAGGAAAAATTACCCCTTGGTTCAACAAGACAAATACAAATCAGATTAAAATAAAAATTTAAATTTTTAGGAAACTTAAGAATAGTTCTGTTCCATTTAAAGCTACTCTATTACATAAATACAGACTATCTGTTAAAAACTTAAAACAATTCTATTAAATTGGAAAAAAATAAGCTAGAATTTAAACTAGCTCACACAAAAGACTGTCACAAATCTCTTTTCTCCTATAAAAATAATAAAAAAAGGTTTATCAAGGACCATTGTTACCATTATAACCAATGGCTCTTCTCTATCTGATATAGAAACCTCAAATCTCTTTAATACGAACTTTTGTTCTGTGTTCTCTCAAAAATCATTAGTACATTTAAAGTTCACCACATAGATTACCATAGGTTCTATCCAACTGACATTATACAGGCTATCAAAAAACTACAAAAAAATAGACAGTATTCATCCATGGTTTCTGATCAAAACCTCTATAAATATTTCTATACCTTTGTCAATTATCTTCAACAAATCCTTACAAGAAAGCATTGTACCAAATGATTGGAGTTCAGCAATAGTTACTCCCATATTTAAAAAAAGGCAATAGAGGTTCGGTGCAAAATTATCGCCCAATTAGCCTGACCTCAGTGGCTGGTAAATTAATGGAAAGAGTAATGAAGTCTCTAATAGATTAATATTGTAAAACATTTGGAATTTATGATTCAAATCAGCATGGGTTTACTCCCAAGTATTCCTGCACCACCAATCTGATATACTTTTACAATAATATAAGTACTCTACTAGATGTGGTATCCCTACTGATGTAGTTCTTTTGGACTTCAGTAGAGCTTTTGATAAAGTCTCACACGAAAAACTCATTACTAAAATGCACAGTCTAGGTGCGTCACCTGATATTGTCAACTGGACTTTAAACTGGTTGACAAATCATTCTCAGAGAGTCAGAATTAATGATATCTTGTCTGATTCTGGTAGTGTGACAAGTGGTGTACCACAGGGGTCAGTCTTGGGACCAATATTGTTTAATCTCTTTATCAGTGATTTATAAACAGGGCCAAATAACTTCATGGTTACATTTACAGACAATACTAAATTGGGGGGCAAGGTTAATAATCAAGAAAATATTTCTGCATTAAAGAAGGATTTGGAAAAATGAACACTTCGGGCAAATGAAAATCATATGCAGTTTAATCAAGACAAATGTTTAGTAGTGCATTTCGGTGTAAATAATCCAAAAACGATATATTATATAAACGGACTACCACTTCACTCATCAAATTGTGAAAAAGATTTAGGGATATATGTTAATAAAACATTTACATCAAATGATCACTGTATGAGAACTGCTTGCATGACCAACAGACTTTTGAGGCAAATAAAACACACTTTTGTTAATCGCACTGAACAATGCCTTATTCCATTGTATAGGGCATACATTAGACCGTATTTAGACTATGGCTCCCCTTTCTGGAATCCAAACCAAAAAAAAAAGACATAGCAATTCTTGAACAGGTTCAAAGGAGAGTAACTAGAATGATTCCAAGATTAACAAACTTGGATTATCAGAACAGATTAAAAGCTACTGGTCTCTTCTCTCTTCAAACTAGAAGATTAACAGGTGATATGCTTATGGTTTTTAATTTAATAAATTCACCAGATCTAATGGAAAAATGTGGTCTAACACTCTCCAAAAGGAGACATGTTCTGAGACTGCATAATAAACAGCTTGAAGTAAAAACTTATAAAACCAGCAAAAGGGGAAACGTTTTTCCAATAAGAGCATCCATTGTATGGAACACCTTGCCACAAGAATTGGTAGAGGCAACTAGTGCCACTGTCTTTAAAAACAAATTAGATGTTTGGTTGAGGGATAATAGATAAATAATGTCCCACATAGTGTGGAGAACTGTCTCGATGGGCTCTGACCTTCTTCTGTTCTTTCATACCAAGTACTATCAAGTAATAAATAATACAAAGAATAAATAAGTCACACTGTTGCATGCTGCTATATGGTACTGTGCTTTGTGTCAGTCCTACCAACGTAGTTCTTGTAACACTCTTTAGGGGAAATGTTGTGAATGGCACAATTTACATACATTGTGTGCTGCCAGAATTTGTCTCAACTACTAGAATAAATAAGCAAAAGAAGAGATGTCAGCACTCACCCAACTGAATTTGTTGGACTTCTGGCAATGGTGAAAAAGGTACACTACAAAATATTACTTGGTCTCTGCTTGTTTTTATTTTGTGCAAATCAAAAACATAATGTGCAACAGATTCAAGCTGACAAAGTCCTCGGGGAGGGGCAGAGCAAAATGTTAGTTGGTGTGGTTACAGCAAGCAACTATCTAGCCAGAGATGCCACAATGCTGTTTGAAGTCTGAATCCGTTGTACTTTATGCTTGTGATTTGCACAAAATAAAAAGAAGCAGAGACCAAAGTAATGTGCTGTAGAGCAGTTTTTTTCAGCATTGCCAGAAATCTCACAAATGCAGTTGGGTGAGTGCTGACTTCTTTTCTTTTGTTCACCTTGTGCATATTATGGCAAGGCACCAGCATAGCTGGTGTGTATCTATTACCTGGTATATTTACCAGAATAAATGTGTCAGGTTGCTACATGCTGCTACAAGGTGCTGCACTGTGTGTCAGTCCCACCAACATAGTTCTTGTAATCCACTTTAGGGGAAATGGTGCAAAAAGCACAATATACATAAACTGTCAGCTTCTAGAATTTTTCTCAACTACCAAAATAAATACATCCGGCACTTACTTGCTGCTAAATGGTGATGCGTGAGTGTCAGTCCCAGAAGCATAGTTCTTGGAATGTACATGAGGGGAAATGGTGTGAAAAGCACAGTTTATATAAATTTGTATTCTCCCAGAAGTTTTCTCAACTACCAGAATAAATATGTCAGGCTGTTCCATGCTTCAGCAAGAAGCTGCCCTGTGTGTCATGCACCCATCACATTTATAATGCACTTTAGAAAAATGGTTGAAAAAGCACAATGTACCAAAAATCTGTCATCCAAGAATTTTTTAAATGACAAGAAAAAAACAAACAGGCTGCTGTATGCTGCAGCATGGTGCCATGCTGAGTGTCAGTCCTACGAACAGAGTTCTTGCAATGTGCTTTAGGGGAGATAGTGCAAAAAACACAATTTGCATACATTCCGTGCTCCCAAAATTATTCTCAACTATGAGAATAAATAATTCAAGCTGTTGCATACTTCTATAAGGAGCTGTGCTGTGTGTCAGCCTCACCGACACGGTTCTTGTAATACACTTCGATAAAATGGTGTGAAAAGCTCCATTTGCATAACTCTGTGCTTCCAGAATGTTTCTCAACTATATATACATCATATGTATGCTCATAGAATTGTTCTCAGCTATCAGAATAAATACATCAGGCTGATCCTTGCTGTTATAAGGTGCTGCACTTTGTGTCAGTCCCACCAACAGAGTTCTTGTAATGCACTTTTGGGGAAATGTGAAAAACACAAGATATCAAAAATCTGTCCTGCAAGAATTTTTCTCAATAACAAGAAAAAAAGGCAGGCTGCTGCAGGCTGCTACATGGTGCCATGCTGTGCTTAATTCCCAACAGTTCCATTCTTATAATGCACTTCATGATAAATGATATAAAAAAGACCAATTTTTTTTAACTACTGTTCTCACAGAATTTTTCTCAGCTACAAAGTATAAGTCATGCTGTTACATGGTGTTACATGGTGCTGCAGCGTGTGTCAGTCCCACCAACAGAGTTCTTGTAACACACTTTTGGGGAAATGTTGTGGACAGCACAATTTACATTAATTGTGTGCTGCCAGAATTCTCAACTACAAAGACAAATAAACAAATGAAAAGAGATCAGCACTCACCCAACTGCATTTGTGGGATTTCTGGCAATGTTTAAATAAGTGCTCTACAACATATTACTTGGTCTCTGCTTCTCTTTATTTTGTGCAAGTCAACAAACATCATATGCAGCAGATTCAAACTGACAAAGCTCCGGGGGGGGGGGTCAAAGTGAACTGTTAGGTGGTTCAGTTACAGCAAGCAACTATCTATTCAGATATGCCACAATGCTGTCTGATGTCTGAATCTGTTGCACTTTATGTTTGTGATTTGCACAAAATAAAAAGAAGCAGAGACCAAAGTAATGTGCTGTAGTGAAGTTTTTTTCAACATTGCCAGAAATCTCACAAATGCAGTTGGGTGAGTGCTGCCCTCTTTTCTTTTGTTTACCTTGTACATATTGGGGCAAGGCACCAGCGTAGCTGGTGTGCGTCTATTACCTGGTATATTTACCAGAATACATTTGTCAGATTGCTACATGCTGCTACAAAGTGCTGCACTGTGTGTCAGTCCCACCAACCTAGTTTGTGTAATGCACTTTAGGGGAAATTGTGCCAACAGTGCACAATATACATAAACTGTGTGCTGCCAGAATATTCCTCAACTAACAGAAAAAAAATACATCAGGCAGTTACTGGCTGCTACAAGGTGCTGCGCTGTGTGTCAGTCCCTCTAGCATAGTTCTTGTAAAACATAATGGGAAATGGTGTGAAAAGCACAGTTTACATAAATTTGTGTGTTCCCAGAATTTTTCTCAACTACCAGAACAAATATGTCAGGCTGCAACATGCTTCAGCAAGAAGCTGCCCTGTGTGTCAATCCACCCACCACATTTGAATTGCACTTTAGGAAAAGCGGTGGGAAAAGCACAACATACCTAAAATCTGTCATCCATGAGTTTTCTCAATTAGAGGAAAAAAGGTAGGCTGCTTCATGCTGACACATGGTGCCATGCTGTGTATCAGTCCCGTCAACACAGTTCTTGTAAAATACTTTAGGGGATTAAATGCAGTCCCCGGAAATTCTCACTCCAATACATTATTTTGTTTGGAAATGTTCATATGAGAAAATAAATGAGATGAGCTCCTGAGCTGTGCAAGTCTGTGACTACAGCACCTGTCCTGAAGAATTGTAGTGACCAGAAATTAATGAAATGATAATGCCTGTTTTGTGCATAGATGCAAGGGATGAGCTTCAAGTATTGTTGTGTTTCCTACCAAAAGGAAAAATGTATTTTTTATTGTTTTGATTGGGGTGTAAACAATATATGTCTAGCCCTCTTTTGTTCATGTTTCTCTCCTTTTCAGGTGTTTATTGCTAGGGTGCTGAAATCCTGCTGCTGCATGGGTCCAGCCCGGATCTGGTAATTTTAATTTAGCAGTGTTTCCTACCATTGTTTCCTAACAGATAAGGTAAGGTTTTTTTTTTCCATTTTAGGTTTTGAATTCTAAAATGTTATTTATAATTATCTCATTGATCTCAAGCAGACCTCGGACCAGGAGAAGGTTGGAGGACTTGATCCACGCTCCTGATTGTGCATTTGAACCAGCGTCCATCCATTTTCCTGTGGTTCTAGCTGGTCAGTAGCTTACTAGCCATTCCTGCAAGGTACAAGGCTGAAGAGGAGCCACAGTCACTGAGGATCAGGATTGAGAGAAGCTAGGCATAGAGAGTATGCTGGAGTAGGGGTATGTGAAAAAAAATTCTGGTGGCAGAATTTTGACGAAAGTTGGACTTTCGCTTATGCAAAAGTTTGGAAATAATTTTGCCAACTTTCATGGAAATTCTGCCTAAAAACTGTGGAACAAATCAGGTTAATGTATTAATCTTTGGGAAAAAATCCACAGAACTGATCACTGTTAGTGTTTGGCTCTCCGAATCTTTCCTCCAACAGTTTACTTCATTAGCCCTCCCCTCGCTGATTGATGGCCCTTGGTTTCTTTTGTGCTGCCCACCTGCAGATCATTGGCCCCTCATAAAAACAAAATGTTGGTGTCCAGTCCCCCCATTCACCTGCCTATCACCCTTCCATATAAAAAATGAAATATCCTCATTCCCTGGTGTCTAGTGGCCCCCCAACACCTCCCAATCGTCAGCCTCATATAAAAAAAAGTATTGGTGTCCAGCCCCCCACCCACTCAATGATTCCACCTCCATATAAAAAATAAAATATCCTCATTCTCTTGTGTCTAGTGGACCCCCCAACCTGGCAGGTTTTCCACCACCACCCTGCTCCCCCCATCCCAACCCCAAGCGGGTGACTAGCACAGCCCTCCTCTCTGTTCAGCTGGCCTCCCACTCAGCTGAATGAATGAGCATGTGCTTGTACAACTTGTATGGGCTTTGTCACTAAATAATACATTAAACTGCAGATGGAATCAGTTCCACAGTTAATTTATTATTACGCAGTTCAGTCCAAAAATATCACAGAAAAAAGCAAAAATCCACAGAACATGACTGGAAGATTCCAATCTCACCACAGGCAAAAGTGTGAAAACTTTTAAGGAATTTCCAAAATTCCATGAAAGTTCCACCAAGGCAGAATGTGCAACTTTCACCCATCCCTACACTAGTGGAAGGTTCTTTGTAAAGCATTTGAACCCCATTTCATTTTCAGGGTATTTTAAGGGGACTGCTACTACTGTTTTCACTGCAGTAGGTTTCATTAGGTTCTCGGCTATAGGGGACTGTTACTACTGTTTAATTTTATTAGGCGCATTAAGTGCTTGGCTTTAGGGGACTGAGATTATTATTTGTTTGAGTTCAGTACGTTCTCAGTTGGAGTGAGTGACTGATTGTTTCTAGGCTAACCCAATCCCATGGTAAGTCCCGCCCACCATCCCCCATTCCCACACAGACCAGGCTCATCTGACTTTTCTAGTCATCATGAAGGCACTGCTTCCTGAGTCCGAACAGCTACAGTAACAAGGCTAGACTAAGTTGAAGGTGATGAACAAACAGAGAGAGAGAGTGGGAACACAACAAAACTGAGATAGTGCACTAACCACAGGGCACAGGGTAAAAGGGAGGAGAATAAATCAGAACAGGAAGATGCAGAGAGTGGTGTAGTGCATTCGGTGTGGGGCAGCAGTCTTCAGGAGAACTTTCCAGGTACTCTTGCGCTGCCCCATTTGCAGGCACCTCTCTGGGCTGAGGGTGAAGGTGGCCAGTCTCTGGGCTGAGGTGGTAGGTGTACTAGGAATGTTCATGACCACCAAGAGGCCACTATGTCCCCAACCACTGCCTCAATGGCTGCCTGGGCAGAGGGCAGGATGGATTATGGTGGGCTCAGGGAGGTTCAAGGAGGGTGGTCAGGGGCACATCCTCCAGCCGGTCCAGCTTAAGAACTCCTATGCTGTTCTTGAGGAACTCGAGGTAGTGACCAGGGAGGAGGTGAGGGTCCTCTAACAGGAAGACACAGTGGTGGGAGGAAGAAGACCCCAAAGGAATAAGTTACTCCTGCTATGGGACTCAGTTGTCTAGGGCATGGCTCTATGCACAGGTAGTATGGAGGAGAGGGAGGTAAAGTGCCTTCCAGGAGGCACCACTCAGAGGGAGTGGCAATGTTTCCTGAGGATCGTTAAAGCAGTGGCAAGGAAAGTGGGGCTAGAGGTTATGGTTCACCTGAGAATGAATGACCTATCCAAGGACAGGCAAACATGGAGCAGGTGCTGGAGGATTTCAGAGACTTGGGAGGGTGCCTGGAAAAGGTAGCAAGCTCCATGATTTTTTTCAGAGGTGCTGCCAGTCCATGGCATGGTGGAGAATAGGAATCTCTGTATCACTTAAAACCAAGAAACTCGGGTACTCACCACCATATATTGATACTGACATCATGGGCCCAACTCTAAAATGGGTTATGCATGTCACAAGGTGATTTGGGCCAAACCCAATGGCACAAGTCACACCTTGTGACATGCATTACACCATTTTCGATTCCAAGAGGTGGCCTGTACCATGACATGGATGGTCTGCATCCAAAGGGCCTTCTGCCAGCTGCAGCCTCTATGGCATGGTGGAAAGGAGGGTTTATGGCAGCAACTGTGCCTTGTTCTGAAAGGGTGGCTGCCATAACCCACTTATGTGATTCAAAGACACATTACGGTACTGTGGGGTTAGACCTGAGGTTAGCTGGTCTAAAGGGCATTTATCCATACCAATTGGCAGTTGCCCACCTGCAGTGAATCAACATGCACACAGACGTGCCCAACTGACTCCACCATCACATAGATGCCCCCCAAGTAATTCCAGCGTGCCACCCGCTGGCACCCAGGTCCATTTTCTCCAGCACCACCCTTGCACCTCTGCCACAATGCCATCCCCCCCACTCATGGCACATGGGGGCTCGCAGGCTTTTTCCATGGCTAGGGGGGATTCAGGGACTGTTCATTGTGGTTGGCAGCTTACAGCACAGAGGTCCATTATGCCATTCCTGTGGCACAACCCTGTGGCTGCCACAAGTCGCAGGATGTATGTGCTGGGGACCCTGTCTGTCTTGGAATAGGGCACAGGGTTCCTGGCATAGCGGCACATGTTGCAACTCGCATACGCCTATGAGTTGTGACATGTGTCTTAGAATCGGGCCCCATTTGTATAAAAATGGAGGAAATTATGTTTACTTCTTAAAATAAAAAACACTGCCTGACGTGCTTCAGGTCCCTCCTGGCCCATTTCTCAAAGACTAAGGGAAATCAATTCACGTGGCAATACATAGGTACAAAACAAGCTGTGTCCTAATGACACCATCAGGACATCATCCAATCACATAACATTCAAACAGTTAAACAAACAGGTTCATCTGGAGCCCACATTCAAAAACAACAATCCATTGCAGCATATGATGTAATAGAACTTCACTAATAAATAAATAAATAAATAAATAAACACAAGTCCTTACAAAGGCATAGCGAATTGTTTTAAGAGTACAAAATAGCTTACTTCACAAACTACTATTAAAATATTACTATTACTATCACAAAATTGGCAGCTACAGACAAATATGAAATGTAGGGAGGTCAAAAGGTCACAGTTGGGGGAGAGATTTTTTTACAAAAATAAATATATGCCAAAATAATTCCCACTGGACTAACTTTTATTTTCTATCTTCCAACTAGGGTTTGATTTCAAAGCCACACTCAATCCTGGATATTTAGTAGCTTTTAAAGTAATAATCCAAAAGATCTCCCTCTTTAGTACCAGATTATTATAGTTGCCTCCATGTGGGTTACAGCTGACTTTGTCTATTACCATATATGAAAAAGAATGTAACTTTCCATCTTTGGCATTTGCAATACATTGTGCTGTGGCATAAGTAATGTTACTTTTTTCAACGGCCATTTGGTGTTCCCCAACTCTCACTTTAAATGATCTTGTGGTTTTACCCACATAGAAAGCACTGCAAACACAGGTACTGTAGCTAAGTAGATCACACCTGTAGTGCTACAAGAGATACATTGACGAATAGCAAAGCTTTTTTCTGTGTTTACTGTGCTAAAAAGATTCCCTGTTGCCACATTCTTGAAGTAAACACAATTACTGTACTTGAAACAACCCTTGGGATCTGACTGACCAGGTGTTATTTACTTATTTGTCTTGAAAGTGACTGTGTGTGAGCATATATTTAAGGCTACTGGCTCTACCATAGGTGAGTCTTGTTTTTTTCACATGCTATATTTTGTAAACTAGGTTTTGCTGCCAGAACACCACCGTGCCTATGTATAATCTCTACAAAACATTTAGCCTGTGCTGAATATCTTGTCATCACATTAGATCTCTCTTCCACTTCCTCACTTACATTGATTTCTTGCAATAATAAATTTCTGTCTACTGCCATGACTGAATTTCTAGCTTGTATTATCTTACTTTGGCTGTAGCGCCTATCATGACAGCATAGCTCTAATTCAGCTGCCCTTTTTTGATAGCCACTCTCTGTGTTGCAATTTCTCCTCATCCAAAGAAATTCACCTTTTGGAATGTTATTAATAATGTGCGTAGGGTGGCAGTTGGATGCCAAGAGTACTGTGTTTCCATCCGCTGCCTTCCTGAATGTATCTATCTGTACCCTACCCTCCAAATCTTTTTGTATATTCACATCCAGATAAGCAACTTGTTCAAAACTACATACATAAGTAAACCTGAGGTTCTCACTGGTGGAATGTAAAATCTCTACAAACTCCTCGACTTTCTGTGGTGTACCATACCTCAAAAGTATGATGTCATCTACAAAATGCTTCCATGTAAATATTTTACTGAAAATTTGCTTTTTTTCATCATAAATAAAGTTTTTTTTTCACCATCCTACATATAAATTGACAATTGAAGGGGCATACATGGCCCTTGTCACTGTACAAGTTATCTGTAGAAAACATTATTAAACACACAACAATTGCATTTTAAAACATACTCTAATACTTTTAGCAGAAATACCACAAGAGTTGCTCTCTGATTATGTGAGGTGTTTAGAAAAAAGACTTCACATCTAGTGCACCTTTGTGTGAAACATGCATATGTAACGTTTCAATATCCAATGTTACAAGTAAAATGTTTTCATTTAAATGCATTTGATTCAAAGTGTTCAAAATGTCCGTAGTAATGGGGAGAGGGGTGCAGCACCCCATACGCCGAATGGGAAGAACACCCTTCCCCCCTCAGCTAGTGGTCAAACAGAAATTCAGCATGTTTGCCGTTCATTTGCAGCACCAGGTAAGAAAAAAGGTTTGTCTCCCCATACGACGCACAGGGGTAATGCCAAACTTCACCCAACAACTAACACACCAAAATCTGGCCAATGGAAAATCATGTACACAATGCTCACAGCCTGGGAAATAAGATCCCAGACCTGCAGGCAATAATGTCAGAGACTAAACTGGACATAGTAGCAATTAGTGAGACGTGGTTTACCAGTAACCACACTTGGGAGACTTCAGTACCTATGTATTGTTCAGAAGAGACCGAGGTGCAAAAAGGGGGGGAGGAGTGGCCCTGTATGTTAATGAAAATATCAAAGCTACAGAAATTCAGAATACACATAAGGAGCCAGAAAACTGTGGGTCACCCTGGAAACAGGAAATGGGACAGCCATAAGAACTGGGGTTGTCTACAGGCCCCAGACCAGAGGAGGACATAGACACATTACTGTTAGAAGATATACAAAACATGACAGCTAAAGGGGAGGTTCTGATAATGGGAGACTTCAACATGCCAGATACAGATTGGTCAATACCAGCAGGAACATCTGCCAGAACTAGACTCATAGTGGATTCCCTGCAGGGGGAGGGCCTCAAACAACTGGTACAGCAACCCACAAGAGACAGGGCTATCCTAGATCTAGTACTGACTAACAAAGAAGGGATCACAGATCTCCAGGTAGAAGGTCACCTGGGGGTCAGTGACCATCACATGGTATGGTTCAATTTGGCTACAACATCTAAATCATCCCATTCCAAGGCAAAAATATGGGAGTTCAGAGGAGCTGACTTTGATAAGATGGCCAAAAGAGTTAAGCTAGCCCTGGCAAAAAGAAACACAGGTGAGGGGGTACAGGCAAAGTGGGCAAGCATTAAGAATGCAATACTTGAAGCAACATCCCGTTGTGTTAGACAGAAAAGGAAGTGCAAAAGAAGAAGGAAACCACTTTGGCTCTCAAATACAGTAGCAGAAAAGGTCAGAGCCAAAAGGCTGGCCTTCAGGAAATATAAGGGAACACAGCGGATGAAGATGAGGAGGCATACCAAATTGCCCTAAGGGAAGCAGGTAGGCAAGGCAAAGTCCCAAACTGAGGAAACACTAGCACAAACAGTAAAAGAAGGTGACAAGACTTTCTATAGATACATTAGTGAAAGGAGAAAGTCCAGAGGGGTATTGCTAAGCTTAATGGAGAAAAGGGAGCATGTGAGGAGGAGGACCCTGTAAAGGTATCTATCCTAAATAGATACTTTGCTCAGTATTTACTGAAGAGAAGGTAGGGCAGGGCCCACAGCTCAACATCGTGGACACAGGGAGGGAGGTGAGCACTACTCCCTTCTCACAAAAGAAAGGGTCCTACAGGGCTTGCTAAGCTCCAGGGTGGATAAGGCAATGGGACCTGATGGCATACATCCCAGGGTACTTAAGGAGCTAAAGGAGGAACTAGCAGAGCCATTAGCAGAATTGTTTAGTGAGTCTCTGAGCACAGGAGAGGTCCCAGAAGACTGGAGAAGGGCTCATGTGATCCGCCTCACAAAAGTGGTAGCAGGGAGGAGGCAGGGAACTACAGACCGGTCAGTCTTACCTCAGTAGTGGGCAAGATTATGGAGGCACTCCTTAAGGAAAGGATAGTGCAACACCTGGAATCCATAGGGGCACAGGATCCAAGGCAGCATGGGTTTACAAAAGGAAGGTCCTGTCAAACTAATCTCATAGATTTCTTTGACTGGGTAACCAGAGTGGTGGACCAAGGGGAGCAGTTGATGTCGCCTACCTTGACTTCAGCAAAGCTTTTGACACTGTTCCACATAGAAGATTGATAAATAAGCTGGGTAGGCTCGGGGTGGGTCAGAAGTTGGTCAACTGGGTGGCAAACTGGTTGACGGGCAGAAAACAGACAGTGGTGGTAAATGGTATACAGTCAGAAGAGATGCAAGTCATAAGTAGGGTACCTCAGGGATCAGTCCTGGGGCCAGTCCTCTTCAACATCTTCATTAGTGACCTTGCAGATGGACTAGAGGGTAAGGCTTGTCTGTTTGCAGATGACACCAAGATCTGCAACAGAGTAGATGATCCAGATGGGGTGGGCAAAATGAGAAGAGATCTGGATAAACTAGCAGAATGGTCAGAAGAGTGGCAACTTGATTTAATGCAAAGAAGTGCAAAATCATGCACATAGGGAAGAGAAACCCTGAAGCCACCTATAGGCTGGGAGGAGTTGCTAGCAGTCACAAAGGAAGAAAGAGACTTGGGCATCATCATCACTGATGACCTAAAATCATCAACAGACCTCTAAAGCAGTAGGTAAGGCTAGGGGTGTTAGGGTGTATTAGTAGGGGTATCACAAGTCGTAAGAGGGAGGAATAATCCCTCTGTACAAGACACTGGTTAGGCCCCATCTGGAGTACTGCGTGCAGTATTGAGGCCACACCTTCTCACAGGACATTAATCAAATTGAGGCAGTCCAGAGAAGGGCAACCAAAATGGTGCAGGGACTGCATCAGAAGACATATGAGGACAGATTAACGGAGCTCAATATGTATACCCTTGAGCAAAGGAGGGAGAGAGATATGATCGAGGCATTCAAACGACTTTAAGGGCATAAACAAGGTGAAAGAGTCTAACATGTTTAAATATAAGAAAAATAGCAGGACAAGAGGACAGCATGAGATTAGAGGGAGGCCGATTAAGGGGAATGTGAGGAATTCTTTTTCACAGAAAGGGTGGTGGATGCATGGAATGGCTTACCACAGGAAGTGGTGGCTATGAATACAGTGCAGGGCTTCAAACAGGCATGGGATAGGCATAAGGGAGCAATACAAATGACTATGAATAGATAGGCCACTGACAGAGCAAAGGCCGATGGCACATTTATAAGGTAGAAAAGAAATGGGCAGACTGGATGGGCCTTGCGGTCCTTATCTGCCGTCAACTTCTATGTTTCTATGTTTCTATGCAACTTTAACATATGACTCTAATTCCTCCACATGAGGCCTTTAAGCAAGAGTCTAAAAATTGGGATAGTGGTTCAGTTAGAGATCCTAGTCCGCTTGCCATGGGGCATCCTGGGGGTTTGTCCAGTGTTTTATGAACTTTAGGTAGTAAATAAAAAGTTGCCATAATAGGATGAGCAGTGATGATAAAATCTCAAACATTTAATTGCAGTTTTAAACTACCAAGTGGGATCTGAGTCGAGTTTCTCATAAAACAAAGCATTCTGCAATTGTCTAATGACTTCCACAACATAATCTTCCTTTTTGAGTAAGATCACCACCCCGCCCTTGTCCGTCTGTTTAATAATGATATTTGCAGTTTGCTGCAGAGATTGAATGGCGTTGCTTTCTTCTGCAGTTAAGTTCTCAAAACTAGGGTCGGGTAACTAGGTTTATGAATCTTCATATCAGCAGCTTCAACATGTGGTTGAAGGGATGATGCAGCAAGAAGGGGTATAGCTTCATTGGGGACTGGGGGCCCACCTGGAACAATGCAGCCCTGTTCAAGGGTGATGGACTGCATCTGTCCAAGGGGGGACAGCAGTCCTTAGTGAATGATTTAAATGCTTCCTTGACGAACATTTAAACTAGCCAGAGTGGAGCAACATGAGCAGAATGACTCAAGCAGCCCACCCCACAGGTTAGAGTAGCCAGAAAAGAGGAACATGAATGTAGGTTGCAGACAGGGACACCTGTACCAGATACAAAGGGGAAGGCAGGCACCATAAAAAAGAAAACTTGGTTGGAGGGAAGAAGCAGTAGGGTAAACACATGATTAAAGGGAGGACAGGCAGCAAAACATGGCTACAAATGCCCGCAGCCTGGGAAATAAAATTCTAGACCTGGAGACCTTGCTACTACAGATAGACCTGGACATAGTAACAGTAACAAAGACCTGGTACACCGCAAATCATGACTGGGATGCAAATGTACCGCATTATGCTTTATTCATGAGAGATGGGGGAGCAGAAAAAGGGGAGAAGGTGACCCTACATGTAAGAGAAGGTATAAAAGCAATGGAGGTGCAGGGTAGACAGGGGAGGCCGAGGCACTGTGGGTCACCTTGAGCCAGGCAATGGCACAGCAGTCTACACAGGGATGATGTACAGATCTCCAGCACAGGGGGAGGAGGTCAATAGGGATCTAGTGGACCAAAACAATGAGATGGTATCAAAAGGTGAGGTATTACTGCTGGGTCATTTCAATATCCCTGATGTGGATTGGACCATCCCAGCAGCTGCTTCAACCAGGAGCTGAGACATCCTGGATTCCCTAAAGGGGGAAGACCTCAGACAGCTGGTAATTGATCCCACCAGAGACAGGGCAATTCTGGAGCTAATACTGACCAGTGAGGACAGAATCACAGAGGTCCAGGTGAAAGGTCAACTGGGATCCAACGACCACCAGACAGTGTGGTTTAGCATGGGACAGGGACACAGTCTAGTCACACAACGGCAAAGGTCTTAGATTTCAGGAGGGCAGATTTTGCTAAAATGGAGAGGTGTATCATAGAAGCCCTGGTAAGGAGGCAGAAAGGAGGGGGAGTTGAGGAGCAGTGGGAACACCTGAATGGAGCCATAGAGGAGGTGAAGAACCAATGCATCAGAATGGTAAACAAAAGCAAGAGAAGGAGGAAACCACTATGGTTCTTGAGAGAGGTGGCAGACAGAGTAAGTGCCAACATGGCAGGTTTCAGGAAATATAAGGAGACTCAAAGGGAGGAAGACAGGGAGGTGTACCTAAAGAATCTAACGAAAGCTGGGAAGACTGTTAGAAGTGCAAAGGTGTGACTGAGGAAAGATTAGTGCAGATGGTGAGGAAAGGGGATAAGACATTCTATAGGGACCTGAGCGAAAGAAGGAAAGCCGGGGGGAATTGTAATGCTCAGAGGGGACACTAGTGTGTAAGAAGGAAGACCTGGAAAAGGCAGAACTACTGAACAAATATTTCTCAGTATTCAGTGAAGGGGGGGAGGTCAGGGGCTGCAGTTGGGTAACAGATACAAGGAGGAGCAGAGATAAATACAAGTCCATTCACAGTGGAGAGAGTCCTGGAGGAACTCACAAAACTGAAGGTGGATAAAGTAATGGGGCCAGATGGCATACACTTGAGGATATTAAGGAAGCTGCTAAGAGAGCTAACAGTGCCTCTGGCAGCCATGTTCACAGAGTCACTCAACACAGGAGTGGTTCCAGAGGACTGGATGAGGGCACATATAGTCCCTCTACACAAAAGTGGTGGCAGGGATGAGGCAGGGAACTATAGGCTGGTCAGCCTCAGCACAGTAGTGGTTAAGATCAAGGAAGCACTACTTAAAGAAAGGATAGTGGCATTCTTGGAATCCAGTGATGCTCAGGATCTGAGATAACATGGGTTCACAGCAGAAAACTCATGTCAGATGAATGTGATAGATTTTCTTGACTGGGTGACGTAGGAGGTAAATCGGGGGGGAGGGAGCAGTGGACGTCTCCTATCTCATTTTCAGCAAGGCCTTCAACACCATCCCACATATAAGGCTGGTTAGCAAGATGGGCAGTCTGGGCATGGGACACAAAGTGGTAAAGTGGGTTAGGAACTGGTAAACAGACAGAAGACAGAGGGTGGTGGCAAATGGGATCCAATCCAGGGAGAGGAGGATGACTAGTGGGATACCTCAGGGATCAGTCCTTGGGCCAGTCCTGTTTAATGTATTTATTAGTGACATTCCAGAAAGGCTGAAGGGAAAGATCTGCCTGTTTGCAGATGACACCAAGATCTGCAACAGGGTGAATACCTCAGACGAGGTGGAAAAAATGAAGAGGAACCTGGGGAAGCTTGAAAAATGGTCCAAGATGTAGCAACTGAGATTCAGTTTAAAGAAGTGCAAAATAATATTTTCTGACACATGTGTGATCCCATTACACTCTTCATTGCCAGTGTAGCATGCTGGTGAATACGCAGAGTGTTGTTACCTCTGCAATTGGGCTTAGTACAATTCTTCTTTTGGCCAGAGTAAACTACAACCCCAGGTACCTGTGTAATGCACAAATAGGAGCTACCGGTTGTTTGACAACTGTTCCAAATATCCATACTAAGATGTGCGCATGGTAATGCTGAATGCACCATGGCATGGATTACCATGCATGACACTGTCCCATAAAGTTCAGGAATGGCATGTGAGAAGTAAGTTCTTCTGGGAATCTGCCATTTGGGATAGGCAAGCACCACCAACCTTCTGAATCCCACATTCTCCACAAAAGAATGGCAATAGATCAGTTGCCAGCATTTTCATTGTTGTTGCATTCAGTTCACATACAATAGCATAATTATGTGAGTATTATGCATGATGCTCAATCCTACTATGCAGTGAAGACAGGATCTTTCTGGGTGTTGAGCAACTAAACAGCTGGACTCAGCATAGTAGCATGGCTGGTGGGGCAGTATTTGACTCTTGGGTATTCACGGGTGTTGCTCAAATGAAAACAGTGATATTTGGTGTTTTCTTTAATGGGATTGCTGTGTTTTGGTATCTCTGGGTGCTAGTACTCAACCTACTACTGCTACTATGACCACTACTAGGCAGTCCCACAGACTCCTCCTCATCACTGTGGTAGTCATCGTCCATCAACCCTCCCTCCTCTGGGATGATTTCCCAGCCACGTCTTAATACCTTGGCAAATGGAGATGATAAGGGAGCGGGATAACCTGCACCAGCTTCCTTTTGGTGCTGAGTCCAGTATAACAGCTGCCTGGATTTTGAGTGTGTATGTTGTTCACCAGGGCCTAGATAGCTGTCCTTTTTCCCCTAATTCACCCTTGACACAGCTGAAAGATAGCAATTCTTTCATCAGCACAGTCCGGTATATAAAAATACCAAACTAAGGACTTTTTACCCCTTGATTTTATATGGTGGTGGGAGTAGGACATGGGAGGAGTGGAAATGGGTGTTTTTTTGGGGGGATGATTTATGCACTTCAACACTGGGTGACTCAAGTGGTATACTAGGCTGAACACCGGTAAGAGAACCAACTGTAGTACTATTGGGGGACTTTGGTAGTTCCATGACATACTGGTATGCAAAGCCCCACGTGGTAAGCAGCATTACCCTTCCTCTTTTTCTTTTCTGGTTCCCATAGGGAATCCAAATTGTCAACCCCAACACTGCTGATATCCTTCTCCTCCTGAGCTCTGTTCTCCTCATCTTCACTTTCTCTAGACTCTATTTCATCATCTTTAGTTGGAGACACTTTTACATTGGCTTACGCACACATGCAAATAACATATTGGGGTAGCAGCACTTTCAGAGGTGTTTCAGTGTTATGGCAAATCCAGGGATGCTTTTGTCAGTGTGTCCCTCAGCCACCAATCAGTGAGCATGCTGCCGATGACAGCAGTTTCAGAGAGTGCCACCAACTTGAAACAAATCTGCTGCAGCAATCAGAGACAGGCTTGTCATTGGAGCAGCAGATCTGACACGCCTCCATTACGTACCTTTCCTGGTGAAACATTTAAATACATATGGTGGCTGCTGCCATCCGCTACACAATCCTGACATCGGGGTGCCCAATCCCCATGTCAGCATCCCCCCTCTTAGTGTGTCTTTCCTGGTTAAACAGCTTCTCTTTTCTGCCACCAGGATGCCCAATCCCAGTGTCGGATGCTGCCCCCCAACCCATCTATTTGGCTTGCTGACATCAGGGTGTGGGTGCCCAATCCATGAGTCAGCATCCCAAATCCTCAAAATTTTGGTACACTGGGAGCCCACTCCAGTGTGCTAATTTTTTTTTATGTATGTAAGCACCAAGCTATCCGAACCTGTAAATAAATTAAATCTTCCTTCACGGTCAGTTTTTTATCCTGCAATGCAGAAAACAGTCCACTGATGTCTCCCTTATCCCCCTCCCCCATCCCCACCCTCCTCTGTGCACCCACCTCCTGCACAACCCTCCCCATACTTCCCCTTGAAGGTCGGCAACCGCAATCTTTTCTGAAGTGGGACACATCTGCGATCTTCAAAGTAGAACTGCTAATTGAAGACATGACAGTAAGCTTTATAATAGGGAATTTCAACTTAGGTGGATAACCCAGCCATTTGTAGGAGTTATGGCCCCCAAATTTTCAGCGTGGGGTTCTTAGGACCCCACCTCATGAACATGCAACTGTCATTTTGTTTCTCAGTCCCAAAAGGTAATTTTGCCATCGCTACATGGAATCACCTTTTAGGACAGAGAAACAAAATGACAGTGCCACTGTTAATGAGGGGAGGTCCCAAAAAGCCCATGTTGCAAATTTGGTGAAAGAATTCCAAAAAATGACTGCGTTACCACTGTGCCTTGTGCAGTTTCTATGCATGCTTATAACTTTGCCAATTTTTAATATTTTCACTGCAGATTTTCAACATTGCCATTTTTTCACACCTCCTTATGAACAGTACAGCTGTAATTTTTCACATCCTGCCTGAAACATATTTTTGCACCTGTGCCACACAATGGGCATAGTTGCTGTGTGAAATCAATTTTCATGACAGATTAACAAAATCACAGTGCCACTGTTCATGAGGAGAGGTCCCAAAATGTCCATGTTAAAAATTTGGTGACCAAATTCCCAAAAATTACCACATTACAGGTGTGCGTTGAACAGTATCTATGCACGCTCACAGGTTCGCATATTTTTCCTATTTTCTCTCCAGATTTTCAACATTGCCATTTTTTTACACCTCCTCATGAACAGTACAGCTTGCCATTTTTTGCATCCTGCCTGAAATGTGTTTCTCCACCTGTGTCTCTCAACGCGCAGTTGAAACATAGAAACATAGACTTTGACGGCAGATAAGGGCTGCTAGGCCCACCTAGTCTGCTCATTTCCCTACCTAGAGGATAAGCTGCAGATCCTATTTAACCAACAGCCTATTTCTTCCTACCCCCCATAAAAATTGCCTTATGTCTGTCCCATGCATTCTTGAATTCTCTCACAGTTTTAGACCCCACAACCTATTCAGGAAGGCTGTTCCATGCATCCACCTGTGAAAAAATACTTCCTCACATTTCCCATGAGCCATCCCCTCTCTATCTTCAAATTGTGTCCCATGTTCTTGCACATCTCTTTTTCTTAAATATGCTACCCTCTTGGACTTTGTTGATTCCACTAAGGTACTTGAATGTTTCTATCATATCCCCCCTCTCCCTCCTTTCCTCAAGGGTATACATACTAAGCTCCTTTAGTCTCTCCTCGTATGGCTTCTCTTGCAGACCCTGCACCATTTTAGTTGCCCTCCTCTGAACTGCCTCCATCCTGTCTATGTCCTTGCAGAGATGGGGTCTCCAGAACTGGACGCAGTACTCCAGATGGGGTCTCACCAACTGTCTGTATGGGGGATAACAACTTCCTGTTTTCTGCTGGTGATACCTCTCCCTATACATCCTAGTATCCCCCCAGCCTGCCCTACTGACTTCTCACATTGCTTGCCAACCTTAAGGTCATCTGATATGATTACACCAGGTCCCTTTCCATTTTTGCTGTTGTTACTACCTCCCCCATTGTGTAATCTTCCCCTGGGTTTTTGTTTCTCAGGTGCATTACTTTGCACTTCTTTCCATTCCTCCAACCTTGCCAGGTCCATTTTCATCCTTTCCATGCCTCCTTGTGTATCAATCCTGTTGTAAATCATTGTGTCATCTGCAAAGAGGCATACTTTTCCTTCCAGTCCCTCTGCAATGTCACTTATAAAGACATTAAAAAGGACTGGACCCAGTACTGAACGCTACGGTACCCCACTAGTAACCCCTCTTTCTTCAGAGTGGACTCCATTTACAATTACCTTCTGAGTACTGTTGTTCAGTAAATGTTTTACCCAGGCTACCACCGTGGGACCCACTCCCAGGCTGGTTAATTTGACTACTAATCTTTTGTGTGGGACTGTGTCAAATGCCTTGCTAAAGTCTAGGTAGGCCATGTCCATAGCCCTTCCCTTGGCTACTACTTTGGCCACCCAGTCAAAGAAATCAATTCAATTCATCTGACATGACCTTCCCGCTGTGAACCCATGTTGCCTTGGGTCCTGTGCCCCACTGGCCTCTAGGTACTCAACAATTCTTTCCTTCAGAAGTGATTCCATCACTTTCCCTACCACAGAGGTCAAACTGACAGGTCTGTAGTTTCCTGCCTCCGTCTTGGTCCCACTTTTGTGAAGGGGAATCACATCAGCCTTCTTCCAGTCCTCAGGTACCACACCATCCTCCCATGATTTGTTAAAAAGGTAGTCAGTGGTGTCACTAGTTCTTTGCTTAATTCTTTTAGAATTCTAGGGTGAATTCCTTCTGGCCCCATTGCTTTGTCCACCTTCAGTTTTAGGAGTTCTTTCAGAACCCTTTCTTCTGTGAAAGGACTGGGATTGACCCTCTCTCCAGAGTGCTTCTGTTAATTGGATTAGGCACCTCCCCCACTTCCTCTTTTGTGAATACCGAACAGAAGTATTCATTCAGTATCCCTTCTTTTTCACTGTCACTCTCTGCCCACTCACCATCCATTCTATTCAGCCTCACCATCCCTCTCTTTGTCTTTCTACGCTCCCTGATATATCTGTAAAAGGTTTTATCCCCCTTCTTAACTGAGTTAGCTATCTTTTCCTCAGTTTGTGCCTTTGCTATTTTGACTACCCTCCCTGCTTCCTTCTGCCGTAACTGGTACAGTTCTCTGTCCTGCTCCTTCTGTGTTTCCTTATACTTCCTAAATGCTATATTTTTCTCCCTGACCTTCACCACTTTTGAGAACCATAGTAGCTTTTTATTTTGTTTTGATTTGTTTATTTGCTTCACACAAAGGCTATTTGCCTCTGTGATGGCAGTTTTGATATTTCCCCATTGTTGCTCCACCTCTCCTTCTAGCCTGTTTGCTAGTGCTTTTCTAAAGCACTCTCTCGTCTTGCCAAAGTCAGCCCTCCTGAAGTCCAGAAGCCTCACTTTTATATGACTTGACTCTGTAGCTGAGTTTATCATGAACCTCACTGTTTGGTGGTCACGTGGTCCCAAATGGCTACCCACTTCTAGATCTGAGATCCTCTCACTGTCCCCATTTGAGAGTATGAGGTCTAAGATTGCTCCCTCATGAGTAGGTTCCAAAACTAGCTGTCAGAGGCATGCAAATTGAAGGGCATCAAGAATGGCCCTGCTTTTGTACATGGCTGCAGCAAAGGTGCTCCAGTTAACATCTGGCATATTAAGGTCCCCCATCAACAGTATCTCCCCTTTCTCTGCCATCCAAAGTATGCCTTCTGTCATATCCTTGTCATTTCCCTCCCTCTGACATGGGGGTCTATATACAACCCCTGTACGAATTGTGGTGCCATTTCCAGTCTCTAAGGTGATCCACAGTGCTTCCTCTCCTCCCTGTTTACTCTTTTGTTCATTTGCTTTTATCACTTCCCTTACATAGAGAGCTACCCCCTCTTCCCTCCCTGTCTCTCCTATAGGTTGTGTACCCTGGAATGTTAACATCCCAGTCATGGTTCTTTGTGTACCATGTTTCTGTGACTGCTACAATATCCAGGCATCCCTCTTCCATCAAGGCCCCAGTTCAGGGAACTTGTTGCCCAGACTATGGGCGTTGGTACTCATTACCCTCCATTTCTTGATGGCCTTACCCCTTTTTGCCCCATCCCTGTCCTTACTGCATTTGTCACTTTCTCCATTTACCCCTGCGCTTCTCCCTATCGACAGCTCTATGTTGGTGTCTACCTCACTTAGTAAACTGATTTCTTTGGGGGGGCTAGGATTTCCCTGCTCCTTTCCAGTGCCTCCCCCCTTGGCTAGTTTAAATGCTTGCCAATTAAGTATTTAAACCTATCAACTAGGATCCTGGTTCCCCTCCTGGACAGATGCAGACCATCATGCCAGTATAGGCCTGCATCCCTCCAGGTGGACCCCCAGTCCCCAATGAATCCAAATCCCTGAGCTCTGCACCAGTTTTTCAACCACTTATTGAATCCCATGGTGTGGAGCACCCTAGCCTCACCCGTGCCATAGACAGGCAGCGCCTCCGAGAAGACTACTGTGTGGGCTATTTGTCTAAGGCCCCTCCCCATCTCCATAAATGCTTCCTCCACTGCTCTGATCCCTTTCTTAGCCAGGTAATTTGTCCTTAGGTGGACAATGACATCCAACTCCTTCCCCTCTGCAGCTGCTCCTGCAATCCTGAGGATTTGCTCCCTGTCCCTCCAAGGCATGATGCCAGGCATGCACCTTACCTCCCTCTCCCCTTCCTCCCCCAGTTCTACCTTCCTAATAATGGAGTCCCCCACCAGGAGTTGTTTCCTTCCCCTGTGGCATCCCATGCCACCCTCCTGTGGGTCTCCTTTTTGGAGGTTCCCAGCATCCTCCTTGGTCTCCACTGTGTTTGTCTCCATAGAGGAACCACACTTTTCCAGAATGGCATAGAAATTGTGGAGAGGTACAGCTAGAGGGATGCACCTCTGTTCCACCACCCTCACCCCCCCTGAGCCCACTGTGGTCCAACCACTCTTCTTTCTTGGCAACCTCTGAGGCAACGGCAGTGACCCTGGTGGTCCCTGAGTTGGAGAGGCGGTCATTCCACAAATCCTGGCCAACTCAGCCTGGAGATATGCAACCTCCTCCCTCAGCCCAGAGAGATGCCTGCAGATGGGACAACACTGCATCCACCAGAACGTCTCCAGGAAGACTGCTGCTCCACAGCCACTGCACTGCACCACTCTCATCATGTCTTTTTTCTGGCCCCCTAACTGTTGTTTGGAATACTTACTCTTTCCTCTGTTTTTTTATTTATTTTTTTTTCTCACCCTATTTACTTACTGCCTTTATGACCTTTTAGCTCCTGATCTTCCTGTTCTGAGACAAGAAGTTCATATATTTCTCAGTAGTATCCTTGCTCAAAGTCAGACCTCCAGCAGCTAGGAGGTGACAGAGAGCTACTCTTGCCCTTCTATGATGGTGAGTCTTTGGTGGCTTTGTGATCACTGACTTGCTGCTCCCAAATAAGAAGTTCCTGTTGTCAGTTAAATCCTGTGCCTATAAAAGTAGAACTGGTTTATGGTGGGGGGGGTGGAGGGGAGGGAAGGATGGCAACATAGTCCCAGTAGGGAAGTTTTAGTTGTACCAGTAGCTCCTTCCTCCTGGTGTTCTGTCTGTTCTCTGGCAGAAGCTATCTAGGGCACTGTTTAAATCTGGTTTTAATCTGGCTCCTTCTAGATAAGCCACTCCCCCTACTCTGCAAATCTTTCTACACTTAGTTAATTTCACAGATAACAATTCCCTTCTGACACCTGTGACAAGCACCTAGGTAAGTACACAAATAACACAGACAACAGATAACAATTTACTTCAACTACCTCTGACAAGCACACTCTTTTTTTTTTTACCCTAAATTGAAGGTCCCAGTACAAGAGTTGTAGTTCTTAGTCCCAGTAGAGAAGTTTTAGTTATACCAGTAGCTCCTTCCTCCTGGTGTTTTGTCTGTTCTCTGGCAGAAGCTATCTAGGGAACTGTTTAAAACTGGTTTTAATCTGGCTCCTTCTAGCTAAGCCACTCCCCCTACTTTGCAAATCTTTCTACTCTTAGTTAATTTCACAGATAACAATTCCCTTCTGACACCTGTGACAAGCACCTAGATAAGTACACAGATGACACAGATAACAGATAACAATTTACTTCAACTACCTCTGACAAACACACTCTTTTTTTTTTTTTTTACCTAGTTGCTGTGCAAAATCACCTTTCAGGATTCAGTGACGAAATGATAGTGTCGCTGTTCATGAGTTGGGGTTCCAAAAAGCCAATGTTGAAAATTTGGAGCGAAAATACCAACAAATGCCCAAAGCTTTAAGGTTTCCAACCATACACCCTCACTGTAGAGACTGACAAGCATCAGGGGTGTAATTGGGTAGTTGGCCGTAATGTTCACAGCATTCTGTCCCCCCACCCTATAGCCACTGACTGGCATAGAGGTGTGCCTTGGGTTCTGTAACCCTAACGTGCACCCCATTCTCCTATATTTCACCCATCTCAGCTTATTTCTTTATGGAATGGGGTGAGCAGAAGGGCTGAAGACACCAAAGCACACCACAACACCTGTCAGTGTCTGCAGAGTGGAGTGAGGTGGAATGGCATAAGCATTATGGCCGATGACCCAAAACCACACTCTCAATGCCTTTCAGTCTCTGCAGGGGAAGGGTGTTGGCATTAGTTCAATACTTTACTGCTACTGCTGTTATACATCTCTAACTCCTGCACTACCAATGCCAATGCCAGAAAGCCAACATTCGGCATTGACAAATGCCTATGTAACCCCTACCAATGGAGGTTTCCAAAAAATCTTCCTTGAGCTTGCTTATATGCTGACTGCCAGGCTGGTGTCCTGCGTTTTTGCAGCTGAAATGTGATTGCCAGAGAGTGCCTATATGGTCTCTGTGTACTGTCTTTTTAAGAGCTGCCTGGATTGCAATCATAATTACTCTAAAAGGGAGCTCTGTTAAAAGATGTGTTTGTTTGCTGATCATTTGTTAGAGTAGTAATAATATTGCAGTTTGTTCTAACCTGCCTTCTTTGCATCATGGACAGTTCTGTTTGTTTCCATCATCTTGGTCCCGGACTGCTGAAATGGGCCAATCAGTTCATTTGGGACTCTAAAATAGAGCCTGCCTACAGGGGCTTGGTGGGGTCAAAACTTGTAGGAATTGTCGTTTTGGGGCTTTTTGCACCTAAAATAACCTGGAGGGGGAGCCCTTGTTGTGATTGACAGACAGATCAGCCAGCCAAACCTTTTGGATCTCGGGGAAGTTCCTAACTGCTTGCTGTTTCAGTTAGGTCTAAGTTGGGAAGTGAAGAAGTAACAGTTCGAGGTAGTTCGAGCAGCAATCCATAGTGGACTTGTGTGGGAGAACTGTGGAAAGGCCTGTGTTTTGGCCTGCATGCTTGCCTGCTGTCCTTGAGAGGGAACTTGTGCCTTTTTCAGACTCAATCCGAACTTGGAGAGTGAAGTAAGCCACTGAATTGTGACCAGGCTCCTACCTGAAGAAGACAGAAGATTTGCTGAATGAGATTAGCCTGTCTGGACTTCCAGCCACCTCTGAACTCCCAGATTGTTCAGAGACTCTGTAATTGTGACTGGAGAGCATTTTGCCTGGTACAGTGGAATTTCTTTACATGTGAATGTGTTGTGTGCTTATAGTGGGTCGTGATTTGGTTCCTCACTGTGGTTTGAATTGTACTCTGCTTGCTGGAAGCTGCGTTAGAATTTCCTTATGTGTAAATGTGCTGTGTGCTGCTAGTGGGTCACAGTTTGGTTCACCACTGTGGATTGAACTGTATTCTGCTTGCTGGAAGCCACATCCAGCCCCATGGACTGAATCCAAAATCATCTCCATGGGGCCTGGGCTTTGCCACACTGGCCCAGCCCGACTACCCACTGCACAGAGAATGCTGTTGACAAAAGACCTGCATGGGGATCAGCCCCCTGCTCAACACTTGAACAGGAACGATGCCTTGGAGATTTATGTGTCCCCGCTTCTCCAGGCACTCCAGATCAACAACCTGCAGTCTCAATTTCATCCTGCCTGTGTCCAGTATTGGGTATCATGAGCAAACATCAGAGTAGCTCCCTGCAACAACAGCTAAATCTAAAGTGTTGTCATCTGATTGTCTTGTTGCTTTTTCTTTCACAAATTGAGCCCCTCGGATCCAGATTACAAGTAGTGTGTGTTGTGCATGTTGCTTTCTTCTATCACAGGGCCCCAATCAGCTGCAACATTCCTGGCTATCCCACCATTTCCCTACCTGGGTACCCAGAGTGCGTGACTGTGTGGGGACTTAAAGTGCATGTATTACTGTTTGATTAATATAGCCTTTAAGCCAATCAAACTGATTACGCCCCTTCCTTGTTCAAGTCCCCTGAATAAATCAGATCTGACCTTTTTTGCTGCATTTAACCTGACTATGGTTCCAGTTTGTGCCAAGAGTACTGTACTGTTGTTATTTACTGAGCATAACCTTGTTTTACAGGGGGTCCCCAGGGTCGAGCCAGAAGAACCAGCCCTGGTGATAAGTGCAAACAGTGTGGGTACTGGAATGGTGTACAAGGGGTACTGTGAAAGTGATTATCATATTTTGCTCAGGCAACTAGAAGGGAAAGAGTGGGTTGCAGTGTCCTGGAGGGCTGTGCCCAGGTTAGTTTGACCACTACCAACCCTGACCTCCAGGTGGAGGCACCTGTTTCAGAACTCAGGCCCTTTAACCTGCCACTAGCCACGCAGACAGGGGTAGCAGCCCTTGAGATAGCACCTCCTAGGGGTTACACTTATTAAATTTAGTCTTTTCTGACTGCACAACAGATTTCCCTGTTCAGGCTCTGATTCATGGTCAGGGTCTACAATCGTGTTTGAGAATGGGAAACTATCATCAATATCAAGCTCAGCTGCACCACCACCAGGAGTCATGGGGATACCAACAACCCCTTCCATGACCACAGTGTCTAAATGAGACTTCCTTCTATCTATTGGACTGCTCCATTTGTTATCACCTCCCCCAGCACCCACCAGCATGGATGCCACAGATATGGCAGAGAAAAATGTGGCCACACTAATGCCACTGCCACTGTGGCCAACTGCTTCTTTACTACTACTACTGGCCCTGGTGCCCATAGATAAAGCTGCTGCAGATGTCTTTTTTAGCTGCAACATCCTTGTGCCGCACAGGATTTGCACACTTCTTTGCCACCTCCATGGCAACTCTCCCTTTAGTTGAGTGTCTCCTCCCAGTCATTTCATATATTTTATATATTTAGATCTATTTGAAAACATCCAGTTCAGCCAACCTCAGAGAAATGGAAAACATCTGCTAGGGAGGTAGCCCTGTTCCAACCAATGCAAGAATACAACAAAAAGCAGACTGGAAATAATGAGCCCACTGACCCAAAAATATGCATTCATTGTTGTTTCTTGTTTAACAAGACAACAGATGACTAGTGCAGTGGTTGCTTACATGACCTTATTCCAATGTTTTGGAATCATCCTTCATCAGGGTATGACCATACCAAAAGAGAAAGCAAAGAGGCTGTACTGCACCACAAATACTGGTCCAGACTTTAAATGGAATGAAAAACACTTGAAGCACGTGAGAGATGAAAGTAGGATGGACCTTAAAGTGGATATGCAGAATATTCAAAAACAAATAAAAAGAAAGGCAAATTGGTATCACTTAAAGGGAACATTTCTTTGATTTCCAATGCCTAAACCAGTGTAACCCTGATGAAGGATTATTCCAAAATGTTGATATAAAGTCATGTCATGAAAGTGACCACTGCACTGGTCATCTATTTTCTTATTAAACAATAAACAAAACGCATATTTTGGGGCGAGTGGGCCCATTATTTCAAATCTGCTTTTTCTTTTCATATATTTAGCTCTATAATATTATGAGGAATCCCTGCAGTAAAACTAAATAGCAGCAGCAGGCAACCCCTCCTCAGAGAGATTAACAGCGTCATCGAATTCTGAACAGAACAGTTTACTGACCTAATAGTAGCTACAATAAAACCACCAAAACTTGTTTTTGTTGTTTGTTTATTAACATGACATGGATGAACCAGATACACATAACAGGGGTAATTAAAAAGTTACTATACAGTTGCAGCCAAAGCACTGCGTGTTGCTCACAAGGTAGTATACTCGCCTCTGGAGCCAGAAGATCAAAAAGTTGTGGGTTCTAGCCCCACACCTAGTACTTGAGGTAATACCCAAAACTGACACTGTAGTGCAGTATGGGGAAGGGAGGAGGTTGCAGTACTGGTGATGTGCTGTTCATTGACAGTGTTCTATGTCATGATAGTGATCATGGAATAGTGATCGCTGTTTGAGCAAGTGCACATTGCCGAAAATGAATTACAGTGAATCACACTGTGGAAAATGACAAGAGAGTGCATGAGATCTATGGGATTCTTTTAAATGGGGGGGGGCTGTGCCCACACGCACCCACTGCACCCACCTATTAAAGGATTCTCAACTCCAGGGTGGTGCATGTTGGGGGGGTGAAATACTTTAAAAAAAAAGCACCGCACTGGACCTGAACCCTGAACCTCCCAACTGACCCTCCCCATCACACTAGTGGACCAGCTCAGCACACTAGCGGACCAGATCAGCAGCTGCCGCCACCCCTCCCACATACCTTCCCTCCCTTCCCCCTCACATGTGCACACGTGGATACTTGTGTAGCTTCCCATTACCCTACCTCACCCAGGCAGGTACCCAGTTGCTACCCTGCCAGGTAGCCCTGAAAACAAGCACCATAACTGAGTTGCCATCTTTGTAAGCACTCAATTGCGGTCACCGTGTCCACTGGATACCCATTTGCTGAGATGATAAACTAGTATCCCTTCTGCCCATCTCTGGTCACTGCCCAAGTGGAAGTAAAAGATCCCGTGGTGCTTATTGAAAAAGAGCAGGGGTGTGTCATGTCCAGCATTTCCTGTCAATAAAACATGACAATGCAACCCACCCCCAGGATGCACCTGAAAATAAACTATAATAGCTTAGTGTTCCTTTTCTGCTCAAAAATAGCAACTAAATAAATAAATAAATACATACATAAACAGACATGGCCATATATTTCCTGAACTTCTGTGATATCTCTAGAGAAATCCAATGCCTGCCTGCAAATACCACTGTATGCCATCAGGGAGAATATCATGAAATACTGGAACTATCTGAACATATCCATAGCTGCATCTAGAAGCACCATCACTTTAAGAACTACCGTAAATGAAATAACTACAGCTAATATAGAAAGAAACTGACACAATACTTAAGCACAACAAGCTGTGCTATAGAAATAACATGAGGAACCGATCACAGACAAAAATAATTAAGAAAGACAGACACATACCAACAATCACAGTAAAAAAGTTCAAGGTTATAGATGTTTATGAACTGCCTTACCCGCTGAAACACCTTCCTCCTCTACAGAGCATTGCTTCACTAGGCAAAATAAAACCACTACTTTAAACTAAATGAATCAGCAAAATCAGAAGCGAACTACAACAATCTAGCTGCACAAGTCCCTCTAGATCTTTTTGTGAGCAACTGTGTTTCAAGACAATTTTTTTTGTTTTTATTTTAAAGGTTTTTTGCTCAGACAAGCAGGGACACACTTCTTTCTATCTCTCTCTCTCTTCAGAAGGCTGCACTCAGTACAACCTCCACATGGCATAGAGCTCATTTCTTATTTTATATAGAAATTGTGCTTGTATTCCTTTGCCAGCATGCTGTGCCCTGGTCCACAAAATGATCCTACCTATTTTTGACTATGGTGATATTGTCTGCAGTGCTACTCCCAAATCTTCCATACTTAGTCTGGACTCCCTTTTTCTTTCTTTCTGCCATTTTGCTCCTGACTATCCTCCCCGTACCCATCACTATACTCTTTACCAGTCTCTCTCTCTCTCTTCCTTCTCTAGCCAACATGCACCATATCCACTGTGCCAACTTTCTTGCCAAATTCTAGTGCCATTCCCTCCCTCCTTAACTGTCTTCTTCTATTTCCCTCAAACATAGAAACATAGAAACATAGACTTTGATGGAAGATAAGGACTGCTTGGCCCATCTATACTTCTGCTCAGTATTCACAAAGGAAGAGGAGGGGGAGGTACCTAAACAAAACAAGAGAAACACTCTAAAGATCGGGGTCGATACCAGTCCATTTACAGAAGAAAGGGTTCCGAAAGAACTAATAAAATTGAAGGTGGACGAAGCATTGGGGCCTGATGGGATACACCCAAGGATTTTAAAAGAACTAAGGGTAGAACTAGTGACACCGCTAACTACTCCCTTTAACAAATCATGGGAGGATGGGGTGGTACCTGAGGACTGGAGGAGGGCAGATGTGATTCCTCTTAACAAAAGAGGGAGCAGGACAGATGCAGGAAACTACAGACCAGTTAGTTTGACCTCAGTGGTAGGGAAAATGATGGAATCACTTCTGAAGGAAAGAATTGTTGAGTACCTAGAGGCCAGTGGGGCACAGGACCCAAGGCAGCATGGATTCACGATGGGAAGGTCATGTCAGACGAATCTAATAGATTTCTTTGACTGGGTGACCAAAGTAGTAGACCAGGGAGGGGCTGTGGACATGGCCTACCTAGATTTTAGCAAGGCATTTGATACAGTCCCATGCAAAAGAGTAATACACAAGTTAGCGAGCCTTGGAGTGGGTCCCAATATGGTAGCCTGGATAAAAAATTAGCTAGACAACAGGACGCAAAGGGTAGTAGTAAATGGAGTACACAGTGAAGAAAGGAGGGTTACTAGTGGGGTACCACAGGGTTCAGTACTGGGAACGGTCCTTTTTAATGTCTTTATAAGTGACATTGCAGAGGAACTGGAAGGAGAAGTATGTCTCTTTGCAGACGACACAAAGATCTGCAACAGGGTTGATACACAAGATGGAGTGGAAAGAATGAGAAAGGATTTGGCAAGGTTGGAGGAGTAGTCAAATGAATGGCAGCTTAGATTCAATGCAAAGAAGTGCAAGGTAATGCACATGGGAAACAAAAACCCAGGGGAAGCGTACACAATGGGGGGTGAGATACTGACAACAGTAAAAATGGAAAGGGACCTGGGGTAATTATATCAGATGACCTAAAGGTGGGCAAGCAATGTGAGAAGGCAGTAAGGAAGGCTGGTGGGATACTGGGATGCATAGGAAGAGGCATCAGTAGTAGAAAACATGAACTTGTTATTCCTCTGTACAGACAGTTGGTGAGACCCCATCTGGAGTACTGTGTGCAGTTCTGGAGACCCCATCTCCGCAAAGACATAGACAGAGTGGAGGCTGTCCAGAGGAGGGTAACCAAAATGGTGCGTGGTCTGCACCAGAAGACATATGAAGAAAGACTAAAGGAGCTTAATATGTATACCCTTGAGGAAAGAAGGGAGAGAGGGGACATGACAGAAACTTTCAAGTACCTCAAGGGAATCGACAAAGTCCAAGAGGGTAGCATCTTTCAGAAAAAGAGATGTGCAAGAACAAGGGGCCACAATTAGAAGATAAAGGGGGGACAGCTCAGAGGTAATGTGAAAAAGTATTTTTTCACAGAGAGGGTTGTGGATGCATGGAACAGCCTCCCTGAGGAGGTCGTGTAGTCAAGAACAGTGGAGGAATTCAAGAATGCATGGGACAGACATAAGGCAGTCCTAGTGGGGGGTAGGAGAAAGTATGCTGTTGGTTAACCAGGATCTGCAGCTTATCTGTTAGGTAGGAAAATGGGCAGACTAGGTGGGCCAAGCAGTCCTTATCTGCCATCAAATTCTATGTTTCTATGTTTCTATGTTTCTAGTCTGCCCATTTCCCTACCTACAGGATAGGCCGCAGATCCTAGTTAACCAACAGCCTATTTCTCCCTACCCCCCACAAGAATTGCCTTATGTTTGTCCCATGCATTCTAGAATTCTTCCACAGCTTTTAGACCCCGCAACCTCCTCAGGAAGGCTGTTCCATGCATCCACTACCCTCTCTGTAAAATAATACTTCCTCACATTGCCCGTGAACTGCCCCCCTTCTATCTTTAAATTGTGTCCCCTTGTTCTTGCACGTCTCTTTTTCTGAAAGATGCTACTCTCTAGGACTTTGTTGATTCCACTGAGGTACTTAAAAGTTTCTATCATGTCCCCCCTCTTCATTCGTTCCTCAAGGGTATACATATTAAGCTCCTTTAGTCTCTCCTCATACGGCTTCTCTTGCAGACCCTGCACCATTTTAGTTGACCTCCTCTGGTCTGCCTCTATTCTGTCTATGTCCTTGCGGAGATGGCGTCTCCAGAACTGGACGCAGTACTCCAAATGGGGTCTCACCAACTGTCTGTACAGAGGGATAACAACTTCCTGTTTTCTGCTGCTGATGCCTCTCCCTATACATCCCAGTATACCCCCAGCCCTCCCTACTGCCTTCTCACATTGCTTGCTAACCTTAAGGTCGTCTGATATGATTACCCCCAGGTCCCTTTCCTTTTTTGTTTTTGTTACTAACCCCCCCCCCATTGTGTATTCTTCTTTGGGTTCTTGTTTCCAGTGCATTATTTTGCAATTCTTTGCATTGAATCCTAGCTGCCATACTTCTGACCATTCCTCCAACCTTGCCAAGTCCTTTTCATCCTTCCAAACCTCCTTCTGATCGACCCTGTTGCAGATCTTTGTATCATCTGCAAAAGGCATACTTTTCCTTCCAGTCCCTCTGCAATGTCACTGATGAAGACATTAAAAGGACTGGACCCAATGCCAAGACCCTGGGGTACCCTAATAACCCATCTTTCTTCAGCGTGGACTCCATTTACAATTACCTTCTGACCCCTGTTGTGCAGCCAATGTTTACTCAGGCTACCACCCTGGGACCCACTCCTAGGCTGGTTAATTTGACTATTAATATTTTGTGTGGGACTGTGTCAAATGCCTTGTTAAAGTCTAGGTAGGCCATGTCCACAGCCCCCTGGTCTACTACTTTGTTCACCCAGTCAAAGAAATCTATTAGATTCATCTGACATGACCTTCTGCTTTGAACCCATGCTGCCTTGGGTCCTGTGCCCCACTGGCCTCTAGGTACTCAAATATTCTTTCCTTCAGAAGTGACTCCATCACTTTCCCTACCACAGAGGTCAGACTGACAGGTCTGTAGTTTCCTGCCTCTGTCTTGGTCCCACTTTGAACGGGAATCACATCTGCCTTCCTCCAGTCCTCGGTACCACACCATCCTCCCATGATTTATTAAAAGAGTAGCCAGTGGTTTCACTGGTTCCTCCTTAATTCTTTTTAGAATTCTGGGTGAATTCCATCAGGCCCCTTTGCTTTGTCCACCTTCTGTTTTAGGAGTTCTTGCAGAACCCTTTCTTCTGTGAAAGGACTGGGATCGACCCCCCATCAAGAGTGCTTCTGTTAATTGGATTAGGCTCTTCCCCCTCCTCTTTTGTGAAAACTGAGCAAAAATATTCATTCAGTATCCCTGCTTTTTCACTTTCCCCCTCTGCCCACCCACCGTTCATTCTATTCAGCCTCACTATCCCTCCCTTTGTCTTTCTACGCTCGCTGATGTACCTATAAAAGGTTTAATCTCCCTTCTTAACTGAGTTGGTTATCTTTTCCTCAGTTTGGGCCTTTGCTATTCTGACTTTCCTCCCTGCTTCCTTCTGCCTTAACTGGTACAGCTCTCTGTCCTGCTCCTTCTGTGTTTCCTTATACTTCCGGAATGCTATCTTTTTCTTCCTGACTTTCACAGCCTCCTCTTTTGAGAACCATAGTGGCTTTTTCTTTTGTTTTGATTTGTTTATTTGCTTCACACAGAGGCTTGCTGCCTCTGTGATGGTGGTTTTGATGATTCCCCATTGTTGCTTCACATCTCCTTGTAGCCTGTTTGCTAGTGCTTTTCTGAGGCACTCTCACATCTTGCCAAAGTCAGCCCTCCTAAAGTCCAGTACCCTCACTTTTGTATGGCTTGACTCTGTAGCTGAGTTTAACGTGAACCACACTGTTTGATGGTTACTTGTTCCCAGATGGCAACCCACTTCTAGATCTGAGATCCTCTCACTGCCCCCATTTGAGAGTATGAGGTCTAAGATTGCTCCCTCATGAGTGGGTTCCAAAACTAGCTGTCTGAGGCCTGCCACCTGTAGGGCATCAAGAATGGCCCTGCTCTTGGATGTGGCTGCAGCAAATGTGCTCCAGTTAACATCTGGCATATTCAGGTCTCCCAATAACAGTATCTCCCCTTTCTCTGCCATTCTAAGAATGCCTTCTATCATATCCATGTCCATTCCCTCCTCCTGACATGGGGGTCTGTACACAACCCTGTGTGGATTGTGGTGCCCTTTCCAGTCTCCAAGGTGACCCACAGTGCCTCCTCTCCTCCCTGTTTACTCTTTGGTTCAGTTGCTTTTATCCCTTCCTTTACAAAGAGAGCTGCTTCTCCCCCTCTTCTCCCCTGCCTGTCTCTCCTGTAGGTTATGTACCCTGGTATGTTAACATCCCAGTCATGGTTCTCTGTGTACCATGTTTCTGTGACTGCTATGATATCCAGGCATCCCTCTTCCATTAAGGCTACCAGCTCAGGGAGCTTGTTGCCCAGACTATGGGCATTGGTACTCATTACCCTCCATTTCCTGATGGCCTTACTCCCTTTTGCTCCATTCTTGTCCTTCTTGCCTTTGTCACTTTCTCTATTTACCCCAGCCCTTCTCCCTATCGACATCTCTATGTTGGTGTTTGCTGCACTTACTACCATAATTTTTTTTGGGGGGTTAGGATTTCCCTGCTCCTTTCCAGTGCCTCCCCCCTTGGCTTGTTTAAATGCTTGCTAATGAAGCATTTAAACCTATCACCTAGGATCCTGGTTCCCTTCCCGGACAGATGCAGCCCATCATGCCAGCATAGGCTTGCATCACTCCAGGTGGACCCCCAGTCCCCAATGAAGTCAAATCCCTGAGCTCCACTACAGTCTTTCAACCACTGATTGAATCCCATGGTGCGGAACACCCTAGCCTCTCCTATAGCATAGATGGGCAGCACCTTCGAGAAGATTACCGTGCATGCTACTTGACTAAGGCCCCTCCCCAATTCCACAAACTCTTCCTGCACTTCTCTAATCCCTTTCTTAGCCAGGTCATTTATCCCTAGGTGGACAATGACATCCAGCACCCTCCCCTGTGCAGCTGCTCTGGCAATCCTGAGGATTCACTCCCTGTTCCTCTAAGCCATGGCACCCTGCAGGCACCTTACCTCCCTCTCCCCTTCCTCTCCAAGTTCTACCTTCCTAACAATGGAGTTCCCCACCAGGAGTTGTTTCCTTCCCCTGCAGGGTCCCCTGCCACCTCCTGTGGGTCTCCTTTGTGGAGGTTCCCAGCATCCTCCTTGGTCTCCACTGCAGGTGCCTCCATAGAGGAACCACACTTTGCCAGAATGGCATAGGAATTGTGGAGAGGTACAACTGGAGGGATGCGCCTCTGTTCCACCACCCTCACCCTCTCTGAGCCCACTGTGGTCCAACCGCTCCTCTTTCTTGGCAATCTCTGAAGCAACGGCAGTGGCACTGGTGGTCCCTGGATGGAAGAGGAGGTCCCACAAATCCTAGCCAACTCAGGCTGGAAATGAGCAACCTCCTCTCTCAGCCCAGAGAGGTGCCTGCAGATGGGACAACACCGCATCCTCCAGAATATCTCCCGGAAGACTGCTGCTCCACAGCCACTGCACTGCACCACTCCAATCATGTCTTATTTCTGGCCCCTTAACTGTTTGCAATCCTTACTCTTTCCTCTGTTTTTTTTTCTCTCTCTCTCCTTACTTTCTGCCTGTGTGCCCTTTTAACCTCCTGATTGTCCTGTTCTGAGACAAGAATATTCTATATTTCTCAGTAGACCCCTTACTTGCTCAGAGGCAGACCTCCAGCAGCTAAAGGGGGTCAGAGAGCTACTCTTGCCCTTCTAGGATGGTGGGTCTTTGGTGGCTCTGTGATCACTCACTTCCTGCTCCCAAACAGGAAGTTCCTGTTGTCAGTCAAATCCTGTGCCTATAAAAGTATAACTAGGTTTGGGCGGGAGGGTGGAGGGAAGGGAAGGAGGGCAATATAGTCCCAGTAGAGAAGTCCAGTCACACAGCAGTCCTTTCTCCTGGTGTCTTCTGCCAAGCTATTAGCAGAATATTTCTAAGGCAGTCTTTAAATGTAGCTTCCTTCTAGCTAAGCCACTCCCCTACTTACTAGATCTTTCTACAAGTAATTTAAACCTCACAGCTATTAAGTCCTTTCTATCTCCTGAGATTTACACCTAGATAACTGTTCAGATAACCATTCAGTTCAGTTAACTCAGACAAACGCCCACTTTTTTTTTGTTTTGCTTGTTAGTTTTTTTTACCCCAAATTAAAGGTCCAAGTACAAAGGTTCTTCTTCTTTAGTCCCAGCAGAGAAGTCCAGTCACACAGAAGTTCTTTCTCCTGGTGTCTTCTGCCAAGCCAAACCGTCTTCTTCTCTCTCACTCAGAAACCATGACCACTACACTTGTACCATCCCACCCAGGTTTACCTCTATTGGTCAGGCTGCATTCTCACACTGTTTTCCTAAAATGTGGAATGCCCTCTCACCTCCCATTCATCATTCTGCCTCCCAGCATATCCTAAACTCCCTCCTCAAGAACCATTCCCCCCTTTCTGTAGTTGTTTTAATGTTTAATTTTTACTTTTACCAAATTTTACCTTTGCACTCGCTTACGGTTTAGTGCATTTCCTGTATGAGTTATGAAACTGACTGCTTTCGTCTTGTTATTACCCTTGCACCTGTCTTGTTGTTTATTGAAATGTATTTTAATCTGTTTTTTTCTTCCAGTGTATGTTTGTAATATATTTCAATTTTGCACCGTTTTTGACTTTTGCTACTGGATGTGCTATGTATACCTTTCCCCTCTCCCCAGGGCACATCCAGAAATGAGCATGTCTGCTCAGTATGTCTTTCCTGATGAAACTTTTAAATAAATAAATTTCAGTACTATGTGACCTCCAATCCCATAGTTCAGTACATAGTAAACTTTGCCTCTGGGCCCCACTTCTTCAGTGAAGTTAACAAATTTGCAATTAGCAAAGTTGTTCCTACATTTTGAATTGATACTATGCAAGGTGGATTAACATTGTGAATTGTGGCGAATTCATACATGAATTCAGGAAATTAATTTTTGCAAATTTTGCACACGCGTACTGGGCACCATTTCACTCTGTTTTGTTCTAGTCTGACTGACTACTGGGAATTGCAAGACATGTGACACTTACCTTTACAAAATATTTGGGACAGACCTGTAGAGTGACTCTGGCAGGGTGAAGGAGTAGGAGGCTTGCAGGTGACAGGCGTGGTGTCCCTTGGTGTTATGCTTGTACCAGAGATGGGGTTGTCAAAATACCAACGAACTGGAAGGGTGGTCATACTGGGGCAGCACATCTGTAAACCATCTTCGGGTATTTCTGTGTACTTGGCAAGAGCCAGGTCTGACTGCAGGATATGCCAATTATTTTTCACTATTTTGTGTATTTTACTTGCTTGTATTTTATATGTGATTGCGCTTACATACTCTAGTCCTAACGCTTCTGTGTTCTATTGCCAGTTTGCTCATGAGTTCCTCCTTGTTTCTCCTTTCAACTTTTGCTCTAGCAGAGGCTATAATCAGTTTTGAGTAACCGCTGTCTCTATAGTGGATTTCCAGTTCTTCTGCCTTGCCCTGGTAAATTTACTTTATTTATTTATTTAAAAGTTTCACCAGAAAGAGCATATTGAGCAGCAAATTCTCATTTCCAGATGCATCCTGGTGGGTAGGGGGACATATAAAGTGAGTTCAGACAATAGCACATGTAAACAGAGAAGCAGTAAGAATATAATACTGATGTATACAATACAGAAGTACCTGTAACCAGCATAGCAGTTAATGATACAGTACTAATATAACAGCAAGCAGATTAGGGATCAAGAACAGCACAAATACAAAATAGAAATATAACCAAACAATACAGCAGGGATTCACAGAATTTAAAATTTACAAAATTTTAAATCTTATGTACAGAATTTACAGTGTTATATTTTACAAGAGTTTCTACAGGATTATTTCAGAGTGAAAACAGTGGCAACCAAGCAGGGCAGGATGCTCAAGGATGAATTAAAGTGACAGACAAGATGGAGTCAGATGGGGTGTAGGTGGTGCCGGGGAATTAGAAAAGCTGCAGGTGGTGCAGAAGTGGTCTTTAAGGAGGGAATTTTCAACCCAAGTGGAGGGGGCAATGCAAATGGAGTGTGGGAGGCAGTTCTACAGATTGGAAAATCTGTAGGAAAAAGCAGCCTGAACTACTGAGATGGACCGATGGGGGACAGATATGGTGAAAGGGTTAACGTTTCTGAGTGAATAAGAGGATGGGGGAAGAGTGGACAGTGAGGAGGAGAGGTAGGATGGAAGGGACTGGGACCAGAATTTAGCCAAGCAGCTGGCACAGTGGGTGTGCCACCTGTCCTCTAAGGAGGGGAGGGACAGAGAATGGTAAAGGGTACAGTGGTGTGTGTGGGGGAGACAATAAAGGGCAAAATGGCCTAAGGAGTGGAAGAGTGTTGGTTAGTTCCTTTTTACCATATAAAGCTGGCCTAGACTCATGTTTTGAGTTAGCTGTCTAGGGCAACAACTGTTGCTCAAAAGCATTGAATAAACATCTGCACATCAATAGGTCAGTGTATGACTTTTTGTTCGAAGGATGATTATGTCCTTGTTCTTACTCTGTGATTTTCCTCTTATGCCTCCACAGAAACATAGAAACAAGGACTATGACGGCAGATAAGGACCGCTTGGCCCATCTAGTCTGCCCATTTCCCTACCTATTGGATAAGCTGCAGATCCTAGTTAGCCAACAGTCTGCTTCTTCCTAACCCCCACCAGAACTGCCTTATGTCTGTCCCATGCATTCTTGAATTCCCCCACTGTTTTTGACCCTGTGACCTCCTCAGGAAGGCCATTCTATATGTCCACCACCCTCTTTGTGAAAAAATACTTTCTCACATTGCCTCTGAGCCATCCCCCCTCTATCTTCAGATTGTGTCCCCTTGTTCTTGCACATCTCTTTTTCTGAAAGATTCTACCCTCTTCAACTTTGTTGATTCCATTGAGGTACTTCAAAGTTTCTATCATGTCCCCCCTCTCCCTCCTTTCCTCAAGGGTATACATAGTATACATATTAAGCTACTTTAGTCTTTCTTTGTATGGCTTGTTTTGCAGACCCTGCATTATTTTAGTTGCCCTTCTCTGGACTGCCTCCATACTGTCTATGTCCTTGCAGAGATGGGGTCTCCAGAACTGCACACTGTACTCCAGATGGTGTCTTACCAACTGTCTGTACAGAAGGATAACAACTTCCTGTTTTCTACTGGTGATGCCTCTCCCCTATACATCCCAGTATCCCCCAGCCATCCTTATTGCCTTCTCACATTGCTTACTTACCTTTAGGTCATCTGATATGACTACCCAGGTCCCTTTCCATTTTTGGTGTTGTTAATACCTTGCCCACCCATTGTGTACTCTTTCCCTGGGTTTTTGTTTCCCATGTGCATTACTTTGCACTTCTTTGCACTGAATCTAAGCTGCCATACTTTTGACCATTCCTCCAACCTTGCCAAGTCCCTTCTTATCCTTTCCACCCCCCTGTGTGTATCAACCCTGTTGCAGATCTTTGTGACATCTGCAAAGAGGCATACTTTTCCTTCCAGTCCCTCTGAAATGTCACCTATAAAGACATTAAAAAGGACTGGACCCAGTACTGAACCCAGTGGCACCCCACTAATAGCCCCCAATTCTTTGGAGTGGACCCTGTTTACTATTACCCTCTGTGTCTTGTTGTCCAGCCAATTTTTTACCCAGGCTACCACCCTGGGACCCACTCCCAGGCTGGCTAATTTGTTTATTAATTTTTTTGTGTGGGACTGTGTCAAATGCCTTGCTAAAGTCTAGGTGGGCCATGACCACAGCCCCTCCTGGTCTACTACTTTGGTCACCCAGTCAAAGAAATCTATTAGATTCATCTGACATGGCCTACCCACTGTGAATCCATGCTGCCTTAGGTTCTGTGCCCTGCTGGCCTCTAGGTACTCAAAAGTTCCTTCTTTCAGAAGTGATTCCATCATTTTCCCTACCACTGAGGTCAAGCTAACAGGCCTGTAGTTTACTGCCTCTGCTTTACTTCCACTTTTGTGAAGGGGAATCACATCCACCCTCCTCCAGTCCTTAGGTACCACACCATCTTCCCATGATTTGTTAAAAAAGAGTGGTCAGTGGTGTCACTAGTTCCCTCTTAGTTCTTTCAGAATTCTGCGTTGAATCCTGTCAGGCCCCATTGCTTTGCCCACCTTCAGTTTTAGAAGTTCTTTCAGAACCCTTTCTTCTGTGAAAGGACTGATATTGACCCCCCTATCCAGAGTGCTTCTATTGATTGGATTAGGTACCTCCCCCTCCCCCTATTTTGTGAATACTGAGCAGAAGTATTCGTTCAGTATCCCTGCTCTTTCACTGTCCATCTCTGCCCACCCACCTCCCCTTTATTCAGCCTCACTATCCCTCCCTTGGTCTTTCTTCACTCCCTAATGTACCTATAAAAGGTTTTATCCCCCTTCTTAACCAAGTTGGCTATCTTTTCCTTGGTTTGGGCCTATGTTATTCTGAATGCCTTCCCCGCTTCCTTCTGCTTTAACTGGTACAGTTCTATGTCCTGTGTTTCCTTATGCTTCCTGAATGCTATCTTTTTCTTCCTAACCTTCCCCACCACCTCTTTTGAGAACTATAGTGTTTTTTCTTTCAGTTTGATTTGTTTATTTGCTTCACACAAAGGCTTATTGCCTCTGTGATGGCAGTTTTAATGTTTTCCCATTGTTCCTCCACCTCTCCTTCTTGCCTGTTTGCTAGTGATTTTCTGAGGCACTGTCCCATTTTGACAACGTCAGCCCTCCTAAAGTCCAGTACCCTCACTTTTGTATGGCCTGATTCTGCGGCTGTGTTTATCGTAAACCACACTGTTTGGTGGTCACTTGTTCCCAGATGGTGACCCACTTCTAGATCTGAGATCCTCCCTCTGTCCCCATTTGAGAATACCAGGTCTAAGACTGCTCCCTCCCGAGTGGGTTCCAACACTAGTTGCTTGAGGCATGCCCCCTGTAGGGCATCGAGAAAGACCATGCTCTTGGATGTGGCTGCAGAAAACGTGCTCCAGTTAACATCTGGCATATTCATTTCCCCCATCAACAATATCTCCCCTTTTTCTGCCATCCTAAAGATGCCTTCTATTATTTTCTTGTCCTTTTCAGGAGGCAGTACAGCACAGTGGTTTAAGGCTCTGAGCTGCAAATCTGGTGACCTGGGTTTGAATCCCACAGCCTCCACTTGCAAACTGTGTGACCCTGAGCAAGTCACTTAACTTCCCTGTGCTCCCAGGTTGCACCTGTAAGCAAGCTTTCAGCTTAGTGTGTCTCACCTAGTTAAACAATTGGGAAAAAAAAATTCCCTGCCCCTGAGCCGGGGTCTGTATACAACCCCCACGCAGATTGTGGTGCCATTTCCAGTCTCCAGGGTGACCCACAGAGCCTCCTCTCCTCCCTTTTTACCCTTTAGATCCATTGCTTTGACCCCGTCCCTTATGTAGAGAGGTACTCTTCCTCCTATTCTACCATCCCTGTCCCTCCTGTAGATTGTGTACCCTGATATATTGACATCCCAGTCATGGTTCTCTGTGTACCACATTTCTGTGACTGCCATGATATCCCGGGATCCCTGTTCCAACAAGGCCACGAGTTAAGGGAGCTTGTTACCTAGACTACTGGCATTGGTACTCATTACCCTCCATTTTTCGATGGCCTTACCCCTTTTTGCCCCATTTCTGTCCTTACTGTCTTTGCCTTTTTCTCCATTTACCTCTGCCCTTCTCCCTATCAACTTCTTTATCTTGGTATTTACCTCACTAACTACCCTAATTTTTTTTTGGGGGGGGGGGCTAGGATTTCCCTGCTCCTTTTCAGTGCCTCCCCCCTTGTCTAGTTTAATGCTTGCCAGTGAAGCATTTAAACCTATCACCAAGGGTCCTGGTTCCTCTCCTGGACAGATGCAGATCATCATGCCAGTATAGGCCTGCATCCTTCCAGGTGGACCCTCAGTCCCCAGTGAAGCCAAAACTCTGAGCTCTGCACCAGTTTTTCAACCATTGATTGAATCCCATGGTGTGGAGCATCCTAGCCTCACCCATGCCATAGACAGGCAGCGGCTCTAAGAAGGTTACAGTGTGTGCTACTTGTCTAAGGCCCTTCCCCAACTCCACAAACTCCTCCTGCACTGCCCTGATCCCTTTCCCAGCCAGGTCATTTGTCCCTAGTTGGACAATGACATCCAGCTCCACCCCTGTGCAGCTGCTCCTGCAATCCTGAGGATTCACTGCCTGTATCTCCAAGCCATGGCACCAGGCAGGCACCTTACCTCCCTCTGATCCCTTCCCCCTGGAAACAGCACTTCTAACTTCTAACTCTCTGTTATCATTGCCAGACTGATGTATAATTTGTGTAATGTTAAAACCAGGTGTTTTGCCTCTATTTCCGCCACCTTTGCCCTACCGGATCCCACCATGGACCATCTGCTTCATATTTGGCTCCCTCTGCCTTTGTATTAAATAACATACCCCAGAGCTCCTGTGGACCCTCCTCAGTAGTATCAGGGACCAGCCCTTCACCAGTTGCCCAGCGTCAATCCATCGTAGTTTGCGCCTTGCTCCTCCAAGGAAGCCTATGGGCAGGGGCTGCCCGCCGCACTTACGCCCAGAAGTAGAACCAGGAGCCCTGCCGCCTGCCAGTACTTTGAGCCGCCAAAGCCGTAACTGCCGTTAGGTCACTCCAAGCCCATCTGGGCTTTAGATCACTCCTTCTCACTCCCCAGTGCTGGAAGATCACTCCAAGCCCATTGGGGCTTAGGATTGCTCCTCCGCACTCCCCTGTGCTGCTGTGGACCCACCTCTGTAGTCTAAGGGACCCGCCTTTCAAACTGCTTGCCCAGCGATATCCAGCAAAGGTTGAGTATTGCTCCTCCAGGAAGCCTGATGACTGGGACCACCCGCTGTGCTCATGCCTAGTTGCAGAACTAGGCGCTCAGCCGCCTGTTGGTACCTATAGCTGCCAAAGCTGTAATCGTCAAAAAGTCTTTCCAAGCCCTTTCAGGGCTTAGGATCACTCCTCCCTGCACCCAGCGCTGCCATTGACCCACCTTGATAGTCTCAGGCACCCGCCTCTGGAACCGCTAGCCCAGCGGTATCCAGCAAAGACTGCATCTTCTCCTCCTACGTATCCCGTTGACAGGGGCCACCCACCGCGCTCATAGCCAGAAGCAGTACCAGGAGCCCGGTTGCTTGCGGGTACCTTGAGCCGCTAAAGCCGTAATCACCATAAAGTCCCTTCAAGCCCATTTTCTGGGCTTCGCATCACTCCTTCTCTCACCCCAGTGCTGCCGTGAAACCACCTCGGTTGCCTAAGGGACCCACCTTTGGAACCGTTTGCTCTTCAGCTAACATTGAAGACTGTGCCTTGCTCCTCCAGGGAAGCCTGTTGTCAGGGGCCACCTGCCGCGCTCACGCCCAAGAAGCAGAACCATGAGCCCAGTCACTTGCAGATACCTAGAGCCGCCAAAGCTGTAATCGCTATTAGGTCCTTTCCTTCAAAGCCCTTCATGGCCTTGGATTGCTCCTCCTCTAGCATCTCCCCATACTCACCTACCTACTTATTACCCTCCCTCTCCTGCTTGCTTGCACTTCATATCTGCCTGGTGAACTTTGAATAACCCTGTCTCTGATACTGTTAACCACACTGCTTGTCATATACTACACTAAACAATGCTGTATTTATGTTCTGACCAGTGATGTCTTACCTAGAGTGTCATCTTAGCCACTTAGCCTTGGCTCTACTGTCTAAACATCGTATTGACATACTAATGGTATTGTCTATGTAAACACCCACAGTATGTATTGTCTTGTACTCTCCCGGGTCGTGCCTGAAAATAGTCACCAGCTGGCTAGTGCACTTACCCAGTTAAGAAAAACAAAATAAATAAATAAATAAATCTCTCTGTTAGACAAATGCCTCTGGCTGCTTTGTTTTCCCACCCCTTTCCCCTCCCCACCCCATCATGATTATTCCCAAATTCTCAGTACGCATACTGCTTGTAATCACCACATTATTGTTGTTCTTTGATTTGTTGTTTCCTCAATCTGTATTTTCTGATGTGTAACCTTTGTAAAAAGCCTTGGCTCAAAGGTAATTGTAATCCTAGACTTAAATAAATAAATAAAAATAAAATAAACAAAGGAGTCACCCACTAGAAGTTGTTTCCTTCCCCTGTGGGGTCCCATGCCAACCCCCCGTGAGTCTTCTTTGTGGAGGTTCCCAGTATCCTCCTTGGTCTCTACTGTGGGTGCCTCCATAGAGGAACCACAATCTGCCAGAATGGCGTATGAATTGTGGAGAGGTACAACTGGAGGGATGTGCCTGTGTTCCACCACCCTCACCCTCCCTGAGCCCACTGTGGTCCATCCGCTCCTCTCCAAATACTGGAACTCCTTACCTCCAAATGTCTGGAACTTAACTGACCACCTGCCCTTCAAATATGTTTTTATTCATTTATTTGAACTTGACATGCCAGAAAATCCACATTTAGGTGCAATGCCTAATTCCAAATGGGTTGCATTGGGACTGTTACAGAAGCAGGCTATTGTCTAATATTTGAAGACTAGAGGTGGTCGAAGCAGACAAAATTTGCTCTGCGAAGCAATTCGTGGAAACTGCAAAGTAATCCGCAACATGAAGTGGAGTAGTTTGCTTCATAATGAGGACCGTGAAGTCCATTGATAGCAATGACTTCATGTTACTGCACCTTCCCCCAACCACTTCTGCACCAATTTTAATGCAAAGTACATAGAAATCAATGTACTTCGCATTACATCGCCTTGTTATTGAGCTCCAAGGTGAATTTTGCAGTGATTCATGGGATTGCAGGTCACATAGGCTCTAGATTGTTCTGCACAGCTTCAGTTCTGTGTAGTATGTGTGTAGTGGTAGCTGGAGACAGTTTGCTCTTAGAGCTCTGTGATTCAAATCCTCTAAAAACTGTTAAAAAAGCCTTTTTGAGCCATTTTTCTTTGCTCAAACTTTAGTACATTGATTGTAGGAAACCCTCATACGCTCATATCATCAAGTGGTTATTGTCTGTGTGTGGATTTTGAATGTTAATTTAGAACATTAAGTCTGTGTACTGATAGACACTTGAAGTGTGCTTTGGGGGAGGGGCATATCTGTGGTGGAGGTAGATTAACTGGGAGAAAAAGGCAGTCTTTCTGTTTTGGTTATATTTTTTTTGTATAACTGTGTTAATGTGCCCACAATAATATTTTCAGTAATTCTTGAAATTTTTTTGCTGACTATTGTGGTACAGCAGTGCATAATTTCAGTTTGTTTAAAAGATTTGGTTATATTACTGAAGTTTCTAATTTGCTATGCATTACTTGCAGTGTGTTTGTGAGTGTGTATGCAATGCATGCCATCAAATCAGACACATTTTGTTGTGCCAGAGAGTAATTGCAGCAGTGTGAACCTGCTATCCACGTCACTTGCGTGATTTAGTACTGCTTTGTGGTATCTTGGTTTTGGACTGTTACTGCAGTGCACTGCACCACCCCTTCCCCCCCCCAAACCAGAAAAAGGTATTCTTTTCCAGATTGGATTGTGACTTGTGAGCACTGGTTAAGGAGTTGTTGTGACTTTGCATATGCATCTCTTCTTGATCGCACAGTGCAGTCTTAATCTGCCTGTGCTTTTGCATCTGTTTAGTGCCCAATCTCCATCTGCAAGCCACAGCTGTTGTTTATTTTGGCTTCACATCCACTGGCCCAGACTGAAAGTTCAGAAATCTAAATTTGTTTAGAATTTTCTTGATGATCCCTCAAAATGCCTGCAAAGAGACGTGCAAGCAAAGCTGTTTCTGACCATGGCACTGCTGCCAGTGGCAAGATTGTCCATGTGTGTGTGGTAGTATGTAGAAGTGCATAGCTGTTGTCAGTAAAGGGATTTCTCCATCAATGTTTTTTACAGCGCAATCTGTAGCTTCACTCATAGTTGGAGGAGATGATGTTGTCCCAGCTGGTGGTGTTAGTGCAGTTTCTGCTGGCATGTGTATTGCTGCCTCAAGTTCCACTTCTGACCAGTTAACCATTTCAAAAAATATAGCTTAGTCTAAAGCTACGACTGACAGTGTAGATGATGTCATACTCCCCTTTAACTTCCCCATGGTAGTTGAACATGATTCTGATCCTGGTGATCATAACTCACAAAATCACATCTCTTCCAGTGCTGTTGAGGTCATGCCTTTGCCATCCAATGATTCAAAGTGTGGTGCAGAAATATTGGGTGATGATGATGATGATGATGCTCTGGTTGGAACATGTTCTCCACATGACAGCATCCAAGCTGAAAATGTGGATGCAGATGATGTTGATGAATATGATGAGGATGTCAGTGAGCCCTGATGGGAACCAGAGAAAAAGAAAGTCAAGGTGGCTGTGTCTGGGTCTGTTGTCGTTAAATCTCTCCATCTCAAAAAAGTTGTGGTGTAGTAGTTCCTGTTGATAACAGTGATGATGACCCATTAATAATCATAGGTAGTCGCTGTGGTCAGTTGGAGCCCAAGTGTGTCCAGCCTGAAAAATCATGTAGCACACCTCCCATTTCAGGAGTTAAAAAACTGGAGTCCAATTAGCAGCATCAGAGGCATGTTAAAAGTAGGGGATCACAAGACCTTGTTTGGGATTTTTTTGTCCAAGATGCAAATGATGAGTCAGTTGCAACCTGCCAGCTTTGCCGTGCATGTGTGAGTCGAGGTAAAAAGGGGAGTAATCTGGGCATGGGAGGCCAGCATACACATCTTAAGAATAGGCACATAGCACTGTGGACCAGGCACCAGATGGCAGCTAATTCCACAGTGCGGCGTTCACCCTCGACATCAACCTTACTGAGCATGTTATCCCCTTCCATGAGTGTAAGACCAAGTAGGAATGTCTGCAGTGGTGATGAAATAACACGAAAGGCATGATGAGGGGGAGGATTATGATTTAAAAATCTTGTCAAGTGGAGGTCAGAGCAGCAGTGGTAGTGGTGGTGGTCAATGCAATATGTCTAGTGCAAGTGGTACATCAATCCCCTGTAAGTAAAATGGGGAAAATAACTTCATTTGTGGACTTGTCACCTGTGCACCCCTCTTCACCACACATCCACCCCCCCACCCCCAGCCATTCACAGAGCAGAGCCATTTGTCATACCCCATGCAAAACATATAAGTCAGCCCACGTTGGAGAGTGTTTTTGCCCATAACCTCCTGCCTGCCCAAAGCACGTGACCTACACTGTGTAAGTCATGTGATATGTGTGTGTGCTGCCTGGGAATTCTCACTCTGCTTAAAGCAGAATAAAGCACAGTACACAACATGAAGTCATAATTACAATGAGAAGTGGCAAAGTGAGGGTTTAAAATTTGCACTTCACATCGTGTACTACTAACATGAAGTGGCCACTTCGCGGCCACTTCGCAGGTGGAATTTTACTTCACTGCATCTCTATTCAAGACTAATAAAGTGAACAATGCTTGTAAATAAAGAATACTTTCTCCAAATGATTGCTTGTTCCTGTTCCTCTTGTACCCTATAAACTCACTGAGTGTAATCATTTTCACTGCTGTCCACTTGGCTGTGTAATTCAAATTGAATAACAGTCCATTAGCTTTTTAGTGGTGTACTATATATTGTTACCTGCATTACTGATTATATTCAAATTGTTGTTTGTTTTTATTGTATGTATAAGAGCCATACAGAATGCAGATTTCTGCAAGTGAAAAAAAAATGCTTTTCAGAATATTCCAAAAGCAAATGATTTGATACCTTTTAATGGACCAACATAGATGTAACAACAAGAACAAAGTGCTCTAGCTTTCGGACCAACCAGTCCTTCTTCAGAAGCTCATGGCAGTTGTTTAGAAAATACAATACTTATAACAGCTAGATAATGCAGAGAAAAACAGAAAAAAATCCCCATTGGTTTAAAATACTCATTTAAAAAAAAAAACAAAAAAAAACAGAAGATGATGTCAGAGAAGTTAAACAGTACAATACTGCCCTCAGTCCGAATGAACCTTGGGTTAAGATGTGCTTGGTGCAACAAACATAAAGAATCCTACTGCACATAAATTTAATTGACATAAGATAACACTGCTGAAGCAGATAACTCCCAAATCAAGCCATGAGTGTCACAGTCAGTATAAGGATGTGATTACTGAAAGGCAACCCCACCCAGCTTAAAGACAAACTAAGATAGTTATAGGGCTCATGAAATTACAATGTATGCATTAAAGACAAGAATACCAGTAAAGTTGTCTAAAAACATCAGTGCACACTGTGTGATGTGTAAAACCTAGCTAGACATGTCACCCAGCTGTATTCTCAAGCTAAATAAAAGGCCCAAGAAATTACAAAAACCTCAGGACTATATAAATGATAATATAAATATAAATTGATAATACTAGTGTTAAACAAAAAACTCTAGTACAGGAACCTCAAAGAATTCAGACCATGCATCCTGATATGTACTAATGTCAATATATACTGAGAATGTAGCAACTACATGTACCACAAGTGTCTAGGGAATCTGAAAAAGAGATAAAAAGTAATTTATCTCCTCCTGCTCATACAAACAGTACAACCCTAACCCACCCACATCACAATAATGTGGGTGGGAGATCATAAGCTAAACGAGATGTTGTCTCTCTCTCTCCCCTCCTTTTCTCTCTCTCTCTGTCCCCACAGACACACACACACACACACACACACACACACTCTCAATCTCTCTAGTGAACCTATATTAACTTCAGTCACTGTAATTGTTCCCCAAAGGAATACAACTTGTAATGAAATTCTGAGTAAATTACTACAATATTAGCCTAATGTAAAAAGATATGTGCAGGACCCCAAGCAAATGAGATCACACATCCCAATATGTACAGAGTTATAAAATTATATATAACAGTATAAGATAACACTCCTGTATGTACACTAGCAGGCTGGGTAAACTGAATATGGTGCAATGGAATCAATCCCCCCACACAGGCAAAGATAAAAAGTAAGGAGAAATTTGTTGTGTGTGAAATGAAAATAGTAACACATTATACCTCCATATAGCTAAATAGAGACTTACCTCAATGTGACAGCAAGCCCCACATCTATTATATCACATACCTCACAGCACATACCCACACATACATACACACATGCATCCACATCTCACACATGCTGAAGTCCTATAATATGTCAGCTTGAAGAAGAAAAGGTCTGTGGATGTTAATTTCTGTAGTGTCCCATAAAGCCAATATCCAAGTTCATCCCATCTGCTACCATATTGAGATGTAAAATAAGTTTAATCTCAAAAGCTCATCTCTGTTGTGTGTTTTTGAGATTTCCTTTTAAGACCATTACTGACATATCTGAGACTGAGTGGTCAGGCTGGGAGAAGTGATGCCCCACTGGTTTTTCAGTCTTCCTTGCTGTAATAGTATGCCTGTGTGAGTTCATCCTAGTGCGGAGCTGTTGGCGTGTCTCTCCTACATAACCTGTTTGTGGACATCTCTTGCACTGAATAGAAATAAACAACATATCGTGACATTCATGTATAACTCCCATGCACCTGGAATTGTCTGTTTTGTGATGTAACCACACAGTCTGAGGTAGAAATTAGCCCACAAGTCTTGCAGGGGCGTTGATTGCAGGGTCGTGTGCCATTGTGTGACATGGTATTCTGTTCCGGTGAAAGTTTGCTCCTAATAATTAGGCTGGATAAATTTGGCGGTTGCTTAAAAGATAGTAGTGGGAGTTCCTTAAAAATACAATTAAGGGTGTCATCCTCACTAAATATTGGGTGGAGATCTTTAATAATCTTACTCAGACGTTCAAGGTCTGGATGATATGTGACTACCAAGGGTATTCTTTCTGTAGCTGTCTCTGTCTCTGTCTGTAGCTGTGCACTGATGTTTTTTTAAACAACTTTACTGGTATTCTTGTCTTTAATGCATACATTGTAATTTCATGAGCCCTATAACTATCTTAGTTTGTCTTTAAGCTGGGTGGGGGGTTGCCTTTCAGTAATCACATCCTTATACTGACTGTGGCACTCATGGCTTGATTTGGGAGTTATCTGCTTCAGCAGTGTTATCTTATGTCAATTAAATTTATGTGCAGTAGGATTCTTTATGTTTGTTGCACCAAGCACATCTTAACCCAAGGTTCATTCGGACTGAGGGCAGTATTGTACTGTTTAACTTCTCTGACATCATCTTCTGTTTTTTTTTTTTTTTTTTTTTAAATGAGTATTTTAAACCAATGGGGATTTTTTTCTGTTTTTCTCTGCATTATCTAGCTGTTATAAGTATTGTATTTTCTAAACAACTGCCATGAGCTTCTGAAGAAGGACTGGTTGGTCCGGAAAGCTAGAGCACTTTGTTCTTGTTGTTACATCTATGTTGGTCCATTAAAAGGTATCAAATCATTTACTTCTGGATCTATTCTTGCAAGGACCAATACGGCAACTACTAAATCAAGATTTCAGAATATTCCAAGAAATTCTGCACAATTTCAGCAGTGTTTTAATGTGGATTAGTATTCCACAGTTTCTACAAATCACAGTCTAGTTTTCCATGGTTTGTGGGGAAACTAATCCACTGTTTACATAAACCACACAACACAGAACAGCTGTTTATGTAAACAAAATCATGAAACACAAACCCATGGTTCATGTAAACTGTGGCTTAGTGTTCCGTATTCTGCCCGCAGAATTCTGCCACTCCACATCTGACAAAATTCTATAAATTTAGTCAAACTTTTTAAGGCATTTTACCAAATTCTGTTCCACTAGAATTTGAAAATATTACACACCACTGGTGCAGAATGTTCCCCTCACTATCTCTCCCAGACTCATACATTATTCCCAGTGTACTTAAACAAATTAACAAAAACTATCTAACTAAATAAATAAATGATATCTAATGTTCTTCATTTAACAATGCATTTATGGATACAGTCAGAATGCTGGTGTTTCATGACCCCAGTACAGTTTTTGCAAGGCTTGTGGTCCTAATTCTGAGAAAGTAAACAACATGTTAAATAACTGTGGAGCAGCTTGGAAATAGAAACACAGAAACATAGAATTTGGCAGCCATAAAAAATCATCATACACCCTGGGCTGGATTTTCAAAGGATGGCATGGGGCTTGTGGCAAGCCCTGTGTCAGACTCTGGCATTGTCACAGCTGCAGCATTCCAGACTGCTGCAACACCACCTGATTTTACAATCTCAGGTGCAGCTGTGGCAGTTTACCTGCTTTACAGCAGCTTGTGTCACATCGCTGGTGCAAACTCTGTGTCGGGGATCCCTAACAATGATGCATGCTAGACCACAGAAAGATGATCTAGCAGGCATTGAATGTATGCAAGGGATGTCAACTCATGATATATTAATGCAATCCTTGTGTGCCATAGCTAGTGGAAATTCTGGCCGTCTGAAAATCCAACCCCCTGTGTCCAAAATGTTTTTTGTTCCTTTTTTCTTTATGCTTCATAAAGAGCCTGGAAATGAGAACTTCAACAAAAGCCTCTGCCAATTGCCATTTGTACATACAACATATGTACAATAGTTTTTAGTAATTTTTTTTTCAATGAATTAAACATTATTGTGCTAGCTTCATGGTGTGGTAGAGTTAAGCATCCGCTCAGCACACAAGCAACCAGGGTTCACTCCCTAAGCCTTGGATGGCAGGGGTGAAGGCTGGCAGGAAAGGCAACAGAGCATCAATGAGGGTACTCAGGGGAGAACTAGTGATATCACTGACTACCCTTTTTAACAAATCATGGGAGGATGGTGAGTTCCCTGAAGACTGGAGGAGGGTGGATGTGATTCCTCTTCACAAATGTGGAAGCAAGGCAGAGGCAGAAAACTACAGACCTGTTAGTTTGACCTCAGTGGTAGGACAAATGCTGCAATCACTTCTGAAAGAAAGAATTGTTGAGCACCTATAGGCCAGCGGGGCACAGGATCCAAGGCAGCATGGATTCACAGTGAGAAGGTCATGTCAGATGAATCTAATAGATTTCTTTGACTGGGTGACCAAAGTAGTACAGTAGGGAGGGACTGTGGACATGGTCTTGGCTGAACAACAGGACACAGAGGGTAATAGTAAAAGGAGTCCACTCCAAAGAAATGTGGGTTACTAGCGGGGTACTGCAGGGTTCACTACTGGGACAGATCCTTTGTAATGTCTTTATAAGTGACATTGCAGAGGGACTAGAAGGAAAAGTATGCCTCTTTGCAGACAACACAAAGATCTGCAACTGGGTTGATACACAAGGGGGATGGAAAGGATGAAAAGGGGCTTGTCAGGGTTGGAGGAATTGTGAAAAGTATGGCAACTTAAATTCAATGCAAAGAGGTGCAACGTAATGCATCTGGGAAACGAAATCCAAGAGGAAGAGTACACAATGGTGGAGGGGGGTACTAACAACAAAATAAAATGGAAAGGGACCTGGGGTAGTCATATCAGATAACCTAAAGGTAAACAAGCAATGTGAGAAGGCAGTAAGGAGGGCTGGGGGGATACTTGGATGTATAGGGAGAACATCACCAGTAGAAAACAGGAAGTTGTTATCCCTCTGTACCGACAGTTGGTGACACCCCATCTGGAGTACTGTGTGCATTTCTGGAGATCCAATCTTCACAAGGCATAGACAGGATGGAGGCAGTATAGAGGAGGGCAACTAAAATGGTGCAGGGTCTGCACCAGAAGCCATGCAAAGAGAGACTAAAGGAGCTTAATATGTATACCCTCAAGGAAAGGAGGGAGAGGGGGACATGATAGAAACTTTCAAGAACCTCAAGAAAATCAACAAAGTCCAAGAGGGCAGCATCTTTTAGAAAAAGTGATGTGCAAGAACAAGGGGGCACAGTTTGAAGATGGGGGGTGGCTCAGGGGCAATGCGAGGAAATATTATTTCACAAAGTGGGTGGTGAACACATGGAATGGCCTTCTTGATGAGGCCATGGGATGAAAAACAGTGGGGGGATACAAGAATGCATGGGACAGACATAAGGCAATTCTGGTGAGGGTTAGGAAGAAGTAGGCTGTTGGTTAACTAGGATCTGAAGCTTATCCATTATGTAGGGAAATGAGCAGACTGGGTGGGCCAAGCAGTCCTTATCAGCCATCAAAGTCTATGTCTATGTCTACTCTCTCCTCCCAGGGGTGGGTGGAATGGTGCATTGCTCAGTGATTGGATCTCATTGGTAGTGTCTTGAATGACTTGGGCCACCAAACTAACCATACACATCTGGCACCTCCCCAATGCATACATGGCTCTGTCAGGGGTACTAGAGGGGAGGAAGCAAAACAGGGAGAAATCCTCTACTTCAGAAAACCTGATGACAGCCCTATACTAGGCCACTCTACACTGACATGATCTACCCAGCTGATGTCCCCAGCAACAAGATGGTTCCTCCCCTGGTGGCAGTGGGGAAAGAATACTCCAGACACTAACATATCACAGGATATAGGTGATCTGCAGATCATGAACTGCAGTAAGTCATGAATCTGGTTGTTAGTGGGACTTGTGGAGTCAAAAGGAATGGGGAGAATAGTGGGTAAGGGAGGATCCAAAAGGAATTCTACAGTGTTGTAAATGTTTATCTTCTCAAATTAGGTTGATAAGCCTTGAGAAACATCAGCATTCCAATAACAGCTATTAATGCATGATCAAATAATGCTCTGAAATTGAATAAGTTCTAATGAAATATTTGTGTTAAATGAGTAACTATTCTACTTATTGCATGAATCAGACTGTGCATAGAATTTCAGTACTGTCAAGATAACTTACAGAAAGGGCTGAGATGTATTTTGGTGCTATTACCTCATGCATAAAGTTAACTTCTGGAAAGAAGTAATTCATTAACAGACTGCAACATCAAGCGGTACTGTTCTGAGATGAGTATTTGTTCTCTTTTCACTGGAAATAAGATTCTGCTTTACTGTCAAGTAGTTAAAATAGTAACCTGTTTGGTTCAGCTGTTTCTGTAGACAAAAAGCTTAAATCAACAAAAGAGAATGTCTGGTAAAAGAGGGTCAGAAATACAAACTCAGGAACTGAGAGTCACAGTAGTGTCTCCAGATATATTAGAAACAATGACTGTTAGGATTCAACAAGAAAAGAATAGTTAACTCAGTGTAACAGCAGATCATCCAGAGACTCTCCTCCATCAGGTCACATCTATGGAACTGTAAGCCATTGGTGTCAGGATCACTCAGAAATTTTTTCAAGCCAGGGACCATCCAAGAGGATGTGCAAAATCCATGCCTATATAATCATGGCCGAGCCCATTGCTACTAATTTCTCTACTGGAAATAAGCTGGGAGACCCTCTTACCATAAGGAACCAGGAGACCAAGCCAGTAGCAAGCACATAAGGAGCAGCATGGGACAGGAAATATAAATAAAGCACTTATGAACAGTACACCTCCAAAGAAGGCAGTGCACAAACCTGACAGCTTATAGTCACAAAAGTGAGAAGGAGGTGCACAGTGGCCCAGTGGAGGAGATTCTCATGAAGATCTACTATTACAGTGAGTCACTGTTCTATCTTCATTGAGGATATCTCCTCCATTGGCCCGCCCCTCTTGAATGATTCCAAAGCAGTAGAAAGTACCCAGGGAAGATGGAAGAGTCTGAAATGTCAGCATGGATGACAACAACATCTGCAGTAGGGTGAACACTCCAGGGGGTGGAAAGGATGAGAAGAGACTTGGGAAAACTTTTTAAGTGGTCAATGGTATGATAGCTGACAGCTGGGTTTCAATGTGAAAAAGTGCAAACAAAATGCACTTAGGGCATGGGTGGGGTGGTATTGATGCACACTATGCAGGAATGAGACCTGTAGACAATCATAGTGGATGACCTAAAGGTAGCCAGTCAGTTGGGAGGGCCAGCAGGATGCTGGGGTGCATAGGGAGGGGTATCACCAGCAGAAAGAAGGAGGTGGTATTGCCACTATATAGAGTGCTGGTAAGAACCCACCTAGAGTATTATATCTAGTTCTGGAGATCACATCTCAGGATGGATATCGAGAAAATAGAGGCAGTTCAGAGAAGGGCAAATGAAATGGTGAAGGGTATGTACTAAAAGCCTAAGCACTGATAAGCAGCAGGAAAATCCCAGCCTCTCCCTACAAAACAGGGTACTAAATGAGAAAAAGACTGAGGTAGAAAGGTCAGTGGGGGATGCTGCAACAGAAGGTAAAGCCATCAAAAAATGGAGCGCAATAAGTACTAATGCCCGTAGTCTGGGTAACAAGCTTCCTGAATTAGTGGCCTTGATGGAGGAGGAACATCTGGATATTGTGGCAGTCACAGAAACATGGTACACACAAAACCATGACTGGGACATAAACATACCAGGATACACTATCTACAGGAGGGACAGGGAGGGTAAAAGAGGAGGAGAAGTAGCTCTTTACATAAGGGAAGGGAAGGAATAAAAGCAACAGAACAAAAGGGTAAACAGGAAGAAGAAGAAGCACTGTGGGTAAATTTGGAGACAGGCAATGGCACCACAATCCGCACAGGGGTTGTATACAGACCCCCTTCTCAGGGGAAGGAAATGGACAAGGAAATGATAGAAATTATACTTAGAATGGCAGAAAAAGGGGAGATATTGCTGATGGGAGATCTGAATATGCCAGATGTTAACTGGAGTGCAGTTGCAGAAGCCATTTCGAAGAGTGGGGTTATTCTAGATGCCCTATAGGGGGCATGCCTTAGACAACTAGTATTGGAGCCCACTCGAGACGGAGCAATCTTAGACCTGGTTCTCTCAAATGGAGATGGAGAGAGGATCATAGATGTGAAGTGGGTAGCCATCTGGGAACTAGCGACCATCGAACAGTATGGTTCACAATAAACACAGCAATAGAGTCAAGCTACACAAAGGCAAAAGTACTGGCCTTTTAGGAGGGCTGACTTTGCTAAATTGAGTGAGTGCCTAAGGAATGCACTAGCAAATGGGCAGGAAGGAGGGGTGGAAGAACAATGGGGAATAATAAAAACTGCCATCTCAGAGGTAACGAGCCTTTGTGTGAAGCAAATAAACAAAACAAAACGATGTAAGAAACCACTATGGTTCTCAAAGGAAGTGGCAGTGGAGGTTCAAGAGAAAAAGAAAGCATTCAGGAAGTACAAGGAATTGCAGAAGTAGCAGGACAGAGAACTGTATCAGTTAAAGCAAAAGGAGGCTGGGAAGGCAGTCAGGACAGCAAAGGCCCAAACCAAGGAAAGGATAGCCAACTCAGTTAAGAAGGGGGATAAAACCTTTTATAGGTACATCAGGGAGCGAAGGAAGACCATGGGAGGGATAGTGAGGCTTAATAAAGGGGAAGGAGGGTGGGCAGAGGGAGACTGTGAAAAGGCAGAGATACTAAACAAATATTTTTGCTCAGTATTTACAAATGAAGAGGGAGGTACCTAAACAAACAGTAGAAACACTCTGGATACAGAAGTTGATACCAGCCCATTTACTGAAGAAAGGGTTCTGAAGAACTCTTAAAACTGAAGGTGGACAAAGCAATGGGGCCCGATGGGATTCATTCCAGAATTCTAAAAGAACTAAGGGTAGAACTAGTGACACCACTGACTACCCTTTTTAACAAATCATGGGAGGATGGGGTGGTACCCGAGGACTGGAGGAGGGCAGATGTGATTCCCCTTCACAAAGGTGGGAGCAAGGCAGAAGCAGGAAACTACAAACCTGTTAGTTTAACCTCAGTGATAGGGAAAATGATGGAATCACTTCTGAAGGGAAGAATTGTCGAGTATTTAGCGGCCAGAGGGGCACAGGACCCTAGGCAGCATGGATTCACAGCGGGAAGGTCATGCCAGACGAATCTGATAGATTTCTTTGACTGGGAGAAAAAAGTAGTAGATCAGGGAGGGGCTGTGGACATGGCCTACCTAGACTTTAGCAAGGCATTTGACACAGTCCTACACAAAAGATTAATATACAAATTAGAGAGCCTGGGAGTGGGTCCCAAGATGACAGCCTGGGTAAAGAATTGGCTGGAGAATAGGACACAGAGAGTAATAGTAAATGGAGTCCACTCAGAAGAATGGGGGTTTACTAGTTGGTACCGCAGGGTTCAGTATTAGGTCCAGTCCTCTTCAATGTCTTTATAAGCGACATTGCAGAGGGACTGGAAGGAAAAGTATGTCTCTTTGCAGATGACACAAAGATCTGCAACAGAGTTGATGCACAGGGTGGGGTGAAAAGGATGAGAAGGGACTTGGCAAGGTTAGAGGAATGGTCAAATGTATGGCAGCTTAGATTCAATGCTAAGAAGTGCAAGGTAATGCACCTGGGAAACAAAAACCCAGGGGAAGAGTACACAATGGGGGGTGAGATAATAACAACAACAAAAATGGAAAGGGACCTGGGGTAGTCATATCAGATGACCTAAAGGTGGGCAAGCAATGTGAGAGGGCAGCAAGGGCTGGGATACTGGGATGCATGGAGAGGCATCACCAGTAGAAAACAGGAAGTTATTATCTCTGTACAGACAGCTGGTGAGACATTATCTGGAGTACTTCGTGCAGTTCTGGAGACCCAATCTCCGCAAAGACATAGACAGGATGGAAGCTGTCCAGAGGAGGGCAACTAAAATGGTGCAGGGTCTGCACCGGAAGACATATGAAGAGAGACAAAAGGAGCTTAATATGTATAGCCTCGAGAAAAGAAGGGAGAGGGGGGGACATGATAGAAACGTTCAAGTACCTCAAGGGAATCAACAAAAGAGGGTATCATCTTTCAAAAAATGAGGTGTGCAAGAACAAGAGGGCACAATTTGAAGATAGAGGGGGGCAGCTCAGAGGTAATTTAAGGAAGTATTTTTTCACAGAGAGGGTTGTGGATGCATGGAACGGCCTTCCGGAGGAGGTTGTGGAGTCAAAAACAGTGGTGGAATTCAAGCATGCATGGGACAGTCATAAGGCCATTCTAGGGGGTGGGGGTAGGAAGAAGTAGGCTGCTGGTTAACTAGGATCTGCAGCTTATCCAGTAGGTAGGGAAATGGGCAGACTGGGTGGGCCAAGTGGTCCTTATCTGCCGTCAAATTCTATGTTTCTATGAGAGAATAAAGGATCTATGTATACCCTTGAAGAGTGGAGGCAGATGGGGGATATGATAGAGACCATTAAATACCTCACAGGGGTAAATAAGGTCCAGGAGGGGAGAATATTTCACAAAAGAAAGAAGCTCAAGAACAAGGGGTCATGCTACGAAATTGGAGGGGAATTGATTCAGGAGAGATCTGAGGAAGTACGTCTTCACAGAAAGAGTGGTGGATTCTTGGAACTGCCTTCCAGTGGAGGTGGTGGAGGTGAAAGCAGTGGTGGGGTTCAAGAATGCATGGGATAGGCATACGAGTATTGTAGTGGAAAGGAAGTGGGAGGGAGAAAGGGCTGTAAATCATGTAAGAGCTGTGGTGATATAGTAGGTGGGGAAAAATGGACAGACTGGGTGGGCCAAGTGGTCTTTATCTGCTGTCAAATTCTATGTCTCTATGTTTCTAGGACAGAAGGCCTTGCAACATCACATGATCAAAGCCAGTCCATCTATGAGAGACAATGTCTAGGTTATAATGCATAGTGAAAGTATGCACAGTACACAATGTGGTAGCAGCACATATGTTAGCTGCAAAAACATTCTGAAAGAAAGAAACAGAAGTGGCCATACTTGCATAGAGTGGCCACGTACAGCACCAGGAAGTCCCTCATTGTACTTCCTATAACAGAACATAATACAGTTAGCCAGTCATTTGGACAGGCACTGCTGAGACACAGGGGCTCCCTCTTTCATGGGGCATTGAAAAAAAATGCTAAAAGGACTTTCTGCAGTTCTTAGTGCAATCAAGATAGAAATGCAGTGTCCTATGTGAACATTAAGGGTATGAGCAAAGCCTCACCTTTGTTAGCATGCTCTGGATAATATACAGGAAGGAGTATGGTCCGATTCAATGTGAAATCAGAGACCACTTTAGGTAGAAAATTAGGATTGGTTGGAAAAGACACCGTCTCCTTGTGGAAATTCAAACATAGAGGCTGCCGCATCAGAGCCTGAAGCTCATAAATCCTATGAGCAGAAGTCATGGCTATCAAAAACAGTATTTTTCATGAAAAGAAACATCCCACAGCCTCAAACAGAGCGAAAGTCTATTTTTCTAAAATGAAATTGAGGTCCCAAGATTAAACTGGTTTACAAACTGGGGGACTCATGTGTAGAACACCCTTCAAAAATGCATGGGACACCTCTAATTGTGCCACTGGGCACCCATCAATATGGCCATGGAAAGCTGAAACAACAGCCAAGTGCACTTTAAAGGAGGAGTACTGGAGTTCGGAGTCAGATATGGACAGAATGTAGTCTAGTACAATATTTACAGGACATGTAAATGGTTTCACTGAACAGGAAGTACACCATATGGAGAAGACCTTCCATTTCAAAGAGTAGATGTGTCTCTTGGAAGGCTTTCTAGCCACAGGCAAGACATCAACCACCTCTGGGGGGGAACTCCAACACAGGCAACGGGTATGTTTTCAGGGATGGCAAATTGATGAAGGATCCAAGATGGTGGCTACACACTATGCTAGCTTAGGAGAAGCTGAAGGAGCAGGGTTATGCTAAAGTTTGTTGGTAATTTTAAAAAGGAAAGCCACTGTTGCTTTAATTGAGCATAACATTTCCAGACCATCTTGTGCTTACCATCTTGGTCTGCAGAATTGCTCTGGCTTTCTGTTTCTTTACCATTAGGAAGAAGACAAAGAAGCAGTGGAATAGTTCAGTTGGACCAGGAGAGACAGAGGGCCCTTTGTGTGTGCTTCATTCTAGTGCAACTCTGCAATTATGTGGCTGCGAAAACTGAAGATATAAACCAGATTGGAATAAGGCATTTGGGAATCACCTCATGAACTTGATATTTTTCTCAACATGAAGACCTCCCTCCCTCATGGGAGAGAATGGATTATCCTTGGTGATTTCAAGCTAAATTGGCAGTCCACTCATTGTGATGCCACCAAGGAATCTATCCTCGGCTTCAGCCTACATCAGCTCATCTCTGAGCCAACTAGAACCACCAATAGAACAGGGACTCAGTCCCTCATTGATTGGATTCATATCTCTGACCCCTCCATGTCACTTCCTCTGGGGTTCTCTCTGACTTGATCAGTGATCATTGCAATGTTTACTGCTGCTGGTCAGCCAAAACCCCACACTGCCCACACAAATTCATCTAGACCAGGCATCTAAAAACCTCAGTCCTTCTGAGTTCTCGAACGCTGTTCTCACCCAAGACTGGTCCTTCAAGAACTCCATTACTAACATTGATGAAGCCCTTGAAATGTCCAGCAACAAGTTCCTTACCCTTTGTAACCTCTTCCTCCCTCTAAAAAAATTCAGGATTAAAGGTTCAAGTCAATAATGGGTCTTCTCTCATCTTCTTAATATCATGTGGGACAGAGACCTTGCCTGGTCCATATACAGAAACACAGACTTCCCCACCTGCTCCAAAATTACAAAACCCTCAGTAACAAATGCAAGTCTGCTGTCAGATCAGCAAAATCCTCCTTCCTCCTGGAGAAACAGCACTCATCACTAGGGAACTCAAAGCGCATGTGGACCACCCTCAACAACCTCATCGGCAGGAGTCATTCCAATGAACAAATCTTTCTCTCTTCTAATGGCATTGCCATCTCTAGTCCTTTTGAGGTAGCCTCAGACTTCAATCAATAATTTGGGGGCCTTAACAAATATAAGCACACCTTCCCCCACACTCCCATCACCCTCCCCCTAGTCTCCCACCCCAGATTCTTTTTTCAGTATCTCTCCTTCTCTGAGGTAGTTAAACTTATTAAAACTAATGACCCTTGATCATCAACTGGGACTGACAACATCGACTACAGGGTGCTAAAACTGGTCTGTGATTTCTTGGCAGTTCTTCTCACCAACATTCTTAACTATACCCTCTGCACTGGATCCTTCCAGCATAAATGGAAATGTGTAGTCATTAAACCAGTCCACAAGTCCAGTCCCAAGGATCAAGTTACCAACTGCCGTCCTCTCTCCTTCCTTGGTCCCTTTTCCAAAATCTTAGAAAAAATTGTTCACAAGCAAACCACAGACTTTCTCAACAACACAATCTTCTATCCAAAGCACAACATGGCTTCTGAGCTGGACACAACATGGAGACTGCCCTCATAAAGTTTACTCATTTCATAGTTGGAGCCATCGACAAAGGCTTTTGCACTGGATCAGTTTTTGTGAATATCATAAAAGCATTCGATCTTATTGACCACAATGTTCTCCTCCACTCTCTGACCAATCTCCACTTCTCCCCTGAAGTTACTCAATGGTTCCACAACTACCTCACTCTCAGGTCTCATCAAACCACCATAGGTGGGGTCCTCTCTGAATCCTGTCACTTTAAGTATAGTGTACCTCAAGGATCCATTTTGAGTCCCCTTCTCTTTTCCCTAGTAGTAAACTCCCTCCCTGAAGTCTGCACAGACAGAGAGCTCATTCTCTATGCAGATGACGCTGCCCTTTTCTGTAAGAACAAGAACCCCACCTCTCTCCTTAACAAGCTACAGGCTGATTTCCTTCGGCTTCATTCCTGGTTCACATCCAAAAGTCTTGTCCTCAACTCTAAGAAGACAAAGATCATGGTTTTATCCAGCCCCTGAAGACCACTTGTCTCTGACTTCTCCCTGTATGACAACTATGGTAACCCCATAGATATAGTTAACAAATTCAGGTACCTTAGTCTACTCCTTGGCTGCCACCACAACTTCAATGCACACATCAGTCTCACCATCCAAAATGCTCACCAAAGACTTGGTTTGCTCCACAGTATGAAGCAGTTCCTTAATAAAGAATCCAAGTCCCTCCTAGCATCCAGCTTCCTTCTCCCCCTGTTCGACTATGATGCTCTTGTCTCTTTCCTCCACCTCTCCCTGAAAAATGTAAATAGGCTGCACAGCTCCTACCACCACATGATCCATTTTGTCTCTGGTCTTCTCAAATTTACCCACCACTGCAACTTTTACAGAATCTCTGGCTGGTCATCACTTGAGAACTGACTTAATAGCAAAATCACCACCTTCTTCCACAAACTCTTCTATGATCTCCCTGAACTCAGACTTTGTCCCTCCACCACCTCCTTCAAGCACAACATAAACAAGCACCTGTCCCTCAACTCCTCTTGCAGCTGTTCCCTGGCCTGACTGTCTTTTCTTTTCTCCTCCTCTAAACTCAACACTGTGTCACTCGACTTTCACACACTCTCGACTCTAATTTCACACTGGCTTTCTGACTTAAAAAAAAATCTTAGCACTAGTTCCCCATTTTAGCTCTCTCTCCATGGCACTTATTCATTCCTATGGGATCACTCCTGAATGTCTCTGATATGTTATTAATTGTCCACCTCTTGTTACATACTTCCTGTCTTAGATTCCTGTACATTGTCTCTTGTTTTATTGTTGTTTGTTTGTTTTTTTAACTGGAAGCTTGTGAAAACAGGCAACTTTGCTCACACGCCTTTCCAGTATATAACAAATAAAATGAAATTAAATGAATATGTTTGCAAGATCTCCTGCTGTTCACTGGTGTTTTCTGCTACTTGCAAGTAATATCACAAAAGAGACTGGTGAATATGGCTAACTGCATAAAAGGTCTTCAAAGCAAGACATCTACTCAAAGGTGTACAGTCTGAAAAGTGTCTGACAAGCAGAAGGAACATTTTCATTTCAGTTACATTGCTACCAAAAGGGATGTGAACATTGTTTGTTTTTTATCACAATACTCTTTTACTTCTCCTGAGGAGTGGGAATGTTGGTCATCCAGCCGTGAGCACCTGCTCCCCTGGACCCGGATCTGGTTTGCGATTCGCTGTCCTCCATGCAGGCTGGCCAACACCTTAGAGAGGTGCACCTCCCTAGGTCTGGGGATGCAGTAAACAGCAACCAGCTGCCATGACCACCACACCATTTTCTGCCTGAATTTCTCCCCCTGGAGCCAGACGTGCAATGATGTCAGTGCACTAACATGCAGACATCCGCTGAGCTCCAGACCACTGCTATGTGCCACTACTGTGGTGCACCCAACTTCTGTCAGGTGCCACTGCAGATCTACACAAACCCCTACACCCACCCCAGAAAGAGGAGAGCAGTCACACAGTGCTGCATCCTCCCTTCCCCTGCCAACCTCCGATGGCCCGGGCCTGTTCCCGAACCCATTTTGCCGACATTGCACTAGGTGTAGCATCCAGTGCCTTAACCCCAGCACCACCAGGTTGGCCATGAACATTGTTTTTAATTCCCTCCTCTCTATTTTCTTTTTAGCTTTTAGTATCCCCTAGCCTTTTTACCAGATGCTGTTGAAACATTACGGGGTAAAACAGGGCAATAATATTGGATGGGATGAAGAAAACGTGGTTTTCTTTTAGGATTTTTTTTTTATATAACCTCCTGATTAACACTGAATTTTATACATTTTTTACTTATGGTTTAATTCAGGTGCTATATACTGTGAGACAGGTGACAAGATGGCTGAGGTGCTGCTTCACTCCATCCCGCCTCTGTGTTTGTTCAGGTCTTGTTGGGCTCCTGAGAGCTCTAATTTGAAGCTTTTTATTTTCTCATAGCTTCAAATTTAGTAAATGGAACTCAAGTTTTTCTAAGCCCATAATATTTAAAAAAAGAGTTACTTTGCTGCTGAGATAAAAGTATGGTACTGAGCTGAGAGCACTGATGTGCAGTTGATCCATTCTGATGGGTGTCTGGAAGCTCTCATTTAAAGATTTTATCCCTCGCAGTTTTAAATTTAGTGAATGAAGTCAAGTTCTTTGAGCTTGCATAATGCAGAAAACAGTTTCTTTGGTGTAAACTTAAAAGTATGGTGCTGAGCTGAGTTCATCATCGAGCAGGCATGCTGGCCAGCCATTGGCTTTTTTGGCATTCTTTTTGGCTTATACCTGACAGGAATGAAACTGATAAGGTACATGGAGAAGAGCTGGAAGGTGGGAAGAAATTGGTGCCCATTTTCTGGATAACAGAGCTTTTCATATACTGTGGAAAGCACATGCTTTCTGATATGCACATTTTTGTTTATTACAGGTATGCCATGGTTGCCTGGGGAGTGGGGGGGGGGTGGTATCTCCTTTGCTTCAAAGGAAGATGAAAGATAATTGCAGTCAGATGAGCTATTTTCTTTTTTCTATTTTCTCACAGGTCTCTGTTACCATGTTACCATGGTTTTCTTTATATAGCTCAATGTTTAACTTACTGAAAATGGCCTTGTACACACTGCTGAGAGTTTAGAACTATGAGTACTCCCCTACAAGCACACACTCCTGTAAAGGGGTAAATGGTGGAAAAAGGTTACCATGGTCATTAACCTGCAGGTATACCTCCATTTTACAATACCACTGAGGAGCTGCATTCATGGGTGATACTTTAGGGTTTAGAGATATGTTGACCGTTTTGCCTGATATGCATGTGGATTCTATGTTGCAAGAATGAAGTAGCTTAATGGACTACATTTTTGGATAAAACTCTTGCTGGTGTTGGCCCGGGCAGGGAATACTCTGGGCAGGGTCTAGAGCCAGAAGATACTAAAGGGTGGACTCTCTCAGTGTGGGAGCCAATCACTTAAACATGTATGGCTTGAATATAGCACCTACAGGAGACAGAGCAATAATACTAACCTATGATGGCAGTGGAGTTAGGTGTTTTGGTTCAATTTGCCAGTTCTGACACATCTGGAGAACTTTGAACTGAGTCACCATATGGTTTTCTTATGTCTATACTATAGCAAGGTGCAGGAAGCAGTAAACTCCACTTTTGTACACTTGCTTAATTTTTAGCAAGCTAACTCTTTTATAGACCATGCCACAAGTTGTAATTATCCCTATTCTGGAAATATATGCACACCTGCTCCTTCTGTTTCTATGCAAAAGGTACTCATAGCTGTTTACAGTGACAAGGGACTCAATTCTGTAAAATAAATCAAGTAAGCAAGCAAAGTTTATTTATGGAACACTATTGCAAACAGATCATAGTGTTTTACAACATAAATCATAAAATCATGAAACATCCATTTCAGCAGAATAAAAAACATTAGAAACATATTATGAAACAGCAGGATTAAATATCAGAAAATGCCAGTACGAATAATTAGATTTTTAAGGCAGATTTAAAGGCCTCAATGGATGGGCACTCCCTAACCTGGCGAGGTAGAGAATTCCACAGGGTCAGAGCTGCAAAAGCAATTGATCTAGCACCTGACGTTGTCAAATGGACATTGAGAATCTCTAGTAATCCCTCATTGGCAGAGTGGAGGGGACAAAAGGGGTGGTAAGGACAAAGAAGAGCTTGTAGATACCATGGTCCTAGTCTGTGTAGAGCCTTATATGTCAGTAATCTGACCCTGATATTGACCCTCCACCACACTGGCAGCCACCACATTGGAGCACAGGTGTGACATGGCAGGATCTTTGATAAGCCAGCCAGCAACCCGGCAGCCATATTCTGCACCAGCTGCAGGTGGTGAAGGTCCACCCCCAGTAGCCCTAGGTATAGGGAATTTCAGTAATCAAGGCACGTGGTCACAAAGGTGAGGACCGGTGTTGGAAGATCATCAGGTGGAACCAGGTGCTTTATCCGGGTGATATTCCTCAGATGGTGAAATGAGGTCTTGACAACAGCTTACACCTGAGACTTAAGCATTAGCCTGCTATCAAGCATAATGCCCAGATTCCACACCCAGTTAGAGGTCACCAGCTGGTTGTCACCCAGCCAAAGTCCAGATGGCTGCCCAGCTGGCAACCTCTCTACCCAATGACCTGGGTCCACAACCAACCCCTCAGTCTTATCCAGATTCAGTCTCAGCTAATTGGCACTCATCCAGTTCTAAATCTCAGAGGGGGCAGTTGCTAATGTCCAAAACAACATCGTTTTGGTTCAGATACAAAGGACATGTACAGTTAAGTATCATCTTCATAGTAGTGAAAACTCAACTCGTACTGCATAATAATGTCCCCCAACTGCTGCATGTACACTGCAACAACATGGGGGAAAGCACAGAGCCCTGTGGTACATAACATGGCAGGGGAAGGGGAGCTGAGGAGAAAATTCCTAACTCTACTCTCTGCATCCTGCAAGTGAGAAAGGAGTGAACACATCTGAGGACTGTACCAGTCAGTCCACAGAATAGCCTCAGGCGCTCTAGCAACACCCATGGTTCATGCTGTGAAACGCTGCAGAGAGCTCAAGGAGGACCAAGATGGAATGACTCCTCTGATCTCTCACTGTCAGGAGAGCAATAAGTACCCAAACTAATGTGGTCTTGGTACCATGCGTCTTCCTGAAACTGGACTGGAGAGGATCATAGATATCGTTGGTGGTCAGATGCTCCTTGAGCTGCAATGCAGCTGTCTTCTCAGTAACCTTACCCACAAAAGAGAGATTAGAGTTGGGCCTGTAGTTTGCAAGACAGTCAGGGTCGAGAGACAGTTTTTCAGGATGGGGTGAACCACCGCCTCCTTCAGGGTGTCCAGAAACACACTAGTCTCTAGTGAATGCTTAACTATCTCAGCAAGGACCAGTCCGATTACCTCCATGTACCCCAGCAGGAGGCACGTTGGACCAGGGTCCAAACTACAGTAAGTCAGTTGCAAATCCCAGCTCATCTTCACAACATCCTCGATCACCAACTGGCTAAAATCTGACCAGACGAATCTGGTGGTTGCAATCTTGAACTGATCTCCGCTCTACCCATTTGATTGAGCTGTACAGAACTCAGACCCAATGGTGCCAACCTTATCTGTGAAGACTTGATCATCATCACACTTCTTCTGTGAAAAAGGTCTCCACTTCTGGAGACAGGTCAGATTGCACAACCTGTCCACAGTAGAGAAAAGCTGAGCTGGCTGATTTATCACAGCTGTAATCTCCCTGGACAGGAACTCTGCCTTCTTACGGGAGACTGCAGATTGATAATCCCTGTAATGGGACGTCAATCTAAGTTTGTCATCATTCAGGCCCGATTTCTGCCAGCATCACTCCAACCTTCTCTCCACTCTCCTCAACTCCCTCAAGGACCCATAAGGTAATCACCTGTGTAAAGCCCAAAGAATCCATCATTTGGAGGAGGTCTTGGCCAAAATGTGAGAGTTCATTGTTGACCCAGACATTGAAATCCCCCAGTACCAATCATCTGGGAGACTCCAACACCATCTTGATGATGAAGTCCACAACTTCCAGTATGAAATCCTTCTCACCCCTGGGAGGACAGTAGACGAGAAGTATCCTACAGCCCACACCTGCACCCATGATGCATTTGAAGGTTCTAGTAATCCAAACTGGCACCTCCACATGGCCCAGTTATGTCTTAAAATAGATGGCTCCCCCTGGCATCTACGATCCAACCTCAGGCGGTGTATCACTCACTACCTGGCTGGAACTGCGGACTCCAGAATGGGACCAGCATTCTCATCCAGCCAGGTCTCATTTATTTTTTTATTTTTTATTTATTGAGATAATCAGTTTTGCAACCTTTGAGTCAGAGACTTGTTTACAAAGGTACCTCGTCTCGGGGTGGGGGGGAGACAACAATTAAATGAGGTTTAGGACAGAGGTTACATACAGGTGAGATACATACATACGTTGAGTTACATGCATCATTATATAAATACATACATACGTTGAGTTACATGCATCATCATATAAACACAGTTGTTACAGTTGTTCAGTTGTACCATTGCCCAGTCAGCCATGGAACCCAGAGGACTTAGGGGCTATTTGAGACAGGGTTATGTTCCACTACAGGCATTTACAGCATTGATGCAAGCCAGATTGGATGACCCAACAAGATCAGCAAATAATGCCGCCTTGTTTCTAATTGACATGGCATTGCATAACACCACCCGATTTGGATGAGCAGTCGAGGTTGACCGCACTATTTGCCCTCAAAAAGTGGCACCCTTGGGTATCAGCACAAAGCAGGATGGACCCCTTTCCTGGGCCCATTTTGCCCCAGGGTGTCTCCTTGGCCCCACAACCCCAATCACCCACTCCACTCCACTCCCCTGCCAAGCCCTGTCCCCACCCTTCCAATGCTCCTTTGCTACATCCAAGGCACAACAGAACCTATAAACTTTGACCGGTAGTAAGGGGTAATCAAAGGGGCAGAGAGCCTGAAGCCAGAGGGAGAGCAGTACCCACCCGTCAAAGCCCTCTGCCAACACATCCTACCGTACTCCCATTCAGTGACTACCAATTAACATATCAATCACCCACTTACTCAGTCGACCATACAATCATTCTCACACTCAACCTCTCTATATCCCCTAACAAATCAAACTACCTACAAAGAAAGAAATAAACCTGTTACCTTAAGACATATACCTAAAAACTTACAACCTAAGAAAAATTAAAAATACAATACAGAATAAAAATAAAACAGAAGAAGCAACATCAGTCAAAAAACAGCAACAGTGCACTAATTTCTGTTTAGAAATTATTGTTCAGTATTATACTGTCCAGATTACAATTGATGAATATAATTTAGTACTGTCCACAAAGCCATGACATAGCATCAATCAAATTTGAGGCTGGAAAAGGGGGCTCTCACTACCCCCTGTCCATAAAGAAATATGTCCAATAAATGAAGCCCTCTCACTGCCACATCAATGTACTTTCATAAGTGGTATGACCATGAAGAAAAAAGAGGCCCTCTCACTGCCTCCAAGGAAAATTAATAAATGTATGAGTATCAGCCAGCTTAATTTTCAGGAGCAATCTCTATTGGTTTCTTCACCGAAAAATATCTTCAACAGAGCCAGTCCCAAGAAAATGGGTTCATTGTTTCAGTTCCATGATGGTCTAAATGCCAGGACCTGAATTCAATCCCTGAGCACAATCATTCCCCCCACCTAGGCCACCGGAGCAACCCGACCCCTGTCAGGCTGCCCCACATGGCTCCAGGAGATTGGGATAATGTTCACCCTTTAGCCAGCACACCTGACCCCCACAAAGGAAAAAATAGCCACACTCCACACCTACCACAAGGTATACCTGTCTGGTTCACCTCATCTTCTGAGCTTCAAAATAGTAGCCTCCCTCAGGACTGCTCCAAAAATCTGGCTCAGTTCACTTCAGGAAGGCAGCCTGAAGACTCAAATGGCCGTCTCCCACTCCACACCATGCCAGTACTCCAGGCTAGGGTACCAGGTAGATCATCCTTTTTGCAGCTAAACCATGACTTTCTCTCACCCAGGTATGGAATCTGTAGTCACTCCTGAAGTTAGTCCCAGCTGAAGCCTACTCTCAACTCTAGCTCCCAAAAATCAAGCAGCTGAAAAATATTTTCAGTGCTGCAAGCAAGCATCACAGTTCTCGCAACATAGATGCACCACTTGCAACTACTGGTGCAGATAATTCCGATAAGTTAAATTATCAGACAAAAGCATTACCAGCTGCTGGTCAAAAAAAATTATTGTACCACCCCATACTGTTGTGATTAACTGCTTGAGAACAATGTTTTAACCCTATGACTGTAACTTTGTCTGTGTGGTTTGTTATATTCGTACAGTTTTTATTTGTTTGGATGCATTTGTAAAACAGAATGTGTTTTTTTCAATTATGCTATCCAATAAACAAATATGAAAAAAAAAGTTAAAATACACCATTCGCATTCAATAGTTTCACTGCTGCCATTTGGTACTTTTAGCCATGACTCAAAACTCAATAAAAACTCACAAATAAAAATTAAATATGAGAAGGTAACACAAAACAACAAGTTAAAAAAATAAAAATAGTAGTTGCTGACTTAAAATGATGACTGGCCCAGTGTGGCAGCCATCTATAGAAGTAACAATTGAAAGGATGAGACAAACTTAAACAGTTCTGTGGTGATTTGCATATGCAGCCCATGATGCTTTGCATTGTGGGGGCATGAGTAATTTTCTATTTCTTTGAAACTTGACTTCCCGGCCAAATGCCCTTTGGGGTAACCATTGCCTCAGTGTTTGCACACAGAGGTTCTTTGTCTTTTAAATTGTTTTTTTATTTTAATTGGGTTCACCACAACATAACCCAGATAGATCATCTTAGGGTAGCTGGTTCATTCCACTGGGGTGTCAAAAAGATGAAGCATGCTGATGAATCCTGGTTGGACGAAACACGTGTCTATGTCTTTTGTTGGCACCCTTTGCTAACTGTGTGAGAGGCCTTTCAGCACCATGCATTTCTGCTTAAAGTTGAACCAGCATAATATTCTGTGGTGATTTGCATATGCAGCCCATGATGCTTTGCATTGTGGGGGCATGTGTGATTTTGTATTTCTTTGAAACAGTTCTGCTTCCAATCATTATTACAACAAAACCATAGTTTAGTCTGGCAGCTTTTGAACTGAACTGGCACACAACCTTTGAATTGAATGGAACTGAAGAGAATGTAAATTTTTCCCACTTTAAATCGAGTCTTTTTTTTTTTTAATTTTTAGGCTTTTATGTATTATTGCCTGAAAACTGAAAATTGATATGCTTAATCTGTTGCTCTAATCCAGCTATGATGTCTATGTTTTTGTGGATACAATGTGTAACAAAAATGTTTTTATTCATTAATATGTAGATTTTGCTACAGAAAGTCTTTAATTGTAGACTCTGTGTTGATTGATAAAAGAAGTATGGCCTAGTTTTGAAGTTTTTTAAGGCAGTTTGTTTGATTCTCATATACAAAAATGTATTAACGACATAACAATGCCTGTGGTCTTGAGCAATTACTGTGCCTGGATCTAATTTAAACCATAAGGAAATGTATCTTAGTGATATAATAATTGCGGCTATAATGAAAATGTATTTAATATGATTATGGATGATTAGTATTGAACAGGAAAATTAGTTTGCATATAGGTGAGGCCATAGTGATTGATCACTGTTTAATTTACAAGTATGGAACTCTAGAGAAACAGAATTTTCAGGCTACTATAGGTTTAACTGTTGCCTGATATTTATTAATATACAAGATGGTGCATAGTACTTTAGACTAATTTTGCTGTTTACTACATATTTGTTGAATCTTTTTTTATGTTTGTTGTTTCACTTGTTTTAATGGTCAATGACTAAACAACAAAAGCAATTAATAACAGAAAAATGGTTTAATTCTGCCTGCACTTATATTAGTAATATTAACCTATTTGAATTTTTGAATTTTCATGCCATGGCCATCACATGACCTGTAAATCTTAAAGAGTGCATGCCCCAGCATTCCTCAAATTCTTTTAGCAGGGAGAGAGAACAGACCAGCATCTGGGGGATGCAGCACTGCCCTGATCTTGATCTTATTTGCTGCTTGCTGTTTATTGTTTTATTTTGTGTATACTTTGTGTAATCTCTGCCTTTGTGGAGCATTGGATTCCTCATTGTGGGACAAACCTTCTGGTAACCTAGCTGACAGCTAGCTGAAGGTGAGTTTTACTTATTTTTGCTCAAGTGCTTACGGATACTAAAATTTGCCAAAAGCTGTGACAGAAGGATCTGAGTTTGTTGCATGCCTGAGCATTTTGAGTACACTGAGTACATTAGAAAATGGAGCTGTTCGGGTAAAAGTGCTTGCTGGATAAATTTCTGTTTTCATTTTTAGATTAAGTTTTGTTTTTTGAAGTAGTACTCAATTTTAAACCTTTTTTCCTACTGTTATTTTTTCAATCCAGTGCTTAATAACAAGTTGTTCACAACTTTTAATTATATTAGTTAGATTTAAAATGTTTTATCTCTGATTTTTTTAGACATCCTTGTTTCTTCCATCAGTGTGTTTTACTCAATCCAGACCCATGAAACTGTTGGCAAAACCTCAATTAGCAACCAACAGGACTTAAGGCTTGCTGAAGAAACTTGTTGAGGCCATTCTAGGATCCTAACATTGTGAACTTTGAAAAACACTCCAGAACTTTGCAGCATTTGGACCTCTCAATATTTCTTTTTTACTGCCAAGCAACACACACCTCTTCTTGGCCTCAAGACCAAGTCAAGAGCGATTCAAGTGAGAGAACACCCAGTTTATTAGCAGCGACTGATACCCAGTTACTTCATGGTAAATTAACCTCTATGTATAACATCTATTAGTTATTATATCTCCTTGTAAAATTGTTAAGGGATTGTGATTTTGGAATTCAGATTCTGTAGATTTTTCAATAGTTGTGTTACTAAGTTAATAAGACAAAATGTATACTAGAAGTGGGAGCATGGTTACCAAAAAGGGGTTAAGAAAAAGAACAGCAATTTTATGGATGAACCTAGTTTTAACCACTTTGACTACAGGCGAAAGTAATAAACTCTTTACATAGTCTTACGCCCTTAAATCTGCTAAACTGGAAAGACCAGAAGCCTTACCAAATTCAAACATCTTGAAACTAGAAAGATCTACTGAGACGAAAGGTAGTAAAAACCCTCAAAAAACAAGATCATTACCCCTCCTTCAAAATTTAAGGAGAATGGGGATAAGTGAGGGTCACTTTCCCTATCAAAACTAATAGATATAGCTACCCCTCAAAAAAGACCTATTACATGTAACAAAGATAAAAAACTAAAAAAAAAAAAACCATAAAAACAAAAATAAAAAAGGGCTGACTTAGAAGTTTCCAAGAAGGAAATGCTAGCTGATTACTTTTCTCCAATTACACTTAGATTAAAGTTCGAACCCTCAGAAGGGAAGAAGGATGGTAATAATAAAAGTGGCCCCATATTATTAGAAAATGACATAATTAAGGATCCACAGACCCCCAAAACACATGAGACACATGTGACTAAATTAGACTTTTTTAGTCCCGTAGATTTTACATTAGGCTCTAAGATTACTATTGGAGACAACTCTGGAAATTCAATTCTAGCTGGATCTTCTAACACTGTTTTTGAATGGTTAGACAGGAAGGTAGAAAATAGTCATTTGGATCCAAACATTTTGCTCAATATCCTGATTTATTTATTTAAAAGTTTTACCAGGAAGACATACTGAGTGATTCAATGCTTGATTCCAGATGCATCCTGGGGGAAGGGGATTGGGAGAGAATTATACATGCAGTAGTATATTACATTGTCAAATTATTCACAGTGTACAAGATACTCCTGCCTTGTGGCAGGGGAATAGCTTTGAACAAACATGTAGTCAACATAGACTCATTAGGAAACATTTTACTCATGTGGGGCTAGCTACATGAGCAGGTGGTTATGAAATGCTGCTTGAGGAGAAGGTTGAGCTGCTGTGTGGAGGAGGAGTGTCTGATCTCAGCAGGGAGGGAGGGAGTTCCATTCATGAGGCATCCAGTACTTGAATGCATGCTGACCTTTGGCAGAGGTCATGCGAGGAAGTTCGAGCAGCCTGACATCGGTGTTCCGGAGGGAGTAAGTTGGAGGAGTTTGGGCAGCTAGAGTAGCTGCAAGGTAAAGGGGGAGGGACTTGGTCCAGTATTTGGATATTAACCTAGCACAGTGTGCCATTCTCTGATCCTGTAGAGAAGGCAGGTCTAAGGATCTGTAGAGGTCTCAATGATGAGCTGTGGGTGGGCAGTCCAGAGCAAAATGGCAGAAAGAATGGAAGGGAGGGTTGAGCCTGATACTTTATCTAAATACACAATCAAAGCCTTAGCACACCCAGTTATGGTGAACATAGTATTACTTGAGGCCGTCAATTATTTAAAATTACATATGGAAGGACTAACTAAATTGATAATAGAGCAGACAGAGTATTTCAAGAAAAACCTAGAGAGTAAAGAGAACAAAGAACAAAATCCTGAGTACCATAAATTATCCTTCTCCTCACTAAAGATCCCAGAATCCCCAAAGGATAAGCTCAAAAAGGTGAAAAATGGCTGACAGAGAAGGAAAAATAATAAGAAGGGGGAAAAAACTAACAAAAACAATCCTAATAAAAGATCCCTTGAACAAAAGAGTCCCCAAAATATTCCAGTGAGTTCCCAAGTAATCATAACTAACAAACAAAATAAAACCTCTATAGGTGTGAACTGTGTATCGGGGGTTAGAATAATCAAAAGAGCAGTATCTGTACAGAGGACCTAGCAAATACCCCAGCACAAGGAATGGTAATCAATAAAACAAACTCTGGCCACAGTCAATAGGGCTGCAGCTGAGGAATTTGGGGTTAAAATATTTCTTGGGCATAGCGGAGTTTGACATGTTCCACCTTGACTGCCAACAATAAAAAATAGTGCGGTGCGATTTCCAATAGATACAATGAGAGAAGTGCTTCACAGACATAGAGGTGACTCCAACATGTTGTCTGGTCAGAAGGAATGTGTTGAGTCCTTTTCAGGTAGCAATAGGTCTGCAGGACTACTCCTAATGTGGCCCTAAAAAGAAATAAAAAAGTAACTGGTCCCTTTGTGGTGCATTCATAATGCAGCTGCCCACTTGATATTTGATGCCTCTCATCATGTTTATAGTATTCTCTTCCTAAATATTTACACTGGATCTCACTTCATCTTAGGGTTCAATTAACAATTCGTGTTGAAGTTTTTTGGTTCTCTGTTCTGGACAGCTAGCCATGCTTACTTTGCTTTCTGCCTTCAGTGGTATGTATAGTACTCTCATTCCCATTTTGCTCTTGTGCTGCACATTTATTACTGGTCACAAAATCAAATTTATATTGGTATCTTCAGCAGTATGCTTTTTCATTGGTTGGACCAGTTCTTTGGAATTCTTAACCTTTCTATTTTCACAAATCTCCTGCTGTTTTGAACTTTCACAGTGCTCTTAAAACATATTTGTTTCATTTAATTAATTTGTATTGGTTTTATTCCTATGTTATAATTTTTGCTTGTATTGATAATTTTGTATTTTGTGATGTACATCATGTTGATACTTTCTTGAATTGTGCATAATAAATAAAATATAGAAAAATATATGGGGTGGTATGTTTGATGAGAATTTTACATGCACCTGAGTTGTTGGATGCTACATTAACCCAGAGAGCAAAGCTCAAGTAGTTTATTTAAGCATCAGACACCTAGGGTGTGTGTAAACTACAAGTTTTACACACCACTACCATGTTTTGTTTTATATTGTTGCTGTGGAGCTTTCTTCATCACTCCAGTTATATAAACAGAAACACATCTCTGTGCAGCCTTGGTCAGGTTGAAGTCCGCAATCAGGTTCAAGTCCCTGTTTAAAACTGTATACTTTTTTAAAAAAAGCATTTTCTTCCAAAAGTGTATTGATAAGAGCTAAGTTATTTTTTTTAACACCTGACTTTTGGAGAAGCCTGAGTGCAAGAGGTGGTGAAGTGTCTGGTGCAACAAAAAATATACCGTGGCTGGCACATGTTTGGGGTAAGGGAAGCCTGGCACATTTGCCATTATAACCAGCTGGTTATAGCAGCAAATTATAACAAGGCTTCCTTATGGGAAAAACGCTCCCTGGTTACTATAAATAGTAATTACTTGCCATTATAGATATATGGTGGGATATTCAGAAGGGTTACGCCCCGGCGTTATATTCAAATGGGGAATGTGCACGGCACTAATCACGATGTGCTGGGGTGCATCAGTAATGTATGCGGTGCAAGTAAGGGGGGCGTGCCCATGCATACCCCACACATCCCGATATTCAGCCCGGGATGTGCTGAGCACAGGCAGGCACAACCCCTATATGTGCTGCACACAGTTGTGCCAAAAAGAAAAGGAGCAACAGCTGGCTATCCACAGGTGAGCTGCCATATTGCAGGGTGCAAGACGGCAGCTGCCAGCTGTGGGTGGCCACCTGAGGTCCAGCGGCATTGTCCGTCGTGGTGCCCTCCCATGCCCGATCGCTGACTTTCAGTAAATTAATATCCCTGGTGGTCCAGTGGACCCAATCCCACAGCCCAATCATGGGCTTTCATTAAATAATATCCCTGGTGGTCCAGTGGACCTGATCACACAGCACAATCATGGGCTTTTATTAAATAATATCCCTGGTGGTCCAGTGGACCCAATCCCACAGTCCGATCGTGGGCTTACAGTAAGTGAAATAACCCTGGTGGTCCAGCAGTACCCTCCCTCCCAAACTGGCCACTCAGCCCGCCACCCACCCCCAGTCAGCAGCAGGTGGCAGCACCCGCCCATGAGCCACGAGCTGATTGACGGGCATAATGGTATGGCCGTACACCCATTGGTCCTGGCATTGACGCCATTATTGGCGCAGACCATATTGTATTGCCACAGTCTCCAAAATGTGAATGAAGCCATTCATTCACATATTAGATTCTGTGTTGTACAGTATGGTCTGCACGCCCATTGGCTCATACTGTGGACCAATGGGCATATGGCCATACTGTATGCTGTCAGTCGGCAGGCGCCAGGTGGCTTGCAGGTGGAGCGCCACCCGCCACTGACTGGGGGCAGGGGTGGTGGGACTGAGTGGGCGGGTTGGGAGGGGGTGGCTGAGCGACCGGGGTTATTTCACCCTGTAGCCCTGTCGAGCTGAGGATCATCACTGGACCACCAGAGATATTATTTAGTGAAAGCCCATGATTGAGCTGTGGACTCAGTCCACTGGACCACTAGACATATCATTTAATGAAAGCCCGTGATCGGGCGTTGGGGCGCATTGAGCGCCAACGGGCAGGGGGCATCGGTCCCCGACGGCTGCAACCTGGCAGGGTGCCAGGCACAAGTTGCTGGGGATCGGTGCACCTGCATGCAAATGAGGCCATAATGACATGCAAATGGCTCCATTTGTGCCTTGCATGCATTATGGCCACATTTGCATATCCACCGCTGAATATCATGGTTGCTGCACCTAGCGCAATGACACTTGCCCTGGCGCATCCCCTTGCCACTGCACCACGTTCAATGCGGGCAGCCACTGTGCCATGTTCAATGGTGCTGAGCCATGGCGCAGCACTGTTGAATATTGCCCAGGTCGCGCCCTGGAGCATCCCAGTTGTGCTGCGCCCAGGCTTGTGTCCCAGTCTGGCGCAGTCTGAATACCCCACCCATAGTGTATATTAAGTATACATCATGTTTGATTTATAACAAGCTATATTTGCTTTTATTTGATAAACTAAATTGTTGCTTAGTAGTTAGATTAACCTTTATGGGTCAGATGCAGTATTCAAAACATTTGCACAGGTAATAAAGTTGTTCCTATACATTTCAAAATATATATTTATTCTATTTTTTTTGGGGGGGGGGGCATTTCAAAATTTGTAGAAGTGACCTAATGCACATGCATATGTTTTGGAAATCTGATAATATACAGTTCCAGCATGGGGTATTCTGCCACACAGCTGGGAATGTTGAGATGCAGCAAGATGTAGTACTGCACCATTAGCTAACATTTATCCACAAAGTATAAACATATGGTTGGATAGTAGTCCTCTAATGGGCTGTGATGGCAGTAGTAACAGCCATTGCTGAATCAGAAAGCAGCAGAACAGGACTTACTGTATGTCAAAACTGTAAATCTTACAAACATGCAGTCTTTTCACTTCATGTTGTTTTATAAGGTCAGATGAATTCAAAGACAAGGATTTTCTTATTTAAAATATTCACTAAACACCTTGTTTGCCATTCCCTTTTCAAGTGAATCCCAGGAGAGTTTAGTGCATGATCAATCAGTCATTTATTACAAAAATACATGAGCAATCCAATCAAAAAAGCAAATGAAAATACAGCTAGTAATACAGGAATCTGAAGGCCACAAACCTTAATTATTTAAAATATAAATATCCTTATCAAGCACTTGTGTTTTAAGGATACCCATTTCTCTGGTCTCTGATTTTATTTCCAAGGCAGCAACTTTGTATTTAAAGGGCCAGATATTCAAACTGCGCTGTTTTGTGGAGCAAGCCCTTGCGTTGCACAAAATAGTTGTGCAGGAGTGTGTCCAGAGCGATAGTCAAAGGAGTTGCGCCCTTGAGCAACTCCTTTGAATATCACCCCCTGGCCACAGCCACTGTGCATGGCGCAGTAGAACTTGTGCCTCCGCAAGTTGTCAGAGTGGAGCATTCAACTTGCGGTGGCACTAAGTACCATTGCGCCTACGCAAAATCCGATATTCAAAGGTGACATGCAAATGGGGCCGAATTCATGCAAGGTGCAGGGGCCATTTGCATCTGATTATGGCCTATTTGCATGCCATTAGCATGCAACTGCGCCGATCCCCGAGGACTTGCACCTGGCGCCCTGCCAGGCAGCAGCCATCGGGACTGATGCCCCTGCAGCCCGATCGTGGGCAAAACAGTGTAGAATCCCCACCACCACCCCACTAGCCCGAGCGGGCATAGTTTAACCCACCAGCCCGATCGCGGGCATGGTTAACCTCCCACCAGCCCAATCGCGGGCAGCAATGTCTTCCCCCACCGGACACATCCCTGGTGGTCAGTGGACAGTAAATCCCGATCGGGATGAAGTAATAAACCCCCAACACACCCCTGGTGCCAGTGGACTGTAAATCCCGATCATGGGATGGAAGTAAAACCCCGAACACATCCCTGGTACCTAGTGTCCCCATCCCACCCAACCACGAAGCCTCTACCCTGCTCCCCGGCGGCGGTGAGGCAGGCATCAGCATCACCTGCCACCCGCCACCCGACTGACTGCCGGTAGGGCTTCTTGCAGCCAATGGTGCAGAGCAAGAACCAAATGGCATGCAGCCAATACCTTACAAGACAGTCAGTTTTGTGAATGAATGTGTTCATTCACAAAACTGAACTTTATCCTTCAATATAAACTGCATGCCCGTTAGCTCTGCTCTGCCATCAGATACCCACTGAACGGTGGCGAGGAAAACTGGCGGTTAGTGCCGCCGCCCGGCTGCGTGAAAGGGTGAGGAACCGTGGTGAAGGAATGGGCATAACACCAGAGTGAAGGCGTATCTTGCTTCCGTCACGATCGGATGCATCACTGGACCACCAGGGATGTGTTCGGGGTTTATTACTTCTCCATCCAGCGATCGGGATTTATTGTCCACTGGACCACCAGGGATACGCTCGAGGGGGGACATTGCTGCCCACGATCGGGCTGGTGGGGGTGGTAGTGGGATTTTACACTGTTTTGCCTGCGATCGGGCTGCAGGCGGGCACAGGAATGAGTTAGGGCCAGCCACAGGTGGCAGCTGCTGTGTTGCACCCTGCAATGCAGCAGCTCACCTGTGGGTGGCCTCGACTTAAGCCTTTTTTTTTTGGCTCAAAGTTGTGCAGGCGGAGGTTGGGGGTTGCGCCTGCACAACTCTGCACAGCCCGGCTGAATATCGGGCTGTGCAGTTTATGCATGGTTCTTCCCCCTCCAATTCAGCATGCATTCATTTGCATTGTGCAGTTGCTCAGCCTGTTTTCAGTGGCGCAACTGCCTCCTGCTGAATATCGCAGAATGGAGCAAGTTCGGACTTGCGCAGGCTCAACCCTTTTGAATATCTGGCCCAAAGATTTTAATGGCTCCTGTTTTCATGCCAGGCCATGAATCACCTTGATCAATCTAATTACGTAGGAGGCAATGATGTGCTGTTAATCATCATAAACATATAATTATGTCCCCTCCCCTGAAATTTTTTATTTTGGAAAACATGTCCCACAGCTGACGACAGTGAGACTTTGGGGAAGGAGATTTTTGAATGCAACTATAGTTGATACCAAAACAATTAGAACATGTTTGAATGTACAAAATATTACATTGGATTGGAAGACAGTAGGACTGCATAGCTGCTGAAAATTAAATGCTGAGGAATTTTCCCAACTAAATTGTTACTTTGAAATTCACAGTTAGTGATTCAACATGGATAGGCAAATTAAAAATAAAAATGGGAGTGTCTAGCCCCTTAGAACTTTGTTCTAACAAAAGCAGCAATAATGAACAACTTGATATCCTTCTCTGTACTGCTTGATGGGATTTCTCTTCCCCAAGTGAACACAACTCCAATTAAAGAAAACAGTCTGCTAGAAAACTTGGGTGATGTAGTAGTTAATCTATGAAAAAAAATCTCCATATACTTTTCTGTGAAGGGAAGCAGAGACCTGTCCAACTAGCTTTTGCTGTAGCCTCTGATAAATTCTCACAAAGTTCTGTATGTTATTGTAAAACAAATACTGTAGTGTTTCTGTGTAACTGTTTTCATCCATGGCAGGACAAGATAACCTGTAAACTGGACTGCACACTGTGACAGAAACTCCCAGATTACCCCTTCCCCCCCCCACAACAGACACTGACTACTCACTGTGGGACCTTGAGTGAGTTTGACTTCCTTGGCCTCCAGCTCTCCCAGGTGTGTAATCATATAGAAACAGGATCCTACTGAAAACAGATGCTGTGACTCAGTTGGGATAGCTTAGGTAAATGTAACCGTAAAATGCTACATAGTCTGGGTATGTACAAAGTGTGTAATGGGTGGGATTATAGGGTGACATGTATATTACAAGTGTTCACATTTCATTTAATTTCCAGCATATCACTTACTCTAAAAGAAAAGCAGTTATCTCAGCTCCCTAGCCCTTCCAATCAGTGCACCTGACACGTTAAAAAGGGAAGCCAATAGCAAATCAAAACACAGGTACTTCCCACTCCACACTCCCGTATTAACACCAGCAATGGTCTTGGGATAATATCAGATGGTCAGTTTTTATTCATTTAAATACAGTTGTCATAAATATATTTTATAATGCAGACTTTATCTTTTCATTAAAATGTCACTTTCATTGATTGTATTGTATCACCTTATATGAATGTAGCACATATCTTTTATTGAGGGATGGCACATATAGATAAATAAAGTGCAAAAAAAAAAATGAATACCTCTTGATTAGGGATTCTATATAGTAAACCCAGTAAGTGCAAAAATGTCCAAGCTGGTGAAATTCACCACGTTGTGAGTCAGAACTGCTGTGGAATAATTTTGTATGTAGCTTCTAGACAGTTTTAATACAAAGTGAAATTCGCTTTTATTCAAATGAATTGGGTGAGAGCCTCAAACTGCACACAGTAACTGGACTTATTTTCTTATTTTATTTCACACTGTTAGCTCAAATCCATTGAAACTACGAGCATTTACTCTCCTGCTCTAACCAGTGGACAGTCAACTAGGCGCACTCTTATTTTCTCCTTCGTCTCAAATTATAAGGCAGAACAAGCAATATGGAAGGGTCTCCCAATGCTGGGTATTTCAAATAGGACAACACTCTAAACAATAAGCCAGGTATTTCAAATAGGGCAACTGTCTCAACAATCAATCTGCTGTTCACAGAGTACTCTCTTTGCTTGCTTCCTCAGAGCTGCACCCCACCTTTGTCATAATAATAACTGGGGCTCTCATCACGTACTGCACTCACAGATGCCAAAAGCTAAAATGCTTAATACATAGACTACACTTATCTGTGACAGTCAAGGCAGTAGTGGCAGCGTTGAAGAGACACCTGTAGGTGGGAGCTGCAGTGGGAGAAAATAGCAGTCACGTCTTGCAAGGCATGCAGCGAGGGAGAGAGAGTGGCGCTCTGTGTGACGATAGGCAGGTGGGCATGCAAGTCGTGAGTGTTCTGTGGGGCAAAGAACAGGGAATGTAGCATGGGGGTGTCAGCACATGTAGTGATTGGATGTCCCCCCTCAGCATCCTTCAGCAGGGCGTGGTGGTACTGCTTTCTCTGTAGTGATTTTGCAGGTTTTTAATGTGCCTGGTAGTGAAGTAGGAATGTGAACACAGTCAAGGGCAGTAAGAGACAGCAGGACACTGAAGTCAGCATGCCACCCACCCCATGGCACACGACTGTCATGCTCCACTCCCTGCTCCCTGTTCTCTGTTCTCCGGTCAGCAAGAGAATGTGAACAAAGCAGCTGCAATTTCTCTCTCTCTCTCTCTCTCTCTCTCTCTCTGTCTCTCTCTCTCACACTCTCTATCTGTGTCAGTGAAGCAGACAGCAGTTGTACAAGTTTACAGAGAGTGAAGTGTGGTCCCATTCCATGCCGAACAGTGCCCCTATGTAACAGAGCAAGCATACAACTGTGCGTGCGAGAGAGAGACAGACAGATTCACGTTCGTTAATGTGAAGCAGTAGAAAATTGGTGCTTACCACACAGTGCTGAAAAATCAACAGAATGGGCCCAATTCTCAAAAGGATATGCCTGGCATAACTTGACTTGCACCAATAAAATTGGTGCAAGTAGCAAGTTACGCCAGGAGTTGCGACGTTCGGCATTTTACAAAGCAGCCTGCGACATGACACATGCTGCTTGTACCAAAGTGAACTTACACCCCCAGTTAAACACTACACCCCCTGCGACATGGCACTAGGGGGTTTACGGCAGCCATTGTGCCCTATTCAGGAAAGGCAGTAACAAAGTCCCCAACGTTGCAATTCTGCAAGACCCCCCCCCCAGTGGTCATCCGACTATGCAAAGTTACACCAGCAAATAGCTGGTGTAACTTGAGTCCACTGAGGATGTGTGCCAACGGCCCTGATCCATTAGTCTGTGCCACCCCCCAGCCCCATCTCTGCCCCACTAGACAGCCCTGCAGGGCTACAGACACCCCCACCCCTACACACACACCTACAGCAGGTGCCTCCATGGCTATAGGACCTCCTCCCTGAGTCCTGCAATACTGTGTCATGTAAAGCCCCTCTGAGCTATCAGACAGCTGTCCCAATCCCTATAATGTATTACCACTAGTCTTGCAGGGCAGATCGCACCCTCCCAAGCCCTGGTGCCAGCCACCTGCACATGCTCCTGTAATTACCGTAACCATATCTACACCTAATCCATAATCCCTGGTAGTCTAGTGGCCCCACCCTCCCACCCAGCATTGCCAGACCACCCTGCACCCTCCTACCTGTATCCAGCTGGCAGCCGGCACAGCCCACCGCTCACCACCATGGCCAGCCACAGACTGAGCCCCATCTGACCATGTACTGTATATATGTGCTCAATGAATGAATGAACTGTCATTCATTCATTGAAACATATAACAGTATGTGCTCAGATGGGGGCCCAGTTGGCAGCTGCCATTGTGGTGAGTGGTGGGCTGTGCGATCGCCAGCTGGGATGGGGTCAGGGTGTAGGGTAGTTTGGCAATGCTGGGTGGGGGTGTGGGGCCACTAGACTACCAGGGATTATGGATTAGGGTGTAGATATGGTTACAGTAATTATAGAAAAGTGCCATGTGTGGGTGGCTGGCACTGGGGGTTTGGGGGCCATGATCTGCCCTGGGAACTAGTGGTAATACATTATAAGGATTGGGACAGGGGTCCAACAGCCCAGAGGGACTTTAGTGTTTACACCATGGGGGACTGGGGACAGGGAGGTCTGATAGCCATGTGAGACTTCTCAGACATGGGGACTGGGGTGGGTGGCACTTGCACCCTACGGAACGTTGGTTGCAGCTTGCAACATTCACCACAGGTGTGACCTGCATCTGGCATACCTTTGTACATGTTGCAAGTCACAGGACTTAGCTATCGGGACCCTGCCCCTTAAAGAATCAGTTTCAGGGTCCTTGGCATAACTGCACCCCTCGCATGTCAAAACTTGTGATGTGAGTAGGGATGCTTATAGAATTGGGCCCAATGTGTGTGGAATAGATCAATTGGAGAGAGAGGTATGTTCCATCACAACTGAATCTGGCCTGGTCATGGTAAAAAAAAAAAAACTCCAAAAGTTAAAAAAAACACACACACACAAAAGTTACAAAAAACAAACAAACATGCAAAAGTAACTGTGCATGCATGGTACTAGATGGAAGGGGATCAACAAATTTGTGAACAGGACACTAGGGGATCAGCACCCCCAGTGTCACTATTGTGTTTCTTCGGGTGGGGACATGGGGTGGTGGGTGCTGAGGGGAGGGTCGGATGGGGGTTTTGTATAAGTTTTCTACAAAAGAAATTGGCGGTCACGGCAGACTGCCAGAAAAAAAAAAGAAAAAGTGCTGTGCAGACTGCTTCTGGTTCTCAGACTCAAAGGTGATTATTGACACCTTATCAAGGTGCTGGGTTGCAAGGAATGCAGGAATCATTTTCTCAGTGCAATAGGTCTGCAGAGCTACACCCACTGCAGTCATAAAAAAGAAGTAATCAGAAGAATTAAACTCAAAAGATATAGCAGGAGACCAAGCTATGCAGGGGACACAGAGTGTTGCTTGTACGATAAAAATGAAAAAAGAAAAGCAGGACTTGATAAAAATCTGTGGACAGGAAGTTGTCCTTAGGTTATTGGGTATGTTCTTGGAACCACAAGAATTGGTGGGGTCATTAACTGACTTAATTACCTATCTTCTGATGGTGTAACTAGAAATACCCTGAGCTAGCGAAAATATTAAAGCTACAGTATCTACAGGGATAAATTGAAATCTGCACAACCTGTCTATATTATGGTTCCCAGTATGGACTTAGCTAAAAGGATACGGTCTAAATAACAGCGGCTAAACCATCTTGGGTTAGAAATTCCAGCCATTGATACATGATATGCAGCCAGTAAAAATATAGATTTGACAGAAACATTAGAATATAAGGGTTTTTGCACTGTATTACCTGATTTAAAATGGAATTTTGACAGATATCCAAGCTTTACTTACACACAGGATTCAAACCAAATAATATCTATTTTTGGAATTGACCGTCTTTAAGGGGAAAATGGGTACATACTGTCATCTTTTGTCCTGGCATTAATAGTAAGTATTTTAAATCTGGAAATACCTGTACAGCAAGTAGAGTATATTGAATGGGTGCATCCACACGTTGAAGGGAGCCAAATAGACATCTCTTTAAAATCATCTGCCCTCTACCAGAAAATCATAGATAATCATGGATAATGCTTTTAAATTTGATAGGGCAAATATATTAGTGGTAGACATGTATAAGGTTACAAACTGCCCACTTAACATAATGGCACCAAAAGAAGATGGCTGACTATGCCCTGCAATTATTGGTACAATAAGTACCCTTTCTACTTCTCATATCCAGACAGATAAAGCAAACTTCCTTGTGTGGAATATTACTGGGATACATTGTAAACTATCTGATCCTGATTGGAAATGCTTTATTTATGATTCTGATGTGCTGCCTTTTCTAGAAACATGGTCACAGGACACAGTCAATATAAATGGATATGATTCAATTTTCTCACAAGCAATTAAAGATAAGAAATTTGGAAGAGCTAAAGGAGGGACTGTCCATTTACATTAAAATAAGAAAAGGAATCAAAATACTGAAACAAAATAACTCTAATCAAAATTATGTCATTGCTGTCCTGAAATGGGACTTGTACAGTATAGCCCTGATATTCAAACTGAGCCCAGAAATGGCACAAGTGGTTGCTCTTCACAACTGAGTTGCCTCGGAGAACAAATGTGCTATATTCAAATGAGATGCGCTACCGCATGTCTCCTCTGAATATGGCACAAAATGCCTGTGCCACAAATGGGGTCCACCGACGATACTCCGGTGCATCCCCCTGCCCAGTCTGAATACCTGGAATGGGGATGTGTGGTGCATCTACGGATGCATCGAGTGCAAATTCCAGATATTCAGACCAGAACATGCAAATAGGGCCATTAGCCATGCAAGGCACAAATGGGGCCATTTGCATGTCACTATTGCCCCATTTGCATGTCTTGGGCAGGGATGCACCTGGCGGAATGCATTGGGCACTCTGCAATTGCCCTTGTTAGACAGGACACCATTCCCTCATAGTCCAGTGGCCCCCCTCCCATCCCCAAGTGTATATGAAAATAAATCATCCCCATTATTCCCTGGGTGTCTGACAGATATCTCACTCCTGTCCTGAACCCAGTCCATTTATGAAATAAAGCCACCATACATCCCTGGTAGTCTAGTGGTACCCCTTCCCTTCCCAAACCCCATGCTTATAGGAGATAAATTCCCCATTCATCCCTAATAGTCCAGTAGTACCCCCCTCCTGTTCCTGAACATGATAGCAGTGTAATAGATGAAATTCCAATAACCCTGGTGGTCCAGGGGACCCCCTACCCACAGAGAGACCCACACTCCACCCCGCTCCCCTATCCTAGACTGGCCACTCAGCCACAGTGTTGGTGGGCAGCACATCCCTCCACATACTGCCATGGCTGCCCGCTGACAGAGATGTCAATAAATGACAGCGTTCTGTACTCCTGTAAACCTATTGGTAGACATTGCCAACCAATGGGCCTGCAGTGTGTATTGAACACTTCCATTCACAAATTTGTGTCAATCACAAAGTTGTGAAGGAAAGTGTACAGTATACACTGTAAGCCCATTGGTCGACAGTGTTGACCAGTGGGTTTACAGTACAGTACACTGTCATTCATTGGCAGGTCAGTCATCGGGCAGCTGTGGCAGTGTGTGGAGGGAAGTGCTGCCCACTGACACCATGGCCAAGTAGCCAGTCTGTGATGGTGGAGCAGGTTGGGGTGTGGGTCCCTCAGTGGATGGGGGGTTCATTGTACCACCAGGGTTGCTGGGATATCATCTATTACACTGCAGTCATGTTCGGGAATGGGGGGGGGGTTACCACTGCACTACCAGGGATGAATGGGGAATTTATTTAATATACAAACCGGGTTCAGGTAGGGAGGGGGATACCACTAGACTACAAGAAATGTGTGAGGAATGCTTCTTCTTTAGCAAACAGTGCTGGAAGAGGGGTAGCCGTCCAGGGGCCAGCAGCTGCTGTGTTGCACTATGCAGTACAGTAGCCTGCCTGTGGGTGGCTACAACTTACAAATGGCTTTCCAGGCTCAACTTTGTGTGGCACATCTCTGAGACATATTGGCAGCTCTGCTGCACATCTCAGCTGAATATTGTGATGTGCTGCATATGCAGAGGAACAACCTCACTGGATGTGCTGCATACAGTATCTTTGTGCAGCAGTGCATCCAGAATTTCGAGGCTCATCATCACCTTTTGAATATGGCCCAGGGGCACACTTTGGAGATGTGCCAGTGCAACTCAGTTGCGCCGGGTGCATCCCCGTTAAATGTCTAGGCCCATATGTTTATTATAGTTAATATCTATCTTCCCCCTAGATAGCAGATAACTATATACAATGATATATGGGTTAATCTTACCCTTGACATAGACTTAATTTCCAAGAAATTCCCTATAAGTACGCTTTTGATTGCTGTTGATTTTAACTCCAGGATTGATGAGTATGATAACTTGGAAAACCTACAGTCACAAATAAACATGGACAACTAGGAAATAAGAAATAGCTTAGTCAAACACAGAAATGAATTGGGATAGGACTTTCAAAGGTTTATTGAAAATAGTAATCTCCTTATTTGAAATGGAAGGTTGGTGGGAAACTTACAAGGGAATATCATTTACTTTTCTGCAAATAATCAAAGTGGTATAGACTACATCCTGTGTACCCCAGAAAATTATTACCTATTTAAAAGACTGATTGAAATGTGATCAGAGAGTGACCATGCTCCACTATGTTTAAAGGTACTCACACAGGATGATTATAGTAGCAATGAATCTATTAATAACCGTCTTTCTGCACTGGCTCTAAGGGATAAACTAAGACTCCTGTTCACAGACAAGTCCTGGAATGCACTGTCTGAAATAATAGTTAACTCGCATTTTCATAGAAATATAGATAGACCAATGGTAATGATGCAAGCACAGGACATGGCTTCCCAACTAGATCACTTATTTGATTTAATAGGGTAAGAAATATATACAGTAGGAAAGAAGGTTAATGAAGAAAAAACTTGGTTTGACATTTCATGTAAGAAGGCAACATTGGGCCTTAGGAAAATAATTAGAATGGCTAAAAGGAATCCAACTAGGGACAATCTTGACTATTTAATCAGTGCCAGGAAACAATATAAAAGATATCTGTCTGAAAAGAAGCTGGACTATATCCAGAAATAATGGGCACATATGCATCAGGTTATACAGAATAAAGATTAAAAAAACTTTTAGAAACTGGTAGCAAGGGGAGTAAATGGATTTCAACCAACTGTAACAGTTTACATCCCAAAGGAAGCTTGAGTAGAACATTTTAAAGGAATATTTAACAAGGAAGACTCTTTGACGGCCTTTATATAAACTCTTACTTGGTTGATGATTGTCAGAGGGAGATCCCCTTGGAAAGGACACACATACTCAAATCTTTGTGGATGCTCGACTGGCACCTTTTCACCCAATACCTTCTCCCTTACCCTTTGACCTACCGCACCGACTAATGCAACTATGTCAATCCTGAAGGTATTACAATTGCTCCCTCCCACCCCTCCTAACCTCTCCTCCCTCCACTATCCATGGCGCATCCTGTGCCCTCGGTGCCCTTGCTTTATAGTCATCTCCTAGGCCACGCAACTCTTTTCTGGTCTAGACCTCATCCAATATAATATTGTACCTTACTGTGTATCAGAGACCTGCCTTGCATAGAACTCACACATAGCGATTTGCTGACTGCCTTTGGTACCATGCCTGTAAATTATGCTGTCCTGTTCTGTTCTCAGTGTCATGCCTTACATTGCTATTTTTAAATAATGTACACCCCCATGCCAAGCCACGCCTTTCTCCCTTGTAATGAATGTACATAGGCTGCTAATGTTGCTACTCCTACTCCAAATTGTTGCATTGTGACTTGTTATTGTTGTTTAAACTCCCATGTCCATCTTGTAAATAAGTCTTGCTTAATGGTGTTCCACCTTGCTAAATAAAGATATTGATTGATTGATTGATTGAATGAATTAATTTATTAATATTTATTTTTATTTTTATTTTATTGGTCATTCAGAAAGTACCTTTGAGTCAAAGACTCTTTTTCAAAGGTTCCACGTCAGTACAGGTAGATACAGTAGAAGAAAACAATGCAGATCAAATCGACAGCAGGGACAAAACAGGAAAGCACTAAATACTATACATCCAATCAAACATCCGTCATTTAGATCCAAGTATTAATATTGATAGACACAGATTCAGAACATTTACAGAGGTGGTAATACAAAGTAGTCTGGTCATAGACTGTAGCATTTTCTGATTGGCTGAGTATTTGAATCCCCGAGATCATTTGTGCTAGCCACTAAGATAGGGGAGAGCTTGCGAGATAGAGACTATGGTGCGGGCTTCTTCAGAGTGGGATCTTGGAAGTTAGTTTGAGAGCTTATGTCCAGTTAGGGGAGAGAGGGTGAAAGACCTGTTCGGTCACAGTCACAGGAGTTAATGGCTTGTAGGTGGAGCCTAAGGTGGGTTTTGTAGGGGCCAAGCTTAGACAGATTAGTGAGGGCACTAGGCAGGCTATTCACCCATGATGGGGCACGGTAACTGAAAGATATTTGGAACTGGGAGGTGCGGCATTGGGGCACTACGTAGGGAGTTTTGCAAGAACTACAGGTGTTCTGCAGAGAGGAAGCCCGTTATAGCATGGTGGTGAGACCACTGGGGGCAAGACCAAGTGAAATCTTTTTTGCCATAAGGCAGGTGTGAAACCTGATACGGTTGTCAAGGTTAAGCCAGTTAGTAGCTTTGTACAAGGTACATGTATGGGTTAGCCGATCACAACCCAGGGCTAGGCAGCAGGCTTTGTTGAGGGTGGTCCTGAGTCTGGATAAGGCTGTGGAGCTGGCAGCACTGTAAAAAAGTATGCCATAGTCTAGGAGAGATAGGACGGAGGAAGAGATCGCTAGGTGAATGGCGTCCGGGGTGAGACAGTGCTTAAACCGGTATAGGGTGCTGAGCCTGATGTTGAGGGCTATGGACAGTAGGTGAATATGGGGGTTGAAACTGAGGGTGGGGTCAAGAGTAACACCCAGGTATTTAAAGGAATCAACTTGTTCAAGGGTAGTTTGGCTGGCTGTTTGTAGAGGTGGACATTGGCTCTTCTTGGGGTTTTGGGGGTGTGAGAAGTACATTACCTTAGTATTTTTATAGTTTAAAATGAGACGATGATATGAGAACCACTTTTCAGTGTCACTGAAAGAGGATTGGAGGGAGAGGTGGAGTTGAGAGGGGTTCTGGTTTGAGGAAAACAGGACACCACTGTCCGTATAAAGTAGAATCTTACCTGAACAGGACTGGGGAAGGGAGTTAAGAAAGAGGCTGAATAATAAAGGACCGAGGATAGACCTCTGTGGGACACCATGATGGACTGGTAGCTTGCCAGATAAAGAGGTCCCAATTTTTACTCGCTGTGAGCAGTCAGCTAGATAGTCAGTAAACCAGCTGAGAGCATGTGGAGAGAGGCCTAGATTGAAAAGGGTTGTAAGAAGGAGGGAGTGATTGACCATGTCAAATGCTTTTTTGAGGTCTAGGAAGACCGCACTGGCGAGTTCACCTCTGTTGATGGCCGTATGAAGGTGGGTGGTGAACTCCAGTAGGGCAGTGGTCATGCCGTGACCCTTGTGGAAACCATGTTGTTGTCAGCAGAGTAAATTGTGTTTGTTTAGATGGTCAGTGAGCTGGTCTAAGACAATACGCTCTAGGGCCTTAGGAAGGGGAGGGAGGATAAATATTGGGCGATAATTGTGGGTGGAGGTAGGGTCACCATTTTTAAATACAGGTGTAACGTTGGCCGTTTTCCAGCGTGTGGAGAATTTCCCAAGACATAGTGATCGGTTGATAATATGAGTAAGGGGGGTGAGCACCTCGTTTAGGGTGAGTCGAAGAAGTCTCAGGTCTAAGGAGTCACTACTGTAAATGGAGTAGCTGATGACGTTTCTAAGATAAGGCTCTGCTGATCTGGTGTAGATGCAGTGGAGGTGAAAAGTTGGATTAGCAAGGGGGGAGGAGAAAGAGGAAGTGGGTGGTACAGGTGGTGCAGGTGGGTTGAAGGAGTGGTGGGGAGGACGTGTCTGAGGTCAGTGAAACCATGGTTAAACACAGAGGCAATCCGAATGGGGTCTGAAGTAAGACCCTCCTCTACCACGATTTGGGTGGGGACTGGGTTTTTCTTTTTACTGCAGATATCCTTTAGGTTGTCCCACAATTTTCGACTCACACCCTAGGTAATGGTAGGGGCAGATTTATAAAACTCTGCTTTGGATTTACATATACACCAGGTACATTGGTTGCGGGCAGCATGGTATCTCAGTCTGTCACTGGGCTGATGAGTCTCATTGGCACGATGCCATAGGGAATCCCTGACCTGCATCAGGGCCGATATGTGATCCGTTATCCATGGCGCCGGGTTGCCTTTGACCATCTTCTTAGTCACCGGGGTGACCATATCACAGGCAGCATTGTAGGTATGAATAAAAAAGTCAAGGGCACCCTCCGGGTTCAGGGTGTTTGTTATACATGACCAGCCCATAGCACGAAGGTGTGCTTTCAGGAGAAGGAGTTTTCCTGGGCCAAGCTTGCATCTATGGATTAGCTTCGACGGAGATTTGTGTGCCTTACAGTTCCAAGTGCAGTGGACCGGGGAGTGGTCGCTGATTGCATCAGGGAGGACGGTAGTGTTGGAAATGTTGTGTGGGCAGTTTGTGAAAATTAGATTGAGCAGAGAGGAAGATCCGGTACGTTGGTGTAGTCTGGTAGGAGAGAGAGAACTATTTGGGTGAGGTAGTGGGTAGTGGCTGTGTCAATGTAGGGGGTGGCCGCTTTGGAAAGCCAGTTGATATTGCAATCCCCCATTATAATTTTTTTGTTTTGAGTGGGCAAGGTGTCAAGATAAGACAGTAGGGAATGGAAGGCTGTTTTTTGATCCCTTGGGGGAATGTATATTGCTGTGATGAGCAAGGGGGTTTGGGACTGCCCTAAGGTTAATTTGAGAGTAAGAGCCTGTGGACCGGGGGGAAGTTGGGGAGAGGGAAGGATTTGTACCTTTAGGGTGCTCTTGGTGTATAGTGCACACCCTCCCCCCCTTTCCTTGTCTGTCAGCCCAGAAGACATTGTACCCAGGGATGATATCGAGGAGTCTGGGATATGGGAAGAGAGCCAGGTTTCACCTATTCCTATGATGTCTAGTTGGTGCTACAGGACCCAGCCCTGGAAGGAGTCTCATTTTTTTAGTAGGCTGCAGATGTTTAATGTGGCTATACTTAGTCCACCTGTTGGGAACTGATGTGGAGTAGTGGTAGCGATGGGCCCTGGGTTTGGGTGGATATTACCAGACATTAAGAGTAGGAGGAGGAGAGATCTGATAATGGGATTCCAGGTCAGTTTTTTGTTACAATATAGTTTGAGAGCGTTGGGCCCTTTGGTGGCCGTGTGAGAGGGTATGGGAAGGGTAAGGATGTAGGGGGTTGCAAGGATTGGCCCATGCAATGAGTTGGGGGGGTCCAGTCTGGGGGAAGAGGTAGGGGCATCTGCGTGGAGCCTGTATTCAAGCACCCTGTGATTATTGTGGCCATGTAATGAGGGAGGAGTTTACCAGCAAAGGAGATCATTAGATAATTATTAGGGCAGATGCACTCAAGTGGGGTTTTTGGGCAATTAGCTTGTAGTGTCTGGGTTTTGGACAGTAGGTTGTCAGTGGTATACTTATGGGAATAACCTGGGAAGAGTGAGGGGGGAGCAGTCAGGACTGGGAAGAGCAGGATGAGTACAGTGACGATTGAGTGCAGATTTTGAACTATAAGTTGGGAGGAGGATGAGAGATTATCCTATAGTTGGTGGAGCGCAGCCTAGAAGTCTGCTTCTACTGGTGAGCAATTATAAGCTGCAGATGGGGAAGTCAGATAATTGATTCTGAGCCACGTTCAGCCAGCGCATTCTGTTCCCTACTATAAAATGGAGAGTTCACCAAGGGTGGTGGTTGGGGCAGTGGGGAGCTGACGCACAGCGTGGGCGGGGCAAATTCTGCAGAGCAGCTCCAACGGTTGGGCACCTAATTGTGTCGTGGCAGTACCTGTTTTCCGACGTTGGTGGCTTCGGGGGGGCTGACCTCTCCGCTGGCCCTCGTGACCCAGGCAGGTTCTAATTGTTTCTGCAGAAAGAAGGAGAGTCAGGTAAGGTTTTTATAGCTTTATCAAGGGGGCGAGGAGCAGAGCTGCTTAGCTGGGAGCACGTTTGATACAGAGGATCAAAAGGCTGCCACTTAATTAAAATTACAAATTAACCTGCAGTATAGGGCTAAAAGAAGCCTCCCTTTAGGTAGAAAGATTAATTTCCACAAATATTCCTGTACGAATTCATTCACCAGCTGCTCAAATTACATTCGCGCAGATCAACCCCTCAGCTGCAAACTTTAAGGCGCTCCCCCTCCATACAATTAAAGTAACCCTCCCAATGAATTAACAGACTGGTTTTCCCTAGAAAAAAATTAGGCAGAAAAACTATCTGTATATGTCTACTGACTGAAATTGCTCTTAAGGTAACTGGTACAGTTCAAGGCAAGCCCAGCGCCTAGTAGGTTTGAATGTTCAAAAAGGCACCAAAAGCAAATTCTGCACAGCAGCTCCAATAGTTGGGCTCTTGATTGTGCCGTGGCATGGCAGTGCCTGTTTTCTGATGTTGGTGGCTTCAGGTGGGGTGGGCAACCACTCTGCTGGCCCTCATGACCCAGGCAGGTCCTGATTCTTTCTATTTTCTGACGTTGGTGGCTTCAGAGGGGGCGACTGCTCCGCTGGCCCTCGCGACCCATGCAGGTCCTGATTGTTTCTGTTTTCCGATGTTGGTGGCTTTGGGGTGGGGGGGTGACCACTCCGCTGGCACTCGCAACCCAGGCAGGTCCTGATTGTTTCTGTTTTCTGATGTTGGTGGCTTCGGGGGGGGGGGTGACTGCTTCTCTGGCCCTCGCGACCCAGGCAGGTCCTGATTGTTTCTACGGGGAAATATTTCACATCAAAACATTTCCTTATCACCCATTGTTTATATTTTGACACATACATATTTACAATCACAATAATCTCAATGCATTCACATTAATCATTTTTTAAGTCTATTCAACTTTGAACATTCATTTCATAATTATCTCTGCTTTTCTCCTTCACACGCCATCAAGCTTCTCAGGGTCCGGATGAGTGACAACCCCAAAACCCCATTTTCTCTTCTACAACTCTGCTATTCTATCTGAGTTTGGATGCTAACAAAACTTGACCCCAGGTTTATTCCACTCTTCTTCACCCCCACTTTATCCCCTGCCTTCACATCCTGGTGCACCTGACCCCGGCCCATGCCTACCCCCCAGCACCCCTCCCTCGTGCCTTAACCCCCCTTTTCCCTTCCACTAGCCCATCTCCAGCTTATGCATTGGACGATGAGCTTCCCCCCATTCCCCGGTTTACTTTTCCCTCTTCATCCACTCCTCCACTGTATCCCCAAGCAGCAACACAAATGTTGACATACCTACTGTCAATAAATGAACCCCATCTGGTCTATATGAACCTGGGTTCTCGAAGGAAATGTCCCTATGTGCAATGTATACCCCATTCTTTAGCTAGCCATGCTGCTACCCACCAGTTAACCCACATATTAGCCCTCTAAACCACCCTAATACCCCTAGCATGCTTCCACACTATCCTGGAAATTATCTCTGAACAGTCTACCTTTACCTCTGGCCACCAATGTTTTATGGTCACTAAATCCCTTTCCATCTCTTTGTATATGTTCCCCCATGGCCTATCACCCAAGTCGTTTCTCCCCAAATGTAAAATCAGTAGGTCCAGTCTCGGCCATTTTGCTTTCTGCTCCTGCAATGTCGGAATGATATGTACCAGTTTCATGCCATGGACCCTTTTCCAATGCACTCTCAGTTTATCCAGGTCCTGTCCTAGTTGTTTGCCTCCTGGATTAATGGCTACCCACTTCTCTGCCCAATATATGTACGCATGCCCAATGATCCACACCTGCTTGTTCCTTCTGTGGCCTGTTGGGGATTAATCAACATAGGTTACTACATCTTTCTCACATATCTTTTATAACAATTTGATCTCCATCTCCCCACTTTCTTTACCTCCTCCTTGGACTCCCCCTTTGCTGCCATCTCTGAAAACTTCTTGGGGTCTTCCCGGATAAATACCATACCTTTCTTTAAGACCCCTGTCACCTGGTAATAGGTGGCTCGCTTACCATCTAGATGGATAAAAAACTGACTACTCCACTTTGGTCTTAACTCCCGGTATTCTTGTAAAGAGACAATTGGGCATACCCATACTCCTGACTCTCTTTCCAGCATTACTTCCATCTCTATCCCCTTCTGGTCCATCTTTGCTTCAACTAAATTATGATTCTCTCTGCTCCCCAGTGTATATCTTCCTCCCTTATTCCCCCTTTTCCATCCCTCCCTGTTTATGCCACCATCTCACCAACCCTAAAAGTCCCCTTTGCTATTAGCAGGAAAATGGTTTTGAAGAGACATGCCTCATAATCAGAAGTTCATATCTGTCCCAGGTCCCCCAATAATGTCATGAGGGCCTGCCCCGCTATCGTTTTTCTAACATCCCCTACTTTCCCTTGCATCCTCTGCCATCCCATAAGCATGCACCATAAAATCTTGAATTTGTTTGGTTCTGCCCATCCCCTAACACTGTACACCCACCCACCCAGTCCCTGCTAATGCTAATTGGACACTCATTGTTCCACTAGCAATCCCCACTTCCTGTTTTTGAACCATGAATTTTGCCATCTGAGACTGCATAACTGGCTCACTTACCTTGAACTCTTCCCACCCCCAGAACATAAAAGCATAGCCCTATGCTACTACCAACTTGGGCATATCTGCATGAGAGCATACCCCATGCCTCCACTAAGTTGCTCGTTAGTGCATAAGACTATAGCCCCATGGCATTACCAAGTTGGCCATTTCTGCATAACAGCACAGCCTCATGTCCCCACCAACTTGCCCATTTCTGCATAACACCATAATATGTATAGCAAAATACTTGTATTGGCAAGAACATGGGACCGAGCCCCCAGTAACTCACCAATTTCTGTATAACAGCATAGCCCCATGCTACCACGAATTTGCCCATTTCTGCATAACAGCATAGCCCATGCCCCCACCAGCTTGCCCACTTCTGCGTAATAGCTTAATATAACTACTAAGATACAAGTATTGGTGAGACCGTGGAACCGAACCCCCAGCAACTTGCCCATTTCCACATAACAGCATAGCCCAATCTTCCCACCAAATTCTTAAATTCTGTATGACACCATAATATAAGTAGAAAACACATGTGTTGGTGAGACCTGAGGAGCCTTCGAGCCACTGCACTTCCACCAGCCTTTCCAAAATTGCCCATTTCTGCATAATAGCATAATATAAGAAGTAAATCTCATGTATTGGTGAGAGTGTGGGGCCCTTTTGATTGCTGTGCTCCACCATCTTGCCTATTCCTGCATAACCGCATAGCCTCATGTTCCCACCAACTTGCCCATTTCTGCATACCACCATAATATAAGAAGTAAAAACATGTATTCCCACCAACTTCACATTTCTCCATAACAACATAGCCCTGTGTTCCCACTAATTTGTCCATTTCTGCATAACAGCATCATACGAGTGATGAAACAGATGTATTGGTAGCTCCATCTGAAATGCTTCTACTGGATGTTGGTGTACCCACCCAAGAGACTGGGATGGCAGCAGAAGTGATACAGTTGGTAAAACATGATGATGGATGCCTGTTGTGGTATGTTTAAGAAGTTGTATGTTATTTCTGTTGCGTTATGGTATGTGTCTTTGATTGGTTGTTTTGCCTTGTACCACCCCCCATAGTTGTGTGTTCTGTGTATGTGTGTGATTTCCTCACTTTTGTTGCTGTAAAAAACCCTAACCATTGCATTAACGCAGTTTTTTGCAAAGAATATATATAATCACTACTGAACACCCTGGGCGGCATTTTCAACAGTCATAACATACATTCAGCTCCTAGTTACAGCAATGTCAGAAACTATCCTGGAATGTGTAGACTGTGTAAATAATTGACCAGGTTGTGCTCAGTCTGGAAAATGTATCCAGGTAGGGGTGCAACACTTATGTCCATTTTCTGGATGCATGCTGAGTCCCTGCAGATATGTCAGGATGCTTGCAGAAAATTTTCATACATCCCAACACAATTGCAATGATTGCTTATTTTTACACTCCCCAAAAATGACACATTTCTAATTTAAATGCATACCTCATTTTTGGGGTGTACATCACAGCAATTATGCCCAGAAGTTAAACCACCTTGGAGTACTGCATTCAGTTCTGGAGACCTCACCTCACGAAGGACATTGGCCATTTGGAAATGGTGCGGAGGAGGGCTACTGAGATGGTGCATGGACTGCATCACAGACTCAGGGAGCTGAACCTATACTCCCTTGAGCAAAGAAGAAACAGAGGGGAAATGATTGAAACATTTAAGTACGTGAGGGGATTTAATGTAGCTCAGACAGGCGATCTATTTCAACAGAACCTGGCAGCACACATGAGAGGGCATGATATGAGACTGGTAGGAGGAAGGTTCAAAAGCAACCTCAGGAAGTACTTCTATTTATGTATTCAATCTTGGATTACAAGTACCTTCGAGTGCAAATATAGCTCATTTACAAAGGTTCCACATCAATGCAGAGGGTTACAAACAGACAAAGGGGAGTCTAACAGGTTGAATTACTACCATACAGTGAACAGTGTATGATACATCATAGATACTCAGCAAAAAATCAGTAAAAGAGAAGGGGTGAGAGCAAAATAGCAAGGAGGCACAGGGGGATAGTGAGGTTTATAGAGCTAGGAGAGGAGGACAGGGTGAAAAAGGGGGTAGCAGGGAAAAAGGTCTTGTCAGTGTTATAACCAAAGAGGCAGGTTGAGTGAGGTGGGTGGTGGGTAGTAAATGTTCCAAAGGTAGTGAGGTATGGACAGACTTATAAGGAGGATTAGGTGGAACAATCACAGGAACTTTCAGAGAGGAGATGTTGGCTGAGTGTGTGCTTAAACTGGCCAAATTTGGGTAGATTAGTTATTTTACTGTGCAGTCCATTGAACCATAGAAGGGCTGTATAAGAGAATGACTGCTGGCTTTGTGCTGTCCTGCACTTAGAGTCTAGAAGAAGATCGGTGGTTGAAATGCAAGTGTGTTGGGTCCTGTGGGGTTTGTTCAACAGGCTTTCCACTCCCATGGACAGGAGTCCAAGGAGAAGCTTTTTAGTTAATAGGCAAGTCTGGTATTTGATCTTACCACTTAGTTGAAGCCAGCCAGATTAATCATATAGTTCTCAAGTGTGAGTGAGGCAAGCAGCACCAGTGAGAAGTCTGCACGTCTTGTTTAAGATGATTGTTAGTCTTTTGAGAGAGGTAGCAGTAGCAGCTCCATAAATGACCAAGCCATAATCGATGACTGACAACACCGAGCTGTGAATTGTGAGTTTGAGAGCTTCAGGAGTCAGACACCATTTGTATCTATAGAGGAGTCCAATCCTAATATTAACTGTCTTTCAACATTCTCGATGTGAGGCATATAGGTAAGGTGATTATCCAAGGTTACTCCTAGATACTTAAAGTGCTGTACTTGTTCAAGTGGGGTTCCCTGGTTATTTATAATGGTAAGTGCATGGGTCCTATACTTATTGTGTGAGGAGAATAATAACATAACTTTTGTTTTCCTATAGTTTAGAACCATTTTGTGTGCACTAAACTATTGTTCAACATCCTTGAAACAGAGCCGCAGATTGCTTTCAAGAGCATTTGGGTCTCAGTGGCTTGAGAAAATGAATGGTTCATCTACATATAGGAGAATCTGTTGGCGATAGGAGGACAGCAGGTTGTTCAGAAAGATACTAAAGAGGAGCAGACCCAGGAATGATTCTTGAGGTACACCAGCTCAGACGACCCGCTGCTCGGAGGTGACATTAGAAATTTTCACCTACTGGGATGTATCATTGAGATAGCTTCTGAACCAGTTCAGCATTTCGAGCGACAGGACAATGCTAGTTAGTTGACAGAGGAGAAGTGGGTGATTAACAGTGTTAAATGCCTTCATTAAATCTATAAAGGCCACCCCTACCAGAGTGCCTTGATCAAGTGATTGCAGAATGAGGCTGGTGAATTCAAGTAGTGCTATGGAGGTGCTATGTCCTTTTCTAAAACCCTGTTGTTATGGGCATGCGACAGAGTATTTTTCAAGGTAATCCACCAGCTGATTTGTAACAATATGTTTCAGCACTTTAAATAGTGGAGGGAGGATTGATATTGGCCTATAGTTGTTATGTAGGGCGCGATCACCAGATGTATGTACCGAGGTCTCTAGGGCCAATTCATTAGAGAATTGTGACAAGGTTAAGGAGAGGTTTGGGATGTTTATTATAGGTACAAGTACTTCCTCTAAAGTGAGCATGATAAGTTTGAGGTCTAGTGAGTCTCCACTGTGCCTAGACTTTCCCAGGAATTTTTTAAAGAGTTTTCTAATCTGGGACACAGAGATCTTCTTAAAATAGAAAAGAGGATGACCAAGGATCTTGTCCACGTAGTGGCTGGTGGTCTTTGCAGGGGTATCACCAAAGAAGTCCTGTGGGCAGACATTGCTCAAGTTGGAGAGGGCTTCATTAAAAGTATTCTCGGTTACAAGAGGGTCCTGAGTGGGGGTACTAAGAATGTTTAGCAACGAGGGTGACATCTTAGGATATTTACCAGTAATATTTTTAATATTCGACCAAACTTCCTGCTATCCCACCACATGCTGGTTAACAGCTCCCTATGGTGTTCAGACTTTTCCCAATGAACAGCCCAAGTGCAGGCGTTCCTTGCGGCCTTATATGCTTGTAGGTCCAGTTGTCTACCTGAGGCTTTAGCACAGTGCCAGAGATGGTCTCGCTGTTTCATGCTGGCTATAAGTTTGGGAGTAATCCAGGAGTAGACAGTGCCTTGAACTTTCATCTTTTTAAAAGGGTCATGTATATCACAGGCAGTACTGAAAACTTTAATGAAGTGCTCAAGGGCTTCATTGATGTCATCAGTGGAGTCAAGCAGGGCTCAGTCATGGTGACATAGCTGTTGTTTTAGGAGGTCAAAGTGACCTCTATTGTAGATAGTTTGGGGTGGAGGGATGCAAAATTAGTACTCCTTCACAGAGAGAGAGCAATAGACCTGTGGAACAGCCTGCCCCAGGAGGTGGTAGCATCAAAGACAATCAGGGAGTTCAAACTCACATGGGACAGACATAAAGGGCAAGTTAGGACAAAGGCTGCATAGGAAGGAGGGTACTTTCTAGGACAGACTAGGTGGATCACATGATCCCCATCTGCCAACACTTTTCTTATGTTCTTATGTTGGGAGACCATGTTCATAAGTAGGATGCAGCTGTCTGAAAATCTCACCCTTCACCTTTGCTATGTTAAGGTGTACCTACCAGTTACAAATTCCTTTCAAATCCAAAAAGTACAAACTCACACAGTTAAACTATTGAATACTTAAAGGGACACTGTCAGCTTTTGAGCAGTTTAAATGAACTCTTCTTTGCTTGTGCCTCTAAACAGTACTCAAAATGCAATTTCTATCAGGATAGTTGAAAGGTATTTTACTTTCTTGTAAACATTAATTTTTATAAAAATGCATTCCACTCATCCCAACTTTATGAGTGCTGTGCACTCCTTCCCATGTATCCCCAATAGAGAGCCAGTGCTGAATCCTGCCAAACTCATGCATGAAAGTGTTTGCCAAATTTTGTGGTAAATCAATAGAACAGCTGGCAGTATAAATTAAACAGTTCTGATTTGGAAAACACCTTTACTTTTTCAAACTGTGGGGTATTTTTAGAAAGAAATCACTGCTTAAAAAGTAAAACCAGGACTCAGCACATGGCTACAGCGTTGGCACTAGTGTGCATGTCCTGTGGCCTGGTTTTACTTTTTAAGCATTGATTTCTTTCTGAATTGCCCCTCAGTTTGAGAAAATAAAGGTGTTTTCCATATCAGAACTGTTGGGTTAATATTAACAGCTGTTATGTTGATTTGCCACAAAATCCTCACACTCATTCATGCACGAGTTAGGCAGGATTCATCACAGGCTGTCTACTGGGGATGGGTGCAAAGCAGTTCACAGCACTCAAAGTCAGGAAGAGTGAAATACATTTTTTCATAAAAATTAATGTGCACAGAAAATTAAAATACCCTTTGACTGTTTTCATTGGAATTGCATTTGGAGTACTGTTTAGAGGCACACACAGAGCAGGGGTCATTAAAATTACTCAAAAGATGACAGTGTCCCTTTAAGAAACACTTCCCAAATTTTTTTAAAAGGTCTCTTGCAGTGTATCCCACCTGTGACTCTTGCCAAGGGCTCTCATCACTGCAGTGAGAACCACTTTAGGGCCAGTCTTCAGAGAGCTGCTAGACTGGCTTCTCTGTTATGCATGCAGAGCACCACTCCCAAAACATCCGATCCCTTTCTTTCTGTCCTGGTAGCTCCCCCTGACTTACTGGTCATCCAGGCAGGTGCTGGGCATCAATAGCAGTCCACAGGAGCAGGCTGCAGTGCTGAAGTAAAGGCTGAGCACAGTGAGTTCAGAGTCAAAGGACAGCAGAGCCTACTTCAGTGTCACCTAAGGGCTTGTGATCTACCAGAGACTTCATTAATTTACCCAGGTTCAATAAGACTAATCAGCTATCAAGGGGACAAGCTGCACCAGTTACTGACATCTGACCTTAGCCTATGGGGAGGCTATCTGTTTGAGTTTTGATATGCAGAATATTCTCAGTTTAGAGAATGTGTTCCTGTCCTTCTATGGCTACATACCTGCCATCTATGAGAGCAAGCCAAAACTGGGCAGACTTTGGTTAGAGGGAGAGGTGTGCCACTTCAGTTGGTGAGCAAAAGCTGGTTAATGCAGGACTACTGTGACCAGACTGACTAACTCTGAACTGACAGCGACAGGTTTCAGGCTATGTGGAAGTTGCCTTTCAGTCATGACTGAAACAGAGACAGAAAGAGAGAGAAGAGAGAGAAGAGAGAGAAACTGAAATACTTCATTCCACTCAGGCCATAATGGTCTGTATGGCAACTGCACCAGAGAGGACCTGGAGCCACTGACCTTGACATCACTGCCTGGTGATGGGCCTGCAGCTGGCAAGCGTTCAGTCTAGTGTCCAGTCTATAGCTGCAGCCATTGACAAGGCCAGCTATTTCTTGAAATTTCTGTGATACAGTATGCACCACTTATAACAGACACATTGGTGTTACTGGATTTTGTCCATTATATCAGATGTTCATAATATGGAAGAATACAATTGAGTTACGTTATAATCCCCAGCAGGAAGAGCAGTTACGTGAAATAGTTGCAGACACTGTTCTGTACTGTTATAAACTTAGCAGTGAACATAATTAAGCACATACTGTGTGATGTATTGTATCAGGCTGCTCCAGGACTGAGGTGGGATGCATAGATCACACAGCAATTCTGTGAGGGGTAACTATGGATCAGGTGGGCTGATCAGGATTTGATTGGGGATTGAATCAGAAACCAAGTAGCATTAAGAGACAGTGTTACAAACAAAAGTGAAGCCATTTTTCTTTGCACCAGCAGCCTACAATGGAAACATTTCATTAACCAAGTGATATGAATGTCTGCAGTATGAGCTATATAGACTTCTAGTGCTTCCAGTGTGATATGAGATCATTTTTCAGCATATGAGCAAAACTGACTGTGTGTCCATCTACTGTGATATACTAGCAGATGTTGGCATTTGAACATATGTTGGTGTAAGAGAGACAGAGACAGACAGACAGACAGAAAGAGAGAGAGAGAGAGAGAGAGAGAGATGATGTGATGGGAGGGAGAAATGCAAAGGAGATTAGACAAGTGTAGAAGTAAACCGATTCCTCTGAAGATTTATGGGTCTGTAATAGTTTACAGACAAGGTACACTATAACCAGCATATTTATCACTACAGACATTGGTTTTTAGCTTTTAGCAAACACAATGCAACTACTAAAATTGATTGCCCAGCTTACATGTATCTGCAGTAAGTGGTGTATATTGTGTTTCTAGAGAAACTCCTGATTGCCTGCCTGTAGTACTGCTTTAGGGCCACCAGAGAGAACTCTCTTTAAAAAGATTGCCATAAGTTGAACCAACTTAAGCAAATACCTGATAAGTGAATAAAATGGATAAGTGAATAAAAGTCTGAAGTCCCAGTTCCCTTCCTGTCTCTTCAATGTTAAAATGCTCTGTTAACTGAATAGAGGAGCCCGCTTAACTGAATATTTTTTTTTCGATTTTCAGACCCTGCTGACAGCCCATTATCACACCTCCTCGTGTAACCTTGCTCTGCCCCACTCCTTTTGCTACTTCTGGACAATAGCTTGCAATTAACACTTCAATGAAACACAGCTGGTGTTAATTGCAGTCCAGTGTGAGGTGACAAATCCAGTTTCCTGCCTTTTGTTCTTGATGCTGCCACTGACCACGAAGAATTCCACATGAATTTCTAAAACTCCAAAATGCACAAATTAATTTCATTAAATAAAGTGCATCACTTTTTAAAATATTTTAAATCTTTTTATGCCTTGAATAAATAAACATGAATAATAAAATCTAAACAAAATGATTGCATGTATCCCTTTTAGCCTCTGCTAATGAAAACAGCGGAAACCCTGTTTAATGAATAAACCACTTAAGTGTCAGTGGCTCAGTCGGTAGCACACTCACCTCTGAGACTGGGAGATCAGAGGGCTGTGGTTTCAGTTCCCACATCTGGCACTTGGGTTAATATCCCAGTACTGACACTGTAGTGTAGCATGAGAGGGGTGCTGCACTTCTGAGGTGCCATCTTTCAGATGAGACGTTAAACCGAGGTCCCATCTGCCTGGATTGGTGGTAGTTCAGGTGGATGTTAAAGATCCCATGGCACTTATCGAAAGGAGTAGGGGAATGTTTTATTTAAAGAAAAATTAGTGCAGTACATTCAATAAACAAAATACAATGTCAACTTTACAGAAACTATAAATAAGGTTTGCAAGAAAGACAAAAGGAAATCAACCCACAAATGAAACCAATAATCAAGGGCGAGGGGGGAAAAAGGACAAAGAAGTCAAAAGAAACATTTCAGTTTAAATGGAGCAAAATAAATGCTTACTAATACAGAGAAGGAAAAATTAAAAACATCTTCAGGGTACTGCAGTTTCAATCCATGCACAATTGTTCCAATATGAACTGTATACAGCAGAAGTCAAAACCTTTTTTTCCACATTTTGGATTAACACAAGGCTAGAAACAATCTGTGCAACTATTTGCGTTGCAGAAAACACTTTCTGTTGCAGGAGAAAGGTGCACCTGGCCTGCCATAAATAATAGCGGCAGGATGCAAAGATGAGACGTAAGGTCCCTGTGTGATATTTCTGTAATCCGGGGGGGTGGGTATATCCCGTATACCAGGATATCATATGTTACATTCTGAAGTGCCTTTTCTTTCCATTTATTTAAAAGGAGGGCCCAAACAACTTGCCTATATGGGCAATCAATAAAAAAAATGATGCATGGTTTCCAGTACTGCTGTGCAAGAGTCTCAGGGGCATATTCGCTCCTCTACTGATTTATGTTTTAGGTTGTTCTTGACACCCAATCTTCCATGACAAACTAGCCAGGAGATATCTCAAAATTGTGTGGGGATCCTGGGGTCAGTTAACTGAAAGAAGGGTGTTTCTAATTCCAGAAGGGAGCCTTGTGTTGATACCATCTGTGGTAAGTCAGAAAAATGGGTATCTAAAACAAAGTTATAAAGCTGTCTCCTGGTTTTAGTCAATATATGTGCAGGGGAGAGTTTCCATGCTGGATCTTCAGAAAAGGGGGGAAGAGGAAGCTGGGGATACCTAGTTTTCTGAAGTTCCTAGGGATGTCATGCGGGAGTTCCATATTTGGCATACCTTAATGGTAAAAGAATATATAATTAAATGCCAAAACAGGGGTGGATCATGCAGTAAGTGGGGTATCGTGATTTTCAGGAATAGGCTATGGAAAAATACTATCGGGTTCAGCATCCTTACCCCACCATGACAATAATCCATGTATGTGTATTATCTTGTTATGGGATTTAAACGGCTGCCCCAGAAGCCTTGAAAAAAAAATTTGTAAACTCTTGCCTCCAGAGAAAAAGGGACTGGAAACACTGATGCCACGTGTAAGAAGAGGGGAAGTATTAAAGTTTTCAATAAAAGCACTCTTTTCCATTTTGCAATGCTATGTCCTTCCAAAAGGAAAGTGAGTGTGCTGCTCTATTTAATACTATATTCCAGTTATAGCTGGCATCATCTGAGGTGCTGTAATGTAATCCCAGGATTTTTATTTGAGTGATTAGAGGAATATCTACAATATGCGTTAGTAAGTCCATGCTGGCTGAAGCTGGCACCACTAGTGCTGGTCTTTTTTCTATATTTATTTGGGAGCCCAAAGCTGTCTCAAATGCTTTGAAAATAGGGGGAAGTACTATCTCCTGAAGATAGGGGGTAGTACAAATGCACAAATCATCAGCATATGCAAATACTGGAGGTAAAGGTCTTCCAATAGAGGAAGAGATTCTAGGTAAAGATGGGTGCAGCAGTAGGGTTTGTAATAAAGGGTCCAGTTGGAAATTATATAAAAGAGGACTTAAGGGGCAGCCCTGTCACACTCTTCTAAGGCCTAAAAAAGGGGGGCATGGAGAACCATTTATATGGGGTTGTATCCAAGCAGTACTATATAAGAGTTTAAGCCAAGAGATGAATTTCTGGGGAACATGGTAGTGTGCAAGAACCTGGAACAAATAAACATGGCTGACATGGTCAAAAGCCTTTTCTTGGTCCAATGAGAGTAACAGGGCAGGTGAAGAGGGGGTACTGTTTGAAATAATGTTTTGAATGAGGGATAGGTTGGAAAGGATAGATCTGCTGGGAAGGGCACAAGTCTGCACCTCAGAAATAATCTGAGCAGCAACAGGAAGCATCCTATTGAGCATGATGGAAGTGAATATTTTATAGTCTACGTTTAGCAGACTTAGTGGTCACCAGTTCCGTATATCGGCTCTGTTCCCTTTCTTGAATAATAAAATCATACTAGCATCAGAAAATCCTTTAGGAATAGAATTAGTGTTTATGATGGTATTATATATTAACATCAGAAAGGGGCCAAAAAATAACATAAACTTTAAATATAATTCTGCAGTAAGGCCATCGGATCCAGGGGAAGTGTGCTTCTTTTGGCGTTTTATAGCCTGCTGGGTTTTCTCTGGTGTTATAGGTTTAAGGAGATGTTGCAGTGTATCTTGGAATGGAGGAGCAATAGAAATACCTGAAAGGAAAGGTATGATACTATCCACAGGAGTTGTGGTGCCAAACATCATAGCTAGATAACAGCTGGCTATATGCTTTATGTCCAGCAAGGAATTGTGGGGGGTATTGGAAGCAGAATCAAAAAGTTCCTCTACGTGGGTTGCATTTACCCTGTCAGTGCAACTTTATAGATATCTAAGGAGGGACCAGAGCCTTGTGTCCCATGTTGAGCTTCCATCCGTAAAGAATGTGCTCGGTGTTACTGGAACTGTTCCATTTCTTCCTTAATGGACTTTATTGTGTGAGAGTAGTCCATGTGGGATGGGAAAGGAAGAGATATGGCCTGTTGTAGTTTTTGTCTGAGAGTGAGGCATCGAAGATATAAACTTAGTGTTCTATTCCTCCCTGTATGTAGGAAGAAAATCTTGATATCAATCTTAGTGTCTTCCCACCATTGTAGAGGGGAATGATATGCTTCCAATACGGACAGCCGGGCCCTTAGAAGGTCTGTGCAATGCATTGAAATGGCTGGGTCTGTCAACAATGAACTATTCAATTTCCACCTAGAGTGAGGTTGACCAGGAAAGGAGTTCCCTGAGGGGGAGCAAACCTGAGAGATCCCCAGATGGTCTGAAGTCTCACAGGGTATGATTCTTGCCTGTGTGACTGAAATATTCCGTGAGACAAAAAGAAAATCTATCCTGGTAGCGTATGGGCTTCTATGATAGGTTTTGGCACCTGGACCATGTAAAGTGTTATGTCCACCTATGCTGCAGTCTGAATAATTTTGTTCAGGGCAATTGAATCTGCAAAAAGTTTTTGGGTGGAGTGCCCCGATCTGGGAGAGTAAGACCACAGTTGAAATCGCCTCCCATAGAGATTTGCCGGTTGGAATACAGGTATGGGTGTATTTTGTTAAATAAGTCTGTTCTGGAGGCAATGCTCTGGGGGGCATATACATTAATGAGCCTGAGTTTGTGTTGTTGGTATGTACAGTCTACAAGCATGGCTCATCCTGGTATTATGTCTACCAACCGGGAAATCTGGAAAATAAAATTTGCAAACAAAATACCTAAGCCATCATACCTATCCTCTCCATATGACCTGAAGGAAGAGCCCTGATGCCAATGAGTTTTAATTGGAGAAAGCTCATGAGGAGATTTCAAACAGGTGTCCTGGAGAAAATAGATGTCATGGTGTAAGTCAGAAAGGTACTGCATTGTAGAGAGTTGTTTTCTTTAGGATTTAACGCTGCATGCATTTAGGGTGAAGCAGCGGAGTCCTTGGTGGTGGTTCATCCAAGAAAGTACAGTGCTATTCAGGAGGAGCTAGTGTCAGATAATGTTAGCATGGGTCCTACCTCCACCAGCTGAAGGGGGGGATCAAGCTGGGAGTCAGAGGAGAAGTCCATATGGGAGGAAGAGGCTAGAGAAGAATCCGAGTCTCCATCTTCCCCTTCCGTGTCTCCCCACTGTCGTCTCTTGGCTAAGGCCTGAAATTTATTCCTCTTGATAGTTGTTCTCTTGGGGATGGAAGTGTCTGCTTTTCATTTGCCTTTACTCTGTTTAGAAGGGGGGATTACCACAAAGTGGTCTGAGTCCTTTTGGGGGGAGGAGGCAGGGTAGCCTGGGTACTAGCAGGGACTGCTTCAGAAGGGGGTACTGCTGCTATAGGGGTGCCAGGGGACTTGGGAATGGCTCCTTGTCCAGCTGTAGGTTCAGACTCTTGCGGGAGAGGAGGTTCTTGTGCCAGAGTAGAAGTGGCAGGGGCCACGGCCTCCCTGCGGCGTAAGGGCTGAGTCTGGGAATCCATTATAAGCACTATCTGGTCCTGGGGAGGGTGGTCAAAGCATATTATGATCCGCCCAAGGGCACTGGTGATAGGAGTGTCCCAGCTCATTACACAGATTGAAGTATAGAGGGTTTGGACAACCTAAACTCACATGTCCATAGGATAAGCACAAAGTACATCTGGGCTTGTCACAAGTGCTGCTCAGGTGGGTGCGAGAACCGCACTTATGACAGGTCCGTGGTTGTCCAGGGTAAAAACATAAGCCACGGTCCCTGCCTATGTGAAAGCTGCCTGGTAAATGAGAGATACCTTTATCCATGTTTTTAAGTTGTACCTTTACTTTCCATCCCCCAGTCCATACTAGGTCCTCGTCCAAAATAGGTTGAGGGACCTCTTGTGTATCGCAGCGCTGCCTGAGCCAGTACTGGACGTCCGCTATGCTCACCCCCTCGCTACGAAACAGTAAGGTAACAATTTTCACTGTTGGTTTCATGAGGGGGATGACCATAAAGGGAGCCCAGAGTGGCAGATGTTTTACATGCTCATATTTCTCCCAGAATTTCTCCAAAGTGTACACATTTTTAAAACTTAAGTCATACACAGATTCCCCATGCACATGAATGAAGGCAAATAATTCTGTTGCCCCTATCCCTAAAGAGTCCCGCAACATACTATGCAATACAGTTCTTCTGTCAGGGCTTGTAGCAATGTCCCCCATGAACTTCATACGTACAGCATTCCTTTGCTGTGCTGGCTCACCTAAGTTTGTGAACAGATCACTGAGTTTGAATGGGGTCAAGTTAGTGCCCTCACCTGCAGGCTGTGGACCAAATGGCTCAGATGTACCAGCTAAATTATGTTCTGAAGTTGAGGAGGATGAAGTAGATTCATGTCTGGCTAAGCTGGGGCCCGTGACAGTATCTGTGACGTCAGGTGTTGTTCGGGAGATAGCAGGCGTGCTTGAAGCATTACTAGGGAAAGATACTGGTTCCGGAGTTGTTTTCATCAGTAATGGTGTATCTTCTGAAGATTGGAGTTCATTGCGTGCCTCAGAGATGATTTCCTGGGCTGAAACAGCCCTTGGGGAGGTCCAGGGTGCTCCTTCTGAATGTTGCTGCCAGCCAGCAGCATGGAGCGCTGCCATGGGTGACCAAATGCTCTCAATGTCCTCTGCGGTGTGATGATGGTCCCGTAGATGCAAAGAGAGAGGAGCTCCCGATGCAGAGTTTGTGGCATTTCTGGTGCTAGGAGTCATATCAGAAGTGGCTGCTGCAGGGTAAGTTGACAAAAAAGGCTGTGAGGAAAACTGTGAATCAGAGTGCATTAGACCAATAAGAAAGTCCTTGTGTGCAAAATACATGCTTCGCAGATAATTTTCTGCATCATTAGAAGTGCTCTGAGTTCCTGAAACTGGGTAAAGGTGTGTCTGAGGCAAGCCTTCTTGATGATTGTCTGGCAATTCATTTAAAGTGGTACCTTCCGTATTTCTTTCTGCAGATTGCAGCTTTGTAGGTTCTTCAGAGGTAATGTCAGGTATTCTTGACTCCATGGGTGAAGCTGTAGTCAGGTCAGAATCCAAAATATCTCCAGCAATTCCACCAGCAACCACACTGTTATCCGCCATCTTGGTACCGCAGACAAAAGGGTCCCCTCTGCTTACAGGAAGCAAGGCCCCCTGCAGGCAGAGTAGGGCAATTTTGTTTTTATTACGTATTGTACAACATCACTTCAAAAAATATAAACAAAAACAAGAGAAAACAAACAAAATCACAAGTCATGTCACTGGAACATCGGAATCAGTGATCCAAGGAAGATTACGCCATACAGTTCGAATATATTGAGCAGTTTGGAAAGCCTTTTCCTTATGGTACAAACAGTGCATTTCCTTACAAACATTCCCCACAATATCATCATATGTCTAAAGTTTGTGTTGTAGAGTGAACAAACAATGAGCATTCCAAATATACCATTTAAGAATAGAAAACAACACAGATAAGGTACTAGAGTCCCAAGAAGACCACTCTCTACCATAAGTACCATAAATCGAAGATTCATAAGAAAGATTCTGAAAAGGAAACATATTCCAACAAAGAGCCACATAGGACCAAAAGGACTGAATAAAGGAACACATAAAAAACAAATGAGACATAGTTTCATATTGCATCACACACTGAGACCTGCTACAAAATCTGTCATCCAAAGCTTTATGTTTTTGATTAGACTTAACATTTAACTTTTCGTGGCAACAAAGCCACAAAACAACTTGAAATTTGCAAGGCACTCGTGTGTTACGAAACAATCGCATAACATCAGGTGTCAAAGATGGTGGGCATAAAGGTAAAGTAATGGGGTCCATAAAATGTTTGTCCTGCACCATTGAATACAGCAATTTCTTTGAATAATGCAAAAAAAGTGAGAGGCAATGCCCCAACGTTTAAGGCGCACAAAAATAAATCTATAATAATCAGAGGAAAAAGAAACTGATTTAAAAACTTTCAGGGAATCAAAAACCCAACCATCATACCATGCCCATATATGGGTTTTAAACAAAGGTGACCAACTAGTAGGCCGCCCACTACAAATGGGAAAAAAATTGGCAAACAAAAATTGAATAAATAAAAATAGAGTTGGATTTATCATATTCAATCCACCATCCACCACCTTAAGATATAATATATTGCGTTTAATTGGATTCAATCTACTACACCATAGTGCTTGAAAAAATAAACCAGAAAGAGTAGCATCACGCTCTTTAGGAGGGGGAAAAACCATGCTCACATATAAAAATAAAGGCAACAAATTAGTCCTAATCATGTATACCCATTTAAGTTTACCCATAGTACACTTATTCCAACCTTCCACCAAAGCCTTCCCCCGTGTAAGTTTTAAATCCCAATTAACTAAATCCTGTCTACCAGTATCAAAGGCAATCCCTAAGATAGAGATAGGACCATGCGTCATTGGTACACCAGCCATATGAGTGGTAGAAATGTCAAACCCTAAACATTTGAGGACACATTTATCTTTATTCAGGTGTATGCCAGAAGCATTACCATAAAAAGTACAAAACTCTAAAGCCCTATCCAAATCCGTCTCTGACTTTAGGAATAGACAAATATCATCTTCATATGCGGCAGCAGTCCAAGGGGCAGGATGACCTGAGAGCCTAACCAGAGTGAAAAAACGGACATCATTCAATAACTGAAGTAAAGGGTCAATACAAAAAAAAAATAACAAAGGGCTTAATGGACACCCCTGATGTACACCACGTTTCACCAGAACCAAAGGCCCCAAAAAGCCATTCACCAGAGGTTTAACAAAAAGACAACTATAAATAGCCTGTAACCAAGTAATAAATGAAACAGGAATACCATATCTGTAAAGAGTTTGCCATAAAAAGTCAAATTCCACGGAATCAAAAGCCTTCTATTGGTCCAAAGACACCACCAATCCAGAAGTAGATGAAAAGGAGCCAGTTTCAAAAATTTCCCGTAAGACAATAAGCTGGTCCATAATTACCCTGCCCGGAACAGCACAAGATTGTGTACAGGAAATAATACACGACGCAGCCTTAGATAAACGTAGGGCTAATATCTTCATAAGAATTTTAAAATCTACATTTAACAAGCAAATCGGTCTCCAATTTTCCAAATTTTCCCTATCCCATTTTTTATACAGCAGGGTTACAACCCCAAAGTTGTGTGAATGGGAAAATAACTCTCCTGTAACATAAAAGTATAAACTTGTGCCAATTCTTTATAAATATGCGGAATAAGTAGGGTGTATAATTCGTATGGAAGACCATCTAGACCCTGTACCTTTCATTTGGGCAATGCAGCCACTGCTGTCAGAACCTCCGTAGGGGAAATAACAGAGGTAAGGGCAGTGATTGCAGAACTAGAGAGGGCAGGAATATTCAAAAAAGGAAACCAATGGGAAAAAGCAGCAGTGTCAGTACACTGCGTATCAAACTGCCGTCCTAAATGTTTAGACACAACTGACATAATATCTGATTGTTTTGTAACAGTCACCATATCAGAATCCCAGACAGCAGACATGGTTTTATGCTGAATGCGGGAAGAACAGCTCAGAAAAGGACAGACTTCCCCAAAAGACCCCTGGGTGCCAAAATGCTGTTGCATAGTCAAAGATGCCAGTTGTTTCTCATGAAATTCTTGCATTTGTTGTTTAATGGAACAAATCTGATCTCCATAATCATGTGTGGTAGTATAGGCCAAACTCATCAATTGTTGCAACTGCTGTCTGAGTGTCTGATATTTCACTTTCTCCAAATCCGATAAATATTTGCTCTCACTTAATAAAAACAGTTGTAAATCAGATTTTAAACTATCCCACCAAAGAAAAGGATTATCAAATAACTGAAATAGAGTTTTTTTTCCACCTATTAAATATAATATTTGTTGGGACAGGGAACCCCCAGAAAGTAATAATGTATTGAACTTCCAAAGACCGGGGCCAAAAGGAGAATCCCATGCCCCTACTACCACTGAAAAGGCATTATGGTCAGAATATGCCACTGAATCTACTTGGTCATCAAGTACAGGAACCCGATCACTGAGAAAAAAGAAATTAATGCGGGTAGCATGCATACCCCACTAAAGGTAGGGAACCCCTTAGAGTGAAATGATTTATACACATCTTTCAAATGAGCTAATCGAACTGTAGACTGCAAAGCCGATATATCACAAAAAATGTTTTGGGTAGAGGTGCCACCACCATGATCATGAAGCGTAAGACCGCAATTGAAGTCACTGCCCCAAAGCACAGGTTGTGCCGAAAAAAGGAAAGGTCTAAGCTGGAAAAAAATGTCCACCCTGTCCGCTTTCTTTTGTGGGGCATAAATATTAATAAGGTGAAAATAAGTATTACGTAGTTTAACATCCAACAAAAGAACCCTTCCCAGCACTAAATCAATCAGCTTTATGAGCTGGAAAGGTAATTTAAACAAAATTCCATCCCCGGTACAGGCACTCTGACCAATAGACCAGTAAGAAGGACCCTTATACCAGCCACTTTTAGCATGGCAAACCTCTAGGGCAGTGTGTAATCTCGTGTCCTGTAGAAAAAGAACATCCGCAGGGATGGACATTAGGTGGGAAAAGACACCACCATGCTTCTTTGGATTTTTAATGCTATTAACATTAATCGTCAAAAAAGTTAGCTGGGCAAGAAGATTCACGGGGAGAAAAAAAATTAAGGGGGTTTAAATAATTTAGTTCTACCAGAGGCCCATGTCTTCCTCCCTTTAGAGGTAGGTTTTCCTTTCAGGGGGCCCACTACCTGCTCACTCAACACACTGGTGTCAGAATCAGAGCCAGGGTCAGCACACTGAGAACCCTCCTAAGAAACTTCGGAGTTTTTCTCAAAAAAATCAGTGTCTAAAAGTAGAGGTTGAAAATGATTAGAAGTCTGAGTTTCTGAAATTTTGTGAACCTTGGGGGCAGGCTGTCTCCAGCTCCGGCGGTGCGTTACCCGTTGTTCAGGATAAACGGTCAGGACTGGAGGAGGAGGTGGAGGTGGCATATCAGGAGAAGAAGCAACAAGCACAGTCCTTGGTTCCTGCAAAGGAGGACCCAACATTACAGGAGGGAGTTCCACAGGCTCTACCAACATAGGAACCTCCTGAGGCCTCTGAACTACCCAAGGGAGTTCAGAACAGAATTCAGGGGGAGGAGGCACCATCAACAGGGTAGAAGAAAGCTGAGGGTCCAAAGACAAGGGAGGGTCCCCTATCTGGACATGCATCCATTGAACAATCACAACCATCAATCTTTGCTCCTCAAAATCCCCAGAACCAGATTTAGAAGAAGCGGCCTGGGTACATTCCCCATAGGTATGACCTAAAAGGCCACATCGGTTACAGCAAACAGGTTCAGATCAATGCTGGGACACATGACCCAGCTTACCACACAGAGAGCAATGGATTTTGTCACATACACCACTAAGGTGTCCTGGAGCACCACATTTATAAAACTATTTAGGTTGGCCCAGATAAAACAAAACACCATGGTCACCCCTTAAAAAAAAAGAATTCGGCAAATGTTGTAAGGAACCATTTAATTCCCGAAGAATTACCCTAAACTTCTAACCCCCCTGTCCAAATGCTTTCACCATCAAAAATAGCCTCAGGGGCCCTAAAACAGTACATCGCTGCTGAAGCCAAAAAAGTAAGTCAGTCACACTGACACCTTCATTACGAAAAAGAACTGTAACAGACTTCTGAGCAGGTCTTGTGAGAGGAATGACTTCAAATGGGGCCCAAAGTGGACTATTCTTTACCTTCCCATACCTGTTCCAAAAGGCCTCCAACCCAGCATGTAACTTAAAGCTAACATCAAAAGATCGTTCTCCAGAGACTTGGATAAGAGCATATAATTCAGTAGCCAGAAAATGTAAACTTTGTTTCAGTAAAGTTTTCCCCACATATTCCCTATCAGGAAACATTTCAAGACCCCCTTTATACACAATACGAACAGCATTATGTCTTTTAGCTGGCAACATCTTTTTCTTAAAAAAGGAAGCATATGTTTTAGAAGCACCAGCAATATCACTCCCCAAAACAGTCGCGGTTTCACACCCTAAAGACCTGGCAGAAGAAACCTCTGATGGTGCAGTGGGGGGGGCTCCAAACGACCATCACCCGAAGGAACAGGGGATTGAGATACCTCATGTTTAGAGTCCTGGGGCAGTAGTACGGCCTGTGAAGGAAAAACTAGTTTAGGATTGGGGTTAAGCTCCAAATCAGAATCCAAATGAAAAGCCGATACTGCACCCGAAGAGTGCTGTAGAGTCTGCGAGGGTATAGAAGAGGATACTGGGGATTTTGGAGTTATCTGCCCTCCAGGAATATGGATTGGTGCAAAACCCGAAGTCCACTGTCGTGAGACAGGCGAGTGCACCCAGCCCGCTGCTCGGAGTGAAGTCTCCACAGACCAACTTTCCATAGATTTTGGAACTGAGTCCACCCAATCTTGTTTCGGGGCCAACTGTGTAATTGTGCATTTAGAAGCATTAAAGGAAAAGGTGGAAACCCCATCCTGACTAAGGGGTTCCATTTGAAATATCACCGGTGGGGGCACAGAAGCAGTCCCCGAGAGTTCCTCTGCCACACCCGACTCGGGAGCATTCTGAGTTTGCAGCGGAACCGGACAACTCCCGTCAGACTCCACATTCCCTTCCGGCACACTCAGGAGCGGTGAAAAAAGTAAAGTACTTGGTTCAGTATGCCCAAACGAAACCACTTCAGGAGACAGTAGAGAAGTGACAGTCTTACTTGCAGCAGGACTCGTAGGTAAGAAAACCGGTCCCGAATCCACGTCTGGTAATGTAGAGACATCAACTAGATCAGAAACAGACTCTGAA